>CM054059.1:214048805-214741360 GCA_028641055.1 Alopecurus myosuroides | reverse complement strand
ACAACTGCTCCTTCTGACATCATCAAGTACATGAACTTTGCTTGGAGATTCTCGGATGCGTTGCGAATCGACATTGCCATCTCATAACTACTTAGCCATGTTTCTGGATCCATAGTTGGCTCATAATTCACTACTTTCCCTGGCTCTTTGAATTTTTCCGGGTAAGGTTCAGCTCTGATATTGTCCGAGAGACACTTGGGTCCCGCTAGAATGGTTGAGGCCGGTCTTGCTCTAGAAACGTGTGATATCGCGGGGGGCACGGCTGGGCGCGATGCTGCGGGAAGTCCCTACGCTGCAGACCCGGCCGCGGCCCTCCGGGCTCTAGAACTGTCCACGACAGCCTGTGCTGCTGATGCTGCCTGAGCGCGGGGAGGAGGCGGCATTTGCTGCTGCTCTTCCCTCCGCCGTGCTGAACTTGTTTGGATATTCCCTTGTTGTTGACTGACGTATGGCGTTCCATGCATACCGCTTCTGTGATCCGGATAATTGGCTTGCTGTGCCACCGCAGTGTGCAACAGATCGATGGCTTGCCGAGTCTTCTCTGCATGGGGCGACTCTCCCACGGGGATCTGATTTAACGCGAGTGTCGCCGCATACACATTGTCCATGGGGTTATTGTAGTGGCCGGCTGGTGTGCGGAATCGTGATGGTGGCGGTGGTGGTAGATCGTTGCCGGTTGTGGCTCTGGTCTGTGGTGGGGGTAACCCGGCCCGTTCATTGGCCGGATGTGTCCCTGCTGTCGCCGGTTGGGGTGCGGTTCCCTGGTTCACCACTGGTATCAGCTGATCCTGAGGTGTGACAAATAAATTAGCCGGATTAATAACCCCGCCCGTTGCTGGTAACCTGGTTTGATGCCTTTGATGCACTCTAGACGTTTCCTCTCGGAGCCGAGTTTCTAGCGCATCCAGCTCACGCTGCCACCTGGCCATCCCTTGCCTTTCTGCCTCTACCTGCCTTCTTTGCTGTTCCAGCGCACGACGAGCTACATCCAGATCCCTGACACGTTCCACTGCGTTTTCCGGAGTGATAACCGTTGCAAGAACCGTGGGATCTAGAATCAGATTATTATCGAATAAGGCCGGGTGGCGCGGGTTTGAAGGACCCGCCCCTGGTGTCCGGTTTCCCAGGAATCCGAACGTGTTTGCGTGCAACTCCTCGTCTGCTGCACGGCTGGTTACTGATGCCGATTCCCCATCAACCCGGGCCAAAACCGGGTCTCTGTTAGCCGCGCCCTGCTGCTGGGCCACTGCCTGAGCCGCCCCGACTGATGCCGCGGCTGCGTTTCCTTGGTTGAGATTGGCCGCGGGAGCCGCATAGACTGCAACTCGGCGTACGATATCCGGTGTAAGTTCATGTTGTTCTTCCTTATCGTTCTCCTCCTCATACCGGTTTTCCAGCAGATCCAGGATAGACCCGGTATCACCTTCTCTTTCGACCCGGTCGCGCGGGGTCCATGCCGGCTCCTCCGGCTGTTCCCACTCCGCGATGGGTTCTTCTGCCGGATGTGTCGTTCCAATCGATTCTTCGTCATCTGATCGGATAGTAGTGGCTTCTCCTTGCACAGAATCAGATCCAATATTGTCAGGGATCGAATTGGAAGTACATACCATACCAATGAAGACGCTGATCCGGCCGATTGTCACGACGGATCCGGATTCGAGGTGATCCGACTCTGGCCCCCAGCCGGAATCGTCCACCATCTTTTCTCCTTTGTGGTCGACGTAGATTTCGCCGACGACGAGATTCTCCATGCTCTTCCGAGCTTCTCCCGTGATGTAAACACCTTTGGACGCAGGCCCCACGGTGGGCGCCAACTGTCGTGGGATAGTCACGGCAGACGTTACCGGGGGTAACTGATCTTGGGGCAAGACGACACAGGTGTTTGGGAGAGGGTTTAGCTCAGAGGAAAACATGGTGCAATTCGATCTAGCAGCCGGCAATCAAAGTCGCCGAGTCTCCGATCTTGATATAACAACTCAACTATGGGGTTACACTGGATGCTCGATATCAAGCGATATTGCTAGGGTTCTTAGATCTCTGCCTAAACTAGACCTGGGGTCGGTTTATAAAGCACCCGTACCCCCTGGCTTATTCCCCAAGGCGCATCCTGGATCCCACCCGGACACGGCGCACAAACCCTAACTTTCCTCTACCATAACCCACAACCCGGGTTACTGGGCCTACAAGCTGGGGCCTTCACTAGTTTCCTTATCCTTAGCCGGATCCTGTACAGCGCCCTTTGGGCCGGGTTACTCCTTGGAGTTTGGCCTACCGGGTTATCATCCCCCCATCACTCCGCCCAAACATTGTTCTGTTGGGCAAGAGCGGAGGCTCCACCGGAGCCTCCGGTGGACCTCCGGTGGCCTCGCCTGGCCCCTGTGCAAATGGGCTCCGGTGCACCTCCGGTGGGGGCTCCGCTGAAACCTGTTTCTGTTACGCAGGTGCGGAGGTTCCACCGGAGCCTCCGATGCACCTCCGGTGGGCGAAACCTCCGCTGCGGCCACCGGAACCTCCGCCCCGTGGCTCAGCAAAAGTGAGCTGGTGCGCTGCGCCACTGCGCAATGGATTGAAGCCCACCGGAGCCTCCGGTGAAACCACCGGAGCCTCCGGTGCTCCTGGACTGCAACGGCCATTAAACAAAAGGGGTATAAATACCCTTTCCCCTACCTCTTAAATTCCAAGCTTTTCCCACTCTCTCTCCTAGCCATTAATGAAATCTTCATCCTCCTAGATCTCTTACTCCATCCACCCAAACACTCTCATACTTTGTGGAGAGCTAGAGGAGACCTAGATCCATACTTTCACCAAAGGAATTTCAAATCCATCCACCACAACCTAGTAGATCTAGAATCCTACTTGAGGCCTAGAAACCTTAGTAGATCTTGTGCTTGTAGCTTACACATCAAGAAGCTACGGATTGCTTGAGAGGCTCCATCCATCTTGTGGAGTGACCTCGAGCCCTTGTAAAGGTTTGGTCAACGCCTTCAAGTCGACCTCATAGTGGAAACGAGAATCTCCCTCACCGGAGAAGCTCAAGGAGAATAAGGTATTCACAACCGTGCTATTGAGGAGTGCCTAGGTGGCTCCCCACCTCTCCAATGTAGACGTACTTATCTTTTGAGAAGGAACTACGGGAATTATATCCTTGTCTCCTTGTTTACACTTTTTGTTTATCTTGCTACCTTACGCTTTACTTCCGTTGCGCATATTATCTTGTACACATAGGTTGCTCACTTGGATGCACATCTAGAGAACCTTGTCTTATCTTGTCTAGCCCCACTAAAAGGAAAAAAAAAAGAAAAATTGGTAGTCAACCTATTCACCCCCCCTCTAGTTGACCATAGTGCACTTTCACCAGCGCGCATCCATCATCCCACATCTGCCGCCGAAACTCAGTTGCACCAAGACGTCGAGACCCGCCATCTTCGATGCGGTAGATACGATGCCGCTCCACCATAGGCCCCCTCCAGCCATCACTTGCTCAAAAACGATAATAAAGAGACAAGGCCGTCTTCCTCGGCTAAGAGGCGTAGAACATTGGCCGGGGTTTTTACGGTGCAGAGGAGCAGTATCAGGATCAAGGCAGTGCATCACGGCGTGCCTATCGCCAAGATGACCGAACTGAACCTCTGTTGCCGCCTCGGCATCACTGGTGACAGCGAGGACGTCACCGAGCACACAATCCAGCAGTTCGTTGACATGTTTAAGAAGCAGATGCCCTCCAATATTGTCGCGGCTCTACACACACTCTTCAGGCTGGACATCGCCCATGCTGGGGCTGTGGAGGCGGCTCTCCTGAGCCATGGTGGGAAATCTGCCATGGACCTGGAGAACACACTGGAAATCGGATGTTGCTGCATCTACGCTGTTGTCACCTGGAGCATGATCTTCTCATGTTATTTTCCTGTATTAGGTCAACCTGGAGTCTGTTGTCGAAGCTGCTTTGCTTCTGTTAGCTGTGTTGTTTGCTCTATAGTCTGAAGCTGAATGTGCGTGAGCTGTATCTGAACCTGTTTGTGTGTTAGCTCAATCTAAACTTGTTCGTGTGTTCTTGCCTAAATTTGTTGCCATGTCTGCTTGTCTTCCTCCGTAGTTGTGCTGTGTTATCCAATGAATTTAGAAGACCTTGTTCTTCTTATCTGGAATGTCAGGGGTCTGAACGACACAGATAGACGTGTTACCATACATGAAACTACCGTAGCTTCAACTTGCCACATCGCGTGTCTTCAAGAGTCCAAAATGGAAGATATTTATGCCGCAACCACGACTTTTATTGGTGGATTTTGCTTGAGAGGGGAATCTCATAGGCCGGCCATCGGAACGAGAGGCGGGATCCTTGTGATTTAGGATGATAATGTAATCCGTACTTCCGACATCACCTTGGGAGCATACTGTATCTCAATGACTATCACGCTTATCCATGATGAATCTTCTTTTCGGCTTACCTCTGTCTACGGGCCAACCAAAAATAATCGGAAGGAGGATTTCTTCGCGGAGCTTCTCGCTCATAAACCCTTGGAGGGCATCCGTTGGATGGCTCATGGTGACTTCAACCAAATCTACCGCGCTAGAGAAAAGAATAAAATACCTTCGAGTCGTACCCAGATAAATAGGTTTAGAGAAACGTTACACCTTTGCAAAATTGATGGCTAGGTTGAGACTCCAAGTGCAGAGTGTGTAGCTAGTGGCAAGCCTTCTTCCCCACGAGGGTGACTCGAGGGTTTATATCGAACTCTTGGGGAGCCAGTATTTCAGCAGTTGTCTTCCAAGCTTCCTCCAGGATCCTGCAAACAAGTAGAGAATTTTGTGCCCTCAACATCACCAAGTGGTTATCAAGCACAAGGTGTGAGACTTCTAAATGGCAATGCAAAACTGAAAGTAAATGTGCAATAATTAAATCTACTATTAAATGCAAATGAGAAAATAAATATGCAATGGATTGTTTTTGTATTTTTGTGATGCAAGTGGTGATGGAGATAATGTAAATTCGAATTGGAGATGCAAGTAAAGTAAAGTGCAACTAAAGTAAATTACAGCAAAGTAACTAGAGTGTTTTCTTATAATTAAAATAGGACCGGGGTTCATGGTTTCACACTTGCATTCTCTCAAATAAAGTGGTAGACGGTGGACATAAAGAATTACATGTGAGATTACAATAACATGTTTAAAGTGGCATCACGTCCTAGCATAGAGATCTCTACGGTCATATTGATCCCTCTTATACTCCACCAAGATGCGAAATAAATCATAACACCTCGATAATTAAGGAAAAAACAGAATATAGCTTTAAGCAATGTGACATGAAGTTGAAGTAAGAACTTGCTAGATCTAGTCATGGAGATTGATTAGTGTCACTTCAAATCCCCGGTAATAAGGTACTCCTTTTTATCCCTAGTGAGGTAACTAAGAAAGGTTTAACAAAACCTAAGTGGATCGCTGAACTTCTGTCACTTTCACAGCACTAGCCACCCCCCGTTACTCCAACTAATGCACCCATCACCCCACACACGCTCTCAAGAACTAGATTGATCAAAGCTAGCAAATAAGAACGGGGTACATAAGATACATATACTCAAATAACTCAAGAGAAACTATTGCAATCTCAGATTCAATAACTCATAGAAAAGATCCACCACATAAGAATTACAGCAGTGCTCGTAATCATGTGAGGCAGCTCATATGGATCTAATTAGTGAAGCACATAGAGAGAGAGATACAAGTGCTACTTCCACAAACCCATAGCCCTGGGGTGGACTACTCCCTCTTCATGGAGATGTCGATGGAGATGACGTTGGAGGGGTAGGAGATCACACCGGCGGCGCCCCACCGGAGTTTTCCCCCTCCATTCTAGAACTTCTGGTCTCTGTTTCGGTGTTTCGGCGATGCTCCTCTCCGTAAGGGTAAGGGGGACCCTTTTTATAGTCGGTTTTAGATCAAGACGGAGTCGGTAAGTCGAAGATGGAAGGAATTGGGCACACAGGGGCCAAAAGGGGGCCTCTCACGCGGCCAAGGAATCTGGCCGCGTGGAGGGTCCTCTTTTGGGCCTCCTTGCCCAATTCTCGTGGATCCTTCGCCCGCAAGTCTTCTCCTTCCAAGAAAATGACCCCCGCAGATTTTCAGGTGATTTCGCGGAAGTTTGCCCCCTGAAACGTCAAAAATATAGAAAACGGGGTTTCTGACAGGCAGGGTTAATTCCATAAAAGTTGGGGGACTTTGTAATTTAACCCCAAAATACTATAAAACATTGAATTATACCCTTATATGATGCAATATGTAATAGAAAACCATGTGAAAATATGCAAAATTCATCTATGCATTTTACATGCATCAACATCCCCAAGCTTAACCCATGCTCGTCCTCGAGTATGAAGGTGATAAAACTAAGATGGGTTTTGCATATTGATGGGGGGATACTAACCCGGTATGCCAGGCTCCGGGAAGTAACCCGGCCCAAAGGATGGTGTGCAGGATCCGATTAATGATAAAGATGTTTGTGGAGGCCCAAGCTCGTGGGCCTAGTGACCCGGATTATGGGTGTTGTAAAGGAAAGTTAGAGTTAGCACGCCGTGTCTGGGTAGGACCCGGGTGTGCCTTGTAGAAAAAGCTAGGGGGTACGGGTGTTATATAAACCGACCCCCGGGTATAGTTTGAGGCAGAGATTTGAGAACCTTAGCAATATCGAGTGGTATCAAGTATCCAGGGTAAACCCTAATCGAGTTATTGTATCGAGAATAGAGATCCGGCGACTTCGATTGCCGGCTGTCATATCAAGCTGTATCATGTCTTCCTTTGAGCTAAACCCTCTCCCGAGCGCCTGTGTCGACTTGCCCCAAGATCAGTTACCCCTGGTAACATCTGCCGTGATTATCCCACGACAGTTGGCGCCCACCGTGGGGCCTGCGTCCAAAGGTGTCTACATCACGGGAGAAGCTCGGAAGGACATGGAGGATCTTGTCATTGGCGAAACCTACATCGACCACGAAGAAGAAAAGTTGGCGGACGATCCCGGCTGGGGGCCAGAATCGGATTACCTCGAGTCCGGATTTATATTGAAGATCGGCCGGATCAATATCTTCGTCGACACGGTACGAACAACTAACTTAAAGGGACAATATCATGTGCATACTACAGGAACTTCTAGCAGGAACAAAGAGGCATCAAAGCAAGCGGCAAGTTCGGTTTCATCAGCCGCGCCGGGATATCTTAGATGGGCAGAACAAGAGATAACGTGGAGTAGAAGAGATCATCCGGAAAAGGTGGAGCGTCCAGGAGTCTTGGCGTTGGTGGTTGCTCCACAGGTTAATGGTTACGAGCTGAAGAAGGTCCTGATGGACGGTGGAAGTAGCATCAACATCCTTTATTGGGAGACCTTCTTACGGATGAGTCTCAAAGAGTCCCAGCTGCAGAAAAGTTCAACAATCTTTCACGGGATCGTACCAGGTCACTCGGCAAGCCCCGAGGGAAGGATCACCTTGGAAGTTGCTTTCGGAGAATCGACGGACAATTATCGAGTGGAGTGGCTCACGTTCGAGGTAGTCAAGTTGCGCAGTCCTTACCATGCGCTGTTGGGGAGGCCGGCTTATGCCCAATTCCTGGCTAGGCCATGCTACGTGTATTTGCAGCTGAAGATCCCGGGTCCTAAACGGACCATCACTATATATGGGAACCGGGATATAGCGGCCGAGTGCGACGAAGGAGATTCAGTTATGGCCGAGCAGGCGTGCAGGAAGGAAGAGCTCGAATATTACCGGTCTCAAGTAAACCCGGACGATAGAACAGCCTTGAAAAAGCCGAACACTGAGGATGAGAGAGCAAAATTCAAGGCAGCGCAAGACACCAAGAAGATAGATTTTGTCGAAGGGGATTCCACTAAGCAGTTTACCATAGGGTCTAACCTGGGAAAAGAGCAGGAGGGAGCGCTCGTGGAGTTCATTCGCTCGAATGCAGATGTGTTTGCCTGGACACCCAGCGACATGCCGGGTATCCCTACAGAATTGGCTGAGCACAGTTTGCATGTGGATCCCAAGTCTAGGCCCGTGAAACAAGGTTTGAGGAAAATGAATGAGGAAAGAAGGAAAGCTATAGGCGAAGAAATCGCTCGGCTACTGGCAGCCGGCTTTATCATGGAAGTATTTCACCCGGATTGGTTGGCTAACCCGGTCCTGGTGATGAAAAAGACCAACGAGTGGAGGATGTGCATTGACTTCACTAGTCTTAACAAGCATTGCCCAAAGGATCCGTTTGCGCTCCCAAGGATAGATCAGATTATAGACGCAGTAGCTGGAAGCAATCTGTTATGCTTCCTGGATGCATATTCCGGGTATCATCAGATTAAGCTCAAAAGGGAGGATTGGGAGAAAACATCATTCATAACCCCGTTTGGGGCCTTTTGTTATAAAACTATGACATTTGGGCTGAAGAACGCTGGCGCAACTTACCAACGGTGTATTCAAAAGTGCTTCGAGGACCAAATCGGACGTAACGTCCATGCTTATGTGGATGACATGGTCATCAAGACCAGAAAGGCGGAGACATTCATCGATGATCTAAAGGAGACATTCAAAAACCTGAGGAGGTACCAGATGAAACTTAATCCAACGAAGTGCGTGTTCGGAGTTCCGGCTGGGAAATTACTCGGCTTCATAGTGTCCGAGAGAGGAATTGAGGCAAATCCAGATAAAATCAAGGCAATCCAGAGCTTGAAAAAGCCGGAGAACTTGAAGCATGTTCAAAAGCTCACGGGCTGTGTAGCAGCCTTGAGTCGGTTCATATCTAGACTCGGAGAAAAAGCAATACCCTTGTATCGGCTCTTGCGAAAATCGGATAAATTCGTATGGGACGAAGAGGCAGATGAAGCGTTCGAAGCACTAAAGAAGCAGTTATCTGAAGCACCAGTACTAGCGGCGCCGGGTCCTAAAGAGCCTATGCTGCTATACGTGGCAGCTGGCCCCCGAGCCGTTAGCGCAGTGGTTGCCGTGGAACGCAAAGAGGACGGGAAAGGTTACCCGGTTCAGAGGCCGGTTTATTACGTCAGTGAAGTGTTATCAGAAGCAAAGCAGCGCTATCCACATTGGCAAAAGTTGGTGTTCGGAGTCTTCATGGCCAGCAGGAAGTTGAAGCCGTATTTCCAAGAACATCCTATAACGGTGGTCAGCTCAATACCAATGTCGGATATTATCAGAAACTCGGACGCGACGGGAAGAATAGCCAAGTGGGCAATAGAGATGGGAGATTATCATATCAACTACGAACCCAGGTCAGCAATCAAGTCTCAAGCTTTAGTTGATTTCGTTAACGATTGGACACATACAGGTATGGTTACCACAGTTCCAAAATCCGAGTCATGGACCATGCACTTCGATGGGTCAAAGCAATATGAGGGATCAGGAGCGGGAGTAGTGCTGACATCGCCCAGGGGAGACAAATTGAGTTACGTACTGCAAATTCACTTTGATTGCTCAAACAATGTGGCCGAGTATGAGGCCCTGTTGCATGGTTTAAAGGTGGCCAAGGAAATGAACATTAAAAGAATTAAAATGCGGCAGTCGGGAATTGAACATGCGAGTGTTCGCGGGATCGTGTAGCAGTGGTCGTGTTCCCCTGACCAACGGACCAGAGATTGCTTCGGAGATTCGGATCTTGTGGTACAACAGGTATCGGGAACTTGGGACAGAAAAGATGCAACTATGGCAGCATACCGCAGGGAAGTCGACAGGGTCGCCGGGTGCTTTTCCGGGTATGAGGTGGAGCACATAGACAGAAGAAAAAACGAGGCAGCAGACGCACTCGCCAGACTCGGCTCGCGTAGGGAGCCGGTTCCACCTAATGTGTTCTTGGACGAGTTGTGGCGACCATCAGTTAAAACCGAGTCTGAGGAAGAACTGGCAAATCAAGACCCGGATTTGGAGTACGTGGCCACAGTACACGCCATCCCCGAGTGGACAGAGCCATACCTGGCCTATCTATCACGGGGCGAGTTACCAGAACAGGAGGTACTAGCAAGACAAATTCTGAGGCGAGCAAAGGGGTATTCAATCATCAATGGAGAATTATACAAGAGAAGCGCAACAGGAGTCTTCTTGCGCTGCGTAGCGCCAGAAGAAGGCCGACAGATTCTCAAGGAAATACACGAAGGCGACTGTGGGCATCATGCATCTACAAGGTCTCTGGTGGCTAAATCTTATCGACACGGATTTTTCTGGCTTACGGCTCTAGCGGATGCAGAACGCTTGGTAGCAAGATGTGACGGATGTCAAAGGTACGCTCGCCAAACACACGTACCGGCTATGGAATTACGGACCATCCCATTAACTTGGCCGTTCGCCGTCTGGGGTATGGACATGGTTGGTCCCTTCCATATGTCACCATGCAAGAAGACACATCTGTTGGTGGCTATTGACAAGTTTACCAAGTGGGTTGAGGTTATGCCAGTTACTAATTGCGAAGCGGCTACAGCGGTCAAGTTCCTGAAAAGGATTATCTACCGGTTTGGGTATCCCCACAGCGTAATCATCGACAACGGAACTAACATGTCTCTTGGCGAGATGGAGAAATTCTGTGGCAACAATGGCATCCGGCTTGATGTTGCATCAGTGGCTCACCCGCAGGCCAATGGGCAAGTGGAGAGAGCAAACCAAGAATTGCTTCGTGGGTTAAAACCACGGTTGCGGGTCCCCTGTGTTAGGGCTGCTGGTGCATGGGTCGAAGAACTACCTTCTGTGGTTTGGGGTATCAATACTACACCTAACAGATCTACCCAGATGACGCCCTTTTTCATGGTATATGGTGCGGAGGCAGTGTTACCGAGCGACATTATCCACGATTCGCCCAGAGTATCAGCTTACGTCGAAGTGGAGAACGAAAAAACCCGGCAGGACGCCGTAGATATGTTAGAAGAACAAAGAGAACAAGCCCTGGAAAGATCAGCTATATATCAGCAAGATCTACGGAGGTATCATAGCCGGCGCGTGAAAACCCGGGTATTCCAGGAAGGAGACTTGGTTCTACGCCTGGTTCAGTCAAATGAAGGAAAGCACAAACTATCACCATCATGGGAAGGACCGTTTATTATAAGCCGGAATCTGCACAATGGATCATATTACTTGGTAGATGCAAGGGAAGAGTCGGCTACAGTCAATGACACCGCACACACCACTTCATCTATGCAAGAAAGAGATAGACCATGGAACGTGGCTCAGCTGCGTCCGTATTATACTTAGTAAAGACTATATTGGCAAGTGGAATTGCACAATGTAATAGGCAGCAGGTTTCTGACGTACTCTTTTCCTATCCAGGGCACCTTTGGGGACTGGACGGGTTTTCAATGAGGCGGCTTGCTGACCTACATTTTTCATATCAAGTAAAGAGGTGGTTATCAAGAAAAGAGATGGTTGTTATCAGTTTTTCATATCAAGTAAAGAGATGGTTATCAAGAAAAGAGATGGTTGTTATCAGGTTATGTATTCTCAGTACGATGTGTATATCTAGGTCTTGGGGGCTGATCGCTTAAATAGCACAGTTACAAACTCAAAGACCCGGCCATGATGCCTATGAGTTATAAGGGCCGATTACTCGCAAACGAGTACGGCTACAATCTTATAACCGGACAAAGAAGTCCAAATTTCTTGGCTACTCTTACTTAAGCTCGATGTGACTCGCATTAAAGTGGCATGATTCGTTCGCTTACGATGGCAGTTAGTCATGAAACCCGACGGGAATTGGCTGGCTACGTCTTCGTATTGATGTAACAACATGGTATCCACGCGAAAGCCGGCTTACAGTACAAGACAGTCAAAAGGGTCATCTAAACCACAAGTTATGCAGAGTACAAGGCTGAATAGCTGAAAACTCAATGACTATTAAGCATAACTTCAAAACCAATGTGAAACAACTCATGGATCTTTGTGAAAATAGCAATAAGCATTTTGTTGCCTTTTCAAGATCAAGTGTCCTAGGCTCGGCAATCCAGGCCCGGTAGCTTGAAATCTTGAAAAGAACTGGCTTACTTGTATAGTTGCAACAGTCCAAAAATCCGAGTCTTGGGGACTTGGGGACTTTGAAGCAAAATCCGCTCGTCAATACCCATGAGACCCGGAAATCGAGTTTTCACACAAGAAGCAATAAATAAAACCAGATATCGAGAACAGATGAGCTTAAACTTATAAAGGTCGGAGCAGGCATCGAGTATATCAAGGCCTTAGTGTGCATTACAAAATACTGGTGAAAAAATATCAAAGGTGCACAGGCGCACCACCTAAAAAATGATTGTTTCAAAAAGTATGTCGACCGACTGACGCTTAAGAAGAGGCATTGGAAACCATATATCACTCGGCGCTCATCTTGGCCTTACCCTTGCCATCAGTGGTGGCAGCAGCAACACCCGGATCGGCGGCGTCAGCTCCCGCGGGAGGCGGAACGACTGATGTTGAGGCAGCAGGAGCAGAGCCGGCTTCAGCTTGTTTCTTGGCAGCCTCCGCCCTTATCGCAGCAGCTTCCTCCTTCCACCGAGCCATCATGTCATATGGTTCGGGAAGATCTGACTTAATTGCCACACCAGCAGCATCATAAGCAGGGACAAGAGTATTGACGTCCAGTTCATCAGCGATCACGCTAGCCGGGTAACGGACCTCCTTCTGCACAGCCTGAAAATCCTCCCGCGAGAATTTTGAACCATCAAGCTTGAATTCGGGGAAGCCGCCCATGAGCTTTGCCAGATCGAGCTTGGGGAAGTAAGCCTTGGCGAGTGATAGCCCCCGGGTCATTCCAACCCGGCAGGACGAGCGCTTCCAGTGCCAAATCCACTCAGGAATCGTGGAAAAGGCGTCCAGCATCCTCTTCAGGTCAACATGTCCTCTACCTGGCCACCGTAACTCTTCCAAAATCCATCTGGTTCCGGCACACAGCTGCCGGATAACATTCTTCATGGTCTTCAGCTTGGCAATATCATCCTCATCCGGCATGGTTTCATCCGGGCCTGGAGTAAAATGAATATATCAGCTAAGCATTTTTTGCTGTTGATCAAAGGGATAAACTCGGAGAAGGAAGCATACCAAGCAAAGAACGATAGGTATCAGAAATTTCGACAGAAAGGCTTGTCAGGTCGTCTTCGGCTCGGTGAGCCCTTCTTCGGTACTTCTTCATTAATTGCCTATTCCTTCTGGCTTCAGTCTCGGCCGCTTCGCGTAAAGATATTTCTTTTTCAATGAGCTTGGTGGCGTTTGCAAGTTTTTCTTCATATTGAGTCACGAAAGACTGCATGGATGTTAAAAAGTGTTAGTCGGATAGAAGAGCACGGTTATCAGTCAATGGTATCATAAAGTCCCGAGCAAGCCATGAATGAACTCACTCGGAACTTGGGGACTGGGCAAAGGTACAAGCAACATTAGTTCAACTTACCTCATGTTTGGTTATTAAGGCTCCCAGGATGTTTTCCTCGTTAGCTCGTAAGGTGCGCAGGGTTTCCAGCATCTGGGCAAACGTTAACCCATCGGAATGAGTCCCGGAAGAGCCGGCAGCTTGGTCATCAGGCAGGGGGTTTTCCTCGCACTTGGAGTGGAGACCCGGACAGTCTGAGTGTCCGGGTTTGGGGGGCTCATCTTCGTATCTAGAATTTCTATCTCTTCGTCTACTGGTTCCGATAAGGAAGGAGATCCGACGGTTTGGGAAAGTGGATTGTTCAGAGGGCCTTGTTCCCGGTTAGTGGCTGCGTCACCTCCGGTTGCGGCGTCTGCATCGTCAGTCGGCTTCTCCACCTGAATGTTAACCGTTTCTGTGTTTTCCGGGTCACTGACGGTGACCTGAGCACTGAAAGAAAGATGAAAAAAGGCAGTTATTGATGATGACGGTGGCTCGAATGAAAGTTCGCTAGAGGCAAAGAGGGATAGTAAGGCAAAAACTTACCCGGCATTTACGGTATAGTCCGATGGGAGCTCGCCACTTGAAGTAGATGAGGTGTTCGCAGGAACCACTAATGGAACCCGGAATTGCCCGGCACGTGGGTGGTTAGGAGAAGGGTGGCGCTGAGGAGAGTTGGAAGAACGAGATGGAGGAGCACTGCCACGAGGGACTAAAGGGGTGGAGATGCCCGGGTTAAGGGGATCTTCACCCGGGGAGCTCCGAGTTACCCTGCGCTTGGCGGGGAAAGGTTCCTTCAAGCACGGCGAATTTGATAATTGATGATTAAGTCTTCGCATGGCGTCAAAGGAGTAAGATTCGGAAGATAGTGAGGAAAAAGGAACCTTGGATACTGTCCCCCTGCTTTTCCTCTTGGCTCCGGCTGTTGCCTCTGGGTCAGACTCGGTTCTCTCCGGGTCATCCTCGTTGTTTCCACCTTCGTCCTCCAGCCCTGCGAGCCAGATGTGTATTCATTGGGAGAAAGACAGGCGAAAGGAAAGTAATACAAGCAAAAGTATGTAGATCCTGGGTAAGTACCTTCGCTGTCGTCAGTCGTCTCGTCCTCCTCTTCCGGGTCTCTGGAGGGGGGGAGGGGGTCCACTCTCCAGAAGGGGTCATCATCCTAAGGTAAAAAGATAAAGTTAATGTTTAGAAGCGGTATCAAGTTGAAATGTGGAGACAAGTTATGAGTGCCGGGTATTACCGTTGGAGCTGGATTTTCCCGAGTAAACGGAGGTAACCCGGAGATGCCCTTTATCACATCCAGCTTCTCTGCCAAGAGGCTCTTGATGGTCTTGATAGTGTCACCAGTCGCAAAGCTTTTGGAGGAATCGCGGAGTGATGGTTATCCACGAAGATTTCGCAAGATGTGCGTCAAGTGTTGGGCAAGGCATCGTGACAGAGGAAGGAAGGGATTCGTCCGTAATGACAGGACTGGTTATCAAGCATGAGATCTTGCTATTTCTTGTTGTGGTTTGGATTTAGGGATTTGGACCCAAGTATACGGAGGAAAGGTCCGGGTTATTGTATGGCCGCCATGGAGTGAGGCCTAGCTGAATATCATGATATCTTAACTCAGTTTTCGTACGCCCGTATGGTCGGTATCTTTGCAGGGAATAGCAAGCGCTTCAAGGAGATCCGTGAAGCCCAAGCTATTCTGGGGACTACTGATGGGGGGATACTAACCCGGTATGCCAGGCTCCGGGAAGTAACCCGGCCCAAAGGATGGTGTGCAGGATCCGATTAATGATAAAGATGTTTGTGGAGGCCCAAGCTCGTGGGCCTAGTGACCCGGATTATGGGTGTTGTAAAGGAAAGTTAGAGTTAGCACGCCGTGTCTGGGTAGGACCCGGGTGTGCCTTGTAGAAAAAGCTAGGGGGTACGGGTGTTATATAAACCGACCCCCGGGTATAGTTTGAGGCAGAGATTTGAGAACCTTAGCAATATCGAGTGGTATCAAGTATCCAGGGTAAACCCTAATCGAGTTATTGTATCGAGAATAGAGATCCGGCGACTTCGATTGCCGGCTGTCATATCAAGCTGTATCATGTCTTCCTTTGAGCTAAACCCTCTCCCGAGCGCCTGTGTCGACTTGCCCCAAGATCAGTTACCCCTGGTAACATCTGCCGTGATTATCCCACGACACATATTGAAACAATCATGGGATATCAAGTAGGATAATTCATGCTACATATAATCAAATGATTAATACTAGAAATGAGTAGCAATATACAATTCATGTTGTAAGAAATATCAAATATGCAAGCAAAGATGCTTCATGAAAGTTCACAAAGTGTATAATGAAATAAAAGCACTATGGACCAAATGCATACACAAAATGAAAAATAAAATCCTATATTGGTCAAAGAATAGCATAATGGAGAATAGAAAATATAGTGGACACTTTGGATAAAATTGAGTAGAGGTAAAACATGATCAAATCTTATTTAGCCTCTAAATTATTCAACTAAAATTACTAATTGAAATGTGGTATCCATTGATCTAGGACTCTCATTGCCCCTTTATCACTAGCATCTTAAAATTGTGAGTATTGAAGTAATGAGAATGACAAGGTGGTTGAAAGCCTCATGCCCCGTGAGTGTGAAAACCTACTACATGATTACTAAACTTAAGATTCCTAATAAGCTTTGTACAATCATAATAAGTATTAATGACATCATAGAGAACCGCAAAGAGGTACCTCTTGTCCCATTACATGGAAACAAGCCCATGTTACAATGACAAAATGAACAAACGGAGTAGACTCATCATCCTTTTTATTTTCATTCACTATTATGCATAGCTTCTTATTTTATTATAGGATGTGTTGTAGAGTCACTCAAGCTGTAAGTAAATTTCCACCATGATAAAGCATGGCTTGGTTTAGCGTCCCAATACGTTTCTCTAGTCATATAGATACTTACTCATCAAAACTTACTATTCCTCTATTTCATTTCGGCATGGCAGGAGTCCAAAAACAAAAGTACATGATATCAACCAAATGTAAAAAAAGTTGTGCAATGTTGAAAGCTTTCCGGTGATACACGTGTATAGCTAGCACCCAACCACACACTTGTCAAACGCAAAACTTGTGGCTCCCATTATTGGGTCATGTTTATTAGATGCATAAAAAGTAAAGTGTGCCTTCAAAAGTTCGTGAGAGTCCTATCCCAAGTTCAACCCATGACAATTAATAAAGTGAATATCTTAATTTAGAACATAAATAACACAATAACATGGTGAACATACTCGGAATAGCAATAAAGCTAATGAGAATATATGGTGGACTCACTGGAAATACTTGGCTAAGGAGTGTTGGAAACAAGTTTTTACTTGTTGGAATTTTTAAATTTTTGGGCTAGCAAGAGGGAGATAGTTGACCAGCTACTATGCATGCATATGTCCATAGAACTACTCATTTCATGACAAACTAAATAAACCAACAATTAACATCGAGGACATGAATAAGAGATAGCTCAAGACAACATTATTGCAAATTTCTACACATAAAAAGCCTATAAATCATGCAAACATATGTAGCTCTTCAAATCAACCATGGCATCCCTATTCCAAGTCATAATACTAGCATCCAATATATTCCAACCCCAAACTCCAGTAGCTCAATCTCATATAAAATGATGGTGGTGGTCTTATCAAAACAAAAATAAAAACAAAAACTAGACGCTTCAAGTCTCTACGATAAATGCTTTGCTTAGAAAAGCAGAAAGTAGACGTGTGCTAACCAAAAGAGTGTAGCCCCAGTGGGGTGTTCATCACATCCCCAAAATTATGGATTTCAACATTATTGGATGTCTTGAGGCGCAGCTCCTCTATTCCCTGTGAAAAAAACTTCACAAAACATGTTTCTCCCATTCTTTTTCTGTGGGGTGAGATTAGCAAGGACAAACATATCACATGCTTGCTGTGCAAAATTCCAAATCAAATGCTCTAGTAGATAGACAATAAGGTTCATTATTATGTATGTTCACTCTCTTGCTTGAAAGAATCATGGAAATTCGATTCCCAAGCCCAAAGAGTGCATAAAACAAAAGAAGGCAGAATCTGTCCAGAAAAGCAGAAGCAGCTAAACGAACGTTTTTCCCTAGGCTAGACTCGTCAAAAAATTAAGCCAATTTTTGTGCTTACAGAGGACAAAAAGTTGCAGAACATACTAAAAAATTAGCTCAATAAGACATACCAATAAAAAACATAAAATCATACGGTGAGCAGACTCGTGCTGAAACAGAAATTTCATGCAGTAGGATAGCAACTTATAAGTCCAAATGGGTTTGACTTGACTCTTTATTGAAAACTACAGAATTAAATAAAAAAAAACTAATCTCTTGAGACAGCAAGAGGACACTAGGAAAATCCAAACAAAAACAACCGGGTTGCCTCCCGTAAAGCGCTTTCTTTATAGCCATATAGCTAGGCTTTACTTACTTGATAATCAAGAGGGATAAAGCTCATGAGGGAGATTGTTTTTCAGCGTGCCCCTCTTCCTTGGGAAGTGCTCCATGCTTTTCTTGTGAGGGAACTGAAACTTGACATTCCCTTCCTTGGAGTCTATGATTGCACCTGTAATACGAAGAAAAGGTCTACCCAAAATAATAGGACTAGGGGATTTATCCCCCATATCCATAATAATGAAATCAACGGGTACGAAAAGTCATGTGCAATTAAATCATAACATCTTTTACTTGTCCTACATCATGTTTAGTAGAGTTATCAGCAAGGACAAATTCACTTGAGCACTTTTCTAAATTTTGCTAGTTCTAGCAATTCATATAATTCTTTAGAGAGTACTGATACACTAGAACCTAGATCTAACATAGCATGGTGAATTTCTTTTCCAATTGAAACTAGCACCTTGGGGATCCATGCATCCCCAAGCTTAGGAGGTATCATGGCCTCATTCTTGTACCAAGAAATTTTTTCTTGCAAGACATGATTAGCAATATAAGATCCAAAGCCAGGTTGATTAACATTTATAGTGGGATCACTAGCAAATTTTTCTAGAGTAGCAATAAGTTCTTGCAAGCTACTTTTTTCTAAATCAAGCAATGGATCCTTAATTTCAGTTAGCATCATAATTTCCTCTACTTTACTCTCCAATTTAGCTAGCATGCTTGATTCATGAGGACTAATTTCATCTTTGCTAGCAAGATAAGACATATATGGAAGTAAATATTCAGGGTACTTCACTATTTCATTCAAAGTTTCTTCTAAGCTAGTAGGGACATGCTCACTTGTATTCTCAGCAATATGATCAATATTTTCAATAATAGGAGCAGCAATAGTAATAGAATTCATTCCTACACTAGGTTGTGCTTGTGGCTTTCCTGCTGACATGCTTAATAGAGTTGCTTGATTATCAGCTAATTTTGACAATGCTTTATCTAAATTCGAAGATTGAAGTTGCAATCCTTTAATATCACTACTAATGGATGCAATAGACTTATTTAACTCATGTATCATAGCATTGTGACTAGCAACTTGTTCCATAAGCAATTTATTAAATTCAGAAATTTCACTAGAAGGCTTCCACTTATTTTCATTAGCATTAGGATATGGAACAAAAGGTTTATTTGGCACATAAGGAGGTTTACTATATGAATTGTAAGCATTACCAAAACCATTGCTACCATAATTCCTAACAAAATTAACATCCACACTTTTAGAATTACTACCAACTAGCTCCTGCAAAGGCACATTCTCCATATTTTGTTTATTAATAAAAGCAAGAATAGTGTCCATTTTAGAAGACAAATCATTGGTTTCTTCAATTGAGTTTATTTTCTTAGTGGGATTGGGTGCTCTTTCAGTATTCCATTGACTATAATTTTGCAATATGCTTTCTAATATGCTCTTAGCCTCTCCTGCAGTTTTACTCATAAAGGCACCTCCAGCAGCAGAATCAAGTATATTTATACACATGTAGTTTAGACCATTATAAAAAGAGTGTAGTATGGTCCATTCATTTACTCCATGTGATGGGCATGTTCTAAGCATTAATTTAATTCTATCACATGCCATGGCTACATTTTCATTATCATTTTGCCTAAATGAGAGGATATTATTCCTATTTTGCAAAATTTTAATGGGAGGATAATATTTCTTAATGAAAGCTTCTTTTAAATCATCCCAAGACTTTATACTAGCTGTAGGTAGTGAAATTAACCATTCTTTAGCCTTTCCTCTAAGTGAAAAAGGAAATAATTTCAGTTTTAAAACACTACTTTCCACATTTTTAAATTTTTGCATATCACATATTTCCATGAAATCATGAAGATGCATAGAGGCATCCTCCATAGCACTACCACCAAATTGCTCTCTAGTAATTAAATTCAATAAACTAGGACTTACTTCGTAGCTTTCAGCTTGTATTTCAGGTGTAGTAATTGGTCTAGCAATGAATTGGTCATTGGGTGTATTTGTGTAGTCACTTAATTTAGTTCTATCACCCATTTTAACAGTTTTTATGTAGTTTTTAATTTTTTATGCAAAACAAAAGTAAAGTAACTAAGCAAATTCGAAATACTAAAATAATCTAGATAACTAAATGCAAAACTAAAATGCAAACTAAAATAAAATATGCAAGACAAAACAAAAATAAGAACAAAAACAAAAACAAGACAAGAAACAAAACAATCTACTTGAAAGAAGGTGGAGATAGAAAGGACGGTACTCACGTAGGTGCAACCTCCCCAAGCTTAGGTGTTTGCACACCTTGTTGGTGATGAAGACTTCTTGTGAGCTCCCTTGGACAACTCCTTCACCTATGGCTCCCCGGCAACGGCGCCAGAAAAACGCTTGATGGCTAGGTTGAGACTCCAAGTGCAGAGTGTGTAGCTAGTGGCAAGCCTTCTTCCCCACGAGGGTGACTCGAGGGTTGATATCGAACTCTTGGGGAGCCAGTATTTCAGCAGTTGTCTTCCAAGCTTCCTCCAGATCCTGCAAACAAGTAGAGAATTTTGTGCCCTCAACCTCACCAAGTGGTTGTCAAGCACAAGGTGTGAGACTTCTAAATTGCAATGCAAAACTGAAAGTAAATGTGCAATAATTAAATCTACTACTAAATGCAAATGAGAAAATAAATACGCAATGGATTGTTTTTGAATTTTTGTGATGCAAGTGGTGATGGAGATAATGTAAATTCGAATTGGACATGCAAGTAAAGTAAAGTCCAAGTAAAGTAAATTGCAGCAAAGTAACTAGAGTGTTTTCTTATAATTAAAATAGGACCGGGGTTCATGGTTTCACACTTGCATTCTCTCAAATAAAGTGGTAGACGGTGGAAATAAAGAATTACATGTGAGATTACAATAACATGTTTAACATTGAGTACTTTCATATGGGCATCACGTCCTAGCATAGAGATCTCTACGGTCATATTGATCCCTCTTATACTCCACCAAGATGCGAAATAAATCATAACACCTCGATAATTAAGGAAAAACCAGAGTATAGCTTTAAGAAATGTGACATGAAGTTGAAGTAAGAACTTGCTAGATCTAGCCATGGAGATTGATTAGTGTCACTTCAAATCCCCGGTAACAAGGTACTCCTTTTTATCCCTAGTGAGGTAACTAAGAAAGGTTTAACAAAACCTAAGTGGATCGCTGAACTTCTGTCACTTTCACAGCACTAGCCACCCCCCGTTACTCCAACTAATGCACCCATCACCCCACACACGCTCTCAAGAACTAGATTGATCAAAGCTAGAAAATAAGAACGGGGTACATAAGATACATCTACTCAAATAACTCAAGAGAAACAATTGCAATCTCAGATTCAATAACTCATAGAAAAGATCCACCACATAGGAATTACAACAGTGCCCATAATCATGTGAGGCAGCTCATACGGATCTAATTAGTGAAGCACATAGAGAGAGAGAGATACAAGTGCTACTTCCACAAACCCATAGCCCTAGGGTGGACTACTCCCTCTTCATGGAGATGTCGATGGAGATGATGTTGGAGGGGTAGGAGATCACACTGGCGGCGCCCCGCCGGAGTTTTCCCCCTCCAATCTGGAACTTCTGGTCTCTGTTTCGGTGTTTCGGTGTTTCGGCAACGCTCCTCTCCGTAAGGGTACGGGGGACCCTTTTTATAGTCGGTTTTAGGTCAAGACGGAGTCGGTAAGTCGAAGATGGAAGGAATTGGGGCCACAGCGGCCAAAAGGGGGCCTCTCACGCGGCCAAGGAATCTGGCTGTGTGGAGGGTCCTCTTTTGGGCCTCCTTGCCCAATTCTCGTGGATCCTTCGCCCGCAAGTCTTCTCCTTCCAAGAAAATGACCCCCGCAGATTTTTAGGTGATTTCGCGGAAGTTTGCCCCCTGAAACGTCAAAAATATAGAAAACGGGATTTCTAACAGGCAGGGTTAATTCCATAAAAGTTGGGGGACTTTGTAATTTAACCCCAAAATACTATAAAACATTGAATTATACCCTTATATGATGCAATATGTAATAGAAAACCATGTGAAAATATGCAAAATTCATCTATGCGTTTTACATGCATCAAAAGTTCACGAGATCCATCTTCAAAACCGACGGTTTACTTGGAGTAACGGGAGGGCAAACCCAACCTTGAGAAGACTCGACTATGTCTTTTGAAACTCCGAATGGGACGTGGAGTTTGGCAACCACATCCTTCACGCTCTCTCCTCCTCGCTCTCGGGCCATTGCATGTTGCTCCGTGCTGGCGAATTCAGCCCCCGGAGGCCTTGATCTTTCAAGTTTTAAAACTATTGGGTGAAGAGGCCGGTCTTTCATGATGTGGTGAAGGAAGCTTGGTCCGAGTCTATCCCTCACTCTGGCCCTTGCCATGTGTGTTTCCAAAAATTAAAGAAGGTTGGGTTTCGATTGAACAAGTGGAGTCATTCCGCCGCCTCCCATGATAATTTGCACCTCCACATGGCCCTCGAGGTCATTCTCCGCCTCGATGTTGCTCAGGAATTTAGAGCCCTCTCTCCCGAGGAGGGGGGCTTGCATAAGGGTCTCAAACGTAGAGGCATTAGCTTGGCGGTTCTTGAGAGGTCTAGAAAGAAGCAATGTGTCTGCATTAAAAACTTGAAATAAGGGGACACCAACACTAAATACTTCCACACCAAGGTCAATTGTCTAAGACGGAAAAACTTCGTCCATAGGCTCTCCAATGGGCATGGTTGGGTCACTGATCATTGTGTAAAGGAGGGATTGATCACAGAGCACTGATACGTCTCAAACGTATCTATAATTTTCGATGCTCCTTGCTTGTTTTCTATCCAATAACTTTATGTTTTCACATGTTTTCCTTCGTTTTCCGTCTGTTTTCAAGGACCAACCTATTGACAAGATGCCACATAGCCAATTCCTGTTTTCTGCTGTTTTTTATTTCAGACAAGTTGTTCTGGAAATATTCTCAGAATTGGACGAAACAAAAGCCAAAATTCTTAGAATGCCCGGAGGATCAACGGAGTCCAAAAGAGACCTGGAGAGAGGCAGAGGGGTAGCCACACCATAGGTGGGCGTGGGTCTCCCTCTAGCCGCACCGAGGGGTGGTGTGGGCCTCCTGGCTACCCACTGATGGTGCAGGTCTTGCACTCGTTGGGAGCCCCCAAGAGGAAGGTATGATGAGCACAACATCAGCTTTCCCTCAGTAAGAAACCAAGGTTTAATCGACCAGTAGGAGGAAGGAGTAACTTCAGAAGGTTGAAGCAGCTGAGATGGCAGGGCGCACTACCGGTTCAGAAGCAACGTGGAACCTACATAACACACTCAAATCACTTTGCCCCAACAAAGCAGTGAGGTTGTCAATCTCACCGGTATTGCTAAACACAAAGAGGCTAAACGTATGGTGTGGAAAAAAAGTAGGAAAACGGTATGAAAGCAGTTTGAGAGCAGTATGAAAGCACCATCAAAGCAGTAGGTGTTTTATCAGTATGAGGAAAAAGTACCGGGGTCCACAATTCACTAGTGGTGTCTCTCCGTGAAAAATAAATAACATGTGTGGTGAAAAAATTACAGCTGGGCAATTGACAGAAATGAAGGCTGCACCGTAGTGCATCTGCAAGACATAAATATTACTATGTGATTCATGCGGGCATTACAACAAAATACATAGACCGTTATCCAACTGCATCTATGACTAAAAATCCACCCTCCGAATATCATCCGAACAAACGTTGGGTATTAAGTTGCAAGCAATAGATAATCGCAGTAAGCAAAGTGTGTAATGTAAACAATAACATCATCCTTAGACAAAGCATCATTGTTTTCTCCCTAATGGAAAAAATACATCCTCCATCTGTCACGTTTATGTCACTCGAGCATAGATGAAAAGGAGGCATGAACCCACTATCGAGCATAAATACTCCCTCTTGGAGTTACTAGCATCTACTTGGCTAGAGAGTCTACTAATAACAGAGAGCATGCAAGATCATAAATAACATAAGCATGAAGATAACATGATAGATTGATGATCAAAAGACATAGCATTCAACATTCATCAGATCCTAGCAAACACAACATGTAGCATTACATAAAGATGATCTTGATCATGTTAGGTAGCTCACAAGATCTAAACATGAAGTACAAAGTGGAGAGAACAACCATCTAGCTACTGCCATGGACCCGTAGTCCAGGGATGAACTACTCACGCATCACTTCAGAGGAGGGCATGGTGGTGTAGACCCCTTCGGTGATGATTTCCCCCTTCCGGCAGGGTACCGGGGAGAGCTCCAGAACCCTCCGATCTCGGGATGACGGTGACGGCGGCCTCGGGTGTTTCACGGGAAAAAGTGGTATATTTTTAGGGTTTACGCCTCAGGGGGAATAAATAGGCGAAAGGGCCCCCTGAGCCCCCCCCCCCCCTCCGGGTCTCTTCAGGACTCCGTGGAACCTCCGGGATTCGAATTTTCCAATTCCAAGAATATTTCTAGAACAACTTTTCTGAAACCAAAAACAACAGAAAACAGGGAACTGGCTCTATGGCATCTTGTCAATAGGTTAGTCCGGAAAATCGATAAAAATGACATAAAGTGCATAGCAAACAAGTGGGAAACAATAAGAAAACAACATGGAACATCAGAAATTAAGGATACGTTTATGACGTATCACCCACCGATATCGCCCTTTCGCCTATAAAGTCCCCCCGAGGCATAAACCCTAAATATATCGGGCCCCTTCCATGAAAAGCTCCGTAGATCCGCCGTCGCCGCCGATGTCGAGACATCGTGGTAGTTTTCATAGACGGGGGTGCCATGAGACTACGGGTAAAGTCGTGGGGGAACGGGATCGCGTTGAAGACAAAGACACAGGATTTACCCAGGTTCGGTACGTCGTAGTAATACGGCGTTCCTACTCCTGCAATCTCACTAATCAGGGCTAAAGCCTGTGTATACAATTACAATGTGAGGTTCTGTTTGGCTATTCGCTGAGGATCAACTTCCCGGCGAGTTAGTCTATGGCTTCTTGTCTATCTATCTTATCTCCCGTCCGTCTTTATATAATAGCCGGGTTAGGGCATACAGAGTAGGAAACCTAGAAGACTACGGTAGCTATTAACTTGGAAAGTAAAGAATCTGCCTTCTCCTCCAAGCTAGATCACGTGGGTCGTGATCCGGGTCCTTCTAGAATCCGGCTTCTGCGCATCAGCTTACTGGGCCGCCCAGTGGACCATAGCCCACTTCCACTTGGGCCACCCTGGTAATACGGCACTTTTGACTACCATCTGATATACCCCTATTCAATATATATCCGACAGTAGCCCCCAAGAAGGATTAAAACTCTGATTCGCCGTCTTTCGCCAAATGCATATTGTCCGAGAAATATTAGCCAGCAGTCTTGATTCTTCTTATTCTTCTTCAAAAAGAGATAATAATGTAAAACTCGGAATTCTGAAAATCCGGCTTTTTCTCACACGATCCTTCGCAGAGAAGGAACCTCCTACGTCAGCGCTTTAATCATGCTGACGTAAGGGACGTTTGGGTTTAAAGCGGGAAACCCAGAAACGTATCTCTGACAGATTCTCGCGGGAAACGAGGAGATAACCATAATCACCCTGTCGATTCATTTCCCGGATTTTCCGGCGAGTGACACGCGTTGATCATCCAACGGTCAAAAGAGCCGTTAGCACGTATCGTGACGGATTTCCGGCTATAAATAGCCTTCTTCGTCCTCCCGGAAAACCTTCCGCACCCACTTCGAACGCCATTACAGCGCCCAAGCTTCCAGCAGAGAGAGATTTCCGAACGCACACCGCGCCCAAAACCTCACAGGAGGCGAGCCAGCACCGCCACCTAATGGCATCTCCGTCGTCTTCGCCCGCCCGCAACGTCACGCAAGATATCGAGGATATCATCAACACGATGGATCCTATGTTGGATTCCCCAACGCACGCTGGCGGCGAGCCGGTGAAGACCGCGGGCACCGCGGCGGACGAAGGAAATCCTTCCGCCGCCGTGGATCTTGCGGGCTCGAGCTCCGCGCCCTCTCTGCCGTTCGCTCCCGAGACGGCGGAGGAGAAAATCACGCTCGTTGGCGACGAGCTCGCCGCTGCAGAGGCTGACGAGGAGATGGAATTTGTCGGTAACTGGAGTCCGAGCAATATTCCTCCTTTCCTTCTTCCACAAATGGAAAGGGAAGGGCTAATAGTCAAAGGCAAATGGCGGAACTCGGAAGGTGAGCTCGAGCCCATACCAAGAGACGGGGAACGCGTCCTCCTTACCTCTCACATCGCGAGAGGTATGGGTTTACCGCCTTCCGCCTTTTTCTTGGATGTCCTTAACTATTACGGCGTTCAGCCACATAACATCTCTCCAAACTCCATTATCTATCTAGCTAGTTTCCAAGCCCTTTTTGAAGGGTATTTAGGAATAGCACCTAGTCTAGATTTTTGGCGATATTGCTTTGAAGTGAAGCATAACCTCACAGAAGGTATTTCTCCCATCTGCGGAACTATTTCTTTCACTCTTCGGAGGCTTAGGGAAGATTGGTATCCGAAGATAAAAACATCGGAACCCGTCAAATCTTGGATATGTTCCTTCTTTTATCATCAGGACATCCCATTTCCTGGTAAGGAAAGCGGGGTTCCTCCATTCGTTAATTCCGCCGCCACTCCTCAAGAGAGTTGGACAGTTGAAGCAGTGCAAACTTTGCCAGAAGATCTGATGAAGATAAAAAGGCGTATTGCCAAGCTTACTTCCTCTCAACCTCCCTTAACTGGAAAGGATACTGTCTTATGTTGGTTTGGACGCCGTATTCAACCTCTTTCCTTTCGTTCCCGGCTCCTTTGCGAATATAAAGGGCCAGAAGATAGCATTAGGGGGACGGATAAATCTTATACCAAAAAGGATTTCATGAAGCGAGTCAACCAACTGGTCGCCACCTGTGATCAATACGCAGAAAGTCTGGCAATATATCACGAGGAAAATCCAGCCCCTAAGGTATTTGTACTTTCCTTGCTTTCGGGTTCCTCTCGGATTAACCTCTTTTTCCGACTTTAAACGCATCGTTGCTACTTCCCTAGTTTGACAAACTTGAGGGAGCTGATCTTGCTTCCGACGCCAAGCTTGAAGAATTACATGCCAGCTTCTATGGCGGCCGGAAACGCAAAAGGCAAGTGACTTTTGAGGAAACGATAACTATTGACGGAATTCCCGTTTCCACATCCAGGTATTCTGCTGGAACTTTTTTAATCGTCACTCCTCTTCAGTTCTTCGAGATATTTATTTCTCGGATGTTCCCTTTTCAGCCTTGCTCCAACTCCTTTGAAAACAAAGAAACTGAAGAAACATAAAGCTGCTGCTATCAAAAGGGAACCTTCTTCTGCTGCAGTTTCTCCTCCCTTAGCTATGTCTAGCAAGGGGTATAAAACCACGAACCCGGATAATCAATTTTAGCAATCCAGCCAGCCTATTGCACCTACCATGGGTGCGAGGGAAAGGGCGGAAACACAGATGAGTAGAAATCCTCGGGCATCTAGGGAAGACGAGCCTATTCCCAATGTAGACAGGAATATCCGGATAAAGGAAGAACCATTTGATGAACTCGGATATATCCGTCCAGAAGCTAGGAAATTCTTCGCTCCTGCTCCTCTAATCCGTCCTTGGACACAGGACGGGCTAATTATCCGAAATGGTTTCGTATTTTCACCTCGTCAGGTCATACAAGATGGCCTTCATCACGTTGGAATTCTTTTTTCTGAATACGCAAAAGAATTCAACGATACTTTGTCAAACTTGCGGGAAATGAGCCAGGTAATATCTCTAGCCCCCAAGAAATAAGTTGAAAGTATACTTTCCCCTTAATACTTCTTATTACGCTTGATCTAACTTAAGCGTTTTGGCTTTCATTTTTGTTTTTCAGCATACCACTGATGTAATAAACTTGGAAATTTTTAATAAACTTAACGTCAAGAATGAAGAGGTGAAAACCCTTCAATCTATTATTGAGTTTAAGGATAATGAGCTGGCATCATCTCAGCTACAGCTATCGGAAACAACAGGTATGCTTTATTCTGTTTTATCCAGATTATCAATAAGTACTTTCTCGAGATTTTTCTAAACTCGGAATTTTTCCCTTGCTTTCCAGCTGTTTTGGCTAAGGTCAAGGAAGTAGCTGAAGATGCCGGCAATGCCGAACGTCTCCGCAAGGAGAATTTGGACCTTCATAAGGAGCTTATGAAGGTTCAACAAGATCTGGAAGCCAGTAATCTGGCCCTTGGAATTGCTCAATCCAACGCTTCTGATCAGGCGGAAAAAGATAAGTCCACTATCCAGGACTTGGAAAGTATCTTATTCCTTCGCCTAGAGGAAGGTTCCGAAATTGACAAGGTTCTCGGTAAGTTTTATTTCATTTACCGATTCATCCATGTCTTGCTTTCTTTCTCTGTTTTGTCGCCTAACCTTTTTGGAGGCTTGTTCCAAAAAAACAGGCAATTATCCAGGTCTTACTCGTATTGAAAAAATCCGAGCCTTTGGAAAGGTATGGAATGCGATCAAAGATGCTGGGATGCAACTGATCAGCAAGTTCCTCCCTACAAGTACCATAGAATTCTCGGAAGTTTATAAACTTCCGGGTGCTATCCTGGAGGTGGCGGAGTCTAGGGAGTCCACCTTACGATCCGCAGCACGGGGTGGTGCACGCATGGCACTCGGCCTTATGCGTATGCATTACCCTGGTGCCAAGTCTTGGCGCGTGGCGTCCGGTATCCCTCAAGGATACACGGAAACCCAGTGGACCACTATCTTTGATGAAATCAAAGGTCATGCCACCAAGATCGCCTCCATGGTGAACATCTCCATCACCTATCCGGAAGAGGAGATCCCCGAAGCCCCCGAGAATGACAGCAGCAACGAAGACTAGGATGCTTGAAGGGCTGTCCTGATCCTGGATGGTGGAAGTAGACAATAGGAGCATTACTGCACTTTTACAATGTAATTTATATTGTAATGCTTCTATTCCTTTTGTATAAACAAGAACTTCGCCTTTTGCAGTTTTAATTATGAAATTCTTTGCAAGGTTTCCGGGTTTTAATATTCCTTTGTCTTCTAAGTTCTCTGGCTTATGTGCTTTAACTGTCCTTAGTGTTTGAAATGGCACAATAGTACTATGAATCATCATGCCGAATTACTGGGTAAAACCAATCAGTTCAAACTCGGAAACATGGATCATACTAAAGGCATTTTTACTAACTAGCTCTAGTGACCCAACACATAAACAATCAGATAATACTTAGAGAAAAGTAAGGAATTTTTTGAAACTTGGGCACGCAGGCACAATCTGAGTTTCCTTTAGCCGTTAGCAGGCTGAAAATCATTCAGTTTTTAAACATCGAGCACGCAGGCACAATTCGGGTTAACATTGAGTATTTTGTAAGATCATTGGGAAATAGATAAGGTGGAATCATGTTTTGTACTATAATAAACCTATAAAAACATGGATATAAGAATTCCGACAACTTTATTTCATGATCTCAAAGATGTTTACATAGAAATTGAACTAAGTATAGAAGGGACGTAACTGCTGGATGCTCCAAGGCCTCTTTGTCTCTCCTAGTTCATCATCTATCTTTCTCTTTCTTTTGCGATTCGGCTTCTCGGGATCGTCTTCCGTGTCCCGAATATCTACAAGATAATATGACCCATTTTTCATAGCTTTGCTGATTACAAATGGTCCTTCCCATACTGGGGCCAACTTGTGCTTTCTTTGCTGCACCAATCTCAGCACTAAGTCACCTTCTTTAAAAGAACGATGCCTGATTTTCCGACTATGGTAACGTCGTAAACCTTGCTGGTAAATGGCAGATCTTTGAAACACAAGCTCTCGTTCCTCTTCTAAGAGATCGACGGCATCCTGTCGTGCTTCTTCGGCATCCGAGTCGTCGAAATCCCGCACTCTTGGGCTATCAAGGATCATGTCCGTTGGAAGGATAGCTTCCGCACCATAAACTAGGAAAAACGGGGTTTGCCCAGTTGACCTGTTTGGCGTCGTTTGAATACTCCAAAGCACGGAAGGTAGCTCCTCTACCCATGCTCCGGCTGCTCTATGAAGAGGAGATTCGAGTCTTGGGCGTATTCCTTGCAGGATTGAGCTATTCATTCTCTCAACCTGTCCATTGGATTGCGGGTGTGCCACCGATGCGAGATCTAGGCGAATTCCCGTTTGTCGGCAATATTTTGCCAACTCTCCAATGGAGAAATTTGTCCCGTTGTCGGTGATTATGCTGTGTGGAACGCCATATCTCATGACTATGTCAATAATGAAATTTCTGGCAGTTACACCGTCAAGCTTTTTGATGGGTTTGGCCTCCACCCATTTGGTATACTTATCCACAGCTACAAGTAGATGTGTAAGTCCGTCTCGCGCAGTTTTGAACGGTCCCATCATATATAGCCCCCAGACCGCAAACGGCCATGTAATTCGGATAGTTTTGAGTGCTTGGGCCGGCATATTGGTCTGCTTGGCGTAATATTGATACCCTGCACATGTATTAACTATGTGCTCCGCATCTGTCTTGGCTGTTAGCCAAAAAAACCTAGCACGGAATGCTTTTTTAACTATGCTTTTTGATTGAGCATGATGTCCACAATCTCCGGCATGGATTTCTTGCAGGATTTCTCGTCCTTCTTCTGGTGAAATACACCGCAGAAAAATTCCGGAAGTACTGCGTTTGTACAGGCAATTGTCAATTACCACATATCCTTTGCATCGACGCTGGATTTGTCTTTGCAAGACTTCCTCTGCTCCTTCCGGATACTTCTGGTTGACTAAGAAGTTTAAATATGGAATTGTCCAGTCTGGGTTAACGAGCATAACTTCAATTGACTCGGAAGCCAAAGGATAATCAACATCTCCACCTTTTATGGATGGCTCGTACAAATGCTGGACGAAAACACCTGGTGGTAGGGTTTTTACCCTCTCTGACCCCATGCGGGCTAATGCATCCGCGTTCCAATTTTCCTCCCTTTTAACGTGGAGTACTTCGAATCCGAAAAAACAAATGGCGAACTCGTCCACCGTTCTCCGGTATTCGGCCATTATAGGGCTTTTTGCGTCCCAGGTTTGGTTAAGCTGATGCTGTACCAAATCCGAGTCGCCGTTGCACAGGATGCGTTTAACCCCTATTTCTTTTGCAATGTGCAAGCCATGAAGCAGAGCTTCGTATTCTGCCACATTATTGTTGGCGTTGAAGTGTATTTGTAATACATACTCCATTGTGTCTCCTTTAGGGGATTTTAAGACTACACCAGCTCCAGCGCCCTCCTTCATCTTGGATCCGTCAAAATGCATGATCCAGTACTCAGACTCCGGCATTGGTGTTTTCTCCATTGCTTCCGTCCAGTCGGCGACAAAATCTGCCAGAACCTGGGATTTTATTGTCGTCCTTGGCTGATACTTAATGTCGAAGGCTGGTAGCTCGATACCCCATTTGGCTACTCGGCCAGTTGCCTCCGTATTGTTTATTATATCCCCTAATGGTGCTTTACATACCACTGTTATGGAATGTCCTTGGAAGTAATGGCGCAACTTTCTAGATGCGAAAAATACGCCATATGCTAGTTTTTGGTAGTGTGGGTACCTTTGCTTGGACTCGGAGAAAACTTCACTTATGTAATATACCGGATGCTGGTCTGGTATGCTTTGTTCGTCTTTCTTCTGTTCCACAACAATTACTGCACTAATAACCCTGTTTGTAGCCGTGAGGTACAATAACATAGGTTCTTCGTCTTTTGGGGATGCCAAAATCGGAGCTTTCATCAAAGTTTCCTTTAACTGGGTTAATGCTGCATCGGCCTCTTCTGTCCACTCGAATTTGTCGGATTTTTTCAGCAACTTGTAGAGTGGTAAGGCTTTATCCCCCAGCCGACTAATAAATCTACTGACGGCAGCGGCGGAACCCGTCAATCTTTGGACATCTTTCACACACGTGGGTTTGGAGATGTTCAAGATTGCTTTGATCTTTTCCGGGTTGACTTCTATTCCTCTGTGAGAAACGATGAAACCCAGAAGTTTTCCTGAGGGAACCCCGAATACACACTTTGATGGATTTAACTTCATCTTATAAGTGCGCAAGTTTTCGAAGGTTTCTCGCAGATCTTCAAGGAGCGTGTCTTTTTCCTTGGTTACGACGGCAATATCGTCTACGTACACGTGGACATTTTTGCCAATCTGACTATGCAAACAACGTTGCATGCAACGCTGGTAAGTTGCACCTGCGTTCTTCAGGCCAAATGGCATGGTTATGTAATAATACGTCCCGTACGGGGTTATAAAAGAAGTCTTGATTTGATCTTCCTTTTTCATGCGTATTTGGTGATACCTGGAATATGCATCCAAAAAGTCTTAAAAGCTCAGAGCCTGTGGTGGCATCTATTATTTGATCGATTCGCGGTAACGCGAACCTATGTTTGGGACACAGTTTGTTCAAACCGGTGTAATCTATACACATTCTAAGAGCAGTAGTGTCTTTCTTCGGTAGTAGTACCGGATTTGCAGACCATTCAGTGTGTATTACTTCCTGGATGAAATCTGCTACTAAAAGCCGGATAATTTCCTTGCCAATAGCCTTCCGTCTTCTTCCGTCAAATCGACGGAGACCTTGTTTGACGGGTTTAGAGCCTGGAATCACCTTGAGTTGATGCTTAGCAAGTTCCCTGGGTACGCCTGGCATGTCAGCCGGACACCAGGCGAAAATATCCCAGTTCTCACGGAGGAACTTGATGAGCTCGCCTTCCTAGTTGTCAGTCATCCCAGTTCCTACTACGACGAATTTTGTCGGATCTTTGGGATCTAGGATTACCTGTCTTGTATTCTCGGATGCCTTGAAGCTATATGCTGGCTTCCGGGTTTCTTTTCCTGCTGGCATTTCTGTCGGTGATACCTCCTTGGCCAGCTCTTTCAGCTCTTCCTTTGTTATGATCTTCTCAGCACAAAGGGCGTTTTCTTTTTCCAGCTTGTTTGCTAGTTTGAAGTCTCCCGATATGGTGATTACTCCTCCTTTTGGTTCTGGCATCTTCAGCTTGTTATAGATACTAGCAAAAATACCCGTGCGTTGCTACGGCCAAACAAGTTTAGACCAAATATAAGGATAATAAATTGGTCTCTTAGTATTGTACAAAAGAAAAAAAAATTAAGGTGAAATATTTAGAACAAAATGACATGGGATAAACTAATGATGTATCAGAGATTATCCCGAATTTACTAAAAGCAAAGAACGAGTGTGTTGTAATGGAATTATGAAAAAATATTTGAGATACAACTTCTATTTTTTGTTACTCCCTCCGTCTCGAATTAATCGTCGTGGATTTGTCAAAATCTACATGTATAAGTACGCTGATATACGTCTACATACATCCATATTTTGACGAATTTACGACGATTAATTCGAGACGGAGACAAAAGGAGTGCAATATTTTTTCCATGCAATTTCTGATCAATTTATTGTATGTCACTTGGTGCAAATAATATAAAAGGACGAAAATCAAGTGCAAAGTGATCAAAGGACATAATTAGTGAGAGTCCACATCAATTTCTTTCTATATGTAAAAATATTTGCATACTTTATTACAGTTCTATAAGTCGATGCAACATCAATTCTTCTTCCGATCTTATCTTGGGAGCTGGAAATCGTCATTGTAGCAGAGAATCCAGGTAAAACCATTGATGTCTGCCTTCCGTCTTGGCACATATCGGATATGACGCCAGTGGAAATCAATACCACACCTTCCCCTCATCCTCATGCAGTATGGATACCTCTCGAGTAAAAAAAAGTACTCAAGAGTTTCTTCATCCCCTGAAGAACTAAGGAAGCTGAACACATTGCCAATACTAAGGTGCTTCTGGTTTCAGAGTTTGGAACCACACATCCTCATAGTGCATACTAAACACCCTGGGTGGAGTTTGGAATTCAGATTCTGTATGAGCTGATCTGACAATAGCAGCCATGGAAAAAGATTTTCATTTTCGGCCACATCTTGGAAATTCCCCCTTCAACGTCGAAAGGGAGAACTGGAAAGAAAAGGACCCCCCTTCAACGACATGACCAAGATAGGATGCGCACCATCGCTCGCTCCAACCTCCCCTATTCCACCGTACAATCAAGGGAGGTAGATCAAAATGCGGCGCCGGAGACTAAACAAAACTAATCAACGGAAGAGAACCGCACTTACATCTTACCTTTTCTGTTTTCTGCATCAGTAATCAGCTTCTTATTAGATCGATCGTTCGTTCGTCCTTTGGCAGGCGTGGGGGGCCTAGATCAGGACGTTTTGGCTTGCCGACATCCCACATGCGGACTCAAAGGTGGTTCAGTATCTCCATCAGTCATGAGAGGACTTGGTCGCCTGACGGTAGTGCAATGGTGGAGGTCACGCCGTGCTCCTCGTCGAAAGCGCGCGCCACCGGTCGGTTCCCGCTGGTTCTCATGGCTGCCACACTATCTTGATCGACACAAACAACGTTTCGTAAGGCTAGCTCGCCTTCCAAACCTAGCGAAGCGTCATCTCAACGCCAGTGGCGGCGGGAGGCATGGCGAGCTAGATCATGGGTAGAGGAGATAGCATTCTAGCACACGATATGCGGAGACGGGAGTTTCACGCCGAGACGGCGGCTGCTCTAGAGCCTGAACTCGGGAACGTGGTGAGCCGGGAGAGGATCTTGGCGGCTAGGAGCTCGTCTCCTAGGTGCAGCGGTTCCTAGTCCTAGACTCCTAGTACGCTTTCAACTTCTTTTTTTGGTATTCTAGATTTCTAGTACACCTTCGACTTTGCCTTCAAATTATGACTGTAGATTGATATTCCTTTTTTTTAAGCTTTGGTAGATTGATATTCCTAGGCACTACTATTCGGATAGGATACGGTCTATGTTTTTTTTTCTGAGATGATTATGGTCTACGCTCTCAACAATGGATAGAATCAAAGTGAGCGGGTCCGATCGGGAGTGCGCCGGGCCAATCTATTGTCTGGGCCTGACCGATACACTTGTATGAGCAGACATAAAAACAAAAGAAGCGCAAGCGACATACGTTGGATTGGATTCCATACGTGTAAAGTTAAGTCCATTATGAAGCTGGGCAACAGCGACCGGTAGTTTTTCTTTACAATAATAACAGCGTTTGGTAGTTGGTAGGTCGGACGGTTTTCCTAGCGATTCTTAACCAGTCCGGGTGGATTAGCAATCCTTGTGTGCCACGGATTGGTATTTTCAGTGATTCCTGTACCGTGCGTGCGGGAGATATCACCTTAAGCGCTTTTTAGATAATAAAGATTTTGGTGGAAGCGCAAAACGGTAAAACACCAGGTTGGACCGGAAGAAACCTTCCTCTCTTTATTATTACTAGCAAAATATGCCCGTGCGTTGCAACGGAAAAAAACCCCAACTTTTTGTTTAAAAAATGTCCTAACCCAATTATTCTTAATAATCAATGGACACTGTAATCATAACCAATGGAAGTCTAGCTCAAGTGTCAAATTTGACTCTATATGTTAGTTTGGAGAGCTCTTTAGAAAAACCATGTTGTGTGTTGCACTAAAATTTCTATGGACTCACCATTTCTCATTCTTTAAATTCCATTAATCTCTATTTATTGATTTTTTGGAACTAAAACTGCACGATATAATTTTATTTTGTCAAAAACATACAAGATACCGTGTTGATGGAGTCCCTTTTTATTTTACAAGATGTACCTTACATTTGTTCCAATTCTATTTTTCACTTCATTTTCTTATGCAATTTGTAAGACGTATAATTATCGACCTATTTTGTAAGATCCAGTCAGCAAAGCATGGAGTCTGAATAGACAAATTAATTTATCATATTCAATCAACAAATCATGCGGGCTTCATTTGATATGTACCAATATTTTCCAGCACACTGCATGTGCGGTTGGATACTCGAGCGTGCGTAGAGGAACATGTCGTTGCTGCTGGAGGCAGGGCGGCGTAGGAGTATATCTCGTTGCTGCCGGAAGCACTGCGACAACGGGTGATGTGTGTACTTGTGTCTGTATGACCTTGTACCTAGTCAACACACACACCACCACCACTCCTCTCTCTGACTTTCTCCCTCTCACGTCTGTCAGTTGTGGTATTTGCGGAGGGCACACGATCTTTATCTCTGTCAAGCACATAATGAATCTGTATATTTATGCCTGTCGTTGATGAATCAAGGTGTGTTGAATCCAATCCCCGTATTCAGTGCACCAGCCGAAGACGACTGGTTCAGTCGATGGTAGTATTACTTTTGACATTATTCATTCCAGCAATGCCTCTCTCCTGTAATACCAGCTTATCATCTGCCTCCAGCAGCGTCCTAATGAACACATCAAAAGCCGGCGCCATTTCGACTCCAATCCAAGCTTGCGACCCACGCCGGGAGACCCACGTCCTGGCTGTTGGGGAGATTGTTGGTGCCGGCGACCATGTCCGGCACACACGGCCGGCCAGACACCGTCAATGAGCCTTATTATTAGCTTTGAAGTGACAATCCATCTCGTCGTGAGTCTTCCTGTGTTTGCACGTCGTATTATTGTTAGCCTCTATTAATCCTCTTTCTGGCCAGGCATAGTTGATTTGATCCTTGGACGCTATGGCGAGCGCGAGTAGCGTTTTGCTATGCGTGAGCAGATCGATTCAGATCCGTCTGGTTTTCGTGTCGAGGAGTACAAGATACAGAGAAGGCGCTGCACGGTGGAATATATAGCCCTAAAGTCTAGGGTGTGACACAGCCATATGCTTTTCGTTCATATATACGGAGTATATGTATTCCGGCCGGTACTAATACCCAGAGATCGAGTCCTCCTTATACATGATGTACGTTGGCAAATCCAGTAGCAATCAAGACGTGACTCTACGCAACTCTATGGAGACGTAGCAAGTGGACAAAAACTGGTAATCCACCGTCCTAGAAACTTAACGTAAACCAACAAGAGACATGGAAACAGGAACCAACACGAGACCTTGAAAACAGCCAAAACAAATACGACCTACCGACCAATAATAATATAGGTAAAGATATAGATTTTGGTGGAAGGGCAAAATGGTAAAACGTCAGGTTGGACCGGAAGAAGCCTTCCTCTCTTTATTATTAGGTAAAGATAACATGATCTTGCCATAAATTTGGCGAAAGCTGGACGTCCGAGTATCGCGTGATACACGCTTTCGAACGGCACCACGTCGAAGGATATTTTTTCCTGATGGAAGTGATCTTTTTCTCCGAAAGTGACATCTAGGGAAATTTCTCCTAGGGATCGTGCTTGCCTGCCAGGAACAATGCCATGGAAGCGTATGTTGCTGTAATTGAGCTGGGTCTCGGAGATTTTCAGATGTCTCAACGTATCCAGGTATATTATATTGATGTTGGATCCTCCGTCCATCAGCACTCTTTTTAGCCTAGTGTTCTGGACGATGGGGCTTACAACAAGAGCTTGTGTGCCGGGTTCAGGGATGTTTCCGGGATGATCAGACTGATCCCATGTGATTGGTGTGTTCGAATACTTCAAGAATTTTGGGGTTGCCGGAACAACCGCGTTTATTTCTCGAAGTGTTCTTTTCGCCACCTTTGCTGATGGAGTTGCCAGGAAAGTTAGGGCGCACTCTCCATCAACTCTCGGAAACTTGGGTTCGCCTTTCCGCTGTTGTTCCAGGATTTTTTCGTCAGTGTCCGATTCACTGTCTTCTTTCTCAGCTTCTGGCTTTTGTTTAGAGAATTTCCTTTTGGAATTCTTTCCCTTGTTTCCGTATCCTGCACTGCCTTTCATGTGCTTATTCAGCCGGCATTGTGCGTTCGTATGGGTGGGTTTCCCGAATTGCGAATGGTGGACGCAGGGTTCCGACTTAATCTTCTCCCACTCTTCTTTAGCGTAGTTGATTGGTTCTGAACTGCGTCCTTTCCATCTGTTCCCTTTTTCACTTCCAAAGGCTATGTTAACCTCTTTGGGTTTTGGTGTTGCATCTGAAATTCCTTTTTTCTCAGGGCAAGGATTTTTCTTGGCCAGTATCAGTGTATCGATATTGCCTCCTCTTGCTCTGATGTCGTCTTCGGCTGCAGCGTGCTCATTGGCGGTTGTAAGCATAGACCCGAGATCTTTGTGCTGTTTGGAACCAACCATGAAAGGTACTAGTCCGGGTTTTAGGCCATTAACGAAAGCATGCATTGCTTGTACGTCAGTTACTCCAGAACAAGTATTCTTCATTGCAGTCCATATGGAGATGAAATCCACGTATGGTTCATCCTCGAACTGGGTGCAACGGTTCAGCTGGTTGATGTTGTTCGGGCGTTTGTAAGTTCCCCGGAAATGCTGAGTGAATACTCGAGCCATATCATCCCAGCTGTCGACAGTTCTTGATGGCAATCCATTGATCCAATCTCTGGCTCCATCCAGTAACATTAGGGGAAGAAACTTTACATCTTCCAGGTCTGTCCCATTGTTAATCTGGACGACTGTATAGTAGTCTGAGAGCCAGGTATCCGGGTTTGTACTGCCGGTGTATTTCTGGTACGTTGGACCGACCTTGGCGAAGCCAGAATGCAGGGTTATTCTTCGGATCCTATCAGTGAAACACTTAGGTCCAAAGTACAGGTCATCCTTTTCCGCCCTATCCATGTGCGTGGAATATCTACCGGCTGAATGGACGGAAGGGGATCTACTCCTTTCTTTTCCATTGTTGCGCGGACGCGCTTTTCCGGGATCGTTTCTATTTCTTTCAAGATCACGCCCTTTTGGATGAGGCGGAGTTCTACTCCTGTGCCTTTCTCTATCCTTGGGAGGTGTCCGAGATCTCTCACGCCTGTGAGGTACATCATGTCTTCCGGCTTTTTCAGCAGGGTGTCTCGGAGGTGGCATTGCTTTGCCATCATTCCGGTGTTTTTCTTCCCGATCGTGGGGTTTGGGTCCACCTTTCGGGAGATGAGATCCAGTTCTAGACGCCTCATCCCTATTGTCGGGATTTTTCTTATCTTTTCTCGGATCCGCTTTCTTATCCTTTGAATTGTCGGAATCTCCAGGTTCTTCCGGTCCAGGTGCTCCAGCGGCGCAAGTAGCTGTTTTGCATAGGGCGGAGTCGTCGTGCAACTTTCCTGATCGCTCTTGGCCCCGCTGTTGTTGTTGCAATGCTTTTCCTAGGAAAGCATACACCCCTTGGAGTTTTTCACCATTGGAGTACATGTCATTGTTGAGGATGGCAAACGCTGCTTCCGCGTTTTCTGCTGCGGTTTTGTATATTGGTTCGCCTCTGGCATCTTTGTCGTTTACCTGCTTTTGCCAAGATGGGTTGTGAAACCTTTCTTTTGGCGGCAGTACTTCCGGTCTTACGATTCCGGGTAACCTTGTAGGTTTAATGACAGATCTATTCTTTTTCTCGTACTCCTCGATTTCTTCCTTCATGAGCTTGATGTCATCCTGGGTTTTTTGGAGGTGTTCGCGAGTTCTGAATAGATGTTGCTGTTGCCGTTGGAGAGCTTGTCTCCTAGCTTCTAGCACTTCAGGGGGTTCATGCAATCCCACTGGTGTTTGTAACAATTCCTGTTCTTCTTTCTCTGTCATTGGCGGAACAAGGATTTCTTTTGTTTTCTTCTCCGCAATTTTTATTCCGCTTGCATCTCCTACTTCCGGGCTTTCATCAGCTGGATCAGCCAATTTCTTCTTCCGGAGTTTGTATTGGAGTTTTTTAGCGGCCTTGTGCTTTTTCTTTGAAGAGGGAGGTATTTTAGCAGGTTCATTCTCTGTCAATTCCTTGACGTTGGGAAATATCGGAGAAGTTTCTCCATCTTCTCTCTCTTCCTCTGGCGGAGGGGTTTTAGGGCTTTCCAGACTGCCGGCGTCCGTATTTTCAGTCGGTTTTGCCATTAGTACTTCATGGAATCCCTCCTGAAAAGATTTAACTTTTCTTTCGAAGGCGTCCACGTCTTCGTCTTCGGAATCAAAATCATCTGATCCGGTTTCTGACTCTAATCTCGCCTCAATGGCGGCTAGTACCGAGTCAGCTTCCGAGTTCATCGTCATGTTGACGGATGTCGGATCTTCCACCTCTGTGGTGGGGGTGCTGTTGTCTGCCTCCTGCACGGGATTTCCGTCGTCCGTATTTTCGGCGACCTCGGATTGCACCATACCGATAAAGTGTGTATCACTTTCATGTCGGCGATCTGAGCAAAATCCGGTATCATAGTCATCTTCGACTGGGTATAGGGCGGGTGGGAAAAATTTGCTTCCACCGCAAAACCCCATGGCCTCTGCAGTTAGTCCGATAAAGATGTTAGCAGATCCGATCGGTAACACGCAGGAACTTACCAGATGATTTTGCGCCGGTATGTAGGATCCATTGTCGAGGAAGCGTCCGATGTCATCGTCGAACTCCAGGCTTCCGACAGTTATGGAACTGCCGATTCCGCCGAGTATCCCAGATCGGAACTTAACGCCTGACGTCGTTTGCCCCACGGTGGGCGCCAACTGTCGAGACATCGTGGTAGTTTTCATAGACGGGGGTGCCATGAGACTACGGGTAAAGTCGTGGGGGAACGGGATCGCGTTGAAGACAAAGACACAGGATTTACCCAGGTTCGGTACGTCGTAGTAATACGGCGTTCCTACTCCTACAATCTCACTAATCATGGCTAACGCCTATGTATACAATTACAATGTGAGGTTCTGTTTGGCTATTCGCTGAGGATCAACTTCCCGGCGAGTTAGTCTATGGCTTCTTGTCTATCTATCTTATCTCCCGTCCGTCTTTATATAATAGCCGGGTTAGGGCATACAGAGTAGGAAACCTAGAAGACTACGGTAGCTATTAACTTGGAAAGTAAGGAATCCGCCTTCTCCTCTAAGCTAGATCACGTGGGCCGTGATCCGGGTGAAGGGAATATGCCCGAGAGGCAATAATAAAGTGTTTATTATGTTATTCCTTGTTTATGATAGATGTTTATTTCTCATGCTAGAATTGTATTAACCGGAAACGTTGATACATGTGTGATTAATAAACAAACCAACGTTCCTAGTGAAGCCTCTCTTTTAACTAGCCCGTTGATTAAACAGATGATCAAGGTTTCCTGATCATGAACATTGGATGTTGTTGATAACGGGGTCATGTCATTAGGAGAATGACATGATGAACTTAAACCCTAAACTAAGTATAACAATACGATCAAGTCATTTATTTTTGTTGTTATGTCTTACATTCGGAGTAACATTATTCCTTAGACCATGAGATCATGTTAATCACTAATACCGAAAGAATACTTTGATGACATCAAACGTCACACCGTAAAAGGGTGACTATAAAGGTGGCATTGGATATTCGTAAAGTATTGGTTGAAGCTCATGGATCGAGAATGGGATTTGTCCATCCAATATGACGGATAGATATACTCAGGGCCCTCTCGGTGATATCACATCGACACCGCTTGCAAGCAAGTGATTTGATCACTAGGATGTTATATCACGGAACGAGAAAAGAGTACTTGTCGGATAACGAGATCGAACAAGGTATAGTGGATACCAATGATCGGATCTCGGACAAGTAATATATCACGAGACAAAGGGAAATCGTTACGACGTTGAAAGGTTCACACGATCACGAGAGTCATCGTTGAATATATAGGAGTCATCACGGTTTTCCAGACCCCGCTGTTGATTATTGATCGGAGAGGAGTCTCGATCATGTCTATAATATTCACGAACCGTAGGGAGACACACTTAAGGTTCGATGAAGCGTTTAGAGAGGATACGGAATACCGAAGAATATTTTGGGCAGCTCCGGAATTGTTTCGGGGAAAATTGAAATAGTTCAAGGGGTTTTTCGTCGAACGGTTGTTAATAGAATTAACAAATGGTTCGAGGTGCTGCATGCAAATGTTTGTTAATGGAATTAACAAATATAAATAAAGAAATAAAAATGTTTTATTTATTTATTAAAGAAAAACCTTTGGATTTTCCAAGTGGGAAATTAAGGGATTTTTGAGTGGGTTTGAGTGGAGCTTCCACTCACATGAAGAGAGGAAGGGGTGGGGGCACCCATGGCTGGCCGCACCCCCCCCCTTGGGCTGCCTCCCCCTCCCCTATAAAAGGAGGGTGAGGGCTCTCTCTTCTCCACACACTTGCTCACACATTTTCCCTTCCATCCGCTGCTCCATTCCATGGTCTCCGGCTTGGCGAAGCCCTGACCGTGGGATTCTTCACCACCACCACGCCGTCGTGCTGCTGGAATTCCGGAGGGATCTTCTACTTCCGCAACCCGCTGGAACGAGGGAACGGAAGTCTTCATCGAGCTGAACGTGTGACCGATTACGAAGGCACCGCCGGATTGCGGTGCTCTTCTTCTCGCTCGGGATCGGCGTGAGAACGACTACGCCAACAACGAGATCTTTTCTCGTACCACTTAGAGTCTTTGAGGGTATGTTATCTCAAGACTCTCTTTCTCCTCGTTGCCTTTTATCTCATAGATTAGATCTTGGCCATTTGGGTTTATCGCGTGTAGGAAAATTTTTGTTTTCTATGCTACGTTCCCCTTCACCGGGTCCTTCTAGAATCCGGTTTCTGCGCGTCAGCTTACTGGGACGCCCAATGGACCATAGCCCACTACCACTTGGGCCACCCTGGTAATCCGGCACTTTTGACTACCATCTGATATACCCCTATTCAGTATATATCCGACAGCCGACAAGTTTCGGGGGACAGAAACCTCTGTTCCGGCACCCTGCCGGGACGGGGAAGTGCCCCCGGAGCCATCTCCATCGACTCCACCGCCATCTTCATCGCTGTTGCTGTCTCCTATGATGAGGAGGGAGTAGTTCTCCCCGGGGCTGAAGGCTCTACCGGTAACTATGTGTTTCATCTCTCTCCCGTGGTGTGATCTTTATGTGATCACGAGTTTTGTAATATAGTTGAATAAGTAGATGTTACTCTTCATCTATTAAGCTACTCAAGTGGTTTTGTTATGAGATCTCCGTAGACACTTTGATCACGGTGTAAAGGTGACAGTGTGTGCACCGTGTGGTTTAGCATGATATATTTATATTTTGTGTTGGATGATCCTTTGAAATTGTGGTGTTTGTTTGGAACCATCTATGTCTCATGGTGATAGCATGGGGTTACCTAGATGGGGAAATGCGAACTCTAAGGAGTGCTTTTTGCAGCCCTACGCAACGATTGGTGTTTGTTATCCGACCGGAGATTGGTTCGGATAGTGTAGTGAAGAGAGACATTTATGCATTCAATTATGTTATTATTGTTGAGAGTGTTCACTAGTGAAAGTATGATCCCTAGGCCTTGTTTCTAAGCATTAAAACACCATTATCAACCAGTTCTGCTACATGTTTACTTGCTGCCATTTTTATTTCAGATTGCAATTACTACTTATATTTATCCATATGACTTGTATTTCACTATCTCTTCGCCGAACTATTGGACCTATACAACTGATAATTGTATTAGGTGTGTTGGGGACACAAGAGACTTCTTGTATCGTAATTGCAGGGTTTCTTGAGAGGGATATATTTGACCTCTACCTCTTTGAGTTCGATAAACCTTGGATGATCCACTTAAGGAAAACTTGCTGCTGTTCTACAAACCTCTGCACTTGGAGGCCCAACACTGTCTACAAGAATAGAAGTGTGCGTAGACATCAAACACTTCTCCAACATTTTAGGCTGCGGTCCTACTTCCTCCAAAGATTTTAATTTGGAGGCCTTGATGTTTCCAAATTGCGACCTCCACAACCTCGGTGATGATTTCTCGGAGGAAGAGGTCCTTGTGGCTATCAAATCAATGCCAAGTGAAAAAGCGTCGGGTCCGGATGGCTTCACGGGGGTTTTCTTTAAAGTTTGTTGGCCTATTATCAAATATGATGTTTTGCGTGTTATCCACCAATTCTCCAACCTGCGCACGGGAAGATTTCATTGTCTTAACTCCACAAACATTGCACTCTTGCCTAAAAAAGACGGCGTGGAAGCGCTCTCCGACTACCGTCCCATTCGTCTCATTCACGTTGTTGCGAAAATCATCGCAAAGATGATGTCCTTGCGTTTGGCGCCTCTCATGGATACCATCCTTTCCAAGTCCCAAAGCACTGTACCAACACGCCAACTATCCTCCTAAAGCTTGACATTAAGAAGGCTTTTGACTCTCTGCTATGGTCTTTTTCTGCTTCACCCCATGCAACGGCATGGCTTCCTCGCAAAATTTTGGAATTGGGTTGTGGCTTTACTTGTCACCGCCTCCTCCCACGTCATGCTCAATGATGTCCCGGACATGCCTATCTTCCATGGGAGAGGCCTTAGGCAAGGAGACCCTCTCTCGCCGCGTCTCTTTGACCTTGTCATCGACCCCGTGCAGCAACTCCTTGACTTGGCTACGAACAATGGGGATCTACACCGGCTGCGAGGTCGCGGCCCAATCATTCGCACCTCGCTTCATGCCGGTGATGCGGCAATTTTTGTGGCCCCTTTCAAAGAGGATTTCGCTACCTTGGCCACCATTCTTGCGGGTTTTGGAGAAGTTACGAGGCTCATTACAAATGTGCTCAAAAGCCAAGCGGTGCCAATTCGTTGCACTCTTTTGGACCTTGATGATATCATGCAAATGTTCCCGGTTCAGTGGTGCTCCTTCCCCATAAAATACTCGGGTATCCCACTCTCCACTAGACGCCTCAAAGAAATCGATGTGCATCCCCTCGTTGATAAAGTGGCATCGAAGCTTGTCTCGTGGCATGTCAAGCACATTGCAGCAGCCGGGAGAGGCAACCTCGTGAAGTCGGTGATTACCTCGCAAGCCATCTATCACATGACCCCCTCTTGTCATCCCCCCGGGCATCTTACTCTCAATCAACAAGTTGGAGAGAGCTTTTCTTTGGGCGGCGGTGGATAAAGTGTCCGGAGGACAATGCAAGGTCAATTGGAAAATTGTGTGTAGGCCTAAGGACAATGGTGGGCTAGGCATCATGGACCTCGACAAGTTCTCAAGAGCTCTTCGCCTTCGGTGGCCTTGGCTTCATTGGAAATACCACTCTAGGGCGAGGATTGGCAACGAAAACTCGTGTAATGAGGAGGACATGGAATTTTTCTATGTTGTCACCGTAATTACAATCGGAGACGGTCTCATCGCAAACTTTTGGAACTCTCCGTGGCTCAACGGGATGAAACAGAAATCCTTGCCCCTTCCATTTTTGCCATCTCTAAGAGGAAAAACTTTACCGTCAACAAGGGGATCATGACTGATTTTTGGGTCTCCAACATCAACATCTCTGAGGGCTTCACTTCTCAACACATCATCATGTTTGTTGATCTTTAGCCGAAAGTGAGCGAGGTCCATCTTACGGAGAACACGACCGATGACATGTCTTGGAAATTCACCAACTCCGGATCGTACACGGCGACATCCGCTTACAAAACCCAATTTGAGGGAATGACAGGGTCCACCATGCCGAAGATGGTTTGGAATAATTGGGCACCGCCCCAAGTGCAAGCTTTTCGCTTGGCTTATTCTCCAAGACCGGGTTTGGACGGCCAACCGCCTCCAACGACGTCGGTGGCCAAATTATTGGCTATGCCAACTTTGCAAGAGAGATGATGAGTCTGTGGTGCATCTATTCTTCAAATGTCGCTACACCATTCGTGTGTGGAACGCAATAATTGCTTGGCTTGGTCTCACTTCGATCGACACTTCGCAATGGTCCTCATTTACATCAATGCAAGAATGGTGGGAGGCCATCATCTACACCAATTGCACCCGGCGTAAATCCTTAGCGTCCCTCATCATGCTCACTTCTTGGGAGGTTTGGACCGAGCGTAATGCGCGGGTTTTCCGACACGTCTCTACCATGCCTACGTTGATTGTGGCGAACACTAAGTCCGAGGCGACCTTGTGGAGAGTGGCGTGCGCTAAACACTTGGGGTTCTATTATGCCGGGAGAGTAGATATCTTTATTCACGAGCAAGCCTTCCCGCTCGTTTTGGACTTGTAAAACTTCTTATTAACTCATTATTAAATGAGACGAGGCAAGTCTTTTGCCCCCGTTTCAAAAAAAAAAACAAAAAAAAAAAAACAAGACCCAAGTATTGCCGACATCCCACTTCCTGCGGCGGACAGGCTATTCATACGTCCAGCTAAGTTTTGCATTTTTTTGAGACCCGATACCGTGAGTATATAGAATACTACCATAATAGAGATCGACAACGGTGTCTGCGTGGAGGCGTAGACTTTCTACATTTCTGCGGTGCCTCCAATCTTAGAATACAAACCTCTGGGCTCTGGCTACGCGCTATATATACACATCGCTGCCGGCATGTATAGTCAGAGTGTTTGGCTTCAAAGTTTCAACCCACCATTTGAGCCTAAAGATCGAGCACGAACACGCTTGAGATATGGCCGGTGGTGGCTTCGTGCCAGCCGACGGCAGTGCGCACGACTACGGCGGCGGCGTGACTTTCTCCGTCGTGGTGACCTCCCTCATGGCCGCCTCCTGCGGCCTCATCTACGGCTACGACAGTGGCGTCACAGGTCCGTTTGTACTGTACATTTGCTAATTAATAGGGTTAGTTCCAAGGCACACTCTGGTTCAAGGTTAAGGTAACTGCCTAGGCTGATCCTAACCGTGCTAAATTCAGCTTAACTGGGATATGTTTCTCTTGTTAGTTCGTTTAGCTTAACTGGCTCTCTGTAGGATCAAATCCTAGGCGAAGGTTAACTGAATGAATGGACAGCCTATGTGCATAATGATAAATTTAAATGCCGGTAAATCATTCAAGCGACGGCGACCGATTTCAAATATCTGATCCATCGATGCATGCGATCCAGGCATGCGTTAACGTACCGATCACGATATATATGCCTTAAACTATGTAGTATGTACTGTGGTTGAGAAAATATATACTTTATATGTATGGCTAGAATGGCAGATGTTTCCGAATAAAATAGGCACGGACACGGCGGCCATGCTCGAGAAAGTCAGACCCCAATTATGCGGTAATAGACCAATGATGATACTGTTGATGTCCAAATAAGGATTAGAGAGGGAATCTAGAGATGTTAGAGCATCTCTAGAAGAGCCCCTAGACTGTCCTTTTTAAGTTCTCCTTTTCCCTAATTCTACGGGTCATGGAGGTGGGGATCGCAGCAGAACCTGTAAACATGAACTGGAAAGTGCTGGTTTCATTGATTTAGACGGACAGACGAACTCGCCGATCTTCGCCGATTTAGCAAAATAAAAACTAACTACACATAAGCGGCGATGAACTAGGCTTCATCGCCGCACCCTACACCTACCTTCGCCACGCCGTCTTCAGTGGTCACTGGAGTCGTCGTCGTCATGGAGCAGTTGGAGGAGGGGTATTGCTGCACGAACTGGGATGCCGCAATGGCGTCCCACTCCTGTTTCTTCTCCCGCGTCTCCTCGTCCGAACGGAGGCCGCACTGCAGCTGGCGCTCGTTGTAGTCATCGACGTGGCGCTGGTAGCGGCGGCGCCGAGTAGCCTCCGCTCGTGAAAGAGGCTCCTCTGTATGCCGAGTTGGAGGAGGTCCTCCTCGGTCTCCACGAGTACCCCTGCTCGTGGTCCTCATCGCCGGAGCTGTACTCCCAGAGGTCCCGCGTCACCGTAGGAGGTGACTGCGGGGGACTACCCCGGCGGTGCACGATTGCAGGCCCTCCCAACGCGGTGGATTGGCCTCGCAGTTGCCTCTTGGCCGCCGTGGATGAGGTTGTGCTCGTTCACGCGAGGCACGACCTCCGTGGGACGGAAGCGGGGGAGGGGGGAGGCATTTCGGCCGTTGGCGGAGGCGAAGAGGTAGTATTGCGGAAATCCTGCGATGGCGGGGGGGGGGGGGGGAGGGGATTAAATCGCTCGTCGGAGTTTAGGAGGTCGGTGAGAGATTGCGGTGAAGACGGCTCGGGTTCGAGGATGGATTGACCTGAGAACGGCTCGGGAACCCGTTCATATATCGGCTGACGGGGGGTATTTTCGGGCCCCCCGAGTCGCATTCTCAGACCGGCCCAAGTTTTTTGTTTCTGCTAGGGCATGCAAACAGAACCCAACTCCTAAAAGCGCCGGAATTTTTCTGTTCCGGCCCTTTTAAGAGCTCCGCTAGAGCATCTCTTAGAGATAGTGTCAAATATGTGTATAGATTACACTTAAATAAAAATTTCGCGATAATTTAGATATTGGAGTGGAACGCTTGTACTTAGACTATTGTGTAAATGCGTCACGTCTGGCTAAGATAGGGAACGGTTGAGGAGTGGAGATTTGGTGCTCCCAAGCACAGGTGCTCTGGCCGTTTAAAAAAAATTAAAATATATTAATGAGTTTTATAAATTCAGAAAAAAACATACAAGTATAGTCAAAAATGTATTCTGCAAACATATAAATTTTCACTTCCAAATACTTTGTATTCTGAATCACACAAAAATGATAAAAGTGTGTATCTAAGTACGACTATTTCAAATATCTGAATTTCATCATATTTTGTCTTTTTGTGTAGCTTATAATAGTTTTTTTAATTGAAAATTTGCACTGAAACACAATTATCTAGCTCCAAATTTATTTTCAGAATTTTCTAAAACTTTAAAATATTTTTTCAGTTTTCTTAAATCGGCAGGAACACTAGTGCTCGGAAGCACAAAACACTTTCCGACACTTGAGCGCTCATGGTAGGGGTGACCGGACTGATAGTGATGTGTCTGATGGATGGTCTTGGTGGGCTTTTCATTGATTACACTCATTTGATTATTAGTATACAAAGAGGAATGCCCATTAAGCCTGGTCTCCTCCACTAGTTTAATCGTGCATCTCTACTCCTATAAATTAAAACGACAGTTGGTGATGATGTTATGCCTGCCATCTTTCATTCATGATAGTTCGATTTATATCTAATGGATAAGATGAAATGTATGACAATTTAATAAATAGACATCCACATTTGCAGATATGCGCTTGTCATTTACATCTCATATGGCTACCAAATGTTTCAACAAAATAAATGAATTCACTCAACAAGTTAATATCCTTACAAAAATATATAGTGTCTTAACCATTTGTTTGATATTTGATTCACTTATTTTTACTATTATGGGCTAGTTCACGTCAAACGGTGTTTTAATCCATGGAGAAGCACAAGCATTATGCTAATAATGTTCAAAAGAGATAGGTTTCGATACAAGGCCAACGATTGGGACGGTTCATGTTCATCATGTTGGATGCCCTTCTGCCTACTATTTTGAGATGCCGGTTGGGTTGGTCGGTCTACGAGGCATCTGTTGTTGGCTTGTTTTTATGTGAGTGGTCTATAGATCTTCATGTGTATTTTACGTGCAAGCAAGAATGATCGCTTCAATCTCATCTTATCACCAGACGACAAGAACAAGCCTAGAATTAACAGGCGATTGATGTCTTGCTTTAAGATTGCCCTAGACTCCATCTTTCTGCGGGAAATAAAACTGGTCGGTAGAAAATACACTTGGAGCAACGAACAAGCAGAGCCAACCCTAGTGCGGCTGGATAGGGCGTTTGCAAATGATGAATGGTTCAACGCCTTTTCTACACCCAAGTTGCTGCCACACGCATCCTCGATGTTAGATCATTGTCCCTTATTGCTTGTCCAAGACCAGACGGTTTGAACGCCCCCGCGATTCCGCTTTGATAATTTCTGGCCATTGATGGAAGGATACACCTGAGTCGTGTAGCAATGTTGGAATACCCCATGCAACCTTACCAACGCATTCGCCATCCTAGACTGCAAGCTTAAGAGGTTGGGTAAACACCTATCTCAGTGGGCCAAGAACTATGTCGGAGACGTAAGAAAGAAAATGTTGGTGGGCCAGGAGGTCATGTTGAGGCTAGACACAGCCCATGAACATAGGCAGTTGACAACGCCTGAGCTGGAACTTAGAGCACAAGTCAAGGCCCGTGATGTTGGGCTGGCGGTCATTAACACGGTCAAGGCTCGACAACGGGCTAACGTGAAATGGCTTAAATTGAGTGACGCCAACAACAGGTTCTTCCACCTAAAGGCATCCCGCCAACAGTGCAAGAACATAATCCACACCTTGATGGATGACGGGGTCATCGCCACCACCCCGTCAGAGATCGAAGAAATGGTGGACAAACACCTATCCCGGATCACTCGGACCTCGGAGAACAACCCTGATCGGTTGGACTAGGGCCAGCTCAATCTTCCTACGGCGGACCTCTCAGCATTGGATCGGCCATTCACCATGGAAGAGGTTAAAGCTCCCGTTTTCCAAACAACGCCAGATAATACCCCGGGGCCTGACGGCTTCTCGGGAGGCTTCTTCCGGACCTCCTGGAGTGTGGTCAAAGAGGAACTTATGAGGGCCCTCGACAAATTCTTCCACCTAAATGATCAATCCCTCCATGGGCTCAACTCGACCTTCTATGTGTTTCTGCCAAAATAAGAGCAGCCAGAACAGATTTCGCACTTCAGACCGATCAACATCATTCACACCTTCGCCAAGCTGATTTCGAAGGTCCTTGCCAACCAGTTGCAGCACTTTCTCGACGAGCTTGTCTCTCCAAGTCAAAGTTCTTTCATTCAGAGAAGAAGCATCCACGACAACTTCCTGTACGTCCAGAACGTGTCCAAGCACATCCACAAGACCAAAACACTCGCTATGTTGATCAAGTTGGATATCGCCAAGGCCTTTGATACGGGCCTTGTCACCAACCTTTGCAAGAGTTCCATCACCCCGATCAGCTGCACCAACATCGACGTCCAAGGTCTAGCATTGCCAACTGGCATGTCTATCACAAACCTTCCCATCACATATCTGGGGATACCTCTCTCGGTCAGGAAGCTCACCAAGGCAGAATGACAAGGACTCCTGGACAAGATGGATAGTTACCTCGCGACGTGGAAGGCCAAGCTCATGAACAAGGCATGGCGAATGGAGATGTTGAACTGTGCGCTCACCTCAACGTAAGCATGCTGGAGTACGCCAATCACATCCACACATGACTGGTTTAGAACCCTAGTGGTATCACAGCCAGCGGCTTTCAGCCCCGGCTGAGTCCCTGTACTTTTCCTTTTCTCTATTAGCCTTGCGCTAATCCATGTAACACTCCTTCTAATGCATTCAATATAGCAGCTCTCATGTGGTTATTCTAAAAAAAAAAGAATGACCTCTTCATTAACCACGATTATTACGATCATGCCACCAATCAGAGCGCGTGGCAAGAGCTTCTGAGGCTTACACAAACACATAAGTACACTTTTGTCGAGTCAGGTGGCGTGACGCAGATGGATTCGTTCCTGAGCAAGTTCTTCCCGGAGGTGCAGAGCGGGAGGAAGAGCGCGCGGAGCGACCCGTACTGCAAGTACGACAACCAGTGGCTCACCGCGTTCTCCTCGTCGCTGTTCATCGCGGCCTCGCTGTCGTCCTTGGTGGCGAGCCGGGTGACGAGGAGGGTTGGCCGCCAGGCCGTGATGCTGTTCGGCGGTGCCATGTTCCTTGCTGGTTCTATCATCAACGCCGCCGCCGTGAACATCGCTATGCTCATCCTCGGCCGGATGTTACTGGGCTTTGGTCTTGGGTTCACATTGCAATTTGCAGGTACGCGGAGACGGACCCAACAATATTATAGCTGCGTCCTGGTGGGTATGTGCAGGCCCAGTAATGAATTTATTTTTCTTCTTGCCGCAGGCAGCTCCCGTGTACCTCTCCGAGACAGCGCCGGCGAGGTGGCGCGGCGCATTCACGTCGGCGTACAATATGTTCGTCGTCATCGGCATACTGTCCGCCACCATCACCAACTACTTCACCAACCGCATCCCCGGCTGGGGCTGGCGCGTCTCACTCGGCCTAGCGGCCGTGCCGGGCGTCGTTATCATCGTGGGAGCCTTCTTCGTCCCGGACACTCCCAGCAGCCTCGTCGTACGCGGCCACCCCGACCGGGCTCGAGCGGCGCTGCAGCGTATCCGCGGGATCCATGCCAACGTCGACGCCGAGTTCAAGGACATCGTCCGCGCCGTGGACGAGGCACGCCAGAACGACGTTGGCGCGTTCCGGAGGCTATTCAGCAAGCAGTACCGGCACCATCTGGCGGTTGGGTTGGCCATACCGGTGTTCTACCAGTTCACTGGCATGATCGTCATCTCCGTGTTCTCGCCGGTGCTCTTCCGCACGGTGGGGTTCAACAGCCAGAAGGCTATACTCGGCTCCGTGATCAATAGCATCACCAACTTGGTCGCGACGGTTCTGTCCACCTTCGTCATGGACCGCACCGGCCGCAGGTTTCTGTTCATCGTCGGCGGCATAGGCATGATGCTCTGCCAGGTATCCCTAATCATGCCGTACTGTCAATGGCGTGTGCTACTGCCTACTGCTATAGTAAATGAATCGATCAATATTCTAACACATTGCTGCTGAACAATCAAGGTTGCCATTTCGTGGGTCATGGCGGGCCATCTCGGGAAGCACCAAGGGGTGACCATGCCGCGGAGCTATGCGACCGGCGTGCTAGTCCTCATCTGCCTCTGCACGTTCAGCTTCGGCTTGTCGTGGGCGCCGCTCAGGTGGGTGGTGCCGAGTGAGATATACCCCGTGGAGATCAGGTCGGCCGGGCAGGCCATGAGCATCTCTGTCTCGCTTTGTCTCGGCTTCGCGGAGCTGCAGGTCTTCATCGCGCTCCTATGCGCCATGAAGTACGGCGTCTTCTTGTTCTACGCCGGTTGGCTTCTGATAATGACCATCTTCATGGCCGCGTTCCTGCCGGAGACGAAGGGCGTGCCGTTGGAAGCCATGCAATCGGTATGGACACGACATTGGTACTGGAGGAGGTTCGTCGGGGATGCCAAGCAGGGAAGTCAAACCAGCAATGTGAACAACGATTAATATGTGCAATTAAAAATTGTAAAATTTGTCTCGACTGATATTGTAAAATTTCAGATAAAAATGTTGTTTGACTTTCGAACAAAATATGAGTTTGGTGTTCATTTAAATTGAAATAATTTTTCAGTTTTGCTAATTCTCAGTCGCCTTAGAATTAACAAAATCTCAGTCACCTAAAACACAGTTGAATTTAGTTGATAAGATTCGTGCAGTGCAGTTTGCTTTTTTCTCTCCTACTAGTGTTGCCGCGCCGGTGGTGGGCTGCGGGAGTTGTTCCCGCGTGGGTGCGGTCAACTATTTTGTTTGTGTTGGTGTGGACCCTCTGCGTTGTTGTCAACTTGTCATGCATGTGTCGGGGCCCGGCGATCTCCTTGTTTCTCACGTATGTATATGTTGTATTTTTGTTGTCATGATGTGCTTAGTGTCAGGCTTATACTCGATACAAATAGAACCCATGGGGATTTTAATATTACGAAAGCTTGAAGAAACGAATAATGGTAATTATAACCCGAGATGATGTGTCATGTTTAATGCTATTATTCATAGCTTGAACTTGAGGGAGATTGAGCTATTGGGGCGGCAATATACATGGGCTAGCAGGAGAGATGCTCCAACTTTTGAAAAAGTAGATAGGATCTTAGCGACTATAGATTGGGAACATAAATTCCCTATGGCTACAGTTGACTAGGACACGATCTGATCACACCCCCTCTCTTTGTGGATTTTGGGGCCCGAGCTCATGTTGGTAATAATGCTCGTTTTTCATTTGAACTTTGGTGGCTTCGAATGGAAGATTTATATGAGATGATTGCGGTAGAATGGGCTGCATCTGTGAAAGGGAATTCGGCCATTGAGGTATGGCAGAATAAAATCAGACACTTAAGACGTTTTCTTAAGGGGTGGGCTAAGAATACAGGTGGTAAATACAATATAGAAAAAAAATAGGCTGCTTAAAATTATTGATTATCTTGATATCAAAGCTGAGAGTATCCATCTTTCGGTGGTTGAATGTGATACTATGAGAGACGCGGTCGCATTTGTAGTCTTCGAATGGAATCAGAGATTAAATGGGCACACAGAGACAAGGTTAAACATATTCAGGAGGGTGGTGATAATACTAAATATTTTAATCTTATTGCCAATGGTGTAAACACAGAAACAAAATGATCTTTCAGCTTGAGCAAGACGAGGGTACTATAGTTGATGAGGAAAATTGAAAAACATATATTACGGAGTATTACAAAAACTTTTCGGGGATTCTTCGCACAATGATATCTCTTTGGATGAGTCTATTATTCATGATATTCCGCAGTTATCACAAGAAGAAAATGATATTCTTACATCTGATATATTAGTGAAAGAGGTGTTCGAAGTCATTTCGCGGATGGAATTAAACAAAGCTCCGCGACCGGATGGGTTTCTTGCAGATTGTTATAAAACTTTTCGGAAGGTAATTAAGCATGACCTGATTGCTATGTTTAGTCATTTGAAACAAGGTAATCTTTAGTTGTTTAAACTAACTTTGGAGTAATTACCTTGCTTCATAAGAAAGATAATTGACGTGGGGATGACTCTCAGGCCTATCGAATGAGCCTACGCGGTCTAAAGCCCACTACTAAGGTCCAGTGTGAGAGGCCACCTCTTGGTTCTAGAAGGTACACCTACGGCCCACCCGCAAAACTTGCGGGTCAAGCTGGAAAGAATCCACCGACTAGAGCTAGGGTTTGTAACCCCCCCCCCCTCCGGTACGAGTTTGAGACCTGGCCACCTGTAAAGGGGCTTGGAGAACCACTCGGGGGGGACATCCAATCTAGAAAGAGAGAGAACACACCATAGAAGCCGCAACTCGAGATCTAATCTCTCGATCCGCGCACTCGTCATTGTAACCAATCCCCATAATACAATGAAAGACAAGCAGGATTAAGGGTTTTACCTCCACGAGGGCCCCGAACATGGGTAAATTGTGCCCCTGTTAGCCATCGCGATCAGCAGCCCCCACTTTGGTCCTCTACTCGAAACCCTACCGGCTCATCCGAGTGATTTGTTGATATGAGGCGTCGACAATTGGCGGCTTCTATGGGAATGGCGGGCAATGGGTCCGCAGTCTCGCCGGCCTCATCCGCACCGAGCTTCAACTGGAGTCTGAAATTATCGGCTCCTTCGGGTCGTTCGTCTACACGTCCCACTCACCGGCTTCTCGCCCGGCTTTCAGCGGACTCGAGGAAGGCGTCAAGATGGCGTTCGACAACCTCCACTTCAGCGCCGGCAAGGTGGGAATCCTGCACTTCCCCGACTCCCCATCGCTTGGCGGATCTGACATCGAATCCATCTCAAGCACGGCGACTCAGGACTCGCCGCTTGACGACTCTGACTGTAGCTCAGAATCGAGTCGCGCCTCTGTCCGCCGTAACAGGCGTAACTTCCACACCATCGCCTCGGAAGAACCCGCCGACCTCGACGGCAACTATCCTATCTCAAAGACTCGCGGGCAATATCTGGTCCACATCTGCATGGCTGGACCCGAAGACCAGCCCGCTTAATCAGAGCTCAGCCTCGCAGCGAGGCAAAGACTGTAACATCCCAAGTATGAAATTACCCCCTAGAATGTTTGATTTCATTTTTAATTAAAGTATTGCATCATGTCATCATGTTTATTTCTTTGTTTGCATTTGTTTACTGTTTGTTTTGCATCTGTTTTATTTTGTTTTCACAATTGAAACTCAAACAATTTCAAATGTTTATTTCATACTTTCTCTGTTACAACATTTTAAAAAAAATCTCAAATAAAAACAACCAATTGTTGTCATATTATTCCATATTGATCAACTAATAAAATGGTGCTTTTATTTCAATTAATTAATTCCAATGTGGTTTCAAATTCAAAGCCAATCATCAACAGCACCTAATTTGAAAATTATAAAAATACCAAACTATTCTAATATTTTTAATCCAATTAATAATAGGGTTCACCCTATTAAACTTGTTGTTTTCAAATATTAATCAATTAATTTGCAATTTATTCCAATTCAAACCATTTTGCAAAAGCAGCAACTAAATTTGAATTTTCAAAAACTAAAGTTGTCAAATGGTAGAGTTTGAACTAACAATCCCACATGAATTTTTCCAAATTTTTTTAAACTCAAAATCCCATCTTTTTCTTCCATTTCTGTTTTGCTACAAAAAAAAACAGAAAAGCAAAAAAAATAAAAAGAAAACGCGCGCGGCAGATAGCAGCTACCCGGCCCAGCCCGCTTACCGCGCAGCCCAGCATCTCGGCCCGAAAACGCTTCGCTCAGCCCCCCTCTTCTTTTCCAAGTACGGCGCGCATCTCCGCCGTGCCACGTCGCCGTACGGCGCCCCCGACGGCCAGGAGATCCCCGCGGCCCCTATTTAACCCCCCCTAGGGCACAGCGCCAACCCTAGACCTAGCCTCCCTCGCTCCCCGAGCTCGCGCCGTTGTTTTCCCCTCGCGGCCACCTCTCCCATCCCTCTGCCACCACCTCGCCGTAGAAGCTCTCTGAATCCGCCATGGCGCCGCCCACCTCGTTGCTCCACCTAGCTACCTAGCCCCTGGAAACGAACCCCCTCATCACCCTCTCCTGTTTTGACACCGGAGCACCCACGGAGAGCAACCACAGCTACGCCGCCATCTGCTACGTCGCCGCCGGCCGCTACCCCGAGCCTCTGCACGACGATGAACGACGGTGAGCCGCCACCGTGCTCTATCCCTCCTCCCTGCCCTCTCTGGCTAGCACACGCGCGCACATCGTCACCACCCAGCAACGCTAGCACGAGCACGAGCATCACCGTTGATCGCCGCCGGCCCGCTGTCGAACTCCGTCAGGTTGCGGATGGATTCGTTCGTCAGAAATTCAGATAACACTTTGTAACGTTATCCTCCCCGCGCGTGTAGTACTGTCAAGGAACGCAGCGCAGCGCAACTGGTTACAGTCTTTGCGCGCAAGCGAGAGATCGCGAGTTCGAGCCTTGGGCTCGCGGGATAAATCCCAAACCTTTTTTCGCCGCAGCGCTGACAGGGAGGGCCCCCTGTCAGCCTCCCTGGTAGCCACGCAAGCACAGCGAGGCCCTGGGCCCCCTGGCAGTGTCTGGGGTAGCCCTGGGTGCGGTAACAAACGTTTTTTTTACTTTCTGTTTTCAAAACTGGTCCTTTTATTTAACAGATTGGTCCTCTGTTTTAAATTGTTAATAACTTTTAAAATGTAACTCCAAATAATAAACTCTAAACATGTTTGTTGTTCTAAATTAAATTGTCAACCTATTGGTACCAATTGTTTTCTGTTTTGAATTTTCAAAATGCAATTCAAATTTGAATTCAAATAATTCAATTGCAATTTGATAAAATCAATAACTAATTCATTCTTAATCCAATAAATGCAAATAAAATATGTTTTCCATGCTATTTCAAATAACCTTTTCAAATATAAATTTTGTTTCATGGTTTGAATAATTTAAATTGCCTAAATAATTTAAACCTTGTTTAATTCATTTAAATTTGCTAAATTCATAACTTGCTCAAAATAAAATATTTTTGAACATGCAAAATATGTTTTCAAACCATCAAAGCATAAAATTTTCAAATGTGAATTTGAATTTATGTTTTGAATAAATAAAAATTCAATTAAATTCAAGCTTGTTTTAAATTCATTTAAAACTTGTTTAATCTTGTTTAATTCATAATTAAATTATCCTAATTCCTTTTTCAATATTTGAAACATGTAATCCAACTAAAATTTGATGTTCTTTTCAAATATAAACTTTGTTATTAGTTTTGAACACTTTAACTTGATGAAAACAACAATTGCTTGTGTGATATCTTTAAGTAACCAAACTTTCCAAACTTAACAAATATTTCCCAAACTTGTTTTATTCTTTTACCACTTGCATCTATTGTTGTTAATTTGTTGTTATCATCATGCATGCATCATGGTAATAAACTTTCACATGGTAATTAAATTGTAGATCATTTGTTTCCACTTAATTCATGGACTCTTGCCATATGCAATCCAATTGCATATGGGTCCATTTAAATTGTGTTACCATGTTAGCTAGTTTATTTTGATGCAACCATTAACTTGACATGCATCATCCCATGATTGTGCACTATGCCATGATATTGATTTCTATCTTTCTGCATTGTTTGTTTTGCTTCTTCTCGGATAGACGACGACGTTGATACCGACGATCTTTACGACACCCCTTCGGAGGATCTAGCTCAGTACCCGGCTACTGGATTTGCAGGCAAGTTATCACTCACATGAACCACTGTGTTCCTTTCAACATTGGTTACCGATACTTTCCGTTGTTCTTTTCTGCTAGCCTTAGTGGTAGTTGTTTCTGTTACGAACCTATCACGTGAATCCCTTAACCCTGATATTTCCTCACCTCCACTCCTATCACCCCTTGGTTGAGCCAGTGTCTTACTAGCATGCTTAGGTTGCTTTTGCTCGAGTCTGTTAACCGTTACTTTCTGTTATTACTACTTCTATTATGTTCTGGGGGCTCGATGTTAATCAATCAACCTGTTATTAATAATATGCTGATAAGGCACCGGCAGGAGGCCCTGTGTGGTTTTGGAGCCTGCTAGTGTCGACCCTAATAGGAAAAGGGTCTTGTCTACTGATCCATGATGAGCGCACTAACCGCATGTGGGAAGAGAGTATGAGCGCCCCCCTCAATTTGATTCGATTCGCATCTCGTCCAAATCGCCTCATTTAGTTCGTGTTTTCCATTTGCCGCATGCATGTTTTTGCGAGCCCAGCGCAGGGTGGAACTTTTGTAGTCGGCATATAGGGGGACACGGTCTTAGAGTGCTATGAGGGTCCCTTTTCTTCGGGGCTTGATTAGTCGTGCGCCCAAGGTTCTTTGGGCTTGATGCGAAGAAGAGTTGAGTTGTGTAGAGTGCCCCGCTTGGTGGGAGGCATCCCATCTGGCGGCTTATTCTTGCGTGTACGGCCAAATTGGTGCAACCCTGCAGGGATAAATCTTCCCGAGAAGCCGTGTTTTCCGCGGTTATGGTTGACTTGGTGAAAGTACTGGCTAACAAGTACTCAGAACAACTTATACCTAACTATTGATGAATTGACTAGTAATAGACTTATTGACACAACAAACTTGATCCATTATTCATTAATTCAACTGTGTGAGTTATCCTCGGATTGCTTCTTTGGATAAGGGGCGAGATCCAGGATGGGTTTGTTTGATGTTAAACGACAGTTGGTTACTTTACGCTATCTTATCTCCTTTCTGTTAGCTGGAAGTGTAGTGTTTCTGTAGTTGGTTAGCGCAGCCAGTTGCAGCATCTTTCATATCCCCTTTCTTCCGTTGAACCAAGGTTTCTGTACTTGGTGTTGACGGGTTACACTTTGGTGAACTGTGAGTCTTGCTTGCCAGTACGTTGGTGTACTGACCCCTTTGGGGCTGTGGTTTCCGCAGACTACGCTTACGAGGATCCAGGTGACGGCTACTACGTGGAGTTTGACGAGGCTGCAGACGAGTAGATAGCGGACCCGGGCAGGATCCGAGACTACGTGGATGGGCTCCGTCTTTCTTTCAGTTTTCCCGGCTTCTTAAGCCTATTTGGATTTGTCTGTACTCAGACCCCCTTTGAATGCTTCCGCTGAGATGTAATGATGCTATGTTGGGACATGTGTCCTCTGGATGATTGTATTTGCTATCTCTGCCTTAGTGAAGGCCAATTGCAACTTATTTCAATCTTTTGTGTCTTAGAGATATGTTGTGTTATCCTTTTGTTCAAAGCCGTTGACGTACCATGTGTGTATGGTATGAAGTACGTCAATGGTAGTGTCCTGATTTCTACGGGATAGTTTACATCGATGGTGAACAGTAACGGTTGGTTGTCGCACATAAGTGCTGGCCTACTCGTAAGAGGACGCGGGAGCCGGTAAGCCCTGTAATCCAATCAAAATACTGTTCAGTTCGTACGGTGAGTATCCTCTAGAAGTCTGGGTGCGACAAATGGTATCAGAGCCTGTCTGCCTGTAGGATCCCTTTTTACTGGTCGCAGTTTGAGTCTAGAAACTATTTTGTAGCTATATAGGAAAAATGAAACGTGAGAGTAGGAATTCTGCCATTTTTCTTCTTTCCCCACCCACCCACCCTTTTCTGGTAAGGAAGTGCAACGTTGTTTTCTCTTCTCACCTAAACTTTCAAGTTAGGATTTCACGTGTTTTGGGTTCTCCGTAGTACCTCAGGAGTTTTTGGTCTCGTTTTCCCGATGTTGCTTCGATATCATGTTCTTCTAAAGAACCTTTCGTCTGTTGAAATCTTGTTATTGTTTTCCACTTCAATTCTTCTACCGGCGTCTAATCAAAACCTTCCAAATCATCTGCAGATGGATCTCAGCTTCTACCCGCAGGTGGTTCGGATGACTCGCTGTGAGAGCACCGCCGGTTATCCGGAGATGCTGAGGGACATGGTCACCTATCTGGGGTTCTATTGGGCACCAGAGTACCAGGTCTACGAGCAGCAGCGAGAGTTTGACCAGACCTACTACCAGGCTATCGTCTATATTCTGTCAGATGATGGCAGGAGCATAGCACACCGCTACGAGGCAGTAGGTTCCAAAGTGGATATGGCCATGCAGCAGGCAGCCTACGTGAGTCTCACCGTCCTTCGGGCTGACTACTGGGGGTTTGATGCTTCCATCTATCGCCACATCCCCCGTGGTTACATCACCGCAGCGGGAGCTCACTTCACTCTCCACGGCAACCTGGAGGCCTACGAGCATGATAGCTCCAGGCTGCACACCACCGCTCAGTTTGTGAGGCACAGTGATGCAGTTGCCACCACACTTTCTCAGGAGTTGGCCTCAGTCAGAGAGCAGCTCTACCTCGCGTTGACTCGTCTGGCGACGTACACCACAGACTTTGTTGGAGATGAGCGCTTTGCACGTTTCCAGCAGCCAGTTGGTCACCCTCTGCCAGATGCTGGAGGATACGAGCCGGTCAGAGGTCCACTACTCCACCTCGGTGCTGGTTACACTGGGATTCCTCGCTTTGGAGCACAGGGAGAGGATGCTTTCTACTTCACCACCCCGAGAGTCGCTCTCAGAGCAGTCCTGCTCTACGTGGATCGTCGATCTACTTACTTTCGTGGGATTCCTCCTCACCGTATCTCTCGCCGTACTACTCGCCGCCGTCCTGCGTGATGAGCATGGGAGTACCGATGTATCCGTTCCTAGCTATGTTTAGTTATCCTTTGGTATTCGAACCATGTATTGGTCTGTTGGATATTCTGATGTATTTGAACATGTGATGATGTACCTGTTGGTTATCTATTCATGCGTCGGAATAATCTATCTTTCGGTTACCAAGTCTATCCTTTTCTGTTATTGTGCTAAAATGCATTTCTGTTCAGGATGCCTCCAACCAGGAACTCCCCGCCTGAGCCACCTCCGATCACGGAGCTGTTGACTCAGATGACTCGAGTCGTGGCGCAGATGGCCCAGTTCCAGGCTAATCAGAACAACAACCAGAATGCTCCACGGGTCAACATCAAGGAGTTCCTCAGCTTGGGCCCGAAAGCTTTCGTGGCAACACGCAAGCCCCTGGATGCTGATGACTGGATCCGTGACATAGCCAGGACTCTGGAGATTGCACATGTTGCTGAGGAAGATAAGGTCAAGTATGCCACCTACCTGCTGAAAGGTCAGGCAGCTTCTTGGTGGGAGAACTACCAGACCATGAGAGCTGGCTATCCTATCACCTGGGGCTGTTTCAAGGAAGCCTTCCTGAAGCACCACATCCCAGATGGTCTCATGGAAAGGATGCGTGAAGAGTTCTGCTCCTTTAAGCAGGGCAAGCTGGACGTTATCAGCTATCAAACTGAGTTCAATCGTCTCGCTCGATACGCTGGTGACGAAGTGTCCACTGAGGCCAAGAAGATGGCAAGGTTCCGCCGAGGTTTTAACCCGGAACTGAAGTACGCTCTCACAAATGTCAAGTGCAAGGACTTCGAGGAGCTCGTGAACACCGCGCTCAATGAGGAAAATGGGCGCAAGGCGTTCGAGGATTCGCGCAAGCACTCGCGTGAGGGTGGTTCCTCCTCCAACATGACCACCCCTCCGCAGAAGCGCCGCATCTGGGTGCCAAATGGTGCTGTCACTCGGGCTCCATATGCCCAAGCTTCTCCAGGCTTTGCTCCCCGCCCACCCAACCCATCTCAGATGCAGGGTCAGAGGGTTCCAATGGGGCAGCCAAGGCCAGGCACTCCTCGTGTCGTCACTTGCTTCAAGTGCAAGGAGACTGGACACTACGCTGATAAGTGCACTCAGAGGCAGCTACCTCCACCTCCTCGCCCCAACACCAACCAGGCAATGGTTCGTGCTCCTCCGGCTAAAGCCTTCAACTCCAACAACAGGCCTGTCGGGAGGACCGCGAGGGTGAATCATATCAAGGCCGACAAAGCTGAGGAAGCTGCTGACGTCGTTCTCGGTATATTACCCGTAAACTCTTTTCCAGCTAAAGTGTTGTTTGATACTGGAGCATCGCATTCGTTTGTGTCAAAGATCTTTGCAACAGCATACAACCTAGTTCTGGTTCCACTAAGCAATCAAATCTATGTTCACTCTCCGGGATCTAAAATGATTACTTCCAAGATAAGTATGGACAATCTGATCCAAATTGGAGGCCTGCATATTCCTTGTTTCACTCATGTTACTGGGAAATTCTGACATTGATGTCATTCTGGGCATGGATTGGTTGAAGGCCAATAAAGCTAAAATTGACTGTGCTAACAAGTCAATAACTCTGTTCCATCCGGCTGGCCAGATAGTCTATTCTCCATATGAATCAAGTTCTGTTCAACCTCGATGCTAAACCTCTTCCTGCAATTGAGAATGTTCCGGTGGTTTGTGAATTCCCTGACGTCTTTCCAGAAGAGTTGCCAGGGATTCCTCCGGACAGAGCAGTTGAGTTCGTGATCGAGCTTGAGCCAGGTACTGCTCCAATCTCTAAGCATCCATACAAGATAGCTCCTCCTGAACTGAAATTGTTGAAGGAGCAAATCGATATGTACATGGAGAAAGGTTACATTCAGCCTAGTTCCTCCGCTTGGGGTTGCCCAACTCTGTTTGTTGCCAAGAAGGATCAAACAAAAAGACTCGTGGTTGACTATCGTCCTCTCAACGAGAAAACCATCAAAAACAAGTATCCAATTCCTCGTATCGATGATCTTTTTGATCAACTTGCTGGAGCCTCAATATTCTCAAAGTTGGACTTGAGGATGGGTTACCATCAGATAAAGATCAGAAAGGAAGATATTCCAAAAACAGCTTTCACCACTCGGTACGGTCTATATGAATACACCGTCATGTCCTTTGGTCTCACCAATGCACCGGCGACCTTCTCAAGACTCATGAATTTTGTCTTCCATGAATACCTCGACAAGTTCGTTGTGGTATATCTTGATGACATTCTCGTCTACTCCAAATCTGAGGAAGAGCATGGAGAACATCTTCGTCTCACTCTCATGAAACTTCGCGAGCATCGTCTATATGCCAAGTTCTCCAAATGTGAGTTCTGGATTTTAGAAGTTGCATATCTTGGTCATATCATCTCTGCCAAGGGCATAGCCATTGACCCGGAAAAGGTTAAGGCAATTGTTGATTGGAAACCTCCTAAGACGGTGAAGCAAGTCAGAAGTTTTCTTGGCTTGGCTAGCTATTGCCGTCGTTTCGTCCAAAACTTCTCCAAGATTGCTAAACCTCTCACTGATCTCACAACAAAAGGACAAGAAGTTCGTTTGGTCTCCACAGTGTGATGAAAGTTTCAATCTCCTGAAGACTAAACTCACTTCTACCTCAGTTCTGGTTGGCCCAGATACTACCAAACCTTTCCAGATATTCTGTGATGCATCTCTCCAAGGTCTAGGAGCAGTTCTTATGCAAGAACGTCAAGTTGTGGCTTATGCTTCACGTCAGTTGAATGCACATGAGCAAAACTATCCCACTCATGACCTAGAACTTGCAGCAGTTGTGTTTGCCCTCAAGAAATGGAGGCAATACTTGTTGGGTAACAAAACTGAAATCTTTTCCGATCATAAGAGTCTGAAATACATCTTCACTCAACCAGATCTAAACCTCAGGCAAAGGAGATGGATTGAAAAGATTAAAGACTTTGATCTCACCATTTCTTACACTCCAGGCAAGGCTAATGTTATGGCCGATGCTCTCAGTCGCAAATCCTATTGCAATAATCTCATGATCATGGAAAGCCAACCTCCACTTCATGAAGAATTCCAGAAGCTGAACCTTGGTCTTGTTCCTCAAGGATATCTTGCTAGCTTGACAGCCAGTCCAACTCTCGAGGACAAGATTCGTTCTGAACAACTTCGTGATGCTGAAATCAAGAAGATTGTAGAGCACATCAAAGAAGGCAACGATAAATTCAAGTCTTTCTCAATTGATGACAAGGGAACTGTGTTCTTCGAAGGACCCATTGCAGTTCCTCAGATTCAAAGTCTCAAAGATGTTATTCTCAAGGAGGCTCATGAAACTCCTCTCTCCATCCACCCTGGAAGTACAAAGATGTACCAGGATCTCAAGACTCTGTATTGGTGGTCTGGCATGAAACGTGAAATTGCTCAATACGTTTCTGAATGCGACGTTTGTCAACGTGTTAAGGCAGTTCATCAGAAAACGGCCGGTCTTCTCCAACCTCTGAAAATTCCTGAGTGGAAGTGGGACATGATTGAAATGGACTTCGTTACTGGGTTTCCAAAGTCCAAGAAGGGCAACGATGCAATCTTCGTTGTTATTGATCGTCTCACTAAGGTAGCTCACTTCTTTGCTGTCAAGGAAACTATCTCAGCTAGCCAGTTAGCAGAGCTCTACACAGCAAAGATTGTTCCTCTTCATGGTGTTCCATTGGAAATAAGCTCTGACCGTGGAAGTATCTTCACTTCTCATTTTTGGAAGAGTTTTCAAGAGGCTTTGGGCACCAAACTTCTTTTCAGCACAGCCTATCACCCTCAGTCTCAGTGGCAAGTCGAAAGAGTCAATCAGATTCTCGAGGATATGCTCAGAGCATGTGGTCTCTCCTTTGGCATGAAATGGGAGGATTGCCTACCATATGCTGAATTCTCCTACAACAACAGCTTCCAGGCAAGCCTAGGCATGGCACCATTTGAGGCACTGTATGGCCGCAGATGCAGGAGTCCAATCAATTGGTCTGGAGCTGGTGAACGTTCACTCTTAGGCCCTGACATTGTTAAGGAAGCCGAGGAGAAAGTTCGTATAATTCGTGACAATCTCAAGATTGCTCAGTCTCGTCAGAAGAGTTACTATGACAGCAAGCACCGGGACATGGTCTATGCACCTGGTGACAAGGCATATCTCCGTGTAACTCCCCTCAGAGGCACTCATCGTTTTGGTGTGAAAGGAAAGCTGGCACCAAGATACATTGGTCCTTTCAACATTCTCTCAAGGCGTGCAGAAAATGCTTATCGTCTTGATCTTCCAGAAAAGCTATCCAAAGTGCACGATGTGTTCCACGTGTCACAGCTCAAGAAGTGTTTCAAAGACCCAGATCGTGCAGTTGATCATGATTCCATTGAACTGCAAGATGATCTCTCTTATGAGGAGCACCCTATTCAAATTCTCGATGAGACCGTTCGTAAGACTCGCAACAAGAGCACCAAGTTCTTGAAAGTGCAGTGGTCGCATCATTCCGATAAAGAGGCAACGTGGGAGACCGAAGAGGATCTTCGCAAGAAGTATCCGGACCTTTTCACTTCTCAGTAAGGAATCTCGGGGTGCGATTCCTTCAAGGGGGGCGTTTTGTAACATCCCAAGTATGAAATTACCCCCTAGAATGTTTGATTTCATGTTTAATTAAAGTATTGCATCATGTCATCATGTTTATTTCTTTGTTTGCATTTGTTTACTATTTGTTTTGCATCTGTTTTATTTTGTTTTCACAATTGAAACTCAAACAATTTCAAATGTTTATTTCATACTTGCTCTGTTACAACATTTTAAATAAAAATATCAAATAAAAACAACCAATTGTTGTCATATTATTCCATATTGATCAACTAATAAAATGGTGCTTTTATTTCAATTAATTAATTCCAATGTGGTTTCAAATTCAAAGCCAATCATCAACAGCACCTAATTTCAAAATTATAAAAATACCAAACTATTCTAATATTTTTAATCCAATTAATAATAGGGTTCACCCTATTAAACTTGTTGTTTTCAAATATTAATCAATTAATTTGCAATTTATTCCAATTCAAACCATTTTGCAAAAGCAGCAACTAAATTTGAATTTTCAAAAACTGAAGTTGTCAAATGGTAGAGTTTGAACTAACAATCCCACATGAATTTTTCCAAATTTTTTTAAACTCAAAATCCCATCTTTTTCTTCCATTTCTGTTTTGCTACAACAAAAAAACAGAAAAGCAAAAAAAATAAAAAGAAAACACGCGCGGCAGATAGCAGCTACCCGGCCCAGCCCGCTTACCGCGCAGCCCAGCATCTCGGCCCGAAAACGCTTCGCTCAGCCCCCCTCTTCTTTTCCAAGTACGGCGCGCATCTCCGCCGTGCCACGTCGCCGTACGGCGCCCCCGACGGCCAGGAGATCCCCGCGGCCCCTATTTAACCCCCCCTAGGGCACAGCGCCAACCCTAGACCTAGCCTCCCTCGCTCCCCGAGCTCACGCCGCCGTTTTCCCCTCGCGGCCACCTCTCCCATCCCTCTGCCACCACCTCGCCGGAGAAGCTCTCTGAATCCGCCATGGCGCCGCCCACCTCGTTGCTCCACCTAGCTACCTAGCCCCTGGAAACGAACCCCCTCGTCACCCTCTCCTGTTTTGACACCGGAGCACCCACGGAGAGCAACCACAGCTACGCCGCCATCTGCTACGTCGCCGCCGGCCGCTACCCCGAGCCTCTGCACGACGACGAACGACGGTGAGCCGCCACCGTGCTATATCCCTCCTCCCTGCCCTCTCTGGGTAGCACACGCGCGCACATCGTCACCACCCAGCAACGCTAGCACGAGCACGAGCATCACCGTTGATCGCCGCCGGCCCGCTGTCGAACTCCGTCAGGTTGCGGATGGATTCGTTCGTCAGAAATTCAGATAACACTTTGTAACGTTATCCTCCCCGCGCGTGTAGTACTGTCAAGGAACGCAGCGCAGCGCAACTGGTTACAGTCTTTGCGCGCAAGCGAGAGATCGCGAGTTCGAGCCTTGGGCTCGCGGGATAAATCCCAAACCTTTTTTCGCCGCAGCGCTGACAGGGAGGGCCCCCTGTCAGCCTCCCTGGTAGCCACGCAAGCACAGCGAGGCCCTGGGCCCCCTGGCAGTGTCTGGGGTAGCCCTGGGTGCGGTAACAAACGTTTTTTTTTTTACTTTCTGTTTTCAAAACTGGTCCTTTTATTTAACAGATTGGTCCTCTAAACATGTTTGTTGTTCTAAATTAAATTGTCAACCTATTGGTACCAATTGTTTTCTGTTTTGAATTTTCAAAATGCAATTCAAATTTGAATTCAAATAATTCAATTGCAATTTGATAAAATCAATAACTAATTCATTCTTAATCCAATAAATGCAAATAAAATATGTTTTCCATGCTATTTCAAATAACCTTTTCAAATATAAATTTTGTTTCATGGTTTGAATAATTTAAATTGCCTAAATAATTTAAACCTTGTTTAATTCATTTAAATTTGCTAAATTCATAACTTGCTCAAAATAAAATATTTTTGAACATGCAAAATATGTTTTCAAACCATCAAAGCATAAACTTTTCAAATGTGAGTTTGAATTTATGTTTTGAACAAATAAAAATTCAATTAAATTCAAGCTTGTTTTAAATTCATTTAAAACTTGTTTAATCTTGTTTAATTCATAATTAAATTATCCTAATTCCTTTTTCAATATTTGAAACATGTAATCCAACTAAAATTTGATGTTCTTTTCAAATATAAACTTTGTTATTAGTTTTGAACACTTTAACTTGATGAAAACAACAATTGCTTGTGTGATATCTTTAAGTAACCAAACTTTCCAAACTTAACAAATATTTCCCAAACTTGTTTTATTCTTTTACCACTTGCATCTATTGTTGTTAATTTGTTGTTATCATCATGCATGCATCATGGTAATAAACTTTCACATGGTAATTAAATTGTAGATCATTTGTTTCCACTTAATTCATGGACTCTTGCCATATGCAATCCAATTGCATATGGGTCCATTTAAATTGTGTTACCATGTTAGCTAGTTTATTTTGATGCAACCATTAACTTGACATGCATCATCCCATGATTGTGCACTATGCCATGATATTGATTGTCTATCTTTCTGCATTGTTTGTTTTGCTTCTTCTCGGATAGACGACGACGTTGATACCGACGATCTTTACGACACCCCTTCGGAGGATCTAGCTCAGTACCCGGCTACTGGATTTGCAGGCAAGTTATCACTCACATGAACCACTGTGTTCCTTTCAACATTGGTTACCGATACTTTCCGTTGTTCTTTTCTGCTAGCCTTAGTGGTAGTTGTTTCTGTTACGAACCTATCACATGAATCCTTTAACCCTGATATTGCCTCACCTCCACTCCTATCACGCCTTGGTTGAGCCAGTGTCTTACTAGCATGCTTAGGTTGCTTTTGCTCGAGTCTGTTAACCGTTACTTTCTGTTATTACTACTTCTATTATGTTCTGGGGGCTCGATGTTAATCAATCAACCTGTTATTAATAATATGCTGATAAGGCACCGGCAGGAGGCCCTGTGTGGTTTTGGAGCCTGCTAGTGTCGACCCTAATAGGAAAAGGGTCTTGTCTACTGATCCATGATGAGCGCACTAACCGCATGTGGGAAGCGAGTATGAGCGCCCCCCTCAATTTGATTCGATTCGCATCTCGTCCAAATCGCCTCATTTAGTTCGTGTTTTCCATTTCCCGCATGCATGTTTTTGCGAGCCCAGCGCAGGGTGGAACTTTTGTAGTCGGCATATAGGGGGACACAGTCTTAGAGTGCTATGAGGGTCCCTTTTCTTCGGGGCTTGATTAGCCGTGCGCCCAAGGTTCTTTGGGCTTGATGCGAAGAAGAGTTGAGTTGTGTAGAGTGCCCCGCTTGGTGGGAGGCATCCCATCTGGCGGCTTATTCTTGCGTGTACGGCCAAATTGGTGCAACCCTGCAGGGATAAATCTTCTCGAGAAGCCGTGTTTTCCGCGGTTATGGTTGACTTGGTGAAAGTACTGGCTAACAAGTACTCAGAACAACTTACACCTAACTATTGATGAATTGACTAGTAATAGACTTATTGACACAACAAACTTGATCCATTATTCATTAATTCAACTGTGTGAGTTATCCTCGGATTGCTTCTTTGGATAAGGGGCGAGATCCAGGATGGGTTTGTTTGATGTTAAACGACAGTTGGTTACTTTACGCTATCTTATCTCCTTTCTGTTAGCTGGAAGTGTAGTGTTTCTGTAGTTGGTTAGCGCAGCCAGTTGCAGCATCTTTCATATCCCCTTTCTTCCGTTGAACCAAGATTTCTGTACTTGGTGTTGACGGGTTACACTTTGGTGAACTGTGAGTCTTGCTTGCCAGTACGTTGGTGTACTGACCCCTTTGGGGCTGTGGTTTTCGCAGACTACGCTTACGAGGATCCAGGTGACGGCTACTACGTGGAGTTTGACGAGGCTGCAGACGAGTAGATAGCCGACCCGGGCAGGATCCGAGACTACGTGGATGGGCTCCGTCTTTCTTTCAGTTTTCCCGGCTTCTTAAGCCTATTTGGATTTGTCTGTACTCAGACCCCCTTTGAATGCTTCCGCTGAGATGTAATGATGCTATGTTGGGACATGTGTCCTCTGTATGATTGTATTTGCTATCTCTGCCTTAGTGAAGGCCAGTTGCAACTTATTTCAATCTTTTGTGTCTTAGAGATATGCTGTGTTATCCTTTTGTTCAAAGCCGTTGACGTACGATGTGTGTATGGTATGAAGTACGTCAATGGTAGTGTCCTGATTTCTACGGGATAGTTTACATCGACGGTGAACAGTAACGGTTGGTTGTCGCACATAAGTGTTGGCCTACTCGTAAGAGGACGCAGGAGCCGGTAAGCCCGTAATCCAATCAAAATACTGTTCAGTTCGTACGGTGAGTATCCTCTAGAAGTCCGGGTGCGACAAATGGTATCAGAGCCTGTCTGCCTGTAGGATCCCTTTTTACTGGTCGCAGTTTGAGTTTAGAAACTATTTTGTAGCTATATAGGAAAAATGAAACGTGAGAGTAGGAATTCTGCCATTTTTCTTCTTTCCCCACCCACCCACCCTTTTCTGGTAAGGAAGTGCAACGTTGTTTTCTCTTCTCACCTAAACTTTCAAGTTAGGATTTCACGTGTTTTGGGTTCTCCGTAGTACCTCAGGAGTTTTTGGTCTCGTTTTCCCGATGTTGCTTCGATATCCTGTTCTTCTAAAGAACCTTTCGTCTGTTGAAATCTTGTTATTGTTTTCCACTTCAATTCTTCTACCGGCGTCTAATCAAAACCTTCCAAATCATCTGCAGATGGATCTCAGCTTCTACCCGCAGGTGGTTCGGATGACTCGCTGTGAGAGCACCGCCGGTTATCCGGAGATGCTGAGGGACATGGTCACCTATCTGGGGTTCTATTGGGCACCAGAGTACCAGGTCTACGAGCAGCAGCGAGAGTTTGACCAGACCTACTACCAGGCTATCGTCTATATTCTGTCAGATGATGGCAGGAGCATAGCACACCGCTACGAGGCAGTAGGTTCCACAGTGGATATGGCCGTGCAGCAGGCAGCCTACGTGAGTCTCACCGTCCTTCGGGCTGACTACTGGGGGTTTGATGCTTCCATCTATCGCCAAATCCCCCGTGGTTACATCACCGCAGCGGGAGCTCACTTCACTCTCCACGGCAACCTGGAGGCCTACGAGCATGATAGCTCCAGGCTGCACACCACCGCTCAGTTTGTGAGGCACAGTGACGCAGTTGCCACCACACTTTCTCAGGAGTTGGCCTCAGTCAGAGAGCAGCTCTACCTCGCGTTGACTCGTCTGGCGACATACACCACAGACTTTGTTGGAGATGAGCGCTTTGCACGTTTCCAGCAGCCAGTTGGTCACCCTCTGCCAGATGCTGGAGGATACGAGCCGATCAGAGGTCCACTACTCCACCTCGGTGCTGGTTACACTGGGATTCCTCGCTTTGGAGCACAGGGAGAGGATGCTTTCTACTTCACCACCCCGAGAGTCGCTCTCAGAGCAGTCCCGCTCTACGTGGATCGTCGATCTACTTACTTTCGTGGGATTCCTCCTCACCGTATCTCTCGCCGTACTACTCGCCGCCGTCCTGCGTGATGAGCATGGGAGTACCGATGTATCCGTTCCTAGCTATGTTTAGTTATCCTTTGGTATTCGAACCATGTATTGGTCTGTTGGATATTCTGATGTATTTGAACATGTGATGATGTACCTGTTGGTTATCTATTCATGCGTCGGAATAATCTATCTTTCGGTTACCAAGTCTATCCTTTTCTGTTATTGTGCTAAAATGCATTTCTGTTCAGGATGCCTCCAACCAGGAACTCCCCGCCTGAGCCACCTCCGATCACGGAGCTGTTGACTCAGATGACTCGAGTCGTGGCGCAGATGGCCCAGTTCCAGGCTAATCAGAACAACAACCAGAATGCTCCACGGGTCAACATCAAGGAGTTCCTCAGCTTGGGCCCGAAAGCTTTCGTGGCAACACGCGAGCCCCTGGATGCTGATGACTGGATCCGTGACATAGCCAGGACTCTGGAGATTGCACATGTTGCTGAGGAAGATAAGGTCAAGTATGCCACCTACCTGCTGAAAGGTCAGGCAGCTTCTTGGTGGGAGAACTACCAGACCATGAGAGCTGGCTATCCTATCACCTGGGGCTGTTTCAAGGAAGCCTTCCTGAAGCACCACATCCTAGATGGTCTCATGGAAAGGATGCGTGAAGAGTTCTGCTCCTTTAAGCAGGGCAAGCTGGACGTTATCAGCTATCAGACTGAGTTCAATCGTCTCGCTCGATACGCTGGTGACGAAGTGTCCACTGAGGCCAAGAAGATGGCAAGGTTCCGCCGAGGTTTTAACCCGGAACTGAAGTACGCTCTCACAAATGTCAAGTGCAAGGACTTCGAGGAGCTCGTGAACACCGCGCTCAATGAGGAAAATGGGCGCAAGGCGTTCGAGGATTCGCGCAAGCACTCGTGTGAGGGTGGTTCCTCCTCCAACATGACCACCCCTCCGCAGAAGCGCCGCATCTGGGTGCCAAATGGTGCTGTCACTCGGGCTCCATATGCCCAAGCTTCTCCAGGCTTTGCTCCCCGCCCACCCAACCCATCTCAGATGCAGGGTCAGAGGGTTCCAATGGGGCAGCCAAGGCCAGGCACTCCTCGTGTCGTCACTTGCTTCAAGTGCAAGGAGACTGGACACTACGATGATAAGTGCACTCAGAGGCAGCTACCTCCACCTCCTCGCCCCAACACCAACCAGGCAATGGTTCGTGCTCCTCCGGCTAAAGCCTTCAACTCCAACAACAGGCCTGTCGGGAGGACCGCGAGGGTGAATCATATCAAGGCCGACAAAGCTGAGGAAGCTGCTGACGTCGTTCTCGGTATATTACCCGTAAACTCTTTTCCAGCTAAAGTGTTGTTTGATACTGGAGCATCGCATTCGTTTGTGTCAAAGATCTTTGCAACAGCATACAACCTAGTTCTGGTTCCACTAAGCAATCAAATCTATGTTCACTCTCCGGGATCTAAAATGATTACTTCCAAGATAAGTATGGACAATCTGATCCAAATTGGAGGCCGCATATTCCTTGTTTCACTCATGTTACTGGGAAATTCTGACATTGATGTCATTCTGGGCATGGATTGGTTGAAGGCCAATAAAGCTAAAATTGACTGTGCTAACAAGTCAATAACTCTGTTCCATCCGGCTGGCCAGATAGTCTATTCTCCATATGAATCAAGTTCTGTTCAACCTCGATGCTAAACCTCTTCCTGCAATTGAGAATGTTCCGGTGGTTTGTGAATTCCCTGACGTCTTTCCAGAAGAGTTGCCAGGGATTCCTCCGGACAGAGCAGTTGAGTTCGTGATCGAGCTTGAGCCAGGTACTGCTCCAATCTCTAAGCATCCATACAAGATAGCTCCTCCTGAACTGAAATTGTTGAAGGAGCAAATCGATATGTACATGGAGAAAGGTTACATTCAGCCTAGTTCCTCCGCTTGGGGTTGCCCAACTCTGTTTGTTGCCAAGAAGGATCAAACAAAAAGACTCGTGGTTGACTATCGTCCTCTCAACGAGAAAACCATCAAAAACAAGTATCCAATTCCTCGTATCGATGATCTTTTTGATCAACTTGCTGGAGCCTCAATATTCTCAAAGTTGGACTTGAGGATGGGTTACCATCAGATAAAGATCAGAAAGGAAGATATTCCAAAAACAGCTTTCACCACTCGGTACGGTCTATATGAATACACCGTCATGTCCTTTGGTCTCACCAATGCACCGGCGACCTTCTCAAGACTCATGAATTTTGTCTTCCATGAATACCTCGACAAGTTCGTTGTGGTATATCTTGATGACATTCTCGTCTACTCCAAATCTGAGGAAGAGCATGGAGAACATCTTCGTCTCACTCTCATGAAACTTCGCGAGCATCGTCTATATGCCAAGTTCTCCAAATGTGAGTTCTGGATTTCAGAAGTTGCATATCTTGGTCATATCATCTCTGCCAAGGGCATAGCCATTGACCCGGAAAAGGTTAAGGCAATTGTTGATTGGAAACCTCCTAAGACGGTGAAGCAAGTCAGAAGTTTTCTTGGCTTGGCTAGCTATTGCCGTCGTTTCATCCAAAACTTCTCCAAGATTGCTAAACCTCTCACTGATCTCACAAAGAAGGACAAGAAGTTCGTTTGTTCTCCACAGTGTGATGAAAGTTTCAATCTCCTGAAGACTAAACTCACTTCTACCTCAGTTCTGGTTGGCCCAGATACTACCAAACCTTTCCAGATATTCTGTGATGCATCTCTCCAAGGTCTAGGAGCAGTTCTTATGCAAGAACGTCAAGTTGTGGCTTATGCTTCACGTCAGTTGAATGCACATGAGCAAAACTATCCCACTCATGACCTAGAACTTGCAGCAGTTGTGTTTGCCCTCAAGAAATGGAGGCAATACTTGTTGGGTAACAAAACTGAAATCTTTTCCGATCATAAGAGTCTGAAATACATCTTCACTCAACCAGATCTAAACCTCAGGCAAAGGAGATGGATTGAAAAGATTAAAGACTTTGATCTCACCATTTCTTACACTCCAGGCAAGGCTAATGTTATGGCCGATGTTCTCAGTCGCAAATCCTATTGCAATAATCTCATGATCATGGAAAGCCAACCTCCACTTCATGAAGAATTCCAGAAGCTGAACCTTGGTCTTGTTCCTCAAGGATATCTTGCTAGCTTGACAGCAAGTCCAACTCTCGAGGACAAGATTCGTTCTGAACAACTTCGTGATGCTGAAATCAAGAAGATTGTAGAGCACATCAAAGAAGGCAACGATAAATTCAAGTCTTTCTCAATTGATGACAAGGGAACTGTGTTCTTCGAAGGACGCATTGCAGTTCCTCAGATTCAAAGTCTCAAAGATGTTATTCTCAAGGAGGCTCATGAAACTCCTCTCTTCATCCACCCTGGAAGTACAAAGATGTACCAGGATCTCAAGACTCTGTATTGGTGGTCTGGCATGAAACGTGAAATTGCTCAATACGTTTCTGAATGCGACGTTTGTCAACGTGTTAAGGCAGTTCATCAGAAAACGGCCGGTCTTCTCCAACCTCTGAAAATTCCTGAGTGGAAGTGGGACATGATTGAAATGGACTTCGTTACTGGGTTTCCAAAGTCCAAGAAGGGCAACGATGCAATCTTCGTTGTTATTGATCGTCTCACTAAGGTAGCTCACTTCTTTGCTGTCAAGGAAACTATCTCAGCTAGCCAGTTAGCAGAGCTCTACACAGCAAAGATTGTTCCTCTTCATGGTGTTCCATTGGAAATAAGCTCTGACCGTGGAAGTATCTTCACTTCTCATTTCTGGAAGAGTTTTCAAGAGGCTTTGGGCACCAAACTTCTTTTCAGCACAGCCTATCACCCTCAGTCTCAGGGGCAAGTCGAAAGAGTCAATCAGATTCTCGAGGATATGCTCAGAGCATGTGGTCTCTCCTTTGGCATGAAATGGGAGGATTGCCTACCATATGCTGAATTCTCCTACAACAACAGCTTCCAGGCAAGCCTAGGCATGGCACCATTTGAGGCACTGTATGGCCGCAGATGCAGGAGTCCAATCAATTGGTCTGGAGCTGGTGAACGTTCACTCTTAGGCCCTGACATTGTTAAGGAAGCCGAGGAGAAAGTTCGTATAATTCGTGACAATCTCAAGATTGCTCAGTCTCGTCAGAAGAGTTACTATGACAGCAAGCACCGGGACATGGTCTATGCACCTGGTGACAAGGCATATCTCCGTGTAACTCCCCTCAGAGGCACTCATTGTTTTGGTGTGAAAGGAAAGCTGGCACCAAGATACATTGGTCCTTTCAACATTCTCTCAAGGCGTGCAGAAAATGCTTATCGTCTTGAACTTCCAGAAAAGCTATCAAAGTGCACGATGTGTTCCACGTGTCACAGCTCAAGAAGTGTTTCAAAGACCCAGATCGTGCAGTTGATCATGATTCCACTAAACTGCAAGATGATCTCTCTTATGAGGAGCACCCTATTCAAATTCTCGATGAGACCGTTCGTAAGACTCGCAACAAGAGCACCAAGTTCTTGAAAGTGCAGTGGTCGCATCATTCCGATAAAGAGGCAACATGGGAGACCGAAGAGGATCTTCGCAAGAAGTATCCGGACCTTTTCACTTCTCAGTAAGGAATCTCGGGGCGCGATTCCTTCAAGGGGGGGCGTTTTGTAACATCCCAAGTATGAAATTACCCCCTAGAATGTTTGATTTCATGTTTAATTAAAGTATTGCATCATGTCATCATGTTTATTTCTTTGTTTGCATTTGTTTACTATTTGTTTTGCATCTGTTTTATTTTGTTTTCACAATTGAAACTCAAACAATTTCAAATGTTTATTTCATACTTGCTCTGTTACAACATTTTAAATAAAAATCTCAAATAAAAACAACCAATTGTTGTCATATTATTCCATATTGATCAACTAATAAAATGGTGCTTTTATTTCAATTAATTAATTCCAATGTGGTTTCAAATTCAAAGCCAATCATCAACAGCACCTAATTTGAAAATTATAAAAATACCAAACTATTCTAATATTTTTAATCCAATTAATAATAGGGTTCACCCTATTAAACTTGTTGTTTTCAAATATTAATCAATTAATTTGCAATTTATTCCAATTCAAACCATTTTGCAAAAGCAGCAACTAAATTTGAATTTTCAAAAACTGAAGTTGTCAAATGGTAGAGTTTGAACTAACAATCCCACAAGAATTTTTCCAAATTTTTTTAAACTTAAAATCCCATCATTTTCTTCCATTTCTGTTTTGCTACAAAAAAAAACAGAAAAGCAAAAAAAAGAAAAAGAAAACGCGCGCGGCAGATAGCAGCTACCCGGCCCAGCCCGCTTACCGCGCAGCCCAGCATCTCGGCCCGAAAACGCTTCGCTCAGCCCCCCCTCTTCTTTTCCAAGTACGGCGCGCATCTCCGCCGTGCCACGTCGCCGTACGGCGCCCCCGACGGCCAGGAGATCCCCGCGGCCCCTATTTAACCCCCCTAGGGCACAGCGCCAACCCTAGACCTAGCCTCCCTCGCTCCCCGAGCTCGCGCCGCCATTTTCCCCTCGCGGCCACCTCTCCCATCCCTCTGCCACCACCTCGCCGGAGAAGCTCTCTGAATCCGCCATGGCGCCGCCCACCTCGTTCCTCCACCTAGCTACCTAGCCCCTGGAAACGAACCCCCTCGTCACCCTCTCCTGTTTTGACACCAGAGCATCCACGGAGAACAACCACAGCTACGCCGCCATCTGCTACGTCGCCGCCGGCCGCTACCCCGAGCCTCTACACGACGACGAACGACGGTGAGCCGCCACCGTGCTCTATCCCTCCTCCCTGCCCTCTCTGGGTAGCACACGCGCGCACATCGTCACCACCCAGCAACAGTGTCTGGGGTAGCCCTGGGTGCGGTAACAAACGTTTTTTTTTACTTTCTGTTTTCAAAACTGGTCCTTTTATTTAACAGATTGGTCCTCTAAACATGTTTGTTGTTCTAAATTAAATTGTCAACCTATTGGTACCAATTGTTTTCTGTTTTGAATTTTCAAAATGCAATTCAAATTTGAATTCAAATAATTCAATTGCAATTTGATAAAATCAATAACTAATTCATTCTTAATCCAATAAATGCAAATAAAATATGTTTTCCATGCTATTTCAAATAACCTTTTCAAATATAAATTTTGTTTCATGGTTTGAATAATTTAAATTGCCTAAATAATTTAAACCTTGTTTAATTCATTTAAATTTGCTAAATTCATAACTTGCTCAAAATAAAATATTTTTGAACATGCAAAATATGTTTTCAAACCATCAAAGCATAAACTTTTCAAATGTGAATTTGAATTTATGTTTTGAACAAATAAAAATTCAATTAAATTCAAGCGTGTTTTAAATTCATTTAAAACTTGTTTAATCTTGTTTAATTCATAATTAAATTATCCTAATTCCTTTTTCAATATTTGAAACATGTAATCCAACTAAAATTTGATGTTCTTTTCAAATATAAACTTTGTTATTAGTTTTGAACACTTTAACTTGATGAAAACAACAATTGCTTGTGTGATATCTTTAAGTAACCAAACTTTCCAAACTTAACAAATATTTCCCAAACTTGTTTTATTCTTTTACCACTTGCATATATTGTTGTTAATTTGTTGTTATCATCATGCATGCATCATGGTAATCAACTTTCACATGGTAATTAAATTGTAGATCATTTGTTTCCACTTAATTCATGGACTCTTGCCATATGCAATCCAATTGCATATGGGTCCATTTAAATTGTGTTACCATGTTAGCTAGTTTATTTTGATGCAACCATTAACTTGACATGCATCATCCCATGATTGTGCACTATGCCATGATATTGATTGTCTATCTTTCTGCATTGTTTGTTTTGCTTCTTCTCGGATAGACGACGACGTTGATACCGACGATCTTTACGACACCCCTTCGGAGGATCTAGCTCAGTACCCGGCTACTGGATTTGCAGGCAAGTTATCACTCACATGAACCACTGTGTTCCTTTCAACATTGGTTACCGATACTTTCCGTTGTTCTTTTCTGCTAGCCTTAGTGGTAGTTGTTTCTGTTACGAACCTATCACATGAATCCCTTAACACTGATATTGCCTCACCTCCACTCCTATCACCCCTTGGTTGAGCCAGTGGCTTACTAGCATGCTTAGGTTGCTTTTGCTCGAGTCTGTTAACCGTTACTTTCTGTTATTACTACTTCTATTATGTTCTGGGGGCTCGATGTTAATCAATCAACCTGTTATTAATAATATGCTGATAAGGCACCGGCAGGAGGCCCTGTGTGGTTTTGGAGCCTGCTAGTGTCGACCCTAATAGGAAAAGGGTCTTGTCTACTGATCCATGATGAGCGCACTAACCGCATGTGGGAAGCGAGTATGGGCGCCCCCCTCAATTTGATTCGATTCGCATCTCGTCCAAATCGCCTCATTTAGTTCGTGTTTTCCATTTGTCGCATGCATGTTTTTGCGAGCCCAGCGCAGGGTGGAACTTTTGTAGTCGGCATATAGGGGGACACGGTCTTAGAGTGCTATGAGGGTCCCTTTTCTTCGGGGCTTGATTAGCCGTGCGCCCAAGGTTCTTTGGGCTTGATGCGAAGAAGATTTGAGTTGTGTAGAGTGCCCCGCTTGGTGGGAGGCATCCCATCTGGCGGGTTATTCTTGCGTGTACGGCCAAATTGGTGCAACCCTGCAGGGATAAATCTTCCCGAGAAGCCGTGTTTTCCGCGGTTATGGTTGACTTGGTGAAAGTACTGGCTAACAAGTACTCAGAACAACTTACACCTAACTATTGATGAATTGACTAGTAATAGACTTATTGACACAACAAACTTGATCCATTATTCATTAATTCAACTGTGTGAGTTATCCTCGGATTGCTTCTTTGGATAAGGGGCGAGATCCAGGATGGGTTTGTTTGATGTTAAACGACAGTTGGTTACTTTACGCTATCTTATCTCCTTTCTGTTAGCTGGAAGTGTAGTGTTTCTGTAGTTGGTTAGCGCAGCCAGTTGCAGCATCTTTCATATCCCCTTTCTTCCGTTGAACCAAGGTTTCTGTACTTGGTGTTGACGGGTTACACTTTGGTGAACTGTGAGTCTTGCTTGCCAGTACGTTGGTGTACTGACCCCTTTGGGGCTGTGGTTTCCGCAGACTACGCTTACGAGGATCCAGGTGACTGCTACTACGTGGAGTTTGACGAGGCTGCAGACGAGTAGATAGCGGACCCGGGCAGGATCCGAGACTACGTGGATGGGCTCCGTCTTTCTTTCAGTTTTCCCGTCTTCTTAAGCCTATTTGGATTTGTCTGTACTCAGACCCCCTTTGAATGCTTCCGCTGAGATGTAATGATGCTATGTTGGGACATGTGTCCTCTGGATGATTGTATTTGCTATCTCTGCCTTAGTGAAGGCCAGTTGCAACTTATTTCAATCTTTTGTGTCTTAGAGATATGTTGTGTTATCCTTTTGTTCAAAGCCGTTGACGTACCATGTGTGTATGGTATGAAGTACGTCAATGGTAGTGTCCTGATTTCTACGGGATAGTTTACATCAACGGTGAACAGTAACGGTTGGTTGTCGCACATAAGTGCTGGCCTACTCGTAAGAGGACGCGGGAGCCGGTAAGCCCCGTAATCCAATCAAAATACTGTTCAGTTCGTACGGTGAGTATCCTCTAGAAGTCCGGGTGCGACAAAGACTCAAGGTCTCTCGAGCCGCCTGGGACAAAGGGAAGGCAGCGGTGGAAGCACGCCACCCAATAGAAGAAGGATCCTCCCAAGAGGACCTGATATCATATCATTACTTCCTGGAAAGAAAGAACCAGGAGATGATAAACCTCCGCAAGGAACTCGACGCGCGCCAACGCGTGGCAGAAGCTTCAAGCGTGCGTCGAGCAGAACTCTCCAAAACTCGCGACTCGGCGGCGAGCCATTCTGTCTGAAAGGGGAAGTACGTCTAGAAGACCCCCTGCATGGACCAGGGATTCCTCAGCAAGATCAGCAAAACCATCGAGACCTCCCTCATGCATGTCGACGAAGAAGGCAACATGCACCCGACAACTCCTGTCGCCTAGGTCCTGGCCGCCGCCACCTATCTACAAGCGAACCAGCCGCCAAAAAATGACCCCTGCGTGGAGCAGCATCACCAAGTGCATAGGGGACTAGGCATGGCCGAAGCAGCAATCGCCGCCCAAACTCCCAAGAAAACAGCCACCTCTTAGACTAGGATAAAACATCTCGTAGACGCGAGAGCATGTCTCCCAAGAGAGGGGATAGGGAATCCCCCCGACGCCCGAGAGGCAAAGAGGCGAACGCCGTGGAGACAGCCCGCGACATCAGAGGCCGCTCGCGACACCGTAGCAAGGAGCCACGGCAGGAAGACAGTCGCGACCGAGCTCACTATGACGCACGGGACGACATCACCCAAAACAAGATTGACAGAGCCCGCGCGTGCAGGATCTGTGCTCGCTCACTATCCACCTCCTCAGCCAAGGAAGCCTGAGGCGCGTTGTGCTTCAGCAGCAGCATCCGCAAGGCGCTAATACCCAAAAGATTCAAGCTCACCTCAGAAGTCCCGAAGTACGACGGCTCGGAAGAACCTAGGACCTGGCTCTCGGATTATCAAACCGCGCTCAAGTGCAAACGCGGAAATAAGGTGACTGCCATGCAGTACTTAAAACTGCACCTCGTTGGGGCTGCCCAAAGCTGGCTCGAGGGCAGGCCACGCGTGTGTTACAGATCCTGGGACGATCTCACCCACGACTTTGAGAAGAACTTCCAGGCGACATACAAAAGTCCTGCGTCAATCCAAGAGTTGCGGGCCTGCAAACAGAAGAGTGGCGAATCAACTCGCGAGTACATACATAGATGGACTACCCTCAGAAACACAGCTGGAAACATATCAGAGGAGGCAGCGGTCGAAGCTTCACGAAAGGCGCTCGACGCGCAGTTTTTCGCGAAGAACTGGGACGATTAGCACTAAGAAGAATCGGCAAGCTGATGGTAATTGAGGACAGGTGGGCAAACGGAGAGGACTCTATATGAAACAAGAAAACCTCCTCGCCCATGATGACGACAACCGCGAGAGGAAAAATAGGAGGCACTATGATCAAGATGATCAGTCGGAATTTGTGGCAGCCGACTTCACGCAAAATCGCGATGGCGGGCCCCACAGAAACCGCGAGTGGAAGCGGAAGCCAAAACCAGATGAGAAAACGCCCGAAGAGGACCTCCACGGATACTGCTCCCTGCACATGTTCACGGACAAGCACACGGTCAAAGTCAAGGCCACCCACCTCCTCAAGGACTGTCGAAAGTTCAAAGACATTCACGAGGCATACACGAGGAAACACCAGGGAGCCCTCAATCGAGGATACCCGCAACTACCGGGAGGACACGCGGTCGTGCCTCCACCACCCCAGCCTCCGCCCGCAGGACAACACCATATGGTGTTAGCCGCAAACCATGCACCAGCATACCCAGTCGTAGCAAATCAAGGGGTCAACAGGTACCCAAACCCAAAAGGGCTTGATGGAGGGATAGTAACCCGGTATACTAATGCCAAGGTGTAATTCAGCCCAAAGGACGCTGCGCAAGACCCGGCTTAAGGAAAAGGAGCTTCTAGAAGGCCCAAGAGTATAAGCCTCGTAACCCGGATTGTGGGTTCCGGTAAGGAAGTTTAGGGTTTGTAAACAATGTCCGGGTAGGACTCCAAGCACGCCTTGGATTGTAAGCCAGGGGGTCCGGGTACTATATAAACCGGCCCCTAGGGTTAGATTAGACAAGACAATTAGATCACAAGGTATCGAGTATCCATTGTATCACGAGAGTTGAGATAGTATATTCAGATCGTAGACTCGGCGACTTGATTGCCGGCTACCAGATCGCATATCACCATGGTTTCCCTTGAGCTAAACCCTCTCCCAAACACCAGAGTCGATTTGCCCCAAGATAAGTTACCCTCGGTAAAGTCTGCCGTGATTATCCCACGACAGTTGGCGCCCACCGTGGGGCCTACGTCCAAGGGTGTTTACATCACGGGAGAAGCTTGGGAGAACATGAAGAACCTCGTCATCGGCGAGATCTACACCAACCCCGAAGGAGAGAAGATGGTGGACGATTTTGGCTGGGGGCCAGAGTCGGATCTGATCGAGTCCGGATCTGTCGTGACAATCGGCCGGATCAACGTCTTCATCGGCATGGTACGTCCGGTTCAATCCCTGACGATTTTGGATTTGATTCTGTGTCAGGGGAGGCCACCTACGTTCAGTCGGATGGAGAAGAATCGGTCGGGACGGTAGATCCGACAGAAGAGCCCACCACGAAGAGGGAACAGCCGGAGGAGCCGGCATGGACCCCGCGTGGCCGGGTCATGAGAGAAGATGATACCGAGTCTATCCTGCACCTGCTGGAGGACCGGTACGAGGAGGATAGCAGTGATGAGGAAGAATATGAATCTGCGCCGAGCATTGTGCGCCAGGTCGCGGTTTACACGGCTCCTGCAACCAATCTCAATCAGGGGAACGTGACCGCGGCCGCAGTCGGAGCGGCACAAGCATTGGCCCAGCAGCAAAATCCGGTTGACGGAAACCCGGTTCTGGCCCGGGTTGACGGAGAATCGGCGTCAGTTACCAGCCGAGCGGCGGATAGTGAGTTGCAGGCGAACACGTTCGGATATTTGGCAAACCGGACAGCAAGGGCGGGTCCTTCAAATCCGCAACACCCGGCCCTATTCAACAACAACATGATCCTGGATCCCACCGTTCTAGCCACAGTCATAACCCCGGAAACCGCGGTGGAGCGTGTTAGGGATCTGGATGTAGCCCGTCGTGCAATTGAGCAACAGAGAAGACAAGTGGAAGCAGAAAAACAAGGAGTAGCCACGCGCCAACGTGAGCTGGATGCATTGGAGAACCGGCTCCGAGAAGAGACAACCAGGGTGCATCAAAGGCACCAGACTAGATTACCGGCAATGGGTGGAGTCATAAACCCGGCTGCACTATTCATAACACCTCAGGATCAACCGATCCCAGCTGTGAACCAAAGAACTGTACAACAGCCCGCAACTGGAGGAGCACAGCCGGCAAATGTGCAGGCCGGGTTACCCACGTTACAGACTGGAGTTACTGCCGGCAATACAGTACCACCACCACCACCATCACGATTTCGCACACCAGCAGGTCATTACAACAACCCCATGGACAATGTATACGCAGCAACACTCGCATTGAATCAAATCCCCGTGAGAGAGTCACCCCACGCAGAGGAGACCCGGCGGGCGATAGATCTATTGCGCACTGCGGTGGCGCAGCAAGTTAATTACCTGGATAACAGGAGCGGAATGCATAGGACACTATATATCAGCCAGCAATGAGGCAACACCGGCAATATCCAGACAAGTTCAACGCGACGGAGGGCAGAGCAGCAGCAAATGCCGCCTCCTCCCCGCGTTCAAGCAGCATCAGCAGCGCAAGCCATTGTGGATAGTTCCAGAGCCAGGCGAGCCGCGGCCGGGTCTGCGGTGCACGGACCAGCAGCAGTGCCGCGTCCAGCCGTACCCCCTGCAGGATCGCACGTTTCCCGAGTAAGGTCATTTCCGACTAATCTCGCTGGGCCTAAGTGCCTGTCGGATAACGATAGGGCTGAGCCTTACCCGGATAAATTCAAGGAACCGGGTAAAGTAGTGAATTATGAGCCGACTATGGATCCAGAAACATGGTTGAGCAGCTATGAGATGGCTATGTCGATTCGCAACGCATCGGAAAATCTTCAAGCCAAATTCATGTACTTAATGATGTCAGAAGGAGCAGCCAAGTTGTGGTTCAATAATTTACCGGAAGGATCTATCAAGTCATTGGGGAGTTGAAAACGACATTTATCAAGCATTTTCGTGGAACGTGCAGGAAGCTATTTACTATTGATGACCTAGAACGATGTGTCCAGAAGAAGGGAGAATCGGCGCGCAGCTGGGTGCGCCGGGTTATGGAGATACTTCACTCATCTACGGATATTCAACCCAAGGATGCGTTACAAGCTATGGCAAAGACGTGCAAGTACATACCTTTAGTTCAAAAGTTAACTCGCATGAAATCTAGTCGGAATGCTTCAGAGGTTACGATGGGAGAGCTAATGGATGCATGCAACAAGCACGCCGCAACGGATCAACGCCGGGTAATAATGGAAGAACCAGCAACAGATCAACGCCGGGTAGCAATGTAGGTAACAATGGAAACAACCAGAACAAGCGCCCGTTTGAGGGAAGTTCCGAGTTTGTCGCTAGTACAGAAGCCGGATCTTCGAGGCCTAGAGCAGAAGGAAATTTCAATGGAGGAAACCATAATGGAGGAAATTATCAAGGGCCACCAAGGCCGGGTAACAATTGGGATATCTTCAGAATGGCGTGCCCAAAGCACAGCAGAAACGGTAGGCCGGCTAACCACTCATTGGAGCAGTGCGCGGACCTACAGAGATGGAAGAATGAGGAAGTAAACAAGGCTATGCGAGGTGCAGGTCGGGGAGGAGGACCGGGTCCGGGTGGAAACCCGGGCAACGGCCCACCCCCAGAAGGCAACCCGGCAGGCGGAAATACGGGTAACAACCAGGGGGGAGCTGGAGGATTCCAAGCTAACCCCAAGCAGTTGGGACAGTACCATGTACATACTACAGGAACTTCCAGCAAGGGTAGAAAGATACTCAAACGAGCAGTTAACGCGGTCAAGTCAGCTGTTCCGAGATACTTGAGATGGTCGGACCAAGAAGTAACGTGGAGCAGAAGGGATCACCCGGAAACAATAGAACATCCGGGTGTGTTAGCATTGGTGGTTGCACCACAGGTCAATGGTTACGAACTGAAAAAGGTCTTAATGGACGGTGGAAGTAGCATCAACATCTTATATTGGGAAACTTTCTTACGCATGGGTCTCAAGGAGTCTCAGCTACAGAAAAGTTCAACAGTTTTTCACGGAATTGTGCCGGGTCACTCAGCGTGCCCCGAGGGAAAAATTACATTGGAGGTTGATTTTGGAGAATCGAAGGACAATTTCCGGGTTGAGTGGCTCACTTTAGAGGTGGTTAAGTTGCGCAGCCCTTATCACGCGCTATTCGGAAGGCCCGCTTATGCTAAGTTCATGGCCAGGCCGTGTTACGTATACCTACAGCTAAAGATTCCGGGTCCCAAGCAAACCATTACCATGCATGGAAACCGGATTATAGCATCTGAGTGTGACGAAGGAGACTCGGCAATGGCAGAGCAGGCCTGCAGGAAGGAAGAACTCAAGTATTATCGGTCCCAAGTAGACCCGGATGACAGAACAGCGTTGAAGAGACCAAACACTGAGGATGAAAGAGCAAAATTCAAAGCAGCACAAGATACCAAGATGGTGGCCTTTGTTGAAGGTGACCCCTCTAAGCAATTTGCTATAGGATCTAACCTGAACAATGAGCAGGAAAAAGCACTCGTGGAGTTTATCCGTTCGAATCAGGATGTTTTTGCTTGGACACCTAGCGATATGCCGGGTATCCCCACAGAGTTGGCAGAGCATAGTTTGCACGTTGACCCCAAGTCTAGGCCCGTTAAGCAGGGCCTGAGAAAGATGAACGAGGAAAGAAGGAAAGCTATAGGGGAAGAAATTTCTCGGCTGTTGACAACCGGCTTTATCATGGAAGTATTTCACCCGGATTGGTTAGCAAATCTGGTTCTCGTGATGAAAAAGACAAATGAGTGGAGGATCTGCATTGATTATACGAGTCTCAACAAGCATTGCCCAAAGGATCCGTTTGCACTATCAAGGATAGATTAGATCATAGACGCAGTGGCTGGAAGTGACCTATTATGTTTCCTGGATGCATATTCCGGGTATCATCAGATCAAGCTCAAGAAGGAAGATTGGGAGAAAACGTCGTTCATAACCCCTTTTGGGGCCTTTTGTTACAAGACCATGACATTTGGATTGAAGAACGCTGACGCAACCTATCAACGGTGTATTCAGAAGTGCTTTGAGGACCAAATCGGACGCAATGTTCATGCTTATGTGGATGATGTGGTGATCAAGACCAGAAAGGCGGAGACATTTATTGATGATCTAAAGGAAACGTTCAAGAACCTGATAAGATACCAGATGAAACTTAACCCGACAAAGTGTGTATTTGGAGTTCCAGCTGGGAAATTACTCGGCTTTATCGTTTCAGAGAGAGGAATTGAGGCAAATCCGGATAAAATCAAGGCTATCCAGAGTCTGAAAAGGCCGGAAAACCTGAAGCACGTTCAGAAGCTTACAGGATGCGTAGCAGCGTTGAGCCGGTTTATATCCAGACTCGGAGAGAAGGCAATACCCTTGTACCGACTCTTGAAGAAATCTGATAAATTCATTTGGGACCAAGAGGCGGACGAGGCGTTCGAGGCACTAAAGAAGCAGCTATCTGAGGCACCAGTCCTAGCAGCCCCGGGTCCTAAAGAGCCCATGCTATTGTACGTTGCAGTCGGGCCCCGAGCGGTTAGTGCAGTGGTTGTTGTTGAGCGTAAGGAGGATGGGAAAGATCACCCGGTTCAGAGGCCGGTTTATTACGTCGGTGAGGTATTATCGGAGGCAAAACAGCGCTATCCACATTGGCAGAAGTTGGTTTTCGGGGTCTTCATGGCCAGCCGGAAATTGAAGGCATATTTTCAGGAACACCCCATAACAGTGGTTAGCTCTATACCAATGTCGGATATCATCAGAAACTCGGATGCAACAGGTAGAATAGCCAAGTGGACGATCGAGATGGGGGATTATCACATCAACTACGAGCCCAGGTCAGCAATCAAATCTCAAGCTCTAGTTGATTTCATTAATGATTGGACTCACAAAGGCATGCCCACAATGGCTCCAAACTCCGAGTCTTGGATAATGCACTTTGATGGTTCCAAGCAATATGAGGGATCAGGAGCTGGAGTGGTCCTAACATCACCCAAAGGAGACAAGTTGAGTTACGTGTTGCAGATTCACTTTGATTGTTCCAACAACGTGGCCGAGTATGAGGCCTTATTCAATGGCTTAAAGGTGGCCAAGGAGATGAACATTAAGAGGATACGATGCTTTGGAGATTCGGACCTTGTGGTACAGCAGGTCTCAGGAACTTGGGATAGAAAAGATGCAACTATGGCAGCATACCACAGAGAGGTGGACAGGGTTGCCGGATGTTTTTCCGGGTATGCGGTGGAGCACATAGACAGAAGAAAAAAACGAGGCAGTAGATGCACTCGCCAGACTCGGCTCGCGCAGAGAGCCGGTTCCGCCTAATGTTTTCCTGGACGAGCTATGGCGACCATCCGTTAAAACCGAGTCTGAGGAAGAATTGGCGAATCAAGACCCGGATTTGGAGCTCGTGGCCACAGTACGTGTTGTTCCCGAGTGGACAGAGCCGTTTCTGGCCTACCTATCGGGGGGCGAGTTACCACAGCAGGAAGTATTAGCAAGACAAGTTCTGAGGCGAGCAAAAGGATATTCCATCATCAATGGGGAGTTATACAAGAGAAGTGCAGCAGGAGTCTTTTTGCGTTGTGTATCACCAGAAGAAGGCCGACAGATCCTCAAGGAGATCCATGAAGGTGATTGTGGGCATCATGCATCCACAAGATCCCTCGTGGCCAAAGCTTATCGACATGGTTTCTTCTGGATCATGGCCCTAGCAGACGCGGAGCGCTTTGTGGCAAGGTGTGACGGGTGTCAAAGGTATGCCCGCCAAACTCATGTGCCGGCTATGGAATTGCGGACTATCCCGTTAACCTGGCCCTTTGCTGTTTGGGGTATGGATATGGTTGGTCACTTCCACATGTCACCTTGCAAAAAGACACATCTCTTGGTGGTTGTTGACAAGTTTACCAAGTGGGTGTAAGTTATGCCAGTTACCAATTGTGAAGCGGTTACAGCAGTCAAGTTCCTAAAAAGGATTATCTATCGGTTCGGGTATCCTCACAGCATAATAACAGACAATGGAACCAACATGTCCTTAGGAGAGATGGAAAAGTTCTGTGGAAACAATGGCATCAGTTTGGACATAGCCTCAGTGGCCCACCCACAGGCTAATGGACAAGTGGAGAGGGCCAATCAGAAGTTGCTTCATGGATTAAAGCCACGGTTGCGAGTTCCATGTATCAGAGCTGCTGGTGCGTGGGTTGAGGAGTTACCTTCAGTGGTTTGGGGTATCAACACCACACCTAACAGATCCACTCATATGACACCGTTTTTCATGGTTTATGGTGCAGAGGCGATGTTGCCGAGTGATATTATTCATGACTCGCCTCGAGTATCAGCTTACGTCGAGGTAGAGAACGAGAAGACCCGACATGATGCCGTGGATATGCTAGAAGAGCACAGGGAACAAGCTTTGGAGAGATCGGCCATATACCAGCAGGATCTGCGGAGATATCATAGTCGGAGCGTAAAAACCCGGGTCTTCCAGGAAGGAGACCTGGTTCTGCGCCTGGTACAATCAAAGGAAGGAAAACACAAGTTATCCCCACCATGGGAAGGACCGTTCATCATAAGCCGGAATCTGCACAACGGATCATATTACTTGATAGATGCAAGGGAAGAGTCGGCTACGGTTAATGACACCGCTCATACCACTTCATCTATGCAAGAAAGTGAAAGACAATGGAACGTGGCTCAGCTGCGTCTCTACTATACCTAGTATAGACTAGATTCGCAAGTGGAATTACACGATGTAACAGGCAGCAGGTTTCAGACGCACTCTTTTCCTATCCAGGGTACCTAAGGGGACTGGAGGGTTTTTAATGAGGCGGCTTGCTGACCTAACTTTCTCATATCAATAAAGAGATGGTTAAACAAAATATTTGTCCCTTTTCATGTGTTTTTTATCAAGTTTTTATTTTTGTTATGTTTTTTACTTTTCTTCCAGGTAAGTATTATTTATTGTTATTAGTATATTTGTTTATTTAAGTAAGTTGCATGTATTTAGGTCTTGGGGGCTGATTGCTTGAATAGCACAGTTACAAACCCAAAGACCCGGCCACGATGCCTATGAGTTATAAGGGTCGATTACTTGCAAACAAGTACGGCTGCAAGCTTATAACCGGATAAAGGAGCCAAACTTTCTTCACTTTTCTTACTTAAGCTCGATGTGACTCGCACTAAAGTGGCATGATTTGCTAGCGTATGATTACAATCAGTCATGATGCCCAATGGGACTTGCCTGACCATGTCTTCCTACAGCTGTAGCACCATGACTATCCACGCGAAAGCCGGCTTACAGTACAAGAGAGTCAAAAGGGTCATCTAAACCACAAGTTATGCAGAGTACAAGGTCAATAACCGGAAACTCAAAGTCTATTAAGCATAACTTCAAAACCTATGTGAACGGCTCTAGTTTTTTGGCTTAGCAGGGACGATTTGTTCTCTTTGAAAAACCCAACACCCTAGACTCGGAATTTCGGGCCTTGGGGACTGGGGAATTTGAAAAAAGAAACAAATTATCTAGCTATAAAGCTCAAAAACCCAAAAACCCGAGTCTTGGGGACTTGGGGACTTAGATAAAAGTCCACCTGTCAAAACCCACGAGACCCGGAAACCGAGTCTCACAAAAGGAACCATGAAGACGGTCGGAAAACAAAGAATGAATAAGCTCAAAAGACAGGAAAATATCCAATTTATCCAAAGGCTAGAAAGGCCACGAAAGCTATTAAGGTTTTAAAATGTATTACATACCGCGATAGTAGTATCAAAAGTGCACAAGCGCACTATCAAAAGAATATCTGTTTTACAAGAACATCGACCGAACGAGGTATTAAGACGGCATTAGGTACAAGTTTACTCGGCCTCTTGGGTCGGGTCTACATCCTTGCCCTTGCCTTCCGGATCTTGGTCCTGGTTTCGCTCCTCAGAAGCTTTCCCAGCGTCGTCACCCGGATTTTCAGCATCAGGACGAACAAGCGGGCGGACAGCCGGTGTAGAGGAGGTTGGCGCTGACTCAAACTCGGCCTCCCTCTTCGCGGCCTCCTCCTTCCTCCTGGCCGAGTCAGCATTCCATTTCTTTAAAATATCGAAGGGCAAGGGCATATCTTCCTTCACAGCTTTGTCTTCAGCATCGTATGGAGTCACAAACCTACTCAGGTCCAGACTATCGGCAAGAGTAGTTGCCGAGTGACGTACCTCGGTCTGTACGGCCTTGAAGTACTTGGCGGAAAACCTAGAGCCATCGGCCTTGAACTCTGGAAACCCGGCAACCAGCTTTGCCGGCTCAAGCTTAGGAAAGTAAGCTTTAGCCAGCATAAGTCCCCGGGTCATCCCAACCCGGCATGCCGAGCGTTTCCAGAGCTCAATCCATGCGGGGACAGTAGAGCACGCATGGATAAGGGTTTCCATACCCGGATATCCCTCAGACAGCCACTGCACGGCATCTTGTATCCATTTGGTGTCGGCGCAGAACTTCCGGAGCACAGTCTTCAAGTTTTTCGCTTTCTTGACATCATCTTCTTCTGGGGCCGCAAGACTAGAGCCTACAGTCGAAACAATAAAGGTTACGTTAAGAATTCCGGGTATCACGAATCAAGAAACAAGCCGAGTCACGAAAATAGCCAGTAACAAAATAACACCAAGTAGGACACGATAGGTGTCGGTAACTTGGGCCGATAATTTCTTCAACGCAGCTTGAGCAGTGGTGTACTTCTTTTTGTATTTCGTGACATATTTCTTTAGAGCTTCCACCTCAGCCTCAAGTGCCTCTCTCAGCTTTACCTCGGTGTCCAGGAGTTGATTGGTCTTGGCCAAGATTTCCTCGGACCGGGTCGCTTGTGCCTATAAGGGACGGAAAGTTAAACGTTAGTCGGATATCATAATCAGCCGAGTATTAAAGGGAGTACCGAGTATAACTTCGACAAGTTAGACTCGGAACTTGGGGACTAGATGGATACCATGAAGTATCAATTAGCATTACCTGGTGTTCAGCAGCCATGCGCTCTAACATATTGTTCTTTGTGGCCTTCATGGCGAGGAGGGCGCTCATCATCTGGTCGAAGGAGTGATTGCCCAGGTTGGAAGACCCGGGATCTTGGTAACCCGGAGATGGAGTTTTCTCCTTGACAGGGGAGGGCATCCGAGTCGTTTGAGTATCGGAGTTCGGCTCGCCTCCCCCCGTGCCCAGGATTGTGGCCTCTTCCTCCTCGCACGCATGCGAGGCTATCGGATACTCGGCTTCTTGATCAGCCGGGTTCTTTGGTGGCACTTGTCGTTCTTCCTCGCCGCCAGCCGCGGCCATCACATCATCAACCGGACTCTCCTTGCCCGGGTCATCAGTTTCCATGTTTTCCTGGTCACTGGTAGTGACCTTGGCCCTGAGAATGGTGCAAACAAGCAATTAGTATGTAATTGGAGAAAGTTATGGAAAGGTGTTAGAACATCAGGAGAAGTATCTTACCCGGAGTTTACCATGAAGTCTGAGGGGAACTCGCTGCTAGACCCAGACAAAGGTGATAAAGATTGAGAAAGTGAGACGTGGAGTTGTCCCGCTAAAGGGTGATTGGGAGAAAGAAATCTTTGATATTCGGGATGAGGTTGAAAAATACCGGCGCGTCGAGCCAGAGATGGTGGGATACCCGGGTTGAGTGCGGTTTCACCCGGAGAGTTCCGAGTCACTCTGCGCTTGATCATGGGCGGCTCCTTCAAGTACGGCCAGTCGGATAATTCTCGGTTTAGCTCGCACATATTAGCAAAGGTGTATGGTTTAGAAGCAAGGGAGCGATATGGAACCTTAAAAACAACCCCTCAGGGTTTCCTCTTGGCTCCGACTTCGATGGCCGGTTCAGCTTCACTCTCGTCACTTTGTGTTTCCATCCCACCTTCCGGGTCTTCTTTCTCTTCCTTGTCCTCCAGCCCTGAAATTCATCAATGCATACAGTCGGAAAAATAGGAAGTGTACAGAAACAAGTTCGCAGAAATTGAGTTGGGTGAAACCCAGAATGTACCTTCCTCCGAGTCAGCTGCCTCTTCATCTTCTTCTGGGTCTCCGGAGGAAGGAGAGGTCTCAACGCTCCAGAAAGCGCTATCAGACTGAGGTAAGGGCATAAACATGAGAGTTAGTAGTTGCATCGAGTAAAAGAATGAAAGTGAAAGTATAAGTGCCGGATCTTACCGCGGGAGCCGGATTCTCGCGTGTGAATGGTTCCAATCCGGCTATGTTCCGGATAACGTCCAACTTCTCCGTCAAGAAACCCTTGATGGTCTTGTTGGTATCGCCAGCCAGGTAGTTCTTTGAGGAGTACTGGAGTGCGTCTGTGACGTGCCCCGAGTACTCGCACATCAGCTTGGAGCGAGTGGAGTTGGGCTGGATCCGGAAGTCCACCCATGTCTTAACCAGATTAAGCCCAAGGAGACCCTGGGCAGGAAGGACGGCTATTTTGGCTAGAAGGGGCTGGATGGCTTCCCTGCCCGACTCAGGGGCGAAAGCATTGAAGGTATCGGAAAGATCTAAGAGACCCTCCGAGTAACCCGGCAATTTCCTCTCGCCGGATGGGGAGGTGTCCCGGCAATAGAAGAAAGATAACTGCCAGTGCTTAACATGCGAGTTAAGACTGAGAGTCGGCATGGGAGAGTTTTTGCGGCGCTGGATAGAAACCCCGCCGCAGGCCAAAAGGGCCCCGTCACCGCTCTCGCGACACGGTTTGCATTGGAAAAGCTCAATAAACAAAGCCAAATTTGGCGGGATGCATAGGTAAGACTCGCAAAGGACTATGAAATGGGTTATATTCAACATAGAGTTAGGCCCTATATCGAATACCCGGAGGCCATAATGGCTGAGGACTTCACGAAAAAAGAGTGACCCGGGGGGCGAAACCCCTGGATCACGTGCTCAACGAAGCATATTACCTCGTCAGGATTGGGGGTAGGCCGGGTCTCGTCACCCGGCACCCTCCAGTGAATCTCCTTCTGAGGAGGGAGGACACCTGACTCGACCAGCTCCTCCAGCTTGGCCTGGGTCACGGAGGACCGCGCCCAATTGGCGGATATGGACTGGGTCATCCTTGGCTTTGCCGGCTGCTTCCCTTTGTTCTTGGGAGCCATTGATTCGGTCTGCAAAGCACAGAGCAAAGAGTACAAACATAAGCAACAAGAGCCGGAAACTATAGGTTATCCGAGTATTGATAAGCAGTATGAAAATTACGAACTACCCGAGTATCAACGAGCAGTACAGAAGTTGTGGGATATCCAAGTATCAGTGAGCAATTATGAAAAGAGGTTGATTGCCTGGTTATCTAGAGTATGAGTAAAAGAACCGGAAGTGATAGACTGTCCGGGTATCGAAGAACAGTAGTGGAAATCCTGACGGACTCCTTCTAGATTGGGAAATTTTACGGAGAAATTCGCGGGGAAATTAAGGATTGCAAGTGTTGGGAGATTGAAATTGAGTCTATCATTGAGCAACTTAACAAGCTAGAATGGGGTTAAGCGACTTAATTCGGCGCGGAGCAAGAAGATGGTCCGCGGGCGGATCTAGATCCAATCTAGCTCGAGGGCAAGAACTTGAAGCCAAAATTAATGAAGAGGGAGGCTTACCGGTACGGATCGAAGGATGGCGCGACGGCGGCAGATGGCGCAGCTGTGGTGCCCCTCTGGAACTTCCGGCGGGCGGCTTGCGGGCGCGGTGACGGAGCCCGATGGAGGAGCGGCGCGAGCGGAGGCGGAACGCAGACGGCGGCTCGTTTCCGGTTGCTCTCCGGTGGACTCCGTGGCGGCGCAACGGCGAGATCGTGCAAGGGGGCGTTACCGGAGGTTGAAGGTGAGATGGGTGAGAGAGGAGAAGAAGAAATGAGCCGTTAGGTTTAGGTCACCCCCTAGGCACCTATTTATAGGTGCGGGTGGGGAAACCTAGGCCGGCGAGCGGGAACCAAAAATTTCGGGATAAGGAATGTCATTCCGGGTTTGTTGGAGTAGGCAGTTAAGTGCCTGTACGTGATATCCGGAAATTATGAGAGTAAATCCCTTCCGTGATATCCGGACCAGTTAACGAGTGAAATAAGTCGGGTCTTCTGCACTTTCCTCGGAATATTGACCCGGAAAAGTAAAGATGGATTCAGAGAAAGCCGGGTTATTATATGAACCACCAATGGAGTTAGGCCTAGCTATTTATTAAAGCAACCTAACCCGGCCTCTATGAACTTGTGTGATTGTTATTTTTGCAGGGACTAGTGTGCGCTTCAAGGAGAATCCCGTGAAGCCCAAGCTATTATGGGGACTACTGATGGAGGGATAGTAACCCGGTATACTAATGCCAAGGTGTAATTCGGTCCAAAGGACGCTGCGCAATACCCGGCTTAAGGAAAAGGAGCTTCTAGAAGGCCCAAGAGTATAAGCCTCGTAACCCGGATTGTGGGTTCCGGTAAGGAAGTTTAGGGTTTGTAAACAGTGTCCGGGTAGGACTCCGAGCACGCCTTGGATTGTAAGCCAGGGGGTCCGGGTACTATATAAACCGGCCCCTAGGGTTAGATTAGACAAGACAATTAGATCACAAGGTATCGAGTATCCATTGTAACACGAGAGTTGAGATAGTATATTCAGATCGTAGACTCGGCGACTTGATTGCCGGCTACCAGATCGCATATCACCATGGTTTCCCTTGAGCTAAACCCTCTCCCAAACACCAGAGTCGATTTGCCCCAAGATAAGTTACCCCCGGTAACGTCTGCCGTGATTATCCCACGACAGGGCTCATAGGCATGATACATAAGGTCTGCTCATCTCGAAGAATCCTGAAAACCAACACCCTCCACGTGAACATGGTAGTACAAGATCCACCGTCCAAACCCGAGTAGCTGAAGATGTCCGAGCACCCGATCACCTTCTCCATAGAGGACCACCCTCCACGGGTATATCGAGAGGGGCACACAACACTCGTCATTAAGGCACAAATATACAACTACGACCTAGCCAGAGTATTCATCGACGGGGGAAGCGGAATAAACATCATATACGCGGACACACTTCGCAAGATGAACAAAAACCGTAAAGGAATCACAGAGTCAGATACATTCTTTCACGGGATAGTACCGGGCAAAGCAGTCTGAACACTCGGAACAATCAACCTGGAAGTCATACTTGGGGATCGAAGCAACTACAGGTGGGAGTTCCTCGACTTTGAGGTGGTCGATTGGCCTTCACGGTACCACGCCATCCTCGGCCGAACAACGTTCGCGAGATTAATGGCAGTACCCCATTACGCCTACCTCAAGATAAAGTTTCCAGAAGAATACGGCGTAATCACCATAAACGGCGACTTCCAGAAATCTGACAAGTGCGACAACGAATTCCATGAAATCGCAAAGTCTTTCGAGATGCAAGAGGAGTTGGAGGAGTTGGCAAAAAACATGGATAACTCCGTGATGCCACTCACCAAAAGAAACGCCCCAGATCTCGAGTTCAGCTCAAGTAGTGACACTCGAAAGCATCAAGTCCACCCGACAAAATCTGCGAAGACGGCGATGGTGTCGAACACCCTCTCGTCCGCATAGGAAAGTGCGCTCGTCAAACTCCTCCGTGAGTACTGGGAAATCTTCGCCTGGCAGCCATCGGAAATGCTAGGGATTCCCAGGGAGTTCGTCGACCAATCATTGGATTCAACGATGCAAATCCAATCAAACAAACCACCCAACGTTTCTATGACCCGACGCAGCACGCACTCGGAGAAGAGGTGAACCGGCTATTAGCCGCAAAGTTCATCAGGGAGATCAAGATTTCCACCTGGTTAGCAAACACGGTGATGGTCCCGAAGAAAAATACAAACATTCTTTGTGTGTGCATCGACTACAAGTTGTTGAATAAGCATTGCCCCAAGGATAAGTTCCCGCTCCCACGGATCGACCAGATCATCGACTCCACTACAGGCTGTCAACGCCTCTCCTTCCAGGACGCCTACTCGGGCTATAACCATATCAGGATGAAGCAGGAAGACGAGGAAAAGACAGCATTCATCACACCACATGGTGTATACTGCAACACGATGATGACCTTCGGGCTCAAGAACGCAGGCGCCACATATCAGCGCTGCATGTAAAAATGCCTCGCCAAGCTAATTGGCAAGAAAGTAAAAGTGTACATTGACGATATCTTCATCAAGAATCGAGTGGAGGACATACTCATCGAGGACATAAGGGAAACCTTCGATGCCCTCAACGCGTACAGAATTAATCTTAACCCGAAAAAATATGTCTTTGGGGTACCTGCACGCCAACTCCCCGGCTACTTGGTCTCTTCCCGAGGAATCGAGGCCAACCCGGAAAAATTCAAGCCATCCTGGCGGTGAAAGAACTGACAAATCTCCGTGGTGCACAATAAATCGCAGGGCGATTGGCAACCCAGTAGATTCATCGCAAGGTTAGGCGAGCAATCCCTTCCTTTTTACAAATTGCTAAATAAAACAGAAAAGTTCGAGTGGACCGGGGAAGCAAGGAAGGTATTCATCGATCTGAAAAGAGTGCTACAAAGTAGGCGAGTATTGGCCACGCCTCAACAAGGAGAAACTATATACATGTACCTGGCCACAGCTAAACAAGTGGTCTCTACGGTAATCGCGGTTGAGAGACCGGAAGAGGGAAAGATGCACAGAGTGCAGAGACAATTGTACTACCTGAGCGAGGTACTCTCACCATGGAAATAATGATACCCTCACTACAAGATGCTCGCATATGGTGTGGTCTTCACGTCTTGAAACCTTAAGCACTACTTCGAGGAGCATACCGTCACGGTGCTAAATGACGCATCACTTGGTACAATCATGAACGAACCCATGGCATCCGGAAGAATAGCCAAGTGGAGCATTGATCTAGGCGCCTGGGATATAATATACGCATGGCGAAACACGCTCAAGTCACAGGTAGTCGCAGACTTCCTCTCGGAATGGATGGAGCCACAAACTCCAAGACCCCCTGAATACCCGAGCTCTTCGACGGGTCGAAAAGGAATGAAGGAGCGGGAGTCGGCACATCCTCATATCACCAAGGGGAGACAAACTACAGTGCGTCATGCGACTCGACTTCCCACTCGACGACCCACCATCCAACAACGACGCAGAATATGAGGCCCTCCTGCACGGCATGAAGATGGGGTCGCCTGCGGTGCCACTCGACTAATGATCTATGAAGATTTTAACCTCATTGTGCAGCAAAGGATGAAGGAGTGCGACGCAGTCACGGAAAACTTGATTGTGTATCGCGACATGTACAACCTGGTCGAGTGAAGCTTTAAAGGTCGTGAATTAAGGCACATTGCAAGTTCGAGCAACAAGGAAGCTGGCAGACTGGCAAACATCGGGTCAACAAACACTCTGGTCCCGCTAGGGATTTACTTCGAGAAAATCTGCAAAAGATCAATCAAGCTCAAGAAGCCGATAGCGGGACCCACATCAACAGAGACGGAAGCCAGCTATAGAGTGCTCTCATAACCCTCACCCATCACATCTCGTGGAAAATCTTCCTCGTTGAGCCGGTATGGACGCACAAGTACCTCGATTACCTGCTCAGAAAACAGCTCCGAGGGGACGCCTCTAAAGCAAGGCAGATAGTACGGCGCAGCAAATCCTTTCGCGTGATCAAGGGTGAAATTTACAAGTAAAGCATACCGGGAGTCCTTCAGAGGTGCATCGCACCTAAAGTTGGAAAAGAGATACTCCGAGATATACAACAAGGCGATTGCGGACACCTTGCCGGTTGGAGAGCAATTGTAGGAAAGGCCTTTCGAGCAGGATTCTACTGGCTCACAGCGGCATGAGACGCTAATGACCTGGTCGATAGATGCGACGTCTGGCAGCGATTCGCATCCAAACCACATGCACCTACCACGGATGTCCACATGATACCATTGTCCTGTACTTTCACTCAATGGGGGCTCGATATGGTTGGACCGCTCCGCAAAGCAACACCCGGAGGATATACATACCTACTGGTCGCAATCGAGAAATTTACAAAGCGGATACAAGCCGTTCCAGTCACATCCCAACATGCAAAATGCGCTGTCAAATTCCTCGACTCCATCATCTGCAGATTTGGCGGCCCACACAGTATCATCACAAATGTTACGGTCAAGGAGACTAAAGCCTTCTACAAAGAAAAGGGGATAACATTCAGTTTTGCCTTTGTCGCACACCCTGATTTCTACGCACGCTTCTATTCTTGTAGATAGTGTTGGGCCTCCAAGTCGAGAGGTTTGTAGAATAGCAGCAAGTTTCCCTTAAGTGTATCACCCAAGGTTTATCGAACTAAAGGAGATAGAGGTCAAAGATATCCCTCTCAAGCAACCCTGCAGTTAAGATACAAGAATTCTCTTGTGTCCCCAACACACCCAATATACTTGTCAGGTATATAGGTGCACTAGTTCGGCGAAGAGATAGTGAAATGCTAGTAATATGGACGGTTATAAGTAATAATAGCAATCTGAAATAAATATGGCAGCACGCAAACATGTAACAGAACAGGCGGAAAACGGTCTTTCAATGCTTGGAAACAAGGCGTAGGGATCCTAGTTTCACTACCGGACACTCTCAACAATGATCACATAATTGAATTAATAAATACCATCTCTTCACTATGCTATTTCAAACCACTCTCCGGTCGAATAACAATACCAATCCATGCGTAGGGATTTAACAACACTCCTCAGAGTAAGCACTTTCCCAAGTAAGTAACCCTCACGCTATCACCATGGGACCCAGATGGTTCCACGCAAACACCACAATTTAATAGGGTTATCCAACACAAAATATAAATATAATGCTAAACCACACGGTGTACACACTGTCACCTTTACACCGTGATCAAAGTGTTTACGGAGATCTCATAACAAAAACCACTTGAGTAGCATAATATATGAAGAATAATATCTACGAATTCAACTGGATTACAAAGCTCATGATCACATATACATCACGCCATGGGAGAGAGAGATGAAACACATAGCTACCGGTATAGCCCTCAGCCGCGGGGGAGAACTACTCCCTCCTCATCATAGGAGACAACAACGGCGATGGAGATGGGAGTGGAGTCGATGGAGATGGCTTCCGGGGGCACTTCCCCGTCCCGGCAGGGTGCCTGAACAGAGATTTGTTCCCCGAAACTTGTCCGTGGCGGCGGTAGAGCTACGAATATTTTTAGTGGAAAAGGCCGATTCTCCTAGGGTTTTCTTTCGGAGGGAAATAAATAGGCGAAAGGGCGACGTCGGTGGGCCACCAGGGTGGTCTCACCACCCCCAGGCGCGACCAAGGGGGCCACTCCTGGCTATGGTGAGCCCACCCTAGTTCCCGTCTTCGACTCATCTTCGTACTTCTGGATGCTTCCGGGGAAAATAAAAACTTCGGGATTTGTGGGGTCCAATTCCGAGAATATTTCCAGAACAACTTTTCTGAAATAAAAAACAACAGAAAACAGGGAACTCACACTTGGAATCTTGTTAATAGGTTACTCCCGGAAAACGTGTATAAATACTATAAAGAAGGGAGAAACCATGTAGGAATTGGCATAATATCAACATGGAACATCAGAAATTATAGATACGTTAGAGACGTATCAAGCATCCCCAAGCTCAGTTCCTACCTGTCCTCGAGTAGGTAAACGATAAAACAAAATAATTTCTGAGGTGGCATGCTACCAACATAACTTGATCATCAATAATGTAAAAGCATATGTAAGCTGAGATTATAGAACTTAAACACAAACATGATAAATAAAACTTGAATAATAAAGCAAAGCAATCAATTTAGATCATGAGAAGTAACTCAAATAAAAGATCATGGATAAGAATGCAAAGAAAGATATACGTTTGTTTCAATTATAAGAAAGCATGGCAAAGTGGTATTTCGCAAGTCCTTAAGAGTGGGACAAAAAATAAATGCCAGGACACCTTCAGAGTTCATGAGGAAGACTAGAACAAATAGTTGGAGAACAAGCAATAACACATCATGAATCAATTAATAATGTTTGTGAGACAAATGCACATAAAACTGAGAATGGAAAAAATGCTCTCTGGACTGTGCATAAAGTTAGAAGATGGAGACTCAACATAAAAGTAAAAGAAAGGCCCTTTACGGAGGGAAGCAGGGATCGACTCATGTGCTAGAGCTTTTTATTTATTAAACAGAGGTATTAAAAGTTTGATACTCCTCCCATCCATCTTACATAAACCATGGCTAACGAATCATCGGGTGCCTGCCAACAATCACATACCATGGAGGAGTGTCTATATTTTGGGAGAGGTGTATGCGAGTGTCAACGAGTGGTAAACAGAAAATATAGTACATCACAAGCCAACTAGATTCCACAAGAGCGTCTCTCATATGAAGGACGCATCTGGGTAGAAGGTCATCCCTGTTTCTCTTTTGTTTATACAATTATGGTTTGACTGATAAATCAGGGGGAAAAGTAGTGAAGCGAATTTGTTTGCATTAATTTGGGGCTAGGCACCCCGCTGCCAGCTCTTCTATCAATGGGATAAGAGGATGAAGCCACTAGTACATGGTGTGAAATTCAATCAACAAGTGAGATAAAGATTCTCTATTTACGTCCTCATGAGAAAAAAAGGAACACAAAACAGGAGTAATCTTGAAAGTTTTAAAGGTAGCACATGACCAATTTACTTGGAGTGACAGTGAAATACCACATGTAGGTAGGCATGGTGGACACAATGGGAAAACTTTGGTTTTAGGGAGTTGGATGCACGAGTAGAGCTCATACTCAGTACAAGTGGAGGCTACCAAAAGACTGAGAGCGACAAATCAAGAGAGCACAAGAGTCATAATCATGCATAGCGACATAAACATCATTAATCAAAGCATAAGTGGTACCACAAGTTTAAAAACTAAATGATCATAGATGCTATTAGTGACTGGTTCATAGTCATAAACATGGTGTGAGCATGCGCCAAGTCAACCAAATAAAACATTCAAAGGAGAATATTGCAAATTTATGCTTCAATATGACAAGAACAACTCGTGATTCTTTCAATGGCACATTAAACACTCTCAGATATTTGAGGCTAATCAACCGCATCTTGTTAATAGGTTAGTCCCGGAAAACGTGTAAAAATGCTATAAAGAAGGGAGAAAACTTGTAGATATTGGCATAATATCAAAATGGAACATAAGAAATTATAGATACGTTGGAGACGTATCACACCCCCCAACTAACGGCCAAATCGAACGGTCCAACGGATTAGTTTCGGCTGGCCTGAAGAATAGATGGATCGCCATACTGCATGAAGCGGCCGGACAATGGGCCGAGGAATTACAATCGGTCCTGTGGAGCTTGCGAACAATTCTAAACAGATCAACCAACTACACGCCATTCTTTATGATTTACAGCGTCGAGGCAGTTCTACCCGAAAATGTTCGGTCTAGTGCACGATGATTCGTCGCCTACAGCGAATAAACCTCCAACGCAGCACTAGCCAATGACATGGACGCCTAGATGAAACCCGATATGTCGCCCTCGCAAGATCCGCCGTTTACCAGCAAGCACTACGCAACCATCACAGTCGTTATATCCGCAGCAGATCCTTCCTAGTGGGAGATCTGGTGTTGCGGCTCAAGCAGGACAGCTACCACAAGCTCGAGCCGCCATGGGAGGGACCCTTCATAATACACTAAGTTATCCACGGAGGCGTCTACCGCTTGAAGAACCCGACAACAGGCGGTGTCTACTCCAACCTATGGAAAGTGGAGCAGCTGCGCAAGTTCTATCCTTAGGAATTTACTTTGCTCACAAGAAATAAGGTTGTTCCAGCCACAATGTAGCTCATGCAAACAAAAGATTTCTCAGTCATACAAATAAAATACTTGTCTTTTCAGCCATAACAATAAAGACTATTCAGTCGCATCTCTCCATTTGATCAAATACATGCTCACAAAGGTTACACCCCAACACATGGGGCTAAACCAAACTAGCATACAAATCGCGAGTACTGCCACAGCCGTATATTTACAAGGTTATAACGTACACACCTTAGCACTCCTTAACAAATCATATAAATATACAAGGTATATACACCGTAAACTGCAACAACCAAACTACTGTCGACCAACACCTTTCCGGAGCAATCGCTTTGTCTCGACGGCAGTCAGCTGAATAATACGCTCAGCAGGAGCGTGAAAAACCTCATAATGAGGATTAAAATTTATAGGAACCCCTTGGGTAACAGGAAGCTGCGCCACAGAGCTGAAGTTCATATCCGGATGCCACACTCGCACAAATGACAAGGCCACCTGAGCTCCACAGATAAGCTGATGGCACACGCACTCGCGAACATCTTCCACTCGACGGAAAACTCTCAGCAGAGCGCTCAGTCGATCCGGTACAACAACAAACGGATACAATGTCTAATAAACTGAGGAAATAGCTTCTCGAAAGGACTCAACAAAAATTTGTATCTGACGCATTCGGTACTCTAAGGTCGCCATGATAAAGCCTCTGCTACGGTCAGACCAAAAGTTACACGCCTGAAAATTCGAGCTGCTGGACTCGCAAGCTATCCTGTTGTTCACCCAATGACCCTCGGATACTCCATCAGGTTTGACAACTATGCGAAAATAAAAGTATAAGACCATAAGGAAAAAACAACAAATAGACTTGGCGGCTTGTGGAACTTACACAACAAACTTTTGGCGACACTAGCCAGCTCCTCCACAACAAACCGCTCGCGCTCAGCAGCATGTTTTCCTTTGGACTTGGAAACATATGCCACTCCTAACAAAACCATCAACTTGCGCTCCCCATCCGCAACACGGCCACGAAGGGAAGCAAGCATACCTGCACCTGTTAACGCCAGCGCGGTCGAAGGCGCAGGAGCACTCGATGATCCACCGTCATAATCTACATCCTGCAGAGGGAGCAGGGGCACACGAGAGTGTTAGTAACCAAGCTGAAGGTCACTCGACGCTACATCAAGAAAAATAACTTTAGAGTGCTAGGGGGCTACTCCCATCGGGAGAATACAAAGTAAGGCAAATAACAAATTTTCGACACATTAAGAACCCCTCACTTGGAAATTAAAACATAGAACATTCCAAAGTTTCATTACATAGTAAAACACACAAAAGGAGAGACATTTTTCTATTCTAAGGAGCAGAGGATTTTCCAGAGGCAGCACCGCTCGCAGAAGGTTTCGCTCCACGACCGCGAGAAACCGGCTCGTACGAACTCTTCGCTAGCCTCTCAGCACGGTCACCAAAAGGACGGAGCGCTGCCTTTTTGCATGCACCATCCCGAGGAAGCTCTGAGTACATCTTTTCTATGTCACCTTGGACATTGTGCTCCAAGGCAAACTGGATGGCTATCTTGGCCCCGCACTCGGTCTGGGCGAGTGTGTACTCTTGAAGAAGATCGCCTTCACCAAGAAAAACTTGCAGGAGGCCCTCCAAGGTCGAAGGAACTGGCCTCCCAACAAGCAATCGCCGATGCAGCTCCGATAGCACCCGAGAGGCATCGCAAAGAGAGAAACATGCTTTGTTCCCATGCTTGACCAGCTGGGTGCACACGTCTGCCAAGGCTTCAACTCGGACCTCTCCAGGAAGCGTCGGGGCAACGCCAAGCGCATCTGCAGAAGAACGGAGGAAATCACGAAGAGAAGAGAACATGGCAAGATAAAAACACGAGTGGTCGAACAACATACCTGCTAGAAACTGAGCTGCCGAGTGGAGGGTGTCGGTTAGTTGGTCGTCATGAGCCGCACCCGCTTCCTCCAGCTTCTTCAAGGATTCGCGAGATTCAGTGAGGTGATTAGTCGCATCCTTCCGAGTGGACTCCAGCTCCCGTCGTGTAGACTCAAACTCCTTCTCGAGATCTTTGATTCGAGCATGAGCTTCGGTCTTGTCGCTATTTGTGCGTGCAGCCTCGTCTGCAGTGTGATACAACCACGTTAACAAGGAAGGAACCAGAAGAAACAAAGTCAAGACGCAAAGCATATGGTAACACACCTCTCGAAGAACGGACGTCTTGAAAACACTGATCGCGCTCTTGGTGAAGAGAGTCGCATCCTGCCTCAGCCACGGCAACACGATGCCCAAAGGCGACTAGGGAATCAAGGATGGCCTGCAAAAATTTTGCGGGTCAGTAAAGTGTCGCTTGAGTCTATACACGACTGCACACAGTCGAATATAGGCTCGGGGGAAAATCCCATCGGGACCACTGTCGTGCACCCGATAAAAAACAAGATAAAAGAAGGGGTGTAAAAGGAAAGACGCAACTTGAGTCTGTGACGGACTGCAAACAGTCGACCACGGACTCAGGGGCTACTCCCATCGGGAGCACTGTCGTGCACCCGATAAAAAGAAGAACAATTGATGAAATAAAAGAAATCTCTACCTTGCCATTCGGGGTTGACAAAGGGTCAGGCGAACTAGCCGAGAACTCTTTGCTCACCGACGCCCCGGCATCCAGAGGCTGCTCGACCGCCAAGCTAGGAATCGCATACTCAGGAGTATCAGCCTCAATCGCAGGGCTCAGAGGTCGTCGAGTAGGACTTGGAGCTCGAGCAGGGCCTATGGAAACTCCCTTCTGCTTCACAGGCTAAGCAGAACACGTGAACTGATCCCTGCCAATGACCATGGGACTAAGCAAAAGTGAAGAGCGGATGATAAAGAATGAATTTAAGTTCATAAAGAGTACGAGACTTACTAGTCCTCGTTGAGGTTAGACAAGTCCCAGGCGGTGGGAATCTTCGACTGCTGGATCATGGGTGGAAGCACATTTAGGGCAATCGCCCGAATAGGCTGGGGTTCGACCTCCTCGACAGCGTCCTCGCTTAAGGACTTGTCTCTAGAAGTCACATCATTGTCCTCCACCCTGAGGCGCTTGCGGTGGCAAAGTTGAGGGTCGGCCTCTTCTTCCTCCTCCTCCACATATTCCTGATCTTCACTCGACTCCACATTCGCGACGCTAGTGTCGAGAGGGGCTTCAAAGTTGCTCGCAAGAAGGTCCGATCCCTCGCCGTCCGCAGAAAGTGGCGGGTAGCACTTCACCACGTCCTGGTTCTACAAAGAGAAAGCAGAAAGGAAGAAACAGATTCAATCGACATAAATTCAATAAGAGAAAAGTACAAGACAATAAGAAGAAAAAACTTACATCACTCAGAGGATGCTCAGCATCGAAGGGTACAAAAGGACATGGCGTGTAGTCCTCCCCCTTTTTTAGGCTGGTAATGGCAGTGATCTTTGCCTTGAACTCAATGTTCGAGAGAATAACGTTGCACATCCGGCTCAGATCGTTGAAGCCCGAGAACTCCCATAGGGTGGTAGGCCTGCCTTCCAGCGGCTGAATTCTCCGGCACAGGAAGACACTCGCGAAGTGGATCACATTCAACAAAGGCCACGTTCCTTCCGTCGAAGTCGTGCGACTTGCGCGAGCAGGGGAGAGGTCGCCTTGGATTCTTTGGGTGATAGCTTATGCGCCTAGGATTTTCTTCGCTTCAAGATCGCGAATGACTTGAATTCCCGGACGTCACCCGTGTCATTGTCCTGGACGTAGAACCACTTCCGACGCCATCCCTTAGCTGACTCAACGAAGTTCATCTCCAGATATGGGATCTACGGGTCGCGTGAATTCCAAAGCCTCTAGTTGCCAATGGCTCCCCAACCTTCTCACCCGCCAGAGCTTTCTCATGGTGAATATTCACCTGGAAGATAGCCTTCCACATCCCCCAATGTGGGCGAATGCCAAGGAAGCATTCACACAACATGATGAAGCACGAAATGTGGTGCACCGCGCTGGGGGGAAGATCGTGCAACTGTATGCCATAGACATATAGAAGCCCGAGAAGGAACGTGTAAAGGGGAAAACACAAACCACGGACGACGTGCTCCGAGAGAGCAACGCGCTTTTTGGCACGTGCACTGAGCACCTCCTCTCCTTTCACGGGCATTCGCACGCGCCCAGAGCCTTCAGGAGGAAGTTGTCCCTCCCTCTGCATCGCGGAGATGCTCTTCTTGGTCACGTTTGACGGACGCCATTCGCCCGTCCTTTTCACCGGGGCGGCCGTGGAAGCGTTGGTCACATCCTTACCGGAAGCCACAAACGAGGTGCGTTTGCTTCCGCCCCCTCCCCCCCCCCCCCCCCCGCCGCCATTGAATCTCGTTCTCGCGGAGGAAGAATAAGATGAATAGAGTCGGGGAAAGTAATTTTTCCTTAAGGACCACTCTTTATACTGTCATCGGGCCACCATGAGCCGTTGATCTACGTGAAAGAAACACACATGGCGCGCATCCCAGCTGGTACGCGCTGGACTGAAACAAAGAGGCGGAGGGCGGTTACCCCGCACGATCTTTAATGCAAGATCGTGCGTAATTACTGCACGCCCAGCGGAAAAACCGGCCCACGACGGTACGTCTTCGGTCAAAAGCTGACAAGATGGGCCCCACACGCCCTGCTCCATTGTGTCACGTCCCATCGGGAGCAGGCGAGTGCACGGTGACGTCATCGCACGCCTCATAACACGAAATTTCTTTCGTATGAACCCAGAGAAAAAATCTCACCTCACTCGAGGATCGTAAAAGGAAAAACCGTGGCACTCGCCATTATCAAGGACAAAAGGTAGCACTCGCTGCACAGCCAGGAAAGAATCACGAGTACGCGGCTCCCTCAAGTACCACAACTCAATATTATGATGTATGAAAACATCACTTAACAAATCCCGGGTCGTTCGGCCGTCAAGGCACATCCAGATGTTGTATTCTTAAAATACGAAGGTAAGACCCAAGGATCTCTCCTATGGGCATGGAATCGCACTCGAGCTGCATCCTCCAAAAAAGTTTTTGTGTCAGTCACACGAAGAAAAATCCTAGCGGGCGCGCCGGGTACCGCCCTTTTATGGTTAAGTTCGACTCGATAAGACCTCCACAACCTAGTTGCAATGATCATCTCACCGAATTCGAGTCGGAGATCTCGAGTTTGTGTAGGACATGATTTGTTTTTACCCAAGAGCAATTAATTGGCCCCTATCTCTCGGGTGAGCCAAGCAACTGTACCATATCCTTCTGCGAAAAAGACAACGATGGCACATTTTATCGCTTGATAATCGAGTACCTCCAAAACAGGGTTCACACCCTTCGGTCTAAGAAGTTGCCTTCCTAGTCGCACGATCCTGAAACCAGACTTAAGTGTTTACTCGACTGCTCACACTCGAACAAACACCTTGGGGCTACTAGCGTGGGGATGACTCCCAGTCCTATCGAATGGGCCTACCAGGTCTAAAGCCCATTACTAAGGCCCAGTATGAGAGGCCACTTCCTGGTTCTAGAAGGTCCACCTACGACCCACCCGCAAAACCTGCGGGTCAATATGGAAGGAATCCACCAACTAGAGCTAGGGTTTGTAACACCCCGGGTACGAGTTTGAGACATGGCCACCTATAAAAGATCTAGGAGAACCACTCGGGGGGCATCCAATCTAGAGAGACAGAACACACCATAGAAGCAGCAACTCGAGATCTAATCTCTCGATCGGCGCACTCGCCATTGTAATCAATCCCCATAATACAAAGACAGACGAGCAGGAGCAAGGGTTTAACCTCCACGAGGGCCCCGAACCTGGGTAAATTTTTCTCCCATGTTAGCTGTCGCGATCACCAGCGCCCACTTCGTTCCTCTACTCGAAACCCTACTGGCTCATCCGAGGGATTTGTTGATATGAGTCATCGAGAATAATGTAGTGAAAATTTAGCAATATAGACCTATTTGCCTTCCCAATGTCAGTATTAATATTTTCACAAAAGTGGGTAGTAATCGTATTACTCAGATTGCAAAAGGTGGTTAGACCTTCTCAATCGGCTTTCATGCCTGTGAGACACATTTTGAAAGGGGTCGTCATCCTTCATGAAACCATTCATGAGCTTAATCATAAGAAAATGGATGGGGTTATTGTTTAAAATTGACTTTGAAAATGCAGATGATAAAGTTGAGTGGCCCTTTCTCCAACAAGCCTTGCGTATAAAGGGATTCGCACATGAATGGTGTAAGCTGATTATGTAATTTGTTCAGTAGGAAGTGTTGGTATTCGAGTGAATGATAGCATAGGTAATTATTTTCAAACGAAAAAGGGCTAAGACATGAAGATCCTTTATCTCCTATTCTTTTTAACATCGTTGGTGATATCCTAGCCATTCTTATCACACGGGCGGAGGAGGATGGAGGATGGACATATTGGTGGTCTCTTTCCTCACTTAGTGGAGGGAGGCTTGTCTATCTTGCAGTATGCTGATGATTTCTATATTATTCTGGAACATGATCTTGGAAAGACTGTCAACTTAAAGCTAGTTCTTTGTATTTTTTTAACAACTCTCAGATCTCAAAATTAATTTTCACAATAGTGAAGATATTTTTTTTGGAAAGGCTAAATAGGTAGAGAACAAGTATAATCAAAATTTTGACTGCCAGTCTGGTTCCTTACCTTTTAAATATTTAGGCATTCCTATTCATTAGAGAAAACTTAGAAACTCCGAGTGGTGCATCCTGTTGAATGTCGTTTTGAGGACAAACTTGGATGTTGAAAGGGAAATTATTATCTTATGGGGATCGTTTAGTTCTTGATAATTCGGTATTAACAAGTTGACCCATGTTTATGCTCTCTTTTCTGGAAATTCCCAAGAGTGTCCGGAAGAGACTAGATTTTTATAGATCTCGTTTTTTCTGGCATAGCGACTATATTAAACGCAAATATAGATTAACCAAGTGGACATCATTTGTAGGTCTAAGGAGCAGGATGGTTTAGGTGTGGAAGTGCTAGATCTAAAAGAACAAATGTTTGCTAAGTAAGTGGTTGTTTAACCTTTTAAATGAAGAGGGTGTTTGGCAGGAATTGCTGCAAAACAAATACCTTTTTGGCAAACCTTTAGCTCATGTCGAGGCACAACCCCTTTTGGAAGGGCCTAATGAGAGTTAAGGAAGAGTTCATTCGTAGAAGATCTTGGTTAGGTTTTGGGAGGACACTTGGTTAGGTCCAACCCCTCTTAAAGATCAGTACCCTATCTTATATAACATTGTGCAACATAAAAATGTTTCGGTGCATGATGTGTTTCATAATGCTTCACATCTTAACATATGCTTTAGGAAAATCTTGTTGGGGATACGTGGGAGATGTGGTTTCATCTATGTTTGCGTTTGATGAATGTTTCTCTTAGTAATGCTCCTGATATGTTTCATTGGAAGTTGTATTGTGATGGCCATTTCTCAGTAAAATCTATGTATGAGGATCTTATGAATGGTCATATCATATTTCTTAAATCTTATTTGTGGAAATTGAAAATTCCTCTCAAGATTAAAATATTTATGTGGTTCTTTTTTTTCAAATTTAAAACTCACTATAATCATTCGACAAGCCGCCTCATTAAAAACCTTCCAGTCCCCGTAGGTACCCTGGTAAGGAAAAGAGTGCGTAAGAAACTTGCCGCTGTCCAATTACATTGTCATTACATCGTTTAAAAGTTCCTCGAGAATAAAGCTAGGGGGTTCATCGACCCAATTACAAGAGGAATTGGAAGAATAACCAAAGCTAGCAATCTGATGAGCTACCTTGTTGCACTCCCTGTTGCAATGGTTAAATTCGACTCTTCCAATCATATTAGCAAGTTCAATGCAATCTGCGAAAATTGCCGTAGCATCATTACAAATTTGGTCTCTTCCTGCGCAATATTGGATCACCTCAGAAGAATCAGATTCTGCTATAATGTTATTAGCCCCCTTCTGTAGAGCAAAATAAAGTCGCGTTCTCATTGTGATTGCTTCTGCCATTAAAATCGATGACACATGTGGTATGGGTTCCGAAATAGCTGCAATAAAAACTCCATGGCAATCTCTAATAACAGCCCCTACTGCTCCTGTATCATTATGTGAAAAATAGGCAGCATCCACGTTTAATTTCCACACATTAGGGATAGGTTTAACCATACCTGTTTCACCTGGGGGATAGAAGACTTCTTCGCTTTTCTGTAATTAGAACTGATACCGAGGATCGACATTGTACATCTGTTGACCGGTCGGATAAGCTCGTCGTGTGTGATCCGCCGGCGAAGCCACCAAATGTACCAAGCCCCAGTAGCTACCAGATCACGTACCTCAATCATCGGGTAGCCTTGGACGTGATCATTCATGCGGAGGAGTTCCTCAAGCATACTGGCACCGGAGCGATCAGCTGGGAATTGATCAATTGTGTCCGATAAACCCAGTCCCCTCCAAATATGATAAGCAGTCTGACAATAGAATATCATGTGTCTTACATCCTCTTGATGTGATTGACATAATGGGCAAACATCACTATCACTGATATGACGGCCGGCTAGTATTGATTTAAGGGGAAGGATTTCATGGATCGCCCTCCAACAAAAAATCTTTACTTTAGCCGAAACATTAAGCCCCCAAATATTTTTCCAAGCCGAATTGTTCTGATCATTTACCTGAACCAAAGACCTGCAAGTTAAACCATTAAATTGGTGACGCCACTCAATATGGTAGGCAGAACGCACCGAGAAAATTCCATTTGAATTCCCACTCCAAGCAATAAAATCGTCGAAGGCATTCACATTTAGGGGAATCTGTAAAATCCGAGAAACATCAGCTTGATTAAAGTGGTCATATAGGATCCTCTCATCCCACTGGCCAGTAGTCGGATCAATTAGTTCATCCACCGTAGTAAGTAAGGAGTTTCCACGAGGACTAGAAACTCGTCTGTTAATATTATGTGGTATCCAGGGGTCGGACCAAATCTTAATGGATGATCCAGTTCCAACCCTCCATATGTATCCCCTTTTAAAAGTTTGAATTCCTGCAGCTATGCTCTTCCATGTAAACGAACTCCCTGCTTTCGAACCTGCATCTAGAATATTACCATCCGGGAAATATTTTGCTCCTAGAATTTTTGAACAAAGAGAGTGTGGGTTCGAGATCAGCCTCCAGGATTGTTTTGCAAGCATGGCTAAGTTGAAAGAATGAAGGTCTCGGAACCCCATTCCCCCCCCCTCTCTCTTTTTGGAAAGCACATCTTCCACCATGCATACCAATGCATTTTCTTCCCTTGATCATCATCACACCGCCAAAACTTAGCCATAATATCTGTTATTTTCTTGCACACTTTTTTAGGTAACTGGAAAACTGACATAGCAAACACTGGGATTGATTGAATAACTGATTTAAGTAGTATTTCCTTTCCTCCAATAGATAATTGCCTTTCCTTCCACCCCTTAATTCTTTGCAAGATCCTCTCCACAAAATGCATGAAGCAATCACTCCTATCAGCCCCAACCAAGGCAGGGAGACCAAGGTATTTATCAGAAATAGCCTCTATATCAATGTGGAGGGTATTGCATATTTCAACTCTATCATTAACATGGGTGTTTGGACTAAAGAAAGTACTAGATTTCTGCACACTAATAAGCTGTCCAGAATTTGCACAGTAATTATCAAGTACTCGTTGCAATGAGATTGCATTATGTAAATTTGCTTTGAAGAGAAGTAAAGAGTCATCAGCAAATGAAAGATGTGATACTGACGGTGCATTTCTGCACACCTTTACTCCCTCTATACCACGAACCTACTCTTCATGCAATAACCAGCTTGATAACCCTTCTGCACAAATTAAGAATAAGTATGGGGATAGAGGATCCCCTTGTCTGATACCTCTGGTTGGAGTGAAATTCTCTGTCATCTGTGAATTATATCTGACAGAATAAGATACTGACGAAACACAAGCCATGATGAGTTGCACCCACTCTGTATGAAAACCAAGCCGAATCATCATATTAAGTAAGAATACCCACTCCACTCTATCATATGCTTTATGCATACCAAGCTTGATAGCACACAAGCCCTCTTTTCCAACCTTTTTGTTCTTGATCTTGTGTAAACACTCATAGGCAACCAATATATTATCTGTAATAAGTCTACCAGGGACAAATGCACTTTGAGAAGGGGATATGATCTCTGGAAGTATTAATTTCAATCTGGCCGAAATCATCTTTGAAATTATTTTATAGACCACATTACACAGAGAAATAGGTCGAAACTGAGATACCTCTTCCGGAGAATCAATTTTAGGGATTAGAACAATTACTGTCTCATTCCAGCCTTGTGGAATAATTTTATCATTGATGGACTGGAGCACTGCCGTAGTAATATCCCCTCCCACAATATGCCAGAATTTTTTAAAGAATATCGCATGTAAGCCGTCAGGTCCTGGCGCTTTAAGATCACCAATACAAAAGACAACATTTTTGACATCTTCCGTAGTGTATGGAGCCATAAGACTTGCGTTCATATCCATAGTCACTTTAGGAGTGATAACCTCCAAAAATTCCGGGTCTGATGAATCCACTTCCATAGAGAAAAGATTAGAACAGTAATTGACAATTAAAGGATTAAGCACTGCCGTACCTTCCACCAAATTACCAGCAGGGTCTTTTAATTGTTTGATATAATTCTTTTTCTTCCTGGCTGATGCAAAACCTATGAGGTGTTTTTATCACCATTAATAAGCCAATTCTCCCTGGACCGTTGGCTCCATTTGATTTCTTCTTGTTCAAGAATTTTTTCAATACGGGTAGCAAGATCAAATTTTAACCTATCGGATTCATCACACATAGGACCACGCATCAATTTATCCAATTCTCTCTGGGCCTTCCGAAGTTCTTTTTTCGGTTTCTTAAGCACTGTAGCATCCCACTTATGCAGACCCACATGCATTGCTTGTAACCGGCCCAGTACACATTCGGGCCGAGCCCATTAACCGCTTGATGTACCCAAAATGCATCTACTTTTCCAAGCACTTTGCATCGTATTTCTCTCCGGAGTCCCCCCATAATTGAATAAATCTGCAGAATCTGACGCTGTTTTTAGCAAAAGTCTTCTTTCCGTCTATTTTCGCACGACTTTTCATAGGGGACGAAAACCACGTAACTTTTTATGGAAAAGAAGGGGAATGAGCACCAGATGGGGCCGGGGGGCACCCGAGGGCCAAAAGGGGGCCCCACACGCGGCCAAATTCCTTGGCCGCATGGGGTCACCCCTTTTGGGCCTAGATGGCCCACTCGGGCTAGGTCTTCGACGTACCCCTCCATATATACGAGAAACTGACGGGTTTCAAAGGGGAGGGCTGTTCGCGAAACGGAGCGCCGCCGCCACCATGATCTTCGATTTCGGAGTTAGATTGATCCGGGATTTCACCCCCAGAGGTGGAATTCGAGGGGCTTCGTCACCATCATCATCTCCATCAACCATTAGCTCCATCACCCCCTCCATGTGTGAGTAGTTGCTGTAGGCATGTGAGGTGGGAGGGGTTTTGGATGAGATTGATCATGTAATTGCTACCCGGTATGCGGGATCTAGGGGTTTGTCTTGAGAATTCTTATGTCTTATGTTGATGCACTATTGCTAGGCTTAATGCTTGTTACTAGGGCCCAAGTGGCATGATTTCAGTACTGAACTTACATTGCTACATCATATATTTGAGTTTGGTATCTATCTGTAATGTGTATTGCCTGCTATTATGTTGGACCTGCGAACCCTAAAGTGACAGCTAGGGAAAACAAGGGGGATATGTTCTAGTTTGAGGATTATGTGTGTTCATGGAGTGTTAATGCGTTGGTACGGGCTATTCGAAAGGGTAGACCTTAATTACCTGTAGTTCCAAATTGGCCCCGGTGAAATGGGCAGGTAGGACAATAGGCTTTGTGCAAATTCTCTTGGTTAGTACGCACAATAATTTACAGAACACACACCTACATAAAACTGAGATAGAGAAAGGCCCCGCTGCTTGCAAAACATTATTACATGATCAATCTTATCCGTGCAACACCCCGCTGTCACCTCATGCCTGCGTTTTAGTCTCTGGTTTACTTTCACTCTTTTCCGGTGAAAACTGGGAAAACACTTTCTCTCCATTTACTTTCACTGCATTATTACACTCACCACTCTCGCTGCAAGTTTGTTGATACACAAGTGTGGTTGGGAGTGACGTCCCAATTGCTAAAGTCTCACCGGTATTCTTGTGTTCCCACTGAGTCGAACTACAAATTTGGGTAATACTTCCCATCGAAGACTACGATTGATCTCCTGCACTTGGGAGCCATCAAGACTGTTTTCTGGCGCCTTTGCCGGGGATCCTAGCTTTATTGGTAAGACCACTTGTTATTGTCTACTTGCTGCACTTTCTTGTTCCCTACAATGGGAAAGGGAAAGGACACTTCGAAGGAGGTAATGCCTTCGACTACTCGTTCTGGTAATGATTTGCCTAGTAGACCAAAATTTTCACCTAATATTGTTTCTACTTTGGCTGCTAAGAAAAAGAAAGGAATAGCTGGTAAATAACCATTGTGAAAAATGTCTACTAGTACATCTAATGATCAAACACTTGATAATGTAGACAAAGAACTAGCTTCTGAAATTCCTGAAACTATTGAAACACCTGAGGCAAATGAAATACCTGAAACAACTGAAATTCTTGAATCTTCTGTAGATGAAAATGTAGAACTTGAGCTAGAAAGAAATGAGACTCGTAGAGAGTAAGAATATGGGGCCTCTTCTGACGAAGAAGAAGAAGAAGCATTTATTGAGGCCTTTATATCACCTGATTATACAAAACTTGATAAACACTCTATTTATGATGATGCATCTCTTGGAAATTGTTTTGCTGCTACTAGGAATTTGTGTGGCCCAGCTATTAGAATTAGAGATAAAGATTATGAATTCAATGTTAATCCTGAGATAATTGAGATAGTTGAGAAGTCTAGATTCTGTGGAAAGGATGAGGAGTCTCCTCTTGATCACATTGCTGAATTGCATGCTTTATCTACTACATTTGGAAATGATGAAATCCGTCAACATTATTTATTCTTAAAATTGTTTCCTTTTTCTTTGGGTGAAGATGCTAGAGTTTGGTATAATCTTTTAGGACCTGCATGTATTACTAGTAAGGAAGAATGCTTGCAATTGTTTTTCAATAAATATTTTCCTGCTGAAAGTATACATGCATTAACTGTTGAAATTGGCAATTTTAAGCAAGATAAGAAAGAGAGTCTACCCCAAGCTTGGGGGAGATTTGGTAAAATGTGTAAGAAATGTCCTGGTCATGGTTTTAAACCTCATGAATTGCTTGATATATTCTATAATGGACTAATGGGGAAACAAGAGACTACCTTGATAGAATTGCAGGGAATATCTTTAGGGACAGAAGTGTTGATGAAGCAATTGAATTACTGGAGTCTATTCTCGAGAATGAAGCTGATTGGAACATTGAGGAGATAGATAAAAATGAGACACTCCCAGAGAAGAAAGGAGGTATACTCGAAATGAACCAAGAAACAATGGCTGAAGCTTACAAGGATATTAAAGAGAAGGGAATTAAAACCTCTCATCCCAAGGAATTATCTGAAATGGGTATTAAACTTCCTACTGATAAACCATGCTTTCCAATTCAAGTGAACTCTATACTCCCTATGGAAGGTAATGAGGAGGTAACACCTCCTGTTGATGTCTCTTATGTTAACAATTTTGCTTATCATGATAATCCTGAGGAGCGTAAAATTAGAATGACTATCATGGAAAACCATCATAAAATTAATTTCCTCCGTGAAAATTTAAATGCTAGTGTAGGGGAAGTTAAAGAATTGTTAAACATTGTGAAATGATGAACAATCAAGTTGAGCAAATGATTTCTTTACAAAATCAATTGTATGAAAATCTGAATAAACAAAAACAATTATGTGGAGTTAATACAAGGGGAGGTGCAAGCACCCAGGATCCTAATTATCCTGATGATCATCCTAAAAGAAAAGAGCAAGTTGCTCTTAAAGATAAATCTTTTGCAGGAAAATCTCCCAATGAAAATGATCATGATGATGACTCCAATGAGCAAGACAAGGATATTTCTATTTCTGATGCTGAAACTGAGGATGATAATAATGAAGAATCATCTCCACCTGATATTGAACAACATGATGGTAATAATGAAGAAGCTACTGGTAAGGAGGATCCTCAGCCTCCTATTGAGAAGACCAAGAAGAAGAAGAAACCAAATAAAGATAAAGATAAAGGTAAATAAAGGGATCCATGGGTACAAAGACCCATTCCATATCCCCAAGAGGTATCAAAAACAAAAGATGAAGAGAGGTATGGGAAATTTTATGATATGATTAAGAATATGAAATTAGAGATTCCACTTATTGATGCTATTAAGAATCCTCCATATTCAAAATACATGAAAGATATTGTCACTAATAAAAGAAATATACCTACTGATGCTACTACTGCTATGCTTGTTGATTATTCATTTAATGGAAAATTGCCTGAAAAACGTGGAGATCCTGGTATTCCTACTATTCCTTGCAAAATTAAAGAAGCCTATGTGAAATATGCATTATGTGATTTAGGAGCTGGTGTTAGTGTTATGCCTTTCTCACTATATAAGAAGCTTAATTTGAACAAACTAGTTCCAACAGAAATATCTTTACAAATGGCTGATAAAACAACTGATGTACCTATAGAAATATGTGAGGATGTTCCCATCTCTATTGCTAATGAGTTCATACCTACTGATTTTGTTATATTAGAAATGCCTGAAGATGATAATCTATCTATTATTCTTGGTAGACCTTTTTTGAATACTGCAGGAGCTGTGATAAATTGCACTGAGAGCAAAGTGACATTTAATGTTAAAGGCAAAGAGCACACTATTTATTTTCCCAAGAAGAAACATGTTACAAGTATGAGCACAAGTGTGAATGCTATACAAATAAATTCCATTAAGATTGGTAGCATTGAAAATACCTATACCAGCTCCAGCACCAAGGTATGAAATATTGATGATTGGGACCATTCCAATCAAATATGAGGTAACTTGATTTATTGTTTTATAATAAGTAATAATAAGAATCATGAGCTATATTCTTTACATGTTGCTAATGAGACCTGATCAACCTCATTACTAATGTGGAAATGATAAAGGCATGATTCAAAAACATTTAAATTGCATTTTTTTATGTTATTTGCTTTAAAATTGTGAGACATAGACAAAGTATTAAAAAAATAGAATCAGAAATCACAGAATATGAAGTTTTAGAAATTCTCTGCCAGGGGCCAAAATAGGTACCTCCACGCGGCCAGATTCCTTGGCCGCGTGGGATACCCCATTTTTGGCCACAAGTGGATGCTGGGGCCCATCCAATGCTCATCTGCTCCCTTTCGACCGAAAATCAACCCCAGTTCATCTCCTCCATTTTTCCCGTGCTCTGTTTCTCCGACAATCCTCGATCTCCACATTTGAGGCAGATTTTTCAAATCTGTTTGATGGAATCACTCCTTGGTATGTAACTCCTTCACTCATCCAATTACTTTTTGCTCCCATGCTTTGTGTATGAAGTATTTTGCTGCACTAGTGTCACCTATTATGTCTAAGAACTCCATGAATTTAAGTTTTCTAGTTGATATGGATGCATGATATTGATTAGAGGACTAGTTATGGATGCCTTAGCAATGTTTTAGACTGATACAATTTAATTTTTGTTGAATTTTATTTTGGTACAGCAAGGTAACATGCTGAGCAAGGGAATGGCATTGCTTGGGATGTCCTCAAGGACAAGGAGAAGAGAATCAAGGGTGTCCAACAATCATGGTGATAATCAGTTATGGGAGGATGAATTGGTTTTTGCAGGTGAAAATCTGCGTGTCCATACCACAAGATGGCAAGACCCCGAAGTTCTTGAACATTGGGGGATTGCTGAAGATTTCCAAGCCTTTGCTGCAACTACGAGGCTGCTTGAGTTCTCACGCCATCCACGCAACACATATGTGGAACTCTCGAGGGAATTCCTCTCTACATTCAGGTTTGAGGGACCGGTGGTGAACCGGAAAAGTAAGTCTAAGAACCCTCCTCCAGCTACTTTTGTCATTAAATTTACAATGAGGGGGCAGCGTTTAGTCATGTCATTAGAGGAATTCTGTAAGACTATACGTGTACCAACTACGGGGTTATGGGATGAAACATATGCTGATTCTAGAGAAGAACTTGTCAAATTCTGGCGTAGCATTGCTAAAAATATTCCTGAAAGAATGAATAGAGGCAAGCTCACATGCATCCAACACCCGGGCCTTAGATATTCTGCATTGTTTCTTGCTAGAGAATTCCTTGCTAGGGATAACACTTTTGCTTGCACTGGTCCTATGATCTATTTATTAAAATGTGCAATGGAAAATACAACACCTATATATAACCTGGGAACCATACTTTCTAGAACTTTGCATTTAGTTGTGAGTAGGAATGGCACGGATAAAACTCCTTTATATGTTGGTGTCATTGCCACTTTAATCAATGAATACATTATGGCAGAACGAGGTTTTAATGATAACTTGAGTACCATGGTAAATGAGTCTCGACTGCTGGATTTTGGTTTACTTTTTCGCATGGATATGAGCAGGGCTGAGAAAGAATAATTTTCATATTGCTATAAGGATTCTAATGGGCACATTGTGTCTGTTAGGCTCCCTTGTGCTGACTTGTTTGACAGGGAGACAAAGTGGACTGTGCAAGAAGAGCCACAACAAGAAGAGCAACCACAGGAGGAGCCCCAATACCAGGCGCCTATGGCATATCCCTGGGGCTTCCCTGAACCACACCTTGGAGCACAGGCATGGCAGGATCCATCCTTCTTCCAGGGAGGTTCGTTGAGTGGTGGACATGATTACCACCCAGGATACTAGCTTGATCACAAGCTTGGGGGAGTATTTCTCTCCCTCCTCATTCGTTGTGTTATATCACTTGCATGTTATTTGTTGTTTTATGTTCTTTAAATCTGAAAAACACAAAAATATTTTTGTTAGGTAGTTTACTTCTGGTTATTTACATTATGTTTCTAAAAATCAAAAACCACAAAAAGATTTTTGTTTTATTGAGTTTAGTATAAATACGGAGTTGCAGGGATTGCTGAAATATGTTCACTGTTATATGCTTTAATCTTTACTTGTGACTCCATTTGAGCTGAAAATTTAATCACTACTGCAACTTTTTATGGCCTTCACCTCTGTAAAACATGAGAAACTTTTGAGGTGTTTAGGTAGGTAAACAAATTGCTGAATGCAGTAACTTTTTATAGCAAGATTTGAGTTTTTATTGAGTAGTTCAAGTGGGGAGAGGAGAACAACAATGATATGATAATGTGCTTGAAGGGATGAAAGGCATGACACCTTTTCCATGCTTTTTAATAACAACAAGTGCACACCTTATGATTCCCTTAACACTTAGTGACATAATAGCCATTGTTTATCTTCTCCGTGGTTTAGTATAATATATTCTGATGCAACTGAAATATTGTTTAGTGTCATTACTTGGCTGATGGATTGAATAATTGTAGCCTTAAGCAAAGGTTTACGCATCCCATTGTGCTTACTGAACTTGCCAACCAAGGAAAGAATTAAAAAAGAAAATTTCATGAATGATAAAAGTGGAGTCTTATGCTTGAAGAACTTATGGTTGGGGGTTAGTCTAAATGTGTATCACATGGAAAACTTTCAACGCTGCACTAAGAATTCTATATTCAAGTTGATATCATGTTCTTTTAACTGTGGATGCCTGTCATGCCGAAATGAGGTAGAGGAATAGTAAGTCTTGATGAGTAAGTATATATGATTAGAGAGACGCATTGGGCCGCTAACCCAAGCCATGCGATATCATGGTGGAAATTTACTTATAGCTAGAATGGACTCTGCAACATATCCTATAATAAAATAAGAAGCTATGCATACAGTGAATGAAATAAAAAAGGATAATGAGTCCATTCCATTTGCTTGTCTTGCCATTTTGACATGGGCTGGTTTCCATGTCATGGGGCAAGAGGTACCCCAATTGCTTCTCTCTATGATGTCATTAATACTTACAATGATTGTACAAGGCTTATTAGGAATCTAGAGTTGAGTAATCATGGTGCGGGACTTCGCTTTTAAAGGGCATGAGGCTTTCAACTTATAGTTTGTCAAGCATAAGAATCAAAATGAAAAATTAATGCTTTAGCAAAACTGAGAGCAAGGTAGTAAGCACAATGATTTTACTTGTCAACATATGAAAGAATCAGAGATCTCAAAAATCTTGATATGATTCAATCATCAGCGATGCACAAGCCTTTGTTTATGTCTACAATTGAGCAAACTCATTCAAGTATTAACACTTCAGGTTATTTCTATTGCAACAAGTATATATGCTTCAACACTGAGTAGATGCACACTTGCTAGTATTTTGCTACTTGTTACAGGAATCATGTCTTGAGTATTTTCTAGTATTAATTGATGATGCATATGCAATGCAAAGTTCTTGCCAAAGTTGTTATCGCTTCTGCACTGCGTTTGAGTTGTTCAAGGACAAACAACGAGCTAAGCTTGGGGGAGTTGATGCACCCAAAATGCATCTACTTTTCCAAACACTTTGCATCGTATTTCTCCCCGAAGTCCCCCCAAAATTGAATAAATCTGCAGAATCTGACGCTGTTTTTAGCAAAAGTCTTCTTTTCCGCCTATTTTCGCAGGACTTTTCACAGGGGACGAAAACCACATAACTTTTTATGGAAAAGAAGGGGAATGAGCACCAGATGGGGCCGGGGGCCACCCGAGGGCCAAAAGGGGGCCCCACACGCGGCTAGATTCCTTGGCCGCGTCGGGTCACCCCTTTTGGGCCCAGATGGCCCACTCCGGCTAGGTCTTCGACGTACCCCTCCATATATACGAGAAACTGACGGGTTTCGAAGGGGAGGGCTGTTCGCGAAACGGAGCGCCGCCGCCACCATGATCTTCGATTTCGGAGTTAGATTGATCCGGGATTTCACCCCCAGAGGTGGAACTCGAGGGGCTTCGTCACCATCATCATCACCACCATCATATACATCAACCATGAGCTCCATCACCCCCTCCATGTGTGAGTAGTTGTTGTAGGCATGTGAGGTGTGAGGGGTTTTGGATGAGATTGATCATGTAATTGCTACCCGGTATGCAGGATCTAGGGGTTTGTCTTGAGAATTCTTATGTCTTATGTTGATGCACTATTGCTAGGCTTAATGCTTGTTACTAGGGCCCAAGTGGCATGATTTCAGTACTGAACTTACATTGCTACATCATATATTTGAGTTTTGTATCTATCTGCAATGTGTATTACCTTCTATTATGCTGAACCTGCGAACCCTAAAGTGACAGCTAGGGAAAACAAGGGGGATATGTTCTAGTTTGAGGATTATGTGGGTTCATGGAGTGTTAATGCGTTGGTCCGGGCTATTCGAAAGGGTAGACCTTAATTACCTGTAGTTCCAAATTGGCCCCGGTGAAATGGGCAGGTAGGACAATAGGCTTTGTGCAAATTCTCTTGGTTAGTACGCACAATAATTTACGGAACACACATCTACATAAAACTGAGATAGAGAAAGGCCCCGCTGCTAGCAAAACATTATTACATGATCAATCTTATCCGTGCAACATCCCGCTTTCACCTCATGCCTGCGTTTTAATCTCTGGTTTACTTTCACTCTTTTCCGGTGAAAACTGGGAAAACACTTGCTCTCCATTGACTTCTGTTTGTTTACTTTCACTGCATTATTACACTCACCACTCTCACTGCAAGTTTGTTGATACACAGGTGTGGTTGGGAGTGACGTCCCAATTGCTAAAGTCTCACCGGTATTCTTGTGTTCCCACTGAGTCGAACTACAAATTTGGGTAATACTTCCCATCGAAGACTACGATTGATCTCCTGCACTTGGGAGCCATCACCGCTGCGTCCCAAGCCTTCTGTACCGTCTCGCCGAAACCATCCTCCTGAAACCATTTAGCTTCAAATCTAAGGGTCTTAGCACCCAGATTAGATATAGGGGCCGAATAAAACTCAGTATCCAGTAGCAATGGTCTGTGATCAGACCCATTAAATTCCAAGTGAGAAATAGCAGCATTGCGAAAAAATTGACTCCATAAAGGATTAGCCAAACCTCTGTCGAGCCTTTCTCTTATTTTCCCTCTATGCCAAGTAAATAAATCTTCAATATAGCCGAAATCATGCAAGTTACAGTCCTCCATTGCATCATGGAATACCTTCATGTATGCATCAGGACGAGGGTTACCACCCTCCTTCGCATAATTATAAAGAATTTCATTCGTGTCTCCCATAATAAACCATGGAAGATTATTTCTCTGATGAATTTCCCTCAGTCTATCCCATGCATTATATTTTTCATTCCACTTAGATTCCCCATACATGGCAGTAAACCTCCAGATAAATTGATTTGTCTCCTCAACTGTAACATCAATATAATTCGGGTGAGAGAAACTTTGCGAAATTTTAACCTCCTTTTTCCACATAAATAAAACCCCTCCACTTCTACCATTAGAAGCCTAAACAATCATTGAATCCATATTTATTCTCCTCCGTAAATACTCAGCTGGGAATAGATCGAGGTGGGTTTCCGAAAGAAAAATCACCTCTGGATTATAACGCTTTAGGACATCCAAAAGCGCGCGAACTGCCGCAGCATTCCCAAGACCACGGCAGTTCCAGACTAGGATTTTCATTGCGACCGGACGGACCCCTCCTGGGAGCCCGCCGACCCTAAAGAGTTGTTTGGAAGGTTTGCATCCTTTTTTGATCGCTTCGATCTTTCCTTGTCCTTCTGAGTACCTGCAATAATCTTGCCTTGTCCTCCTGACTTCTCCTCCGCCAACATACTCAGAGAAGCCACTGTGGTGATTTTCTTCTGATTATTTTTTTGATCCCAACGCCTCAAACAGACTTCTCTTAGTATTCCCTTCTGACACGTCATTTTCTTGCATATGCACATCTGTTTTTGAGGGGCTCGAGGCTGTATCAGTTAAGCATCCTCCTTCTCAGCCACATCCGCCAAGTGTGGTATGACATTATGTCTCCAGCTAATATGGTTATCAAGCATATAAGAGTTTCCACGACCTCGACCCACATAGTCTCTTCCTCTAGTTGCTCTCATACCTCGAGGTCCAGTCATCCCTCTCCTATGCCAAGTCTCAAAGTCAGCCTTCAGAAAATCCCCCCATCTGAGAGATGATTCATCATGTTCTCCGGTGCCACACTCGGTATGGGTATGGCCGAACATCCCACATGCCCCGCAAAACTTTGGGATTTTCATAAATTTGATGCCATAAAAATCCCTTTGTCCTCCACGAGCTATGGTGACAAATCTGGCTAGGGCTTTTCGGACGTCAAGTCTAACTCTCACTCTAACAAAATTACCCACTCCATTAACATCCAACTCAATTTCCTCTACCTTTCCAACTTTCTTTTCTGTCAGGTTCTTGATCAAAGACTTGTCCCTGTAACCTATTGGCAGTTTATGTATTTGCATCCACACTGCAATGTAGTTGAGATCAACTGAATCCAGCGGTGATAGCCCATCATATGCCTCAATAGAAACTGTATTTTGTCGAAATGGCCATGGTCCTCCCTTCTCCACCTTTAACCAATCTCCCATACATGAACACTGAATCGAGAAGATATTCCCTTCTAATGGAGTGATTATCAATTCCTTAGCCGGACTCCAGGCCACACGCATGTCTGATTAGAAAGTTTGCGGGCTAAAGAAATTTGCAGTATGGACCCGAGCGAGAGCCGTCCACTTCATGCCCTCCTTCGGCACATTGGATTCCTCCTCGAAAACGAGGTCATCGATTTCATCTTCGTCCACTCCTAGCCGCATCAACATCTCATCTAGAGTTTCTGTTTTCTTCCCCTCAGATTCCATTGGATTGTGTTTGTTGGATGAAGTCGCCGGGGATGCCATGATCGCAGATTGATTCTTGCTTGCCTCTGTCGATTGATCTCCCCTCGCCTTCTTATGACCGCCTGCTCCTATCACGTATCGGAGAAGGACCAGAATCCGGAACCGATCGCAAGAGGGAATCGATCGGAGAACCTCACCAGCCGAACCTCCCACACCAAGGCCTGGAAGGGCAACGATCGATCACCGATACGGGAGGTAATCGATTGAACTCCCCGTCGGCTTGCCGGCGGTGGAGGCTAGAAAACCCTAGTCGCCTCTAGGGTGCTAGGTCTCGATACGTAAAGAAGAAGTCACCCTTAATACATTATTTATGTGGTTCTTAAATTAGAATATCAAGCTTGAAAGGATACACCCATTGTTCCTTTCGTGGGAACGAGGGGACGATTGACCACTTATTCATCTCATGCCCTTTTGCTAAACGTATTCATCATTCGATGTGTTTTATTCGTTTTGATGACAATGTCATCTACGTACACCTGCACATTCTTGCCAATCTGGTCATGCAAGCATTTCTGCATGCATCTCTGATAGGTATCCCCAGCATTCCGCAACCCAAAACACATGACACGATAGCAATAAGCCTTGTACGGGGTAATAAAGGCAGTCTTTATTTGATCATCAGGGTTAAGAGCTATCTGATGAAAACCAGAGTAGGCATCTATGAAATACAAAAGCTCACAACCAGCAGTGGAATCGATCACCTGATCTATGCGGGGTAGCGGGAACAGATCCTTGGGGTAGGCCTTGTTTAGGTCGGTGTAGTCAACGCACATGCGCCACGCGGTGTCGGCCTTGGGATCCTCCTTATTCTTCTCAACCATATCCGGGTTGGCTAGCCAGTCCGGATGCAATACCTCCATGATAAAGTTGCTTATCAGAAACTTGGTGATGATCACCGATAGCCTTCCTCCTCTCATCTCCAAAGCGGCGCATAGCCTGCTTTACTGGCTTGGCATCATGCCGCACATGTAGCGAGTGCTCAACCAACTCCCTCGGGACACCCGGCAGGTCCTCATTGGACCATGCAAAAACATCCTGATTCTCACGGAGGAAGTGGATGAGCTCGCTTTCCTATTTCTCTCCCAACCCGGTGCCAATGATGGCAACACGGTCTGGGAACTCAGGGTCAACCTGGATCTTCTTTGTCTCTTGGGACGCCTGGAACACAGTCCCGTACTGGGAACTCGGCATCCCGGGCGTACCACCCTGCGCGGACTGCGCCATAGCCACCACCTCGTACATCTTCTTCTTCTCGGCCGCAATGACCATGGATTCCGCCAGCTGAGAACTAGCAGAGGCACACTCCAAAGACCTCATGTAGTCACCCGAGATGGTGATGAACCCATTGGGACCAGGTATCTTCATCTTCAGATATGCAGCATGGGTGGAAGCCATGAACTTGGTGAGGGCAGGCCTACCGAGAAGGGCATGGTAGGGGCTCTGAAGATCAACCACCTTGAACTGACGCACTCGGTGCGACAGTTCTCCCTGGTACCGAATAGGACATCCATCCAGATGCGGTCGATTGGAGCACAAGATACTCCCGGCACAATTCCATGGAACGTGGTCTTGCTGGGCAGCAGCATGTTCTCGGCAAGGCCGAGCTTCTTCAGCGTGTCGAGATACATGATGTTGATGTTGCTGCCGTTGTCAATCAGCACCTTGCTGAAACGGACGTTCTTCTCGGGTCCCAGGAACGTGGGATCCACCACTAGAGCATAGCTACCCGGGTTGGGAATCACCTTGGGGTGATCAGTCTTGGACCAAGTCACCTCCTGGTCGCACCAGCGCAAATAGTGAGGCACAGCCGGGATGACGGCGTTTACCTCCATCGCACGCCGGTGCTGCGACTTCTTGTCGACTGGCTCGGTGACGAAGATCATGTAGCTCTCGTGGTGTTCCTGGTACCGGTTGTGGTCTCCATCACCATTGTTGCCGTTGTTGTTGTTTCCTTGGTTGTTGTTGTTGTTGTTGTTGCCTCTGTTGTTGCGGGTGTAGAAGTTGCGGTTGCGGTTGTCGTAGTTGTAGTTGCGGTTGGCTCCTAAAGCCACCTGGTTCACATTCTCTCTTCTTGGAAACGTTGCAGGCCTGGGCGCAACTTCCCGAATAGGTTGCACATTTGCATTCGCCGCCGGCAGAGGAGGAGGAGGGGGCAAGTCTTCGTTCTTGATGCGCTCCCACCAGCTGCACTGCCGGGTAGTGTGGTTGGCTGGCCTAGTCGGATGTCGAGTGTGAAAGCTGCACGGACCATCCTTCATGTTTGCAAAGATGAATTTTGGAGCTGGATCCGAGTTGCCGCTACTCTGCTGAGGTGCAGCGTAGGGCTTCTTGATGCCTTGGCCCAAATTCTGGTTTTTCCCATACTGGGCTCCAGTAGTTTTTTGCCTTTGGCTACTCCCAGCAGCCGTGGTCACAGCATTCACCTCCTCGGGATCATACCGAGTATCAATCCGATCACCTCTTCTCTTGTTGCGGAAATCATTGCGCCTGTTGCCATCTTGAAACTTTCTTCTCGGCTCAAGAGAATCGAGCAGAGGCTGAGTAGGGTCCTCGAGTGCACACATATCTGCAATCTTGATTGTCTCGGCGAGGGTACTCGGCATCTCTCTCTGCAGCTTCTGCCACAACATGCTGCCATGCCTACAGCCCTGAGAAAACCAAGTGATGGCCTGAGCCTCATTCACACCCTCACAAGTGTTCCTCAAGGTGCTCCACCGAGTAAGATACTCGCGGTCAGTTTCCTCTTCTCGCTGCCGGCAAGCGGACAGATGTTGAGGCCTATTCGTCCTCTGGTAGGTGCTGGTGAAGTTGTTGATGAAGGCTTCCGAGAAGTCTAGCCAGCAGTTGATACTGTGCTTGGGCAGGTTGTTGAGCCAAGTTCTAGCTGGACCCTCTAGCATCTGCGGAACATACCGCACGGCCCATTTCCGGTTGCCGCCTGCAATATGCACGGCTGTGACATAATCATTCAGCCAATCTTCTGGCTTGGTGCTACCATTGTAGCACTTGGTCCCCCTGGCCAGCTGACAGTGGTTCACGAATGGCTCATCCATGATGCGGTGACCAAAGCACTCTAGGCCAGGCGGCCCCTTGTTCTCGAGCTGCGCGGACAGATTAATCCGGTCCAGCTTGTATCTCGCATCGATGGGCTCCAGCACGCGATCAGCTATGTTTCTTGGGTCAGTGTAGCCGGCTAGCCCCATCGCCGAGTAGCCATCATCATATCTGTTCTCCCGCACAACTGCGGGTTGCACCACCGGGTTGGCTGCTTGGACAGCCGCACGCGGCTGTGTTGTCGCTGGTTGCTGCACCCTCGGCCGAGTAGGCTGAGCTGGCTGCTGCCGAGAAGGCCCTGCAATGTTTCCTTCTTGCCTCTTACTCTGAGTTTTAGTGGCTTGATAGCCTGCTCCTACAGTATTGTGTTTTTTACCGTGCTGTTGCGGCACAGCGTGCTGTTTCGTGGCAACAGCAGCGTCGTACACCTGCATCTGTCTGTTCTTCCCAGAGTGCACACTCTGGTCCCTCTCGTCGCCGAGATGCGGCGATGAGGCCTGACCCATAGATCCGGCCGCACGCGAGTGCACAACCTGAGAAGCATCAGCACCCGGATTGGCCCTCCGGAACTGCTCATTCTGCCAACTATCCTCTAGCACTAGCTCGTTAAGCCTCTCCTGATGCCTAGCGCGCGCGTCGCCGGTGAGATGCGGCAACTCTGCTGCCACTGCCTCTGCAACCCTAAGAGTTTTGGTGGGGGTGCTGTATCTGGGCCTAAGCACAGTGTTTACACTAGCAGATTGGCTAGCAGCCCTACCATCTCTAGCCAGCTCGTCGCCTAAGTTGCGACGCGTGATACCTATCTTGCTAGGCAGCCTAGAAACAGGAGTAAAACCATGCGCAGCATTGTACTCACTTTGCGCAAGGTTAAGCTCAAACCTAACCTTCTCCAGCTCCTGGGTCTCCGCGAGTAGCGCTTGACGCTGCTGCTCGATTTGCGCCCTCATGGCGGCAAGTTCCGCCTCGGTGGGTTGCGGCATGCCTAACGGCATGGTGACGCCAGCGCGTGCATCCGGGATGGCCGCCGAGGTGGAGGGAGGCAGGTTTGAGTCCTTCTCGTAGGGCTTGTGGACCCTGGAACCCACGGGCAGCTCGGTGACGACAGCATCAGCGGCCGCGCCCTTCCCGGCATCGATAGCCGGGCCTGTCATCATCACCTCCACGCTGTCCGCAGAGCAGCCAGTTGGCTTCTCGCGGGCAGCGAGTACGGCAGGAGGATCTTCTGCGTCGAGCACCTCCACAGGGAACTCGCGGATGACAGTGGTGGCGACGTAGACCAGGTGTGTGCCGAAACACAGCACCGAGACGCCTGCAGGCATGGGCCTACCGCCGAAATCTCCGGCGTTGTTGGTGCCGAAGTCGAAGGAGCCGAATCTGTGGACAAGGCCACGGACCACGCGCTCCCCTGAAGCGGAAACCGGTCCCGTACGAATGTGAACTCCAGCCAGCACCGCTGCTGGCCCCACGGTGGGCGCCAACTGTCGTGGTGGTATCACGGCAGACACCATGGGATGGCTTGAGTTTGGGGTCGATGGACGCTGGAGGTATCCGGGGAGGGATCGCACGGCGAGTAGCGCCGCGCTAAGATGTCTTAAGCACTGCAAACAACACAATCTTACCCAGGTTCAGGGCCCTCGTGTGGAGGTAACACCCCTACTCCTGCCTTTCCTCTCTATATGGTGTAAACCGAGTAGCCACAGTACAATGTATGCCTCTAGCCGAGTAGCCACTCTGTTGTCTCTCTTTTGTTCTACTGTGAGCTCTAGCAATAAATGCGAAGTGTGGCAACGTCCCTCGTGCAGGAGGGGGCAGTGCACCTTATATACTGGTGCCCAGCCGAATAAGATAAAGACTAAAAGGTACGGTGATGTGACTTCACAACTGTGACGACAGCACGCCTCCGAGATCCCGCACGGAGAAGCGCTGCGCCGTACGCCTGACATCCCTTGTCCACCTCGCCAGTGAGATAGGGTAGGCCCCTAGACCTGTCATGTCCCCTCTGTCAGTGACAAGACTTGACAGGCGCCTACCGCACTGTAGCCACGGTGTAGCGTGGATAATCACGCGCTCCGTAAGTTGAACCGCACGCCGGTACGGACGCAGGATACGCGGGATCCTTTGTCAGAACGGCTCCATTGACTTTTTGCCCGGGTAGGAACACAGTCCCTCTACCCGGACCAACTTCTTTACTCGGGCGGATGTAACTTTCTTGATTTCTTCTCTTGGCCTTCGGTGGTTATGTCCGGATAGAAACCTACCGGGTAGCAAGTACCCGGGTAGCCGTCTACCCGGTCAAACATCCCCTTGACCTTGTCTTTTAGTACTTGCCTTACCCCTACTCAGGGGTAACCCCCCGACACTTGAGCTTGAGTACCTCCTTCCTCTCGGCAGCAAGATCTTCCTCCAGCTTGGCCTCCTTGACATGCACTTGCTGCTGCACCTCGGCTGGAGTAACGCACCCTTGGTGCTGCTCGAGGAAGGACTTGTGCTCATCTATGAAGGAGCTAACCCAGTTAGCAAGATAGAAAGAATGCAGAATCCGGATAAGAAAGGATAAGAGGTGACTTACTCTCTAGAGATGAGATTTTGGTCTGCGCTGACTCGGCTAGCACAATGCAGTCTTGATGAGTATCAGCGAGGGCCTTGTATTCACCTGCAGAGAAACAAGACTGAGCAGAGATAAAAAGATTGGCGTAAACACAAAATTCACAAACAAAAGTGTTGCACTTACTCTCTAGAGAGGAGATCTTGGTGATGACATCAGTGAGGTTCTTCTCCATGATAGCTGCAAGTTGGAAAACAGGAACCGAGTTAGAAAACTGATGCCGGGAAAGCATAAGCAGTAAGTTGAATTGGATAAGTGTTACCTCTTTCGCCACGCTCTCCATGTAGTTCACGGTTCTGTTCCTTAACCTTCCGATGAGACCAGAGGAGCTGGCGGAAGATCTTGGTGCGGGCATCAGTGCATTCCTGAAGAAAATACGGAGACAGTATGAGTGGGAAGATTCAGCCCGAGTAGACTGCAACTCGGTCGAGTTTTGCCTACTTGTCCCAAATCTAGGGGACTGGATGGTGTATAGAAAATAGATAGAAAAGGTTGAAACTCGTAAAACCGGATAGAAAAGAAAAGTGCTTACCCGGGAGGTGTTCTAAGCATCTTTGGCAGCTTTGCGCAAGCAATACATTTTGTGCGCCAGGGTGCTGCTAGATGCGGCAACGGCCATTTAAATGGGGCCGACATCGGCCTTGTTCCAGGCCTGTCGGTAGTTGTCCAAGTTACCCAGCTTCTTGCCGTCCCACTCTGGGTTGCCAAAATTATTGCTGTCCCACTCCGGATCAATGTGGCCTATCCGGTCCAGTATGGCCTCCATGTCTTCTCGGAGCTCATAAGCAAGCTCCGTCAGTGGAGCATCTGACTAGATGGTCATAGTGCCGGCTTTTCCCTTGGATCCGGCGAGGACGGCTTTCCTCCTCTTCTTCGGCTCCTAACGCCGCTCTGCTTCACGCTCCTGCCGCCTATGGTGCTCCTCCTGCAGTTCGTGAATGATCCGGAAAGCTCACAGTGGCAGAGGTTCTGCTGATACCCGCCCCTACAGCCAGTTTGTCCTTGGGCCCAAACTGGATATTCTGTTGCACTAGCTTGGAGCTGCGGGTGGTAGGGCCACTCTTGGCGGGCACCAGTTTGTTGCTCGGTGGTGGAAGGCTTGGAGCTGCTGTTGCTGTGGCTGCCGGAATCCGGTACATGGAACTCGGAGCTGCGTTTGCGTATGACTTGGTGCTCTTGGTGGTGGCCTTCTCGGCAGAGGCTGCAACTTCCAAAGGTGTGTTTTTATTTGGCGTGAGTGGTGGCTTGGCTCCTCCTGGTGCTGCTGAAGGAGCTTTCGGCTGCGGGGGTTGTGCCTGTGGTGTTGGCTGCGGCTTCTCGGGATGCTGCTGCCCAGTCTGACCAGCGCCTGGCTGGGGCGTTTCCTTGGGTGGCTGCTCCTGCTCAGCTTGGCCATGGGTCGATGGGGGCTCCTGCTGCTTCTCGGTGGAGGGTTCTGGCGGTGGCTGCTGCTTCTCGGTAGTAGGTTATGGTGGTGGTTATTGCTCAATAGTTGGCTCCGGTTGCACCGAAGCCCGGTCAGTGTCCATCTTGGCTCCAGTGTTGTCGGCGTCGAGGTATTTCTCTTCCTTAACAGGAGGAGGCATCCCAGTCCTCTCCTCCGGCTGGTATTCTCCCTCATCGGGATCAAGATCCACAACAACCCGGGACGCTGAGGAAAAGTTAAAAGAAAAGAAAAAAACTGAGGTAGGTGCAAACACAAAGCACGCTGACAGGAAAAGACAGAGAAGACAGAAGAGTGCAAACACAAAGCATAGAGCATTCTAGATACACTTACCCATCCGCGGTAGCCGTGCTGGTCTCTTGCGCCCAGAGGTGTTTCGCTTTGAAGTCTTCTTCGACCTCTTAGCGGCAGGGGGATCTACGGCACCGCTGCCGGCTCTCTTCTTCAATCCGGAAGGGGCGACCATGGTCACCCGCTGCGCGTCGATTGCTTCTGCCTCCTCCACCTCATCTGCGATCAAGAAGAACAAATGCAAACATGAGTAAGAGAAGAAGCCGGGATATGCTAAAGTCCGTGCAATGGTGGTCTCGGTCACCTTCATCATCCTCGGACCAGTCCTGGATTGAGGTTGAGACTCGGTACTTACCATCTTGGCCGGCGAGTGGAATGCAGAGCCGGTCCGGTCCGGTTTCCAGTTCTGCTCAAGGATGGCCCTATCCTCCACCTTATGGCGAGAAATAACCTATAGCATGCAAGCACAAAGCAAAAGAAGCTAAGTCCTAACAGAGGGAATCGGATTGAGTCTCTACTCGATACAGCACGCAAGCACAAAGCGTACAAAGCTAATTCCTATCATAAGGAACCGTGTTGAGGTCCTACTCGTTATAGCATGCAAGTGTAAATCATACAAAGCTAAGTACTACCAAGGGAGACCGGGTTGAGATCCTATTCGGTATAGCATGCAAACAAAAAACATAAATGGCTAAGTCTACTCTAGAGAAACCAAGGTGAGTTCTACTCGGTGGAGCATGGAAGACAGGAAGCAAGAACAACTAAGTGCAGGCAGAAAGAAGTTTTTACCTTGGGGGCTGGCGTATCTCGGCTGAACGGCGCGAGACTGTAGAACCAGGTGTCCGAGAGGGTGGCCTTGAGGATGGATCGGGCCCAGATCGCCACTTCCTCCTTGGTGAGCTCGAATGTGGTGGTGCGGGTGCAGTCATGGGGCCCACCCATGAAGCACATCTTGTGTACTCGATGTTGGAGGGGGAGAACCCGGCGGCTCACCCAGGTGGCGATCAAGTCATCCGGGCGGAGTCCTAGCTCCACCAGTTGCTGCAGCCTGTCGTCTGCGTGGTTCACATCCGACACATTCCTCTTGGGATGATATCCCCAGTTCCTCGTGTCGGTGGGGGGCACATTCTCGAAGGGAGGCGGTTTTATGAGATCAACTGGCTCTACGCTTTCTTCAGGAGCCGGGTTCTTCACATAGAAGAAGCCCCTTTGCCATTTTCGGCAGGTGTCTAGTCCTAGTACGCGGTGATAGGTGCAAGGATGTCGAGAGACGATCATGGCCGCTCCAGTCTGGTTCATGATCTTTGGCTCTCTCAGATTGGCCTTATTTGGGAGAACCTGCTGGCGGAAGTGAAAATACTTGGCCCAGATGTCTACCGTGCGGTAGACACCGAGGTACGCCTCGCAGCAGGTGACATAGGTGGATAGCATGTCTATGGAATTATCCGGAAGATGATGGAGTTGAAGGCCGAGTGGCGGAGGAAATCTTGCATAAATTTTGAGATGGGAAGGACAAAGCCGCATTTGAAATGACTAAGGAATACAACGAACTCACCAGGCTTGGGAGTAGGCTCCAGCTCACGGCCGGGAGGCCGGCAGATGACTCCCGCCGGTATCCGGCAGATGTTGACCAGCCACTGGATGTCACTGGCGGTGACATCCGACCCCTCCCAACTAGCGCGGGTGGAGGCTGGGCCCTCCAGGCTCAGATCCACCGTGGGCTCGAGCGCCATCGGTCAACTCCGGCGAGAATGATCTTAAAGAGGAAGACGGAGAAGGAGCGGCGCAGTCGAACGGCGACAGCGGCGCGAGGTTGAGGAAGGCCGCGTCGGGCAATGGAGACCTTGAGGCCCTCGGGCGCACTCCGGCGAGCGGTGGCGCACGGGGATGGATCTGGTTTCCTCTCTCCGTACGGCGCGTCGGCGTGTGGTGGATTCATTGAGGAGCGGAATGATCTGAGCGAGTGCTGCACGAGGAAGGGGAAAGGTGTGGAGACAAATGACGAGGACATCGAGGCAACGGGCGGCGCGGTGGTACTTATACCCCCCAAAGCGCAGTTATTTTCTGGGATTGATCGTGACAGAGATCGTGTGTACGTGGGAGTTATTGTGCCGTTATAAACGCACGAAGCGATTAAATCGCGTCGCGCGACGTGGGTACTCAAGTACTCTATTTGAAGCGACGTAACGGCACGTGGGGCCATGATGCAGAGATGGTGCAGCTGGAGCGTGTACCGTGCAGCTGCACCAGACCCGAGGCGACGTGGGCTTTCTGCTGGCGCCACGTGTTGAGCCTTACACGCGAAGGCAGCAAAACGCTCGGTTTCGAGCGGCAAAGTTCTAAAAATTGGCTAAGGGATGGGATCTCGGCAAAATCCAAAGCAGCTGGGTCTATCCGGTTCGGAGAAGAAAACTCCATAGGTATCAATGGAGTAGATCTGAGTTCGGATTATGCTCAACCGAGTAGAGGTGCAACTCGGTCGAGAGTATCAAGGATTTTTTTGTTTAAGCTGGCAGGGCCCAACGTCCGAGTTAGCTGGACTCTACCAGTTTTGGGGACTAATGTCGGGGGGCTACCCCCAAGTAGGGGTAAGGCAGATGGTAATTGGAGTTCAAGATACCGAGTAGGTACGTGCCGGATAGGCTGGTACCCGGTTGGATAGTATCCGGTTGAGTCTATCCGGCAGGAAGAACAAGAGACCAATGGGGAGATTCAAGCATGTGTCAGGGTCAACCGAGTAGAACTTGGGTGATCCAGATAGAGGCAGCTGCTCTTCTACCCGGAGGAAAATTCAAAGGAGCCGTTGAGGTGAATCATGCGTATCCTGGAGCCGTACAGGCGTGCAGTTCAACTTACTAGGTACGTGGTAATGCGTATCCATACGTGGGTGCAGTACGGTGTGGGAGATGTCAAGTCCTGCCTTTGACAAGGGGGACATGACATGTCAGCGGCCTACCGTGGATACTTTTGGCAACGCTGTCAGCGAAGACACGGAGGCATGCGCTGATACACAATGGAATTGCGTAGTCGGTACTTTTATCTATAAAATAGTGGATGGCCACCAGTATATAAGATGTCCTTCCCCCTGCTGTGTGAGGGTCGGTCGCTCAGTCGTACACTTGGTGGATTGAATCCAGAAACTTAGCTACTCACAGAGAGAAAGAAACAAAGAGAGAGACAGAGAGGAACTCTTATACTCGGCACACCGCTATACAGAGAGAGGCGGGAGTAGGTGTGTTACCTCCACACGAGGGCCCCGGACCTGGGTAGATTGTGTTGTTTGCAGTGTTCTGAGTGCGCCAGTTAGGCGTGCGGTCCCTCCCCGGATACCTACAGCGTCCATCGGCCCCAAACATTAGCCATCCCATGGCATATGTCTTCTCCACACCACGACAAACCACCTCTCAAAATCATTTTACTTCTGTTTTCAATAAAATAAAAAGCTCTAGCACATGTTAATCCCTGCTTCCCTCTGCGAAGGGCCTTTCGTTTACTTTTATGTTGAGTATTCACCTTCTCACTTTATGCACTTTCTTGAGAGCATAGCTGTCATTCTTAGTGTAATGTGCTTGTCCCAGGATACAGTTAATTGTGGTATAACTTTGATGCTTTTATCTTGGATATCTTTACTTCTAGTCTTCACTTGAACTTCAGAGGTGCCCTGGCATTTATGTTTTGCTCCACTATTAAGCACAAGCGAGATACCACTTTATCACACACTATTATGAACAATGCTATCATGCGAATTGATACATTTCATGTTGTGTTTAATTAGCATGTTGAAATCTCTTCATGGTTTGCATAGCTATTAGGTGACTTTATTTTGCATACTTCTTATTATGAATTTCCTAAGCACTTGATCATATAGTGACAATATTTACATCATATGAAACAAATGTGTTCTTAAAAGTTCTTTTATCGCACTCAGTTGTTAACTGAATTGCTTGAGGACAAGCAATAAGCTAAGCTTGGGGGAGTTGATACGTCCAAATTGTATCTCCTTTTCCGAACACTTTTGCTATTGTTTCCCTCTAAACTTGTGAGTTTTGGATGCAACTAACACGGAATAACGTTGTTTTCAGCAGAATTACCATGGTGTCTTGTTTTTGTGCCGAGAAATCAATTTTTAGGAAATCGCCCAGAAAAGATCCCAAAGACCTTATTTCACCCGAAGACCACCGGCGCTAGAAGGGGACCCGGAGGGGGGTAAGGAGGGGCCGACACCATGCCTGGGCGTGGCCCCCCTAGGACACGCCGCCAGGTGGTGTGGCTGCCCCAGGCACCCCCCCTTCGGCTCTCCTTTCTACTACATAATACATATATACCTAAAACATAGAGGGGTTTGTCGTATTCGAGAGAAACACACCCGGGCGCCACCGCCGCCTCGAAACCCAATTTGGGGATCAGAAGTTCATGTTCTAGCACCCTGCCGGGACGGGGATTCGAAGGATATCATCGCTATCATCATCGATGCCACTTCTCCATCATCCATCCATGATTGCCATGTCCATGTGTGAGTAATCCCCGCTGTAGGCTGAGAGGGATGGTACGGATTTATGAGATCGATCATGTAATAATGCCAGATTGTTAGGGCATAGTGCCTAGTATCTGTTGTTAGTTCTATATATCATTGTTGCAACTTGTTATTCTTAATGCTTATCACTAGGGCCCAAGTGCCATGATCTCAGATCTGAACATGTTATTGTTTCATGAGTATAATTATGTTTCTTGATCATATTTGCAAGTTGTTTACACATGGCGTTGTCCGGAACTCGGAGCCCAAAGTGACAGAATTTGGGACAGCCGGAGGGGATGGCTGCGATGTGACGATCACATGTGTTCACGGAGTGTTAATGCTTTTCTCCGGTGCTTTATTAAAAAGAGAACCTTAATTACCAGTAGTTTCCCTTGAGGCCCCGCTGCAACGGGATGGTTGGACAAAAGATGGTGTCCAAGTTACTCACTGCGAGCACGTACGAATAAATTGGAACACATGCATATGGTTTTCCTAGTACTTGGATGCTTATTTATTATCTATTTGCAATGCCCACGTTATTATTATTACATGAACTATCTTATCCATGCAACGCCTATTCATCCATTCCCTATGCCTATGGTACTTTAATCCTGATGTTTTCACGATTGCTATTGTTGTTTTCACGATTGCTACTACTGCTACTATTTTACTCCTAATGTTATTTTACTACTGTCGTTGTTATAAAACTGTTACCACTGATAAAGTGTTGCGAGAAAGTCTACTTTCAGGTGCAGCTGAACTGACAACTCATCTGTTGTTGTTATAAAACTGTTACCACTGATAAAGTGTTGCGAGCAAGTCTACTTTCACATGCAGCTGAAATGATAACTCGTTTGTTAAGGCTTATAAATATTCTTTGGCTCCCCTTGTGTCAAATCAATAAATTTGGGTTTTACTTCCCTCGAAGACTGTTGCGATCCCCTATGCTTGTGGGTCATCGGTAACTTCTAGGGAAATTTCTCCTAGGGAGGTTGCTTGTCTACCACGGACAATGTCGTGAAAACGTACATTGCTATGCCTGAGATGGGTTTGCGAAAGATGCAGTTTCTTCAGCGTGCTCAAGTACATGATGTTGATGTTGGACCCTCCGTCCATTAGCACTCTCCTAGGAATATGATTTTGCACTTTAGGACTTACTATCAGGGCATGCGTGCCAGGTTTCGAGATATTGCCAAGATGGTCAGACTGATCCCAGGTTACAAGGGTTTTTGCGTACTTGAGGTATTTTGGAGTTGGTGGTATGATGCCATTGATATCTCTGCATGAATGCTTCACCTTTTTGGCTGATGGTGTTGCCAGGAAGGTGAGGTGACATTCTCCCTCAACCCTTGGGAACTTGGATTTTCCTTTCTACGTTGCTCCTAAATCTGATCGTCAGTGTCAGAATCGCTTTTGCCTTTTCCAGCTTCCGTCTTTTGTTTGTTGAACTTCCTCTTGGAATTTTTGCTTAGAGTAGGATATGGCTTCCCTTCCTTCTGCACTTTTTCCTTTCCAACTGTTGGGGTTTTCTTTTCCAAAGGCGATGTTTACCTCTTTGGGATTTTCTTGCGTATCTAGAGTGGCCTTCTTCTCAGGGCGAGACGACTTTTTAGCTTGTATAAGTGTGTCTATATTTCCGCCTCTTTCCCTAATGTCATCTTCGTCCGCTGCATGCTCATTGGATGTTGTTATCATAGAACCTAGGTCCTTATGTGTTTTTATCCCGCCATGAACAGTACAAGGATGGGTTTAAGACCGTTGATGAAAGGATACATTGCTTGGACGTTTGTTACTCCAGAGCAGTTGTTCTTCATTGATGTCCATCTTGAAATAAAATCGACATACGACTTGTTTTCGTATTGTATTCAACGGTTTAACCGGTTAATACTCTTGGGGAGCTTGTATGTGCCTCGGAAGTGCTGAGCAAAACTCTAGCCATATCCTCCCAGCTATCCACCATTCTTGACGGCAGTCCGTTAATCCAGTCACGCGCTCCGTCCAGCAACATTAAATGCATGCATTTTACTGCTTCCAAATTTTTCCCTTTGTTGATCTAGAAGGCAATTTGGTAATATGAGAGCCATGTATTTTGGTTTGTACTTCCAGTATACTTTTGGTAGGTTGGACCGTCTTTGGCGAAGCCAGCATGTAGGTTGATACCTCGGATCCTGTCAGTGAGACACTCTGGTCCAAAGTACAAATCATCTTTTTCCGCTCCAGGCGTGTCCGGGGAATACCTTCCAACGGAGTGGACTGAGGGGGGTCTACTTATCCTTACCCCACTATTTTGTGAACTTGCCCGTCGTGGTTCATTCCTATGTCTTCCGGCATCTCGATCCCGGTGGCGAGGCGGAGTTCTACTTCTGGCTTGCTCCTTATTCCTTGGTGGGGTCCGAGACCTCTCACACTTGTGAGGGATGTTTGTATATTCCGGCTTTATCAGTCGGGTACCTCTGAGGTGGCATTGTTTTTCCGTATTTCTCCGCACGATACTGATGGAGAGGGATATTGCCTTCCTTCCGGTTTATGCCTTCCCGATCATTGTTGATCTGGGGTTTTGGGTCATTCTCGTAATTTGGCGGATGAGACCCAGTTCTAGCTGTTGCATCCTTATCCTATGGATCTTTCCTATCCTTTTTGGTATCTTCGTTATTTCCCTCAGAACTTCCTGAGTCTCCAGGTTCGCTTGGATCTAGTTCTGCGGCTGCAGCTGCGCCTGTGGCAGATTTGCATAAAGACAAATTTTCATACAACTTACCGGAGCGTGCTTGTCCTCGATGCTGCCATTGTAATGTTTTTCTAAGAAAGAATACACTCCCTAAAGCTTTTCGTCTGAAGAGTACAAGTCATCATTGAGCATGGCGAACGCTCCTTCTGCATTGTCGGCAAGGGTTTTGTAGATGTGTTCGCCATTAGCGTTCACGTTATTTACCTTCCACTACAAAGAGGGGTTTTACCGTCTTTTTGGTTCGGTGATCTTCCGGGATTCCTACCCCATGCAGCCTTGTAGGCTTAATTGTTGAGCGATTCCGGCGTTCCTATTCCTCAATTTCTTCCTGCTGCACTTTGACAGCGTTTTGTGCTTTTACGAGCTTTTCGCGAGTCCCAAAAAACCTGTTGTTGTTGCCACATTAATGCTTGTCTCCTGGTTTCTAGCACTTCTGGTGGCTCATGCCTTCCAAGCCAGCTTTGTAGCAGATCGTCATCGTCTTGTCCCGGCATCTTGGCTACGGGAATTGTATCAACATGTTTTTGCCTTTTCTTCTCCGTCGGTTTTTATCCGATGCACCCACCAAGTTCCAGGTTTTGGTTGTCTATGTCTTCCAATCTATTCAGCTTTCCTTATGTGCTTTGGCGTATAGCTACTTGACGCATTTCTTATTTTTCTTGAGGATGGGGGTTTCTTTAGGGTTTCATCTTCCGTCAGTTCCTGAACGTCAGGAATTTTCTGGATTTGATCGTCCTCGTCCTTCCTGTTTACATTATCTTCCGTTGGAGGGTTTTTTTTGATATGTTTCCTCTTTTTCCTCGGTATTCGCCTTTTCGGCAGGTTTAGTCATGAGGACTTCGTGGAAACCTCCCTGCATGGATTTGACCTTTCTTTCAAAAGCATCACCATCATCATCGGAATATGTGTCGCTAGATGCAGATCCGGTTTCCAAATCCAACTTTGCTTCGATCGAACCTAGAATAGATTCGGCTTCTTAGCTTGTCACCTAATTGGCGGGTTCCGGGTCATCCACTTTTTCTATGGGTTTGTCGTCTTCTGCCTTTTCCACAAGCTGTTCATTTTTCGTGTTTTTAGCAGATTCTTCTTGCACCATGCCGACAAAGTGCGATCTGGGGACAGACATCTCCTGAGAGGCACTAAACGCAGTCATGCTTTTGAGATATGCAGCTAATAGATCTTGGTCTGCCCCAATGTATGAATAAGGCAGATCCATCCCAAATCTAGTGTCAAAGTCGTCTTCTACTGGGAATAGGGCGGGTGGGATAAATTTAATTCCACCACGGGAACCCATTGCTTCCGCCGTTAAACCTATTAAACGTTAGCGGGTCCGATAGGAAGGACGCAAGCACTTACCAGGTGATGCCGTACCGGCAGATAGAAATCGTTGTCTATGAAGCGGCTGACGTTTCCGTCAAATTCCAGGCTTTCGACCGTGATTGTATTGTCGATCCCACCGAATATTACCGCTCGGAACGTAACCCTATACTCCGCTAGTCCCATGGTGGGCGCCAACTTTCGAGTGTTCGTAGTATGGTTCATGGCAGGGGTGCCATAATCCTGATGATAGATCGTGGGTGGAAACGTAGGGAAGTTGTCGTAGGCGGGGAAACAAGTTTACACAGGTTTGGTACGTCGCAACAAAGGCGGCGCCCTACTCCTGCAATCTCACTAAATCAGGGCTAAATCCTGAAGTATACAAAGTACAGTGTGAGTCTAAGTTTTACTATCTTGCGATCTCGTGCCCTGAGGTTGCTCCCGTCCGGCTTTATATAGGCAGCCGGACTAGAGCTTTCAGGAAGGAAAGCGTGGAGTGTAAGGAAAGTGTTCATATTCTTGGTAAGCAAGATGTTCGGCTTCTTCTCCAAGCCGGATTACGTATTGGACTGTAATCCGGGCTCTTCTACAATATGTCTTCATGTGCATCGTCCTACTGGGCCGCCCAATGGACCTTGCTCCATTGCCTATGGGCCACCCGTTTAATCCGTCCTTCGTCCAATGCCGGATATACCCTCAATTGGCATATATCCGACATGCAATGCTGGTATATCTTCGTTTCCAAGATCTTTTAACAATAATGGTACATCTCTAGTGGCTATGTTGGACTATCTCTAGTGGCAAGTACTACTAATGGTCTATATCCATACGCAATGTTGATATATCTCCATTGCCTAGTATTAATAATGGTCTATCTCCAGGGTTAATGCTAGTTTATCTCCCTTATAACAATCGTCTTGCAATAATATCCAACTTCGTCTACAAGAATGGCTAAGCAAACAACTTCTACGTTGGTGTCTACTGGATCGGTCAAGATAACAGGTAACTATCCCAACTTGGTTTGCATAGCGTTGTATATCAAAATTCTAGTGTGTGAAACACTAATGCCTGACAAATCATAGAAATTTTATGAGGTGCCACTTGCCTTTTTGAAGTTGGTGTAGAGGTACACTCGCTTCACAAACAGAATGTTCCTCTTCGTACAATCTAAACAATTCAAATGAATAAAAATAAACAACAATTCACAAACGAACAAAAGAAAACACGGCATACAAAACAAACAAGCATGGCAAAAGGATTTAAGAAAGTTTGGGTCAAGGCAAGGTCAAAGTCTATCACAATGATTTAATTTACAAAGAAATTATTGTGATTGGGTTAAAGTTCTACCAAAAGGGACATTGGTTGGTCAAGGTTTGAATTTGAAGGTTTCAACTCGATTGGTCAGATTTGTCAAGGAAGTTCCAAGAGTTCACTTGTATTGGACAATTACATCACTCAATATGCAAACAAAGTGGATGTAATAATAAGTTTCAAACTTGAACATTTAATTCAATTCAAAAAAAAATAAGTGTTTGGGTTAGGCTTGATATCCCACAAGTATAGGGGATCGTGTGTAGCCTTTTCGATAAGTAAGAGTGCCGAACCCAACGAGGAGCTAAAGGTAGGATAAATGTTCTCTCAAGTTCTATCAATCACTTATACAACTCTACGCACACTAAACGTTTACTTTATCTAGGAAATAATACTAGAGAAATAATACAGGTATGAGAGATAGCTTTGCAAGATAATAAATACAAGAAAGTAAATGTTAGTGCTGCAGCAATAAAATATACTAAGTAATCATAAACTAACGGTACCATGGACGTGGAAAAGTGGTGGTAATTGTGATGGATTTCTCCATGATCAAATAATGAAATACAAGGTTGATGTTCCTCTTTTATGTGGGAGAGGAAAAGTTAACAAGCTCTCAATATCCAATGATTGCAAGTACTTATGATTGGAACTCTAGAAAACATCCATAACTACTAGAAGATACATTAAGGTAAAAATACTCAACCATAGCATTAAGATCAAAAGGTCCTTTTTATCCCATATGCTTCAATCACTAGATTCGGGATCATGTTTCTGTCACTCAAGCGGTCCCCCCCTCTAGCTTTCTCCACATACAACAAACCCTATGATGTTATCCATTCGTGCATAAACATATTATGGGAATCATAGGACTGTAACAAATTCAATATATATCTCAAACCATCCATAGAGATTCAGCAATCAATCATATGTCAAAAGGGAAGTACACAAACATGACATAGATGCAATAGATCATCTGCAAATAATTTATAACGTCAAACACCATGTTTACATAGGGCGGTAAAGCGGTGTGTGGGAGGATGAAACACTGTATATAATTAGGAATTGGCTATGGAGATGGCGGTGAAGACGGTGGAGATGAAAGCACGGGGCGCAGGGCGGCGCCGGCGCCACCGGCATCATGGGGGAGCGCTGCCCCTTAGCCCTCTTACTTCATGGCTTCTTGGGAGCCCTCCCCCATGGAGATGGGATCCATGGGGAAGGGGAAAATGTGGCTTTGGTGGCTGGAAATTCGTGGTATGGGGTGTCTTTCACGACCTAGGGTTTCTCCCTTTGTATGGTCTCATGGATTTCCGTCACCCCATCTAGGGCTGCGATAAATCGGGATTTTCTCGGCCGTCCGGACTTGAATTAGTCCGAACTTTATGTCTATGACGTTCCTCGCATAATTCCCCATAACTTTTGCGGCCGCACTTTTTTAATTTGACAGTGTGTTCGGCCCGTAACGTGACAATCTTTAAAAAGACTTTTCAGTCAAATTTCTGGAAAGTCCCAATTTGACTCCGATAAGGTTTCTTCTTGTATTTTTGATAATTCCTACACATCAAAGTGTAAAACAAAAAACATTGAATGCACTTTTGCAACTATTAGTAGATTAGTCCAAATAAATCGCAAGCTTAATATAAAAACAATTATCAAAAGCATAAAAGTTTGTGGCATCCCAACTTTTAATAAAGATGGAATACCTCTGTTATTGTGCTAGTCCCTGGATCAATTTCTAGCACCAGAGTACAAAATGAAATATCATGCAAATGCATCAAATTTTATTACATCGCATGATCCAGTCTTTACAAAATAGGATTTTACAACTTGCATAGTCTTAGAAGACTAGCAGAAAACAAAGAAATACAACGCAAAACATAGTACAACATTGATCCCATCTTCTTCATGTGCCACAGGCAAAACATGTTGGCGATAGTCGCGAGATCCTAAACGAAATCCTCACTTGTCTTCAGAAACATCTGCAGGATGGAATATGCAGTCACAAAGGGGGTCAATACAATTTAATGTATTGGCAGGTAACACTATCGTGAATATAAATTGCAAGACTAATACTACATACTTATTTGGCTGAGTGGAGTTTGGCTAAGTTTTGCATAAAGCCAGTTTTCTCCTATCACATTTGTAAAACAAACTTTTCTTTCAAAAGGGTGACATCATTGGACTAAGATCCAAGCACCACAACTACTGTTCACTTGGTCAAATTTTACTTATTGAAATTGATGATGAGATTCTTCTGTCATTCCTTGTCCAGCTTCTCATAGTTGTCCATAACCGGGGACACGGCTAACATCTTAGTTTGTTGACTCTGCAGAGTTTGTGCACTTTCACCTTCAGACTCAAATTAGCCCGACCTATACACCCCGAGTGCATTAAGGAAAGGAGAAGATTGATACGAGATTTTTCAGAAAAAAATCCACCACCGTTTGGCTTACCCGTTCCACCTATAATTATGCTACATCTGCTTGTAAGCCTAGTGAGTTCATTCAAATTACTTGATCAAGACAGAGCCCATATGACTAACGGCTGCAAGGGAAGCTACTAAACTTAGAAGGACATAGTAATCTGTTTGTTCCTGGGTGTCCATCCTCAAGTGACAACCTCAAGTTGAATAACCCTTTGACAAGGGCCCTGAGGCAACACTCAACATAAACCAGTCTTACCACTTCCAGCCAGGTGGTTCATTTATTAGTTATACTTAGAATTTTTCCTCCACATCTAGTAAAAGCATTTGTAATATTGCATTGCATCTACTAAGTTCTATGGCTATCAAAATAACAAGGGTAAAAGAGATGGCTACACACTACTAGGATAATATCATAGAATAATATAACTTAGTAAAATTTCCTATCATGCATGCTACTCAAAATCAACTAATGCATATAGAAAATAATGGGTATTTTATGGTGTGTTACTTGCCTTGTTGAAGTTGGTGAAGAAAAGACACTTTCTTCACAAAAGATCGTTGCTCTCCGTACAATATATTCATTGAAAACACCATAACAAAAATAAGCAAGCATTCTAACAATCAAATACTTAAGTGAAGAAAACAGACAAAGCAATTAACATATCAAAAGGGGTTTAACCAAGTTGGTTAGGACAAGGTCAAGGTTTGATTTTTAAAAGATTCATTCTCTAATGGTTCAATACATTGTTAAGGGGTTTCCAAGGGTTTACTTGGGAAGGACTAGGTTGAGTTTGTAGTAATAAAACTTTATTGAAAACATATTTATCTAATAAGTTCCAAGAGTTCAACAAGGTGATCTCACTATTTCAACTAAAGTATCACATCTTAAAGTGTAACACTTAGTTGTTTTCATCAAAACATTTGAGTACTCTAAGTTATTCTTTCCATTTTGGCTTAGGGTAGCTCTAGGTTCAACTAACTTCATAACAATGGGTATAACAAGTTAAAACCTTTGGGATTTTCCATTTGGGTCAATGGTTGGACAAAAACAACTTTCTAAATCTTCAACTTGTATGGATTGCTCCAAGTCTTCATATGATTGTCTTCTTGAGGATCATCTTCATGATTCTATTGTAGTATTTTCCTTGGATGGATTTTTCTCCTTATCTTGATATATTCTTCATGGCTTTTACTTCACTAATTGGTTTGGGTATGGGATGGGAACAAATACCACTAAGTCAAATTGGAAAGAATAAGAAGAAAGATAGAAAGAGAGAGGGAGATGTTTTCTTCTTAATTTCTTCACACTTTTACTGCTTTCATTTGCTTCTAGTTGTTATTTCCCTTACTTCAAATTCTATAATGATCTTCTTTGTATCTCTTCATTTTGTCACCAAGTTGAAAATGAAGTGCCTTCTATTGCTTGAGTCTTGTTTTCCATTTTATAACTTGATGAATTATTGAAGCAAGAATAGGGGAATGGAGAAATAGATATAAAACTATGGTGCTAGTGTTTTAGGGTCACTACTTTGTCTCTTATATGGTTTACATACTAGGTACTTGGTATTGGATTCAAAAATGGTTACAACAAACAATGGTAGAAAGAATAGAAACAAAATCTAAGCATGATCAACTAGTGGTTCATTATGATGGATTTTTTGTCAAAACACATGGTCATGGTCCAAGGGTGTCCAAAATGGTTGGTCAAGGTAGTTTCTGGTTCAAGGTTACAAATTGGAACAATTTTTCTTAAGGGAACATATTCTAATTATTTATAGAATTAAATCAATTAATTCTAAAATCAAATTTAACTTGATCAAAATTTATTTTGGGACACCGAATATACAAGTACACGTCCTAAGGTTTCCAAATATATTTTATTTGCAATTTTTGGATTTGTAGATTTTAAATTATGCCAAAATTCATCAAACAAGCATATTTGAATTTGAACAAATTTTAAATGGTATAATTTAAATTTTGCCAGTGCCAAAAGTTTCTACTTGTTTTGGTGATTTCAAAAAGTCTAAGTTTGCTAACTTTGGCCTTATGGATCAAAATATATGATAGATCTAAGATTCGGGGACTTTTCTGCAAAACTGCTCATTGATTCGAGTGGGAGAAAAATTCAAATAAGGCTAGGCCACGTGGCTGGATCTGATTGGGCCTGGTTGCTGACTAGATGCTAGCGGGGGGCGCTGACATGTTTAAGTGATTCAATCGGGGCCGCTGGATCTGGATCTAACAGCGATGTACCGCTTCGCTTAAGCTATCTAATCTAGGCCACTAGATCTAGATCTAACGGCATAGAGAGAGGGGGACTCACCGTGGTGGCTAGGTCGCCGGAGAATGGCGCGCGGCGGCGCAGTGGCTCGGGAGTCGACGGCGATGGAATTCCTGGGGTCCGGGAGCTCGACGGGGATGATGACGAGGCGCGAGAGAGCACGGCAAGGATTATGGTGACCACGGCGCGGGCTCGTGCTTCTCGGGGCGGCACCTGCGGACGGATGGAGACGAAAATTAGACGTCGGCGAGCTCGGGCTTCAAGGTGTGGTCGTTTCCCTGCGCAAAAAATACGAACAGAGGGGTGAGGGGGTGCGCAAGGACACGGGGGTCCAGGGGAGGAGGTCTCGGGCTGGGAGGGGGCCTCACCTCGCCAGAATTTAGCTCGAACGGCGGCGACAGAGAAGACTCTGACGAGCAAATACTCGGGCGTGCGGGCATGAAACAGGGAGAGTTGAGAGGAGAAATGGAGAGGGCCTCGGGGTGGTTTTATAGAGGCGAGGATGGAAGGGAGTAATTGCCTTAATGGCCCTTAAACGAGTGGTGAAAATTTCGTCCGTGACAGAGGGATTTCCAAACGGAGGAAGATGATGATGACGTCAGGGTGACGTCATCCATTTTTTCTTTTTATTTCTGTTTATTTAATTAAATCATAACTTCCGTTTTAATTATCCAAATGACATGAAACAAAATTCTAAATTCTTGAAATTTCAAATAGTTTCCAACAATACCATTTTTAAGACAATTCAACATATTTAATTTTTTTATTTTGGAAATTTGAATAATTCCTTAATAGTTACTTAATGTGATTTGTAATTTAAAAATTTATAAAACATAGTTATTGGTCAATTAAAATTTTAGTGACATTCTAAATGTTGAAAATATAATTAAAATTTAAAAAATAATAAATTCATGTTATTGTCTAAATAAAATTTCAGAGACATTTTACATGTCATATATTATTTTTGGAAGGCCATTTTTAAACCATTTCACAGTTTATGATTTTTAGGATATGAAGGATTTACTGATATTAACTTAATGTTACTTAATTAGTTCATATCAAATAATTAGTTGATCAATAAAATTTAGAATAAAACCACAAGTCATAATATTGTTTTCAAATCCCTCTTTTAGAGCTTACAACTTTATTAAGGGTTATAAATCATTGATTTTTGTTGCCATAAAATATTTTCAAGGTAATATTTGAATTGAAAACATTTTATGTAATAAAGTTTGCTAAAGATAAAATGGTTTTCTTTATCTAATGAAAATTCATTTTGAGAGGGTTTTAGGGTTTATGGAATAGAGATATAATTGGATTGGTAACTTCAATTTCATTGCATTATGTATTGTTTCCTTTTGTTTTTTGCTTCTCATTTGGTTTTTGGTGACTTGCATAACATGAAAACAAAAAAAAAATCAATTTTTGTGATTTTTGCATTTTCCAAAAATCAGGGATGTTACAAAGTAGCATGAAACCATCAAAAATTATAGATATGTTTTGAACGTATCAAAGCTCTCCATTTTGGTTAAGGTTGGTCTAAGCTCATGACACAAATTCCAAAGAAATATTTTGTGTTAGGGTCTTGGGTTTGCCATTTGGCTCAAGGTTGGTCAAATTAAAATTTGAAGTAACTCAACTTCAATAGCTAGTGGAACTGATCCAAATGTTCCAATGGTTGTTCTCTGGTCACAAATATTAAACAAGGTTTGATCGATGGATTTTAGAAACAAACCATGATCAACATGATTCACTCAGAGGTTTTGAGCACTATGGTTCTGACAAATTCACAATATGACTTGTAAATCTATAAATAGTCTTGCGCTATAGTTTCATATCGAAATGCTAAAAAAATATGTGGTTACATATTGAGTGTTGGTTTTGATCAAAAGAATCACACCACAAAATTTCCTAATAAAGGTTTTACCATCCTCCATTCAAATTTAAAGGTGGTTGACTACTATTGATGGGTTTCAGGCCGAACCTACATGGAATCGTTGATGTTGTTCTAAAATGTTAGGGTACTAGTCTCTCTGGTCCTAGGTTAATATTTGTAACAAATTTGCATGAGAAAATATATTCCAAATATTTATATGATTTATTCTATGTCAGTAATACCCAATTTGGCATCTAAAATCTAAATAAATATTAAACTTGTCCAAAAATTATTTTGGATATTATTTAAATTTTTTGGATTTTTAAAATTTGAACTACGGCAAAATTCATCCAAATGGCTCATTTGAATTTGGATAAAAAATTAAATAGTAAAAATTGAATTTAAACAGCACCAAAAGATTTTACAGGTTAAGAGCTTTTAAAAAAGTCTAAGTTTGCTAAATTTGGCCTTATGGATCAAAAAAATTAATGTATCTAAGTTTCGAAAAGTCTAAGATTTCTAAATAAGGCCATTTAAATTCTATTCGGTAGAAAATCTAGAAAATGACTCGATAAGGCTCGGCTGACGTCGCGGCTTCTGATATGCTGCTTAGGCTAACTAGGTGTTAACATAGCTGTTGACTAAGCGTTGACTGGGCAGACGACGTGGCCGGCTCTAATTAAATCTCGATCGTTAGATCTAGATATGGCGGTTCCATACGAGTTTGCCTAAATATCTAATCTTAGCCCTCTGTTTTGATCTGTTGGCTAAGGTGAGAGAGAGCTCACCACCGTGGCGCTGGTCGCCGGAAATGGACGTCCGCGGCACTGTGCTCGAAAAATCGACGGTTGCGATTTCTCGTGGTCTCCTGGCTTGGGGAAGGCGATTGAGGGGAGCGGCACGGCGCGGCGAAAAAGATGGGGACGGCAGCGATGACTCCCGCTTCCCGGAACAACAACGTGGAAAGGACGGAGACGGCGCGGGTGTCGGCGAGCTCGGGATCCTACGGCGCGGTCGTTCTATTGCACAGAAAAAATAAACCAAGGGCTTCATTGGGTGTGCACAGGCAAGGGGAGGCATAGGACCAAGAAATGGAGGCGTGAACCTTCTACCGTGTCCGGAATCGTTCGGATGAGGACACGGAGAGATCCGTCGAGGGATTCCGATAGCTTAGGGGCACGATTCGTTGAGATTCGAGAGGGGAAATGCGAACGAGGGCATGTGGATTTAATGGGAGGGCTCACGGCATTCAATTGTGGGCTTAATCGTTGCAATCAAGGGGATTAAAATTGGAGAAGAAACTGAAACCGGGGGGTCACTGTTAACATCACTTTTTCTTTTCTTTTTATTTGAATTCTTTTTTCTCTTATTCAATAACTTTTTATTTAAAATTCCAATTGGCCTCAAATAAATTTCTGAAAAATTTAAAAATGAAAATATATTTCAACTAAAAACTTTTTATGGCAACTTTGGACACATTTAAAATTTTGAAATTTAAATTTTCAAAATATAAATGATTTCTTAAATAATTATAAATAGGGTCGCGCTATTTGACACCCAGGGTGCAGAATAGTTATTCTACACCCACCCTGTATCTTTTGAACCGTACATGATTTTTACGTCACGTAAATTTTGTCGTGTTCCTTATGTCGAATAGAACTTAATAAAATATATACATGACATAAAACTTTTATTTACGCGAGGGTAAAAAAAATACACATTTTTATGTTGTTTTTATGACTTTTATGTTGGTACGACTCATATTTTTTCGTATTTATGCCGAGCATTCTCTTATGGATCAAACATGAACGTAAATAATTACATACATAACATAAATTTTTGACTTGGGAACATAAAATTAATTGTGGGTGCAAAATAAGTTTTCTGCACCCAGGGTGCCAAATAGGGTGTATAATTATAAATGTCATTTAAAATACTACCTCCGATCCATAAAAAGTGTCGCACGGTTTGTTCTAAATTAGTACAAACTTTATACTAAGTGAGTGAAACTGTTTATGGATACGAGGGAGTAGCAAAAAATCACTAATTGGAATCTTGACTTTATAAAATTGAGAAAAAAATTAAAAATCCAATTATTGAGTTTATAAAATGTAATAACTTATTTTGTGCCCAAATAAAATATTTGAAACTTAATTTAATATTTAAATCATTTAAGAGAGAATAATAGTTTTTAGCTTTAAGATTAATAATTAAATATCACCAAGGATCATAGTCCTCATGTTTTCAAATGTAAAAATAACATTTCCAAAGCCATATTATAATTAAAATTTGAAACATTGCTTGAAATAGTTTTGTCTCTTTGTAAAATATTAACTTGAATAAAATCAAAGTTTATATAAAAAGAGGCTTTATTTGGATGAACAATTTCCAATAACATTAAAATAATATATAATATATCTTTTGTATTTGGTTTTATTTGTTTTTTGTGACTTTCTTTTAGCAATAAACAAAAAATTAGGTTTTTGAATTTTTCCAAAAATCAGGGATGTTAAAAAAAGCCGGCCTAGGACGGGCTGAGGTCGGGCTCTCTCGCTCCATGTCGGCCTCCCAAGCCGGCCTAACCGAGCCCTAGGCCGGGAATCCTTGAAGACAACTTTTAGCTCCTGGCCACTTTTCCGTACCACTATAAAAGGGGTCTTCTTCTACCTCTAGAAGGTTTCACTTGAAGATTTCTCTCACCACCATTTGTGACCACCTCAAAACTCATAGATTCCCTTGAATACCCAACCAAAGCACTGGATCTCTTGGGATTTGGAGGAGAACCACTAAATCTACAACTCCACCAAACTGATTCGTCACCACCCCCACTAATCACTTAGAGATCTTTTCGTTCTTGGTTCATCGTAACCTAGAATTTTGTTGCTTAGTTCATTTGAGCTTAGAGCCTAGTTGGTGTCCCCAAAGCTTTAAGAGCGTGTGGATCTTGTTGCTCGGGGTCTTGGAGGCTTCAGAGATTTTGTGAGGACCCTCCAGGTAGTGGAGTATGCCTCATCTTTGTAAAGGTTCTAGTTGTCAACCTTAACGACAACATAGTGATTCATACCTATCCACTTTGGTGGTTGGACACAAAGGAGATACCTCGTGCAATTTGACGGCTACTCGGTGTTCCACTTTGGTGGTACCGCACCTCTCCAACGGAGATTAGCTTCCATTGGGAAGTGAACTTTGGGATGAATCTCCGTGTCATTGTGTTCAGTTATTGCTCAACTTACCTTTACTTATTGCACCTAGCTTAGTTACTTAAATATCTTGTGCTAGTATTGTTTGGTCATCATATAGGATTGTTCACCTAGTTGCATAATCTAGACAAACTATATTTGAGCAATAACCCTTAATCAAAAAGAAGTAAAATTTCTAGTTAACCTATTCAACCCCCCCCCCCCCTCTAGTTAGCCCTCTCGATCTTTAAATTACACCGGGTGGATCCTCGATGTATATCTCTATTGCCTAGAGGAGTAATTCCTGGTCTTGAACTATCACGATGAAATGAACACTTTTGAGAACACCGGGTAATAGCTTTTTTTATCACCCAGCTTACGGTATGATACTTGACTACACCCAAGTAAACTTTCCGATGAAAATCATCGTAAATTATCATGGTCAAAATAAGCAAACAAATAACCAACTTGTGACAATACTATTTACATTAATGCTAAAACAAATATCATAGTATCTCAACTACTTGGGTCTACCCGGTCACAATGTTGAAAAAAAAAATTGCTCATGTTAATATTGAAAAAACATATGTCCATGACCAGGGACGTGTTGCTACCATCGACGGTCGGCGGTGCTGCCATAGACAAAAGATGTTGCTAGCATCGATGGCCGCGATGCTACAACGAGGCGGTGGCGGTTGGCGGCACTGCCAGCCGGATTCGACGTGCTGCTGGGGAGCTCCCTCGCTAGACTGCTTCGTGCTATGGCCAAATGGTGCGGTGGCGTCTCCGCCTAGGGGGTTTGTTGGGTTTTTTTCTAGTAGTGAAAGGAAAGGTGTAGGAAAAAATTTCACAAGGGGACACATGTCGCCCTATCAAGGCGGAGGGTGGCAGTGACGCCCAACACAGTCCATAATTTATTAGTTGGGAGTGTACAATAATGTGTAAGTATCACATACTTCATTAATAAACTATGTCCATCAATTTTATCATGAAAGAACTCATGTAGTATCACATAAGTAACTTATCCAAAATTACGGCAAGTTCATGAAACTATTTTAAATTGTATGTGTATCAAAATATTTCGAGATCCAATCATTCAACTGAAGACATAACTCAATAATCAAGATCAAACCAAATTTAATCATTGTTAGGAAAATTCACCACACACCTCGAACAACCAATTTTCGAAAAACTTAAAGATATTCATTACAATAATTATTTAACTATAAAACTCTTACTTAAAATTCTAATAGTGCAGATCTTGGAAATGGACCTGGGAGTGAAACTAGGGTAACACATCGTCTTCCACCGCGCCATTACTAAAAATTCAATTTACATCTATATAAGGCAGCAGACTTTTGCCTCGTATGGTGCTTATTAATGCAAACTAGAGGCTGGGGCGCCCCTTGGGGCGCCTCCTCGCCGGTAAGTGGCGATCCAATCTTTATGCTATGACGGTACCTACAACGGTCTTTTTATATACATCTACTAACTCACAAACCACATAGTAGTAAGATATGTACCATGTTGGTCACTTAGATTAATGAAACAATATGGGCAGAAAGATATAGCAACCTGAATTGCAATTGCATTGTATCTCTAAATTTTATCATATTTTGTGATTGTGTAGCCCATAATATTTCGTATTTGAAATTGAAAACTTGCACGGTTGTGCGGCTCAAAGACTACGCGCTCGCAAAAGACTGAATTTGCCTGCTGGTAGAGGTATCTTGTAAATGTGCACAATGGTTACATGTGGAATTCTTTTTAGAAATTTTTGGAACTTGTAAATATATTTTTCGAATTTCTAAAATGGCAGAAGCACTGAAGCAATGATGCTCAGGAGCATAAAACACTTCTTGCAGCCCATGCAACATGTTTTAGCCCGAGACATAAGGTTTTCCACATAATTAATTATAATATTTATTAGTTGGCTTTTTTTGCTTGCCATCGAAAAAGGGAAGTTTTGTATAAATAAATAAGTGTAAAATTACAAGTTGATATGCGAGACTAAATATTTTGCTGCTAATGTGGTACTACTACGAATAAATGTATAACTGTGAAACAGCAAAGATGACAAAGCGCTCACCAATAGAACAAACATTTTTTTATAACGGGACTAAAGGAACTGGAGCAAGGAACTTCTGTACATCGAATCTCAGCTACGCATTGCTGATACCATGAAAACCATTAAGAGAACATTTGTTTTCGAGTTAAGGAGCCTACGGTTTTGTTTGCCTTATCATAAGTGCTACCATGATACCCATTGCTCTCAATTTGATTTTCAGAAACCAACAAGAGCATCCTAGTTTTGTTTGCCTTCTCATAAGTGCCGGGAGAAAGAAAAAACATCCCAGACTGAACAGGTCACGCTGTGCATATCAAAGATAACCATCTCAGGACAACTACAGAGACCTAAAGAACACACAGCAATAATTTTCGAAATAACAAATCTCCTGTAAACTTCTTCCATCTCCCAGCACATGAAACGGCCACTCTTCGGAAACCATCCATGTCTTGTATTGCAAGCTTCAGCAACAACTGGGGAAAGAAGTACAGCATTCATTGCGTTCTGCAAAAGTTAGAGATCCAGTAAGAAACTTTGTGCATTACATCACATGGGTTACTAGGAAATTTATGCTGAATACACGCTGTGTTCCTGGTCTTCTATATTGACCAGATTACAGCACACACACCTACAGCACTAGAGGCCTCCCTTTACCGTGAAAGTCCCAGGTCCAAGAACTGCTCTCATTGAAATTACAAGGCACACAATATTCAAGCGAACATTCAAGCAATCAAGTGTGCAGAGAGAGAAGACCCTACAGATGCACTAAATGGACACCATCATTTGCCGGTCCAAGCATAAATGTTATAACAAAATGAACTAAACTACTCCAACCTCGCTGCAGATTTGGAACAATCCGATCAATCATGTTCTGGCCTAAATAATTTTGCGTAAGAGAAGTGATAAAAAAGCTCATCCTACAGATCAAGAATTTGATGGACATAAGAGTAAAAAAATGAAGCAAAGAGCAACACTTGCTGAGAAAAATCTCTGTGCCATTCATGCATAGGTGAAGAACCCTCAGATGAAGAAATTTAGGGATGAAGAAAGCACCAGGAGGATTAAAATATGCACCTATCATATTCCCTTCTTAACCGAGGTAGAAATGCAGGGATGAGAACACCGAAAGGATTAAAGTCGGTGCCTATCAAATTCCCTTCTAACCAAAGTATGGCCAAACCCAACAGCACAGAAAATTTGCAAACTGGAACACATTATGTCACAGACAATATAGTGCCCAGGTGACTGAAAAGAGAATAATTTGTATCGAGGTAAATTAAAAAAAAAGAGCCACATTCTATGATAATGATGCAATAAAATCGTTTCATATCCATATTTCTGATGACATTAATACTATCGAGGTCAATTAAAAAAAAGAGCTACATTCTATGATAATGATGCAATAAAATCTCTGTGCACCCAGGTGACATTAATATTAATATTATCTTATTAGGAAAATACGCGCAGAAAGAAATCTAGAAATACATGCGATGTTTCTTTAATTAGGACAACAGATGAAGCTAAGAACCAGAGTTGAAAAGAGCAAGTGGCAAGGGATTCTTCACTTGTAACAAGCTATTTTTTATGTCATTGCCAAACGTGAACAATAGAAACCTAAAAAGAACAGAAAACATAAAGGGCCAAAGGATATGTTTTCATATTCAATAAAGCTAAACAAAAGCAAGAGTGTCAGCTAATTGTTTTCATTATGATAACTACAGGCAGATTTAGGATTCGTTCTCCATTGCTTAGTTTTTTTTCTTCAACCACGTGAGGTAAGAAGAAATATACAACTTAATTCTGTTTGTCACTGTTCAAAAAGCACTTCCTAAATTTTGAATAAAGTATCACTCAAGTAGACTAATTTGTTGTACAACATCATCAGAACATACACTTTCAAACAGTAATATCTACTATGCAACACTATAACAGGCTAATGTAACATTGTTCTTCATTAGCAGCTTGTTTTATCCAAAAAAAGAAGGAAACTCTTTCAAGCATACAATTCAGCGATTTGACTCAAATGTGGCTGTTCAGCAGTGAGAGCAACAATCTACAAGATACAATACATATATGAAGAAAATGAAACTGGATTATTCGAAATATACATACTATGGAGAGCATTTATTTACTGTATATATTATTTGTGCATAATACTATGAGCAAGTTACCAAGGTTAGTTGTGAATAACCTCGGACAAAAAATTGTACAAAAGTAGGAATTGATGAAAACCATGGCCCCAAAACTTAAGGACATTATTAGAGAAGCTATATTGAAATAAACGCGATACAATGGGACCAGCGCAAGCAAAAAATGCAAAAAAATGATGAGATTATTCATTTATTCATCTAAAAATAGATTTTACAGAGTTGCACTTTACATATGGTACTCATTATATATATATGAAGTTTGGGCAATTATCAGTAGACTATTATTACAAGTAATGCATCCGTAGCATGGAACGGTGAAGATAAGCTAGATCATGGCAACCAAATTACTCGTTCTTCTTACATTAAATACACAACAGCCTGGGAGAAAAGTTTGGATGTAACCAAATGTACTTATTGATGTAAAACCTGAAGTATAGATGGTGCAGCACCAGGACAGATACTGACCATGGATTGGAGTGCAACGACGCAGAATGATATACATACACAATTATAATAAGCATAGCACAGAAAAACATGACAAAAACAACAATTTGATTTCACACACAGGTACTGAAAAGGTGAAATTAAAACAAAACATTCCAGAGTTGACTAATTCTAGTTGCATTGAAATCTTCATTGAATCTTAATACAGTACCAAAAGAAACAGCTAAGTAAGAGTCATCTATCATATTACTTTTACCTTAGTCATGGTGCGCGATTCTAAGGAACTTGTATGGCCGGCAGCAGATATCGTCAGCAGCAAGTTTACCTATTCCTCCGATTGTCCTTTTCTCTGGTGATCTATGGAATCTTCTGCACCACTTATCCCCGGCACTGTTTAGAAAGTAAAAGTAATCAATATCTCCTAGCCGGGCAGCACCCACTAGTATCACTGTGTGCATCATGACTTTGCTTCCATCTTTTATAGTCCTGTTGTTGTATGGGCACTGGTATACTTGGCCATACTTCAGATTCTCGAACTCCTCCCCAGTGATTATATCCACAGTTAGAGGGTAGCCATTAGCTATCTCTTTAACAATGTCTTCAAAGTACCCATCAACTCGCTCTACACCACCGATTTTGCAAGTAAATTGACCATCCTACAAGAAATGAAGAAAAGATGTTAAATATTCAGGAGTTTATAAACAAAAAAATCAAGGGTTTTCAACATTGTTGCCACTATGACCAACCCCATTCTTAGGATGTCATTTGACCAATCGAATCCTCAGAAACTCCACTGCTCCTTAGTTCAATACATATTTTATTTGTTTCTATATGGATGCTGTTTTTCGGATATCTCTAGTCAATTTGTTGTTACAGATGGCCATGAAATTACATAGTTCAGTTGCCTTTGGTGCTAACTTTGATGACCAGGTTCAGCTAGCTACTGAAACAACTCAAGGTAAAAAAAAATCCGCAAAGCAAAAGAGAATCTATGTGCAACAAATCATCCAAGAAACCAGGTATTATGGTACCATAAAACAAAGAGTACCTCATCAGGCAGCAATAACGATTATTAACCAAAAACAAATCACAGTCAGATGAACAAATAGCTGGAGGGCACAACTTATAGTGGATATGCAAATAGCTGAAAGGTATAGACTGATAGTCAATAATAATACACAACAGTTGAACCAATTACTATATAGCTAATTGGTACAGCAATACTACTAACATTAAAACTCCAATAACCCACATGGACATCAGGAGCCGGAAGCCTAGACTAAAGCTCCTACTGACATAACATCACGCTTGTCACATCAGCGACTCGGGACCAAAATTTATCTCCTACAAGTCTCACCTCTCTCAAATGGCAAAACTGATGACATGCTAACGGTGGAGATGATGGAATGGCAAAACTGATTGTCAAATGACATGCTAACGCTTGTCACACTAACGGAGCAGTGGTGTTTCTGAGCATTAGATCGGTCAAATGGCGTTTCTGAGAATGAGGTCGCTCATAGTGGCAAGAATGATAAAAACTCAAAAAACAATTAGGCATGCTCACCTTATCCTGCACTCCAACAGTCTGCAGTAACTCTATCATCCCACGCACTGCATCATCATCTTGGTAATTAATTTCTGCTTCATCGATCCCTTGAGCCAATTTCGCTTTCTTAAAAGTATCCTTCAACGAGTATGGATTCATAGTAGGGACGATAACATGGCTGCCTGATAAAGTTTCACATATCCTAACAGTCATTTCAGCTCCCTTTGCAAGAGCAAAAGGCAGGCAATCATCTGCCATAATAGAACATGTTAGGGCTGATGTTGCATGTGCTAGCTATTCTAGTATAAAACAGTTTTAGATTGCATGAGTTAGGCATGTTTATCGATGAGCATGTACCTGTATCTTCCTGATTAAGAATCCTTCCAATAGGGAATGTCCTATTTGCGGAGAGGTTCCCAAATGAGAAATGAAAGTCCTCCCTATGCTAAAGTAAGAAAGTTTAGTCAGTTACAAATTTACAATGCAGTGAGTCGGTAGCAATAGAATCCAACACATAAGGAGACCTTTTTTTTGGCAAAGTTTGGTGTTTAAGGTTGTTGAATTCGTAGGTGGCAATGTGCCATTGTGCTTAGCTCAACCAAAAGGAAGTTTCTTTCAGGTTCTTTAAATAAGTTTCTTACCCTATATATGAAAACCGAAATATAGGTTCTAAGCAATAAATTATGTTTGTCGAAACTAAAGTACTAACATATTGCCCAATGAAGATTAAATGCGGATGTGCTGCAAATTTGTGTTATTCTAATGGGGCTGCATTGCTGGCAAGTAATACTAAAATGTTACTCCCTCCATTCCACAATGGACCTTGTTAGCAAGCTAAAATAGCTTTGCTAAAAAGGGTTACATTATGGAAGGGAGGGAGTACTACGGTCCATGTCTGTAACTTGTATTGTCAATGCATATGAATTTCGTTACATGTGTGCTGTGAATTTCGACTGCAAGCACCTATTAGTTATTCCCTTTTAAATTTTTCTCATGCTATCATACAACAATTACATTTCAGCCTAACACGAGCAAGCAATAAACTAGAAGGGGCATATCACAGATTCTTGCAGATCTGACTTACCTTGGCATTACAATTGCTGCAATGAAACGCAGGCAGGTCAACGAAGAGTTCTCGGGTAGGGTGATTCGTGTGCTGACACGCCGCGCAGATCCATGCTACGCCATCTAGATTGGATCTTCTGCCCCATATGATCCGCCGAGGTACGTCGCGAAGAACCACGCCCTTCCTCCGCTTACGCCTTGGAGCCCGGAACCACTTCCATGGGCCTTGATTTAGCATGCTCACTGGCGTGCTTGCGAGCGCGGGGAGGGGACAGTGGGAGGAAACCTAACCCTAGGTCGAGGGAACGGCAGGAAAAGGGGAAAAGAGGGAGCTCCTAGCGAGCCGCGGGGGGGAGAGACTGGACCTTTGATTCTGCTCTAAAAAACTTCCGAAATGCCTAGCTGCTCTATTTGTCGCTGTGTCCATCCTCCCTCAGTGGCCTTCCCCCTCATCGTGCGGTCCTAGTCCCTCGGCCGGCACCAACCGCTTGGGTCCCGCCACCTGGCCCTCGGAGTAAATCTCTATCTTTATTGCCTATGCTCGTTTCCTCGAGTAGGTCAGTTTTTTTTCGTGTGCAGCTTCGTTTTTGCGGGATCGGGATGCTGACATGCGGTAGGACGTACCCCAATCACGGACACGACCAAGTCGACTTTAGTGCTCCCTCCGTTCGGAATTACTGTATAACATTGCGTCTTACAAAGAAGTGTCATCGAAATGAGATGAATGTGGTTGAAATGGGTTAAAATGGACGTATTAGTTTATTATTCATCTAGATAAATCCAATCCACTTAACAGTTATTTTGATAGAGAGGGAGTTTATATAGCCGCCTTACTCAAACTGAAGCCAAAACTTAAACAATTTCACGAACCCACGAGAACAGTTGTCCATCCATGGCGTTGCTCCAATCTCCCCAGCTCTTCCCATGGCTCCTCGTCATCATCGCCACCCTTCTCCTCCTCAAGCAGCTCCTCGCTGCCCCAGCTAAGAAACGCGCCGCTGTCTCGGCCAAGCCTTCGCTCCCGCGCCCGAGGGGCCTGCCCCTCGTCGGCAACCTCCACCAGCTCGGCGCGCTCCCCCACGACTCCCTCTCTGTGCTCGCCGCCAGGCACGCGGCGCCGCTCATGCTGCTCCGCCTCGGCTCCGTGCCGATGCTCGTTGTCTCCTCTCCGGACGCGGCGCGCGCTGTGTTCCAGCACAGCGATCGCGCCCTTTCCGGCAGGCCGGCCCTCTACGCCGCGACCCGTTTCTCCTACGGCCAGCAGAACATTTCCTCCGCGCCCCCGGACGGCGCGTTCTGGCGCGCCGCGCGTGCCTGTCGGAGCTCCTCGGCGCCCCGCGGGTGCGCGGGTTCCGCCAAGCCAGGGAGGGGGAGGCTGCCGCTCTCGTCGCCGCCGTGGCGGACGCGACAGGAGCCGGCGCGCCGGTGAACTTGAGCGAACTGCTCCTCACCTCGAGCAACATGATCGTGCGGCGTGTCGCCTTCGGCGGTGACGACGGCGGCGAAGGCACCATGGAGACTCGTGCTGTCCTCAGGGAATCGCAGAACCTCCTTGGTGCTTTCTGGGTCGCCGACTACGTTCTGTGGCTCGGGTGGTTGGACGCGCTCCGTGGCCTGCGGGGACGCCTGGAGCGGAACTTCCATCAGCTCGACGCGTTCTACGAGAGCGTCATCGACCGCCACCTCGACAAGCGGACGTCCGCCGACGCCGACGACGAGGAGGACCTGGTTGACGTGCCCCTCCGCATTCACGGGAGCACGTTCGGCAGTCGCGACCAGATCAAAGGCATCCTGACGGACATGTTCATTGCCGGGACGGACACGTCGGCGGCGGCGGTGGAATGGACGATGACGGAGTTGGTCAATCACCCGGACGTCCTGGCCAAGGCGCAGCACGAGGTGCGCAGCGTCGTCGGTGACGGCGCCGACATGGTCCGAGAGCCCGACCTACGAGGCCTCGGCTACCTGAAGCTGGTCATCAAGGAGTCCATGAGGCTTCACCCACCGGTGCCGCTCCTGGTGCCACGGGAGACCACCGAGCCGTGCACGGTCCAAGGCTGCGAGATACCGGCCGGGACGCGGGTGCTTGTGAACGCCAAGGCCATCGGCGCGCACCCCGGCGCGTGGGGTCCCGACGCGGCGCGGTTCGTGCCTGAGCGGCACAGCGAGGTCGACGCCGGCAAGGACTTTAGGCCGTGGGTCGAGGATAGCTTCGCGCTCGTGCCGTTCGGGATCGGGCGGACGAGCTGCCCGGGCGTGCATTTCGCGACGGCCGTGGTGGAACTGGTTCTGGCAAACTTGCTCTTCTCCTTTGACTGGCGCGCGCCGCTCGGCGAGGCGGTGGACGCTGAGGAGGAGAACGGGCTGACGGTGTACATGAAGAATCCTCTCATGCTGCTAGCGAAACGTGCAGTGAGGCAATGGGACAATTGATCTTAGGATAACGAATTATACACGTGTCGGATATATGCCAAATAGGGGTATATTAGATGGTAGTCATAAGTGCCGGATTACCAGGGTGGCCCAAGTGGTAGCGGGCTATGGTTCATTGGGCGGCCCAGTAACCTGACGCACAGAAGCTGGATTCTAGAAGGACCCGGATCACGGCCCACGTGATCTGGCTTGGAGGAGAAGACGGATTCCTTACATTCCAAGTTATAGTTACCGTAGTCTTCTAGGTTTCCTATTCTGTAAGCCCTAATCCGGCTATTATATAAAGCCGGACGGGAGATAAGTTTGATAACGAAGAACAGAGAATAAGATATAGGCTAACTCGCCGGGAAGTTGATCCTCAGCGAATAGCTAGATCTAAACCTCACATTGTAATTCTATACACAGGCTTTAGCCCTGATTAGTGAGATTGCAGGAGTAGGAACGTCGTACTGTCGCGACGTACCGAACCTGGGTAAACCCTGTGTCAATTGTCCACCACGTGATCCCGTTACCCCACGTCTCTACCATAGTCTCATGGCACCCCCTTCTATGAAAACTACTACGATGTCTCGACAGTTGGCGCCCACCGTGGGGCAAACGACGTCAGGCGTGAAGTTCTGATCTGGGATACTCGGCGGAATCGGAAGATCAATCACTGTCGGAAGCCTGGAGTTCGACGACGATGTCGGACGCTTCCTCGACAACGGATCCTACATACCGGCGCAAAACCACCTGGTAAGTGCCTGCGTGTTACCGATCGGATCTGCTAACATCTTTATTGGGCTAACTGCAGAAGCAATGGGGTTTTGCGGTGGAAGCAAATATTTTCCACCCGCCCTATACCCAGTCGAAGATGACTATGATACCGGATTCTGCTCAGATCGCCGACAAAAAAAGTGATACACACTTTATCGGCATGGTGCAATCCGAAGTCGCCGAAAACACGGATGACGGAAATCCCGTGCAAGAGGTAGATAACAACACACCCGTCACAGAGGCGGAAGATCCGACATCCGTCAGCATGACGATGAACTCGGAAGCCGATTCAGTATTAGCCGCCATTGAGGCGAGATTAGAGTCGGAAACCGGATCGGATAATTTCGATTCCGAGGATGAGGATGAGGATGCCTTCGAAAGAAAGGTAAAATCTCTTCAAGAGGGATTCCATGAAGTGCTAATGGCAAAACCAGCTGAAACCGCGGATGCCGACAGCCAGGAAAGCCCTAAAACTCCTCCGCCAGAGGAAGAGAGAGAAGACGGAGAAACTTCTCCGATATTTCCAAACGTCAAGGAATTGACAGAAGATGAGCCTGTCAAAAAGCCTCCCTCTTCCAAGAAAAAGCATCGTGCCGCTAAAAAACTCCAATCCAAAATCCGGAAGAAGAAATCAGCCGATTTAGCTGATGAAAACCTGGAAGTAGGAGATGCTAGCAGAACAAAGCCAACGGAGAAGAAATCCAAAGAAATCCTTGCTCCGCCAATGACGGAACAGGAAGAACAGGAGCTGTTACAAAAACCAGTGGGACCAAACGAATCCTCTGAAATGCTGGAAGCCAGGAGACGAGCTTTCCAACGGCAACAGCAACATCTACTCAGATCTCGTGAACACCTCCAAAAAACTCAGGATGACAACAAGGTCATGAAGGAAGAATAGAGGAGTACGAGAGAAAGAATAGATCCGCCTTAAAACCTACAAGGTTACCCGGAATTATAAGACCGGAAGTACTGCCGCCAAAAGAAAGGTTCCATAACCCATCTTGGCAAAAGCAGGTAAACTGCAAAGATGCCAGAGGCGAACCAATATACAAAACCGCAGTAGAAAACACGGAAGCAGCGTTCGCCATCCTCAACAATGACATGTACTCCAACGGTGAAAAACTTCAAGGGGTGTATGCTTTCCTAGGAAAAGCATTGCAACAACAACAGCGGGGCCAAGAGCGATCAGGGAGGCTGTACGATAACTCCGCCCTATGCAAAACAGCTACTTGCGCTGCTGGAGCACCTGGACCGGAAGAACCTGGAGATTCAGACAATTCAAAGGATAAGAAAGAAGATCCGAGAAAAGACAAGAAAAACCCCGACAATAGGGACGAAGCGTCTAGAACCGGATCCCATCTCCCGAAAGGTGGATATAAACCCCGCGATCGGGAAGAAAAACACCGGAATGACGGCAAAACAATGCCACCTCCGAGAAACCCAGTTGAGAAAGCCGGAATACACGATTTTCCTCACAGGCGTGAGAGATCTCGGACACCTCCTAAGGACAAAGAAAGGCAAAGGAGCAGAACTCCGCCTTATCCCAAAGGACGTGATCTCGGAAGAAATAGAAACGATCCCGGAAAAGCGCGTCCGCGCAACAATGTAAAAGAAAGGAGTAGATCCCCTTCTGTCCATTCAGCCGGAAGATATTCCGCACACATTGATAGAGCGGAAAAGGATGATCTATACTTTGGACCTAAGTGTTTCACCGACAGGATCCGAAGGATAACCCTGCATTCTGGCTTCGCCAAGGTCGGTCCAACGTACCAGAAATACACCGGCAGCACAAACCCGGATACCTGGCTCTCAGACTACTATACAGCCGTCCAGATCAACAATGGAACAGACCTGGAAGCTGTCAAGTTTCTTCCCCTAATGTTACTGGACGGAGCTAGAGATTGGATCAATGGATTACCATCAAGAACTGTCGACAGCTGGGATGATATGGCTCGAGTATTCACTCAGCATTTCCGGGGAACGTACAAACGCCCGAACAACATCAACCAGCTAAACCGTTGCACCCAATTTGAGGATGAACCATACGTGGATTTCATCTCCAGATGGACTGCAATGAAGAATAGTTGCTCTGGAGTAACTGACGTACAAGCAATGCATGCTTTCGTCAATGGCCTAAAACCCGGACCGGTACCGTTCATGGTTGGTTCCAAACAGCACAAGGATCTCGGATCTATGCTTACAACCGCCAATGAACATGCTGCAGCCGAAGACGACATCAGAGCAAGAGGAGGCAATATCGAATCACTGATACTTGCCAAGAAAACTCCTCGCTCTGACAAAAAAAGGAACTCCAGAAACAACGACAAAACCCAAAGAGGTCAACATAGCCTTTGGAAGTGACAAAGGGAATAAGTGGAAAGGACGCAGCCCAGATCCAATCAACTACACTCCAGAAGAGTGGGAAAGGATTAAGTCGGAACCCTGCGTCCACCATTCACAATTTGGGAAACCCACCAATACAAACGCGCAATACCGGCTGAACAAGCACATGAAAGGCAGTGCAGGATCCGGAAATAAGGGGAAGGGTTCCAAAAGGAAACCCGCCAAACAAAAGCCAGAAGTTGACAAAGAAGACAGTGAATCGGACACTGATGAAAAAATCCAGGAACAACAGCGAAAGGGCGAACCCAAATTTCCGAGAGTTGATGGAGAAGCAATGTTAACATTCCTAGCAACTCCGTCAGCAAAGGTGGCCAAGAGAACGCTTCGAGAAATAAACGCGGTTGTTCCGGCAACCCCGAAATTCTTGAAGTATTCCAACACACCAATTACCTGGGATCAGTCTGATCATCCCGGGAATATCCCTGAACCCGGCACACAAGCTCTTGTCGTAAGCCCTATTGTCCAGAACACTAGGCTAAGAAGAGTGCTGATGGATGGAGGATCCAGCATTAACATAATGTACCTGGATACGCTGAAGCACTTGAAGATTTCCGAGTCCCAGCTCAATTACAGCAACATACGCTTCCATGGCATTGTTCCTGGCAGATAAGCACGATCCCTAGGAGAAATTTCCCTAGATGTCACTTTCGAAGATAAAGATCACTTCCGTCAGGAAAAAGTATCCTTCAAAGTAGTGTCGTTCGAAAGCGTGTATCACGCAATACTCGGACGTCCAGCTTTCGCCAAATTCATGGCAAGATCCTGTTATATCTATAACAAGCTGAAGATGTCAGGACCCAAAGGAGGAGTAATTACCATAGCTGGTGACTTCAAGCTGGCAAACGAGCTGGAGAAAGAAAACGCCCTTTGCGCTCAGAGTCATAGCAAAGGAAGAACTGAAGGAACTGACCAAGGAGGTATCGCCGACAGAAATGCCGGCAGGAAAAGAAACCCGGAAGCCAACAGACAGCTTCAAGGCGTCCGAGAATACAAGACAGGTAATCCTAGATCCCAAAGATCCGACAAAATTCGTCGTCGTAGGGACTGGGATGACCGACAAATAGGAAGGCGAGCTCATCAAGTTCCTCCGTGAGAACTGGGATATTTTTGCCTGGTGTCCAGCTGACATGCCAGGCGTACCCAGGGAACTTGCTGAGCACCAACTCAAGGTGATTCCAGGCTCAAAACCCGTCAAACAAGGTCTCCGTCGATTTGACGGAAGAAGACGGAAGGCTATTGGCAAGGAAATTATCCGGCTTTTAGCAGCAGATTTCATCCAGGAAGTAATCCACACTGAATGGTCTGCAAATCCGGTGTTAGTACCGAAGAAAGACACTATTGCTCTTAGAATGTGTATAGATTACACAGGCTTGAACAAATTGTGTCTGAAAGATAGGTTCGCGTTACGGCGAATCGATCAAATTTTAGATGCCACTGCAGGCTCTGAGCTTTTATGCTTTTTGGATGCATACTCCGGGTACCACCAAATACGCATGAAAAAGGAAGATCAAATTAAGACTTCTTTCATAACCCCGTACGGGACGTACTATTACGTAACCATGCCATTTGGCCTGAAGAACGCAGGTGCAACCTACCAGCGTTGCATGCAACGTTGTTTGCATAGTCAGATTGGCAAAAACGTCCATGTTTACGTGGACGATATTGCTGTCGTAACCAAGGAAAAAGATACACTCCTTGAGGATTTGCGAGAAACCTTCGAAAACTTGCGCACTTACAAGATGAAGTTAAATCCATCAAAGTGCGTATTCGGGGTTACCTCAGGAAAACTTCTGGGTTTCATCGTCTCTCATTGAGGAATAGAAGTTAACCCGGAAAAGATCAAAGCTATCTTGAACATCTCGAAGCCTACATGTGTGAAAGATGTCCAAAGATTGACGGGTTCCGCCGCTGCCGTCAGCAGATTTATTAGTCGGCTGGGGAATAAAGCCTTACCACTCTACAAGTTGCTGAAGAAATCCGACAAGTTCGAATGGACAGAAGAGGCCGATGCAGCGTTAACCCAGTTAAAGGAAACTTTGATGAAAACTCTGATTTTGGCATCCCCAAAAGACGAAGAACCCATGTTACTGTACCTCACGGCTACAAACCAGGTTATTAGTGCGGTAACCGTTGTGGAACGGAAGAAGGATGAACAAAGCATACCAGACCAACATCCGGTATATTACATAAGTGAAGTTTTCTCCGAGTCCAAACAAAGGTACCCACACTATCAGAAACTGGCATATGGTGTATTTTTCGCATCTAGAAAACTGCGCCATTACTTCCAAGGGCATTCCATAACAGTGGTATGTAAAGCACCACTAGGGGATATAATAAACAATGCGGAGGCAACCGGCCGAGTAGCCAAATGGGGTATCGAGCTGGCAGCCTTTGACATTAAGTATCACCAAGGACGGCAATAAAATCCCAGGTTTTGGCAGATTTTGTCGCAGACTGGACGGAAGCAATGGAGAAAACACCAATGCTAGAGTCCGAGTACTGGATCATGCACTTTGACGGATCCAAGATGAAGGAGGGAGCTGGAGCTGGTGTAGTCTTAAAATCCCCTAAGGGCGATACAATGGAATACGTATTGCAAATACACTTCAACGCCAGTAATAACGTGGCAGAATACGAAGCTCTGCTTCATGGCTTGCATATTGCAAAGGAAATAGGAGTAAAGCGCATCTTGTGCTATGGCGACTCGGATTTGGTACAACATCAGCTTAACCAAACCTGGGACGCAAAAAGCCCTATAATGGCCGAATACCGGAGAACGGTGGACGAGTTCGCCATCTGTTTCTTTGGATTCGAGGTACTCGACATCAAAAGGGAGGAAAACTGGAACGCGGATGCGTTAGCCCGCATGGGATTAGAGAGGGTAAAAACCCTACCACCAGGGGTATTCGTTCAGCACTTGCACGAGCCATCCATAAAAGGTGGAGACGTTGATTATCCTCTGGCTTCCGAATCCATTGAAGTTATGCTCGTTAAATCGGACTGGACGATTCCATATTTAAACTTCTTAGTCAATCAGAAGTACCCGGAAGGAGCAGACGAAATCTTGCAAAGACAAATACATCGTCGATGCAAAGGATACATGGTAATTGACAACTGCCTGTATAAATGCAGTACTTCCGGAATCTTTCAGCGGTGTATCTCACCAGAAGAAGGAAGAGAAATACTGGAAGAAATTCACGCCGGAGATTGCACGCATCATGCTCAATCAAAAAGCATAGTTAAAAAAGCATTCCGCGTTGGGTTTTTCTGGCTAACAGCCAAGACAGATGCTGAGCACATAGTTAATACATGTGCAGGGTGGCAATATTACGCCAAGCAGACTAATTTGCCGGCCCAAGCACTTAAAACTATCCCCATTACATGGCCGTTTGCGGTCTGGGGGCTAGATATGATGGGACCGTTCAAAACGGCAAGAGGCGGACTTACTCATCTACTCGTTGCAGTGGATAAGTACACCAAATGGGTGGAGGCCAAACCCATCAAAAAGCTGGATGGTGCAACTGCCAGAAATTTCATCATCGACTTAGTAATGAGATACGGCGTTCCACACAGCATTATAACTGACAACGGAACAAATTTCTCCATTGGGGAGTTGGCAAAATATTGCCGACAAACGGGAATTCGCCTAGATCTTGCATCTGTGGCACACCCGCAATCCAATGGACAGGTTGAGAGAATGAATAGCTCAATCATGCAAGGAATACGCCCAAGACTCGAATCTCCTCTTCATAGAGCAGCTGGAGCATTGGTAGAAGAGTTACCTTCCGTGCTTTGGAGTATTCGAACGACGCCAAATAGATCAACTGGGCAAACCCCGTTTTTCCTAGTAGATGGTGCGGAAGCTATTCTTCCAACGGACATGATCCATGACAGCCCAAGAGTGCAAGATTTCGACGACTCAGATGCCTAAGAAGCACGACAGGATGCCGTTGATCTCTTAGAAGAGGAACGAGAGCTTGTGCTTCAAAGATCCACCATTTACCAGCAAGGTTTGCGACGTTACCATAGTTGGAAAATCAGGCATCGTTCTTTTAAAGAAGGTGACCTAGTGCTGAGGCTGGTGCAGCAAAGGAAGCACAAATTCGCCCCAGTTTGGGAAGGACCATTTGTCATAAGTAAAGCCATGAAGAATGGATCGTATTATCTTGTCGATATTCGAGATACGGAAGACGATCCCGAGAAGCCGAATCGCAAAAGAAAGAGAAAGATAGATGTTGAGCTAGGAGAGATAAAGAGGCCTTGGAGCATCCAACAGTTACGTCCCTTCTATACTTAGTTCAATCTCTATGTAAACATCTTTTGAGATCATGAAATAAAGTTGTCGGAATTCTGATATCCATGTTTTTACAAGTTCATTATAGTACAAAGCATGATTCGACGTTATCTATTTCCCAATGATCTTACAAAATACTCAATGTTAACCCGAATTGTGCCTGCGTGCTCGGCGTTTAAAAACGGAATGATTTCAGCCTGCTAACGGCTAAAGGAAACTTGGATTGTGCCTGCGTGCCCAAGTTTCAAAAAATTCCTTACCATTCTCTAAGCATTATCTGATTGATCATGTGTTGGGTCACTGAAGCTAGTTCGTAAAAATGCCTTTAGTATGATCCATGTTTCCGAGTTTAAACTGATTGGTTATACCCAGTTACTCAGCATGATGCTTCATAATGCTATTGAGCCATTTTTCAAATACTAAGGATAGTTAAAACGCATACGCCAGAGAGCTTACAAGATAAAGGAATAGTCAAACCCGAAAACCTTGCAAGGAATTTCATAATTCAAAGCTGCAAAAGGCGGAGTTCTTGTTTCGACAAACGGAATAGAAGCATTACAATATGAATTACATTGTAAAAATAATGCTCCTATTGTACAAATACACCATCCAGGTTAAGTGCAGTCCTTCAAGCATCCGAGTCTTCTTCGCTGCTGTCATCCTCGGGGGCTGCAGGAAGCTCTTCTTCTGGATAGGTGATGGAAATATTCACCATAGAGGCAATCTTGGTGGCGTGACCTTTGATTTCATCAAAGATGGTGGTTCGCTGACTTTCCGTATATCCTTGAGGGATACCGGATGCCACACGCCAAGATTTCGCACCAGGGTAATGCAGACGCATAAGGCCGAGAGCCATGCGCGCACCACCTCGTGCAGCGGAGCGTAGGATAGATTCCTTGGACTCCGCCACCTCCATGATGGCACCCGGAAGTTTGTAAACCTCCGAGAATTCCATAGTACTTGTGGGAAGGAACTTGTTAATCAACTGCATTCCTGCATCTCTGATTGCGTTCCATGCCTCCCCAAAAGCTCGGATTTTCTCAATCCGAGAAATTCCTGGAAAATTTCCTATTTTTTCGAAAAAAGCAACCAAAAAAGGTTAGGCGAAAAAATGCAGAAAGAAAATAAAACATGGAGAAATCGGTAAAAGGAACTAACTTACCAAGAACCTTGTCAATTTCGGTACCTTCCTTCAGGCGCGGGAATAACATACTTTCCAAATCCTGGATAATAGACTTATCTTCCGCCGCCTGCAAAGAAGCCTTGGATTGAGCAATCCCAAGGGCCAGATTACTGGCTTCCAGGTCTTTTTGAGCCTTCATAAGCTCCTTACAAAGGTTCGAGTTTTCCTCACGGAGCCGAGCGGCATTGCTGGCGTCCTCAGCTAATTCTTTGGCCTTAGCTAAAGCAGCTGGCGGACAAGAAAAATATTCCGAGTTTAGAAAAAATTCGAGAAAATTATTTTCCGGATAAAAAACTGCAGAGAATAAATACCTGTTGTTTCCGATAGCTGTAGCTGAGATGATGCCAGCTCGTTGTTTTTCAACTCAATAATAGATTGAAGGGTTCTAACTTCTTCATTTTTGATGTTAAGCTTGTTAAAAACTTCTAAGTTTATGGCATCAGCAGAATGCTGAAACATGGAAATGAAAGCCAAATGCTTAAGTATGAACAAGCATAGTAAGAAGCATTAAGAAGAAATCAGGCTTTCAACTTATTGCTTGGGGGCTAGAAGTATTACCTTGCTCATTTCTCGCAAGTTTGCCAAGGTCTCGTTGAATTCTTTTGCATAGTCAGAGAAAAGAATCCCAACGTGATGAAGGCCATCTTGTATGACCTGACGAGGTGAAAATACGAAATCATTGCGAACAATTAATCCGCCTTGTGGCCAAGGGCGAATCAGAGGGGCAGGAGCGAAGAATTTCTTAGCCTCCGGACGAATATATCCAAGGTCGTCGAATGGTTCTTCCTTTATCCGGATATTGCTGTCCAAGTTGGAGATGGGTTCGTTTCCAACAAATGACCGGAGATTTTCACCCATCTGTGTTTCCGCTCTCCCCCTCACGCCCATGGTCCCAGAAGAAGATTCTCCTTTAATAGCAGCTTTATGTTTCTTCAACTTCTTTGTCTTCAGAGGAGTTGGGGCAAGGCTGAAAGGAGAATATCCGAGAAATAAATATCTCGAAGAACCAAAGGAGAACGATAACTAGGAAAGCTCCAGTAAAATACCTGGATGTGACGACGGGAATTCCGTCAACGGTTACCGTTTTCCCGAAAGTCACATGCCTTTTGCGTTTCCGTTCATTATAAAAGCTAGCATGTAATTCGCTAAGCTCGGTGTCGGAAGCAAGATCAGCTCCTCCAAGTTCGTCGAACTAGGAAAGAATTAACAATGTGTTGAGAGTCGGAGAAAGAGGTTAATCTGAGGAAAACCCGGAAGCAAGGAAAGTATAAATACCTTAGGAGCCAGATTCTCCACGTGATAAATCGCCAGACTTTCTTCATATTGATCGCTGGAGGCGACCAGTTGGTTAAGCCGCTTTATAAAATCATTCTTGGTATAGGCCTTATCTGTTCCCCTCATACTATCTTCTGGCCCTTTGTATTCACAAAGGAGCCGGGAACGAAAGGAAAGAGGTTGAATACGGCGTCCAAACCAACATAAAACGGTATCCTTCCCAGTTAAAGAAGGCTGAGAGGAAGTAAGCTTGGCGATACGTCGTTTTATCTTCATCAGGTTTTCCGGCAATGTTTGTACTGCTTCAACTGTCCAACTCTCTTGAGGGATGGCGGCGGAATTAACAAATGGAGGAACCCCGTTTTCCTTACCAGGGAATGAGATGTCCTGATGGTAAAAGAAAGAACCCAGCCAAGATTGGGCAGGTTCCGGCATTTTTATCTTCGGGTACCAGTCTTCTCTAAACTTCCGAAGGGTGAAAGATATAGTTCCGAAGATAGGAGAAATACCTTCTGTGATGTTATTTTTTACCTCAAAACAATATTGCCAAAAATCTAGACTAGGAGCTATTCCGAGGTACCCTTCAAAAAGGGCTTGGAAACTAGCTAGATAGAGGATGGAGTTTGGGGAAAGGTTATGTGGCTGAACGCCGTAATAGTTAAGGATGTCTAAGAAAAAGGCGGAAGGCGGTAAACCCATACCTCTCGCGATGTGAGAGGTAAGGAGGACGCGTTCTCCGTCTTTTGGTTTGGGCTCAAGTTCACCTTCCGAGTTCCGCCATTTACCTTTAACTATTAATCCCTCCCTTGACATTCGTCGAAGGAGGAGGAGAGGAGTATTACTCGGACTCCAGTTGCCAACGAATTCCGTTTCTTCGTTAGCTCCGGCAGCAGTGCGCTCGTCGCCATGGAATGTGATCTTTTCCTCCGCCATCTCAGGAGCAAACGGCGGAGTGGACGCGGAGTTCGAACCCGCAAGATTCGCGGCGACGGAAGGATTTCCTCCGTCCGCCGCGGAATCCGCGGTCTTTTCCGGCTCGTCGCCGGTGCGCGTCGGGGAGCCTAGCCGTGGATCTAGGTCGTTGATGATCTCCTCGATAGTGTGCGGGGCGGAGTGAACGGGAGAGGACGGCGAAGATGCCATTAGGTGGCGGCGCAGTTCGTCTCCGGTGATGCTCTGGGCGCGGTGGGCGTTCGGAACTTGTTCTTCGCTCGAGAGCTTGGGCGCAGTAATGGCGTGGAGAGCGAGAGAGCGGAAGGATTTCTGTGAGGACGAAGACGGCTACTTATAGCCGGAAATCCGTCAAGATACGTGCCAACGGCTATTTTGACCGTTGGATGATCTACGCGTGTCACTCGCCGGAAAATCCGGGAAATGAAACGACAGGGTAATGATGGCTATCTCCTCGTTTCCCGTGAGAATCTGTCAGAGATATGTTACTGGGTTTCCCGCGTGAAACCCAAACGTCCCTTGCGTCAGCATGATTCAAGCGCTGACGTAGGAAGTTCCTTCTCCGCGAAGAATCGCGAGAGAAAAGCCGGATTTTCAGGATTCCGAGTTTCATGTTACCATCTCTTTTCAAAGAAGAATAAGAAGAATCAAGACTGCTGATCGATATTTCTAGGACAAAGTACATTTGGCGAAAGACGGCGAATCAGAGTTTTAATCCTTCTTGGAGGCTAGTGTCGGATATATACCAAATAGGGGTATATTAGATGGTAGTCATAAGTGCCGGATTACCAGGGTGGCCCAAGTGGTAGTGGGCTATGGTTCATTGGGCGGCCCAGTAACCTGACGCACAGAAGCTGGATTCTAGAAGGACCCGGATCATGGTCCACGTGATCTGGCTTGGAGGAGAAGACGGATTCCTTACTTTCCAAGTTATAGTTACCGTAGTCTTCTAGGTTTCCTATTCTGTAAGCCCTAATCCGGCTATTATATAAAGCTGGACGGGAGATAAGTTTGATAACGAAGAACAGAGAAGAAGATATAGGCTAACTCGCCGGGAAGTTGATCCTCAGCGAATAGCTAGATCTAAACCTCACATTGTAATTCTATACACAGGTTTTAGCCCTGATTAGTGAGATTGCAGGAGTAGGAACGTCGTACTGTCGCGACGTACCGAACCTGGGTAAACCCTGTGTCAATTGTCCACCACGCGATCCCGTTACCCCACGTCTCTACCGTAGTCTCATGGCACCACCGTCTATGAAAACTACTACGATGTCTCGACAACACGTCTCGTACACCTAAATTAGCTTGTAACGCTACCCGCAAAAAAAGAAAAAAAATTTAGCTTGTAACGCTGTAATATGTGCTCACTAACAGACGAGACGATGCAAACCAACCAATGGTTAGGAGTGTGGCTGTACCTCAGCCAAACAGAGTTCAAACCTGAGTTCAAACTCAGGTTTGACATCTGTGTGTTGCATTTAGGCGACGAAATATTTTTTCAGTCGGAGCCGACGTCCCATCGACAACGAGATGGCTGTGGTGACTTCGTCAATCTCAAGACCCGTCGGCTCACGACTGTGGTGATTTAGTCAATCTCAAGACCCCCGACTCAGTTTTCGGAGGTGCTCATAGGGATAGCGTGTACGTGTATGCGTTCTTAGGGGTAAATGTATGCGTGTGTATGAACGTTTGCGTTTGTCTGTTTCTAAAAGAGCAGACAGAGACGATTTTTTTTCTTGCGACTGAGGAGACGGTTGCTTGGTTTGCATAGTCCTACTTGTCTGAAGTAAAACGAGAAAGACTTGACCGAACTCAAATCTAGACAATGATAAGTACAGTAGGAATGATTAGAAACACTCCTCTTGTGTGGCTCGTAGTAAGGGAGTACATTCATAACACGTCTAGAACACAACGACGCACGTAACGTGCATGTGTTTGTGTCCATCCCATTATAGCCTACAGTCTACATGATCCATCCACACAAGCGTAGGTACGTGACGACGAGCACAAGCGCGCTCAACGTCCTCGTCGCCCTCAAATCCGTTGGCTGCGCGCCCTCTGTTATTTTTCTTTTTGAGCTTCATTATTTTCGAGCGGTGGAGATACAACTTACAAGAAGGACCTAGAAAAGATTTAGAATTACAAAACAAGTTCTTGAATTTAACACAAGGGACCTCAATTCTAAAAAGGAAAAAAAAATCCGGTCCCGCTCCTGCTCCACTGAGCTCTTCACTAGATCGACCATGACCAACCAACGTCGCCGTATGTTAAGCGTTAGTATCCTAACAGAAGATGTATACGGATAGGTAGTTAGTTGTGGTTGTTAGCCATCGCGGCTTAACAATACTTGTATCTATCCTGCAAAAAAAAAATACCTATCCCACCCTATGGAAAGGCATGCCTAGTGCATATATAAGAGAACATCTATGAATCTATTTGGTCACCGCAGCCTAATCAATCACATCTACCTCTAAACTCTTTTTCGTGTGGTAACAGAGCCGACATGGCCAATGTCGGTCGTTTACCATGATGCTTCCTCCTCCTCCTCCGATGCTCCCATGGCGATCACCTCCTCTGTCAATGTCCGCCTTGGCCATGACAACTTCATGCTCTCAAGGGCACATATGTTCACCCATCTTTGGAGCCACTCCCTCCTCGGCCATATCGATGGGACGCTGATCTTCACTGTTGAGACCATCTCCACCACCACCGGCGAGGGCGGGGGGGAGGGGGGGGGGGCAGATCGTCGAGACCGTCAACCCATACTACGGCACATGGTATGCCTATGACCATACTGTGCGAAGTGGCATTCTCGCCGTTATCACCCAGGAGATCCTCGCGCACGTGATGAACGTGTGTACCTTGCGTGAAGCATGGAAAATCCTGGAGAGGATGGTCTCCTCTAGGTCGCGCGGGTGTCATCCAAACGTGTGCGCAGCTGCGGTGACCTAGCACACCACTGCATGTGTAGCGCACAAGTCGTTGACATAATACTCACATCAATACTTATTCGTGAATATTAAATTTCTCAGAGTGGTACAACAGAAACATGACAGGTCCAAGCAAAGCTATAGGATACAAACATATTCATTGTGAAATCTCAAGAATCTCACTTTTAAGTATCAAAAAATATCTCATGCAAATGAAACATCAGAAGAAGCAAATTGTACTCTAAGCTGGAGAATAACTCTAGATCAGAACCTAATCCACTAGGCTGATCACAGACCTAATCTGTGGCTTCTGAGAATCTAAGTCCAGGAATGGACTCCACCTACACCTTGATAGCTTCTCTCCGCCAGCATTGTTAATGACAATGCTTCCTCGGTTAAGTAGAATAAGACTCCTCCTAGCTTCATTAGATAGCGATGACTTCACGATGAAGACCTCCATTAAGACTTCAACTCTAAGCATGGGGTCAAACGGGAACGAATGGGGAACGAGCGTTACTCAACAAGTTTATGATATACAATGGGTAGTTTGATGCACTAACTACATCTTTAGACTCGAAAGAGTCATAAGCTAAAACAAGGTTTTTGCAAATCTTTCTTCAAAAGGTCGTTGTTAATATTGAAAACTATGCCCGTCAAATCTTCACAGGAGCTAGAACTTCATGGAGTTCCTTTTGCGGTGTTTGCATCTCCTTCCAAGAACATGGGGAAACATGTCACATCATTTTACACTCTGCAGAGGTGCGTTATTTTACCCATAGGCGATCAAGACCATGTTGCACGACGAGGTATACATTAACGTCCACTCCCACTCAGGTGTGAGTCCCAGTTGTTGATCCAAACCAAACCATGCTTCCCCGTACAACACATGCCAATCCATTTCTACCACGCAGGTTCACTCCTGATTCTACCCCTCATGATAGATATCTAGGCTTCCCGACCAGACCATCATAGACCCCAGAGTCCGTGGGTCTCAAGGGCTCCCACCCATGTGCATGTAGTCTCGCAAGACCTCTCTGGCAGTCTGTTGACATGTGAATGGAAAAATATCACAACTGGCTTACTCGCCCCATACAAGACCTATGGTAACGCGGTATCTACGGTGCAAGAACTCTAACGACATTTGTTGTTAAGTCCTAGGTAATACTTTTCCATGCAGATGGAACTTTCCAATGACCGATTCTTCTTACCAAGGTTCCATCTGCCCAACAAACAGAACACAACCACTTGGGCAGTCATTCAATTAGTTATATTATTATTAAATAGGATCATGCATTCTTTTAAGAATAAGTTGGTACTATGATAGGGGTTTGCAAATAATTCTTAGGAAATACTGCAAAGGATATGAGAAAATGATGAACTTCTCTGAGATAAAAAAATAATTATAAACCATGTCCTTCGGGTTCAAGGGTCTATAGAAAAACAACAAAGTAGTCCCAGTAAGGATCATAGAAAATACTGGCAAGACGATACATGCATAGTAATGAGATGCATCACAAAATACCCTGAAAAATACCCCATGTGTAAGCTGCGTTTGATACGACATTAAGATCACATTTGTTTTAGGTGACTTGGATTTATTTCATTACTTGAGGTTATGATGTTGTTCACTTAAAGACTTAATAACATTAAGGTTTTTGAAGTTTTAAATGCTTTATTTAACTGTATTAAAGTGTTACTTATTTTAGTCTCACTCGTGTTTCACTTTTATTTAACAAACAATTGATATCGTGTCTAAAGTGTAAGTATTCGTCACATGGTTAGTCAAGAAAACAACATCATATGGGAAATAACTTTCAAATGATAACAAACACATTCTTCTATGTTGTTGAAAGATGTAGAGATATGATAAAGGATACTAATTGAAAAAAGTATCTAATACAACTACCTCTACCATCTCATAGTTCATTACTGATTGAGACGAGAGTTTAGGAGGTGTTAAAACATTAAGGGTTCATTATTAAAGAAAATAGTGTTATGAAGGTTTTTGTTTCATAGTTATATTAGTATAGTATAGAATTCCATTATATTTTTCAAAATAGAGTTTATTTCTATTTCTTAAACTTTCAATGAACGATCTTAATTTCACTTTTATGAATATGAAATATTGGAAGATCAAGTATCTAGAAAACATTAGGTGTTGACTTGAAACATGAGGTAGTTATTTGTTTATGTTTAACCAACTACCAGATGGTATGAACATACCCATGAACTATTGTAATGTTATAAATATAAATTTTGGGTACTTAATACACTCCTAGTAATTACAATGAAGTTGAAATGCACATGGTATGTCATTTCATAACCTCCATGTTTGAAAAATAGGGTTTATGAGTTCATTTGTTATAACATGGTTCAATGTTGTTTGAACCGATATGATTTAGACACAATTGTTTTGAAATTGTTTTTACCTTTAATTTGATATGTTATTTGCATTTTCTTGAAAATATTTGAATAAGTTATTATTTTCTCAATTTTAAAAGTGTTAAATGATTATTTAAATATTGCTCATACTAAAACTTGTTTAAATGACTTTCAAAATATCATAAATGATTTGCATTTGACTTTATAAGAATTTTAGTATATAACTTGTATTTTTTTAGATTTATTGAAGTATTTTTATTTTTCTCAATTTTAAATGAAGTAATTCAAATTCAAATGATGTTTAAATTTAAAATTCATCAAACATGTTTGAAAAGTTTATAAAACATTTAGATTTTATTTTTTTAAACATTTACATATTTTATGTATATTTTCTAATGTCCATGATATCGTTTATTGTTAACTTATCGGTCGGCCCATGATAAGAGATATATCGGCTTATGAGCCGATAAATCGATTTTATCGGTCGACGGCCATTTTTCTTGTAAATCCCAAATTGTAGCACTGAAACATCTAAAATATGCTGCAAAAATATATCATATCGGCACTGAAAACTACAAATTATGATATATAGATATATTGTATTTAATAATACTAAAAAAATTCCATGATGGATGTTATTTATCACATGCTCCACTAATGGAAAATCGATATATCGGTCCATTTATCGGCATATCGACCGATAAATCGCTTGTAAGATCGATAAAATGGCCCCAATGATAAACTCAACCGATATTTATTTATCTAATCGGTCACCACCTGATAAGCGATAAATCGGCATATCGGATGATATTTTAAATAGTGTATTATTCTGATAATTAAATCAAAAGATATTGAATTTATAATATTAAATCTTTTCTGTCATTTTTTAAATTTATAGGTGGGGTTCACCTGTCAGGTTTAATTTTAAATCAAAAATAAATATGACGTCACTATGATGTCACGATGGCATCAACCACATAGCAATTCTTCTCTGGTGAACTCGATTTGTCCTATTGAGTGCAAATTGGCACGTTTATGCTACTCATCCGCGTAGAGGAGACGACAGGGAACCGTCTGGTGGCGGCGCCGCTCCTAAATGATCTCCGGAATTTCTCCGGCGAGCATGTCTTGCGGCGACGGAACATAGTAACGGCGGCAATGAGTTAGGATGTTTGAGGGAACAAGTGGAGATGATTGGGAAGCTCACTAAAGCGCCAAGAATATGCTGGAGTGGACGGCGGTGCGAGTAGGAACTAGAATCGCCAGCGGCGAGGAAGAAACGACAGCGGCCCGACTCGGAAACGACGGCCAAGTTTACCGCGCCTGGGGAATCTATGTCCATATGCATGCTTGAGGAGGTCTAGGAGGACTAGGCAAATATCCTGATGGGTTAAATTCATCCCGACGCGGCCGAAGGTGGTGACGATGACCTGAGGTAGGGGATACTAGGGTTATCTCTCTTGGCGCACACAACAAATGAGAGTGTGACTATAGAGGTCCAGGGGATAGAGGAGAGGAAGGGCACCATCGTGATGGCCTTCTCTTGTTGAGGGTGGCTAGCAGGAGGTGTCATGGCGACGACACGCACTGTGTCGATTGGAACATGTTCAAGATGACACTTTTGCACAAAACCCCTTAAGTTTCTTGTCCTTCTGTATTAAAAACTGAGATGAAAACCTTGTTTTCTTCGGGAGAGATCGTAGTAGAGTTCATAGACGGGGGTGTCATGAGCCTACTGGTAGAACCGCCGGGGGAACGTGGAAATATTGTAAACGAGAACGCCAAGTTTACCCAGGTTTGGTTCATCGCAACTAAGGCGACGTTTCTACTCCTGCAATCTCGCTAAATCAGGGCCGAAGCCTGAAGTATACAAAGTAAAATTATGAGTATGGTTTCGCTAACTCGGCGAGGATCAACTTCTCGGCGAGTTGGCTTCTACCTAAATGTACGATCTTGTTGTTCTTCGCTTCCGTTCGGCTTTATATAGATAAACGGGTTAGGGCTTACATAAAGGAAACCTAGAAGACTACGGAAAGTATCTAACTTGGAAAATAAGAAATACGTCTTCTCGTCCAAGCCGCACCACTTTGGGCCGTGGTCCGGGTTCTTCTAGAATCCGGCTTGCTGCGCGTGAGCTTACTGGGCCGCCCTGGACCTTGATCCATTACCTGCGGGCCACCCTGGTAATCCGGCCTTTGGCCAATGTTAGAAATACCCTAGTTGGCATATATCCGACAGTAGCCCTCAAGAAGGATTAAGACTTCATTTTGCCGTTCCTCGTGGATTTGTGATCTTTTTCATGAATGCCGGCTATCTGTCTTGATTCTTCTTTCATCAAAATTTCTCAATGCCAAACTCGGATTTACCGAAATCCGGCTTTTCTCCCACGAGCCTTCGTGGAGAAGGAAGGTCATGACGTCAGCGGTGAAATCCTGCTGATGTCAGGGACGTTTTTGTCCAGTCAAAACCTGAAACCATAACCTCTGACAGATTCTCGCGCAAAAAACGAGGAGATAGCAATAATCACGCCGGCCCCTCATTTCCCGGAATTTTGGGCGTTACATGTGTCACGCATCCAACGACTAAAAGAGCCGTTGGAGCTAATCTCCATGCGTTGTGGCTATAATAGCCGTCTCAGGGCCTTTGTGTTCTCTTCTGCTTCCTTATTCCTCCTCGAGCACCAGAGCACCTAGCGCCCAAACTCTCTAAGCCCAAGTTCCAAAGAACGCAGAGACCCAAGCCCCCAAGTTCTTATCCGGAAAAATCATCGGAGGACGAAACTCTCGGCCGCCCCGCCCAAAGATGGTCACCGGAGATTCTCCCCGCGCCATTGATTCTGCGGCGCCGCCGTCGAAATCAAGGACATCATCAAAGACCTTGATCCCCTCTTCGATTCTCCCACGCGCACTGTTGTGGGAGCACCGGAGGGAACAGCTAGCGAGCCGGCGGGCGGGGATCTGCCTCCCGCCACCGGAACCATACCGCCACCTTCGGCCACTCCACCACCTCCTCCTCCATTCCCCGATACTCCGGAGGGGGAAACACTTCTCGCAGCGATGAGGACATCGCCGCTTCCGCCATTGCCGGAGGCGAGGATGAAGGAGAGGAAAATGCAGGTGATTGGAGCCACTGTAATGTGGTTCCAACTCTTCTCCCGGGAATGGAGAAGAACGGATTCGTGCTGAAGGAAAAATGGCGGGTGGGCGAAGACGGCGTCCCATATCAACAGAGGTATGGGATTTTCGCCTTCCACGTTTTTCTGCCAGGTCTTAGACCACCATAAAACCCAACCTCATAATTTTCCGCCAAATTCCATTCTGTACTTAACCGGATTTTAGGCGCTCTTTGAGGGTTACTTAGGGATAGAACCCCGCCTGGATTTCTTCCAGTACCGTTTTAATGTAAAACCTGAGGGTGTACTTCCGACTTTCAGAAACATATCTTTTAATCTCCATAGGAACAAGGAGGATTGGTTCCCCAAGATCAAAACCTCCGAGTCCGTCAAATTCTGGACGGGCTCGTTTTTCTATCACGCGGATGTTCCGTTTCCTGGAAAGGAAACGGGCATTCCGCCTTTCATCAATTCCGCCATGCCCCAAGACAATTGGGCGTTAGACGCGGTCCAGGTTCCACCTTTCGTCAATTCCACCACGCCCCAAGACAATTGGGCGTTGGACGCGGTCCAGGTTCTGCCTCCAGGCCTGATGAGAATCAAGAGGCGAATTGCAAAACTCGTCTCTTCCACACCTCCGTTAACCGGCATGGACACAACCATATGCTGGTTCGGAAGGAGGATTCAGCCCCTTGCTTATCGCGACAAACGACTCATGTGTGAATACACGGTCTCGGACAATGTGATGAGGGCGACGAAGAGCACTTTGACCAAAAAGGAGTTCAAAAAGCGCGTGAATCGACTCCTCTCTACTCGTGACCAATATGAGGAGAGCCGAGAAATGTATCACGCGAAGAACCCTGCTCCCAAGGTATCTTTTTGACATTTGGGTAATTTCTTGAGTTCCATCTTTTCTCGGATGTTTCCATACTAATCCAGAATTTGGGATACTTCTTTTTCAATCCTCGATCTTCCCGAGGGCGATCTGGCCACCGACGATGAGTTGGCTACGCTACGTGCCAATTTTCAGTCTGAAGGGCGGAAGCGCAAGAAGGCATCCGCCAACCAGGAAGTCATCGACCTTGACGGTGTGCCTGTCTCCACTTCTAGGAAAAAAAAACCGAGTTTTTATATTTACATGCTTTCCCCTGTGTATTCTTTTTTCTTGGAATCTCGATCTCAGATTTTCTTCCTTTTTTTCTTTTTCTAGCCTTGCCCCAACACCTTGAAGGAAAAATGCAGGAAAAAACTGAAGGATGTTGCCTACAGAGGAGCAAAGGCATCTCCCGCCGCTGCCCCAGATACTCCAATGGCGGTTAGAGAAGATAACTCGGCTTCTCAAGAGGGGCCTCTGCAGTCCAGCCAGCCCGTTGCATCCGACTCGGCTGTGCGGGAAAGGGAGGCGCCTGCCAAAGCTGGACCTTCAAATCTTCCCAAGGAAAATCCCATCCCCACCTTTGACAAAAAGTTCAAGGTAAAGCCAGAAGATTGTTTTGACGAACACGGGTATATTCATCTGTGGGCGAAAAAACTCTTTGCCCGAGCTTCCTTGGTTCGTCCTTGGCCAAAATTCCGCCCTAGTTGTATGGAATAATTACGTGTTCTCGCCTCGCCAAGTTATACAAGACGGCATCCACCACATGGGGATTGCCTTTGCGGAATACGCCAAGGAACTATCCGAGGATCTCGCTGGTTTGCAGAGGATGAGCAAGGTAAATATCTCTAGCCCCCAAATATTAAGACAAATCTATTCTTTCTGTTTTTTCCTTGATGATTTTGTCTTTTGCCTGCTTATTTTTTACTCAGAAACTTTTCCTTTGTCTATTTCTCACCAAACCGCCGCGAACACAAGCGTGGAAGTTTTCGACAAGCTTACCATTAAGAACCAAGAGGTTAGATCTCTTCTTGTTATTCTTAGTGACAAAGACTCAGAATTGGCTGCAGTTCAACAGCAGCTGAAGGATACAACAGGTAAATGTCTTTTTCCATTCTTACTGTTGTTTTCCGAATTTTTTCTTAGTCTTTTTCTGAGTTTTGAACTCTTCAGTTTTCATTATTTTTAGCTTCTTTATCTAAGGCCAAACAAATTGTTGAAGATTCTGGCAACGCCGAAACCCTCCCCAAGGAAAATTCAGATTTTTACAAGATGACTGTAAAGCTCCAAAAAGACGTGGAGGCGAGCCAACTGGCCGGTGGTTTGGCCGAGTCCCGAGCTTGTTCTCAAGCTGAGAAGGATAAGCCGACCATCCGGGACCTAGAGGATGACCTCAACAAAAGCCTTTAAGAATGCGTTGAGATGGATAAAATTCTCGGTAGGTTTTCATTACTTTACCAAGTTTTGTCTTATACTTTGTGAAGTATGCTTCCTTTTTCCTCATTCCGTGTTTCCTAACCTTTCTTGGGTTTTTTTCAACAGAAGAAAATCCTTTGCTCACCCGGATTGACAGAATCCGGGCTTTCGGGAAAGTCGTCGCCGGCCTCAAGACTGATGGGATGCTACTTATTAATAAGTGCATTCCCGACAAGGCTCGTGATTACTCGGAAGTCAGCAAACTTCCGGAGGACATTGAAGAGGTGGAGAACCAGAGGGAATCCTGGCTCCGTTCTGCTGCTCGGGGTGGTGTGCGCATTGCTTTTGGGCTAATGCGTATGCATTACACTGCCTCACAGTCCTGGTGTGTCGCTACCAGTATCCCTCAAGGATACACGAAATCTTAGAGGGGGGATATCTTCGAGTCTGTCAAGGGGCATGCCTCCAAGATAGCTCGGATGGTGTCAACCTTGATGTTCTACCCGGAGAAAGAGATTCCAACAACTCCGGAGAACCCGAGCGATAACGACGAGGATGACGACGAGGAGTACGAGGACGCCCTCTAGTTCATGCGTAGCCAGTCGAAAAAATAGAAAGCATTACTATTCTTACAATGTAGTATCAATTGTAATGCTATCTATCTTTTGTATAAACAAGCACTTGTACTTTTGTAGTAAATTTTAAATCTTCGCAATTTTTTAGAGTTTTAATTCCTTTCCTTGTAAGTTCTCTAGTATGTATGTTTTAGCTTTCCTTAGTGTTGAAGTGGCTCGAAAGTATGTAATCTTCATGCCAAGTGACTGGGTTCTGACCTATCAGTCAAAACTTGGAATCATGGATACTTAGGAACTTTTACTTACTAATTCCAGTGACCCAACACACAAACAGTCAGATACTACTTAGGAAAAATAAGGAATTTTGAAAAGAATGAACCGCAGGCACGCAGACACAATCTGGGTTTCTTAAGCCTCCTTAGGCTATAAAAGAGTTCAGGTTTATAACTGAAGGGAATATGCCCGAGAGGCAATAATAAAATGGTTATTATCTTATTCCTTTTTTATGATGAATGTTTACTTCTCATGCTAGAATTGTATTAACCATAAACGTTGATACATGTGTGCTTAATAAACAAACAATGGTTCCTAGTAAAGCCTCTCTTTTAACTAGCTCGTTGATTAATAGATGACCAAGGTTTCCTGATCATGAACATCGGATGTTGTTAACAACGGGGTCATGTCATTAGAAGAATGATATGATGAACATATACCCAAAGTGTATATAGCAATGCGATCAAGTCATTTAGTTTACATTGTTATATCAAACATACGAAGTAACTTATTCCTTAGACCATGAGATCATGTCAATCGTTGATACCGGAAGAGTGCTTTGATGTCATCAAACGTCACACCGTAACAGGGTGACTATAAAGGTGTTGTTAAGTATTCAGAAAGTATTAGTTGAGGATCATGGATCAAGAGTGGGATTTGTCCATCCAAATGACGGAGAGATATACTCTGGGCCCTCTCGGGGATATCACATCAAAACCGCTTGCAAGCACATGATATGATCACAAAGATGTTATATCACGGGAACGATAAAAAACTACCTGTCGGTAACGATATTGAACAAGGTATGGTTGATACCAATGATCGAATCTCGGACAAGTAAAATATCGCGAGACAAACGGAATAATTCACGGCGTTGTTGGTTCACACGATCACGAGAGTCATCGTTGAATATATAGGAGTCATCACGGATCTCGAGAACCCGCTGTTGATTATTGATCGGAGAGGAGTCTCGATCATGTCTATTTTATTCGCGAACCGTAGGGTGACACACTTAAGATTCGATGACGCGTTTTGAGAGGATACGGAATATCGGAGAAAAGTTTGGACAGCACCAAAATTGTTTCGCGAAATATTGAACTAATCACCGAAATGGTTTCGGGTAATTTTGAAATAGTTCAAGGGGATTCTTATCAAATGTTTGTTAATAGATTTAACAACTAACTCAAGGGGTTATATGCTAATGTTTGTTAATGGAATTAACAAATATTAAAATAAAGAAATAAAATTGTTTTATTTATTTATTAGAGAAAACCCTTGGGATTTTGAGTGGGAATTAATGGAAGAATGAGTGGGTTGAGTGGAGAATCCACTCACATGATGAGGGAGAGGTGGAGACACCCACAAATTCGTGGCTGCCATTCCCTCCTACAAAAGGAGGGGTGGGAGGTCCCTCTCCCATACACACACACTTGTGTCATCTCTTCCTCCCTCCTCCCGCTGCTCCACCACTTGTTCATGCGCTTGGCGAAGCCCTAAACGAAGTTTTCTCCACCACACCACGCCGTCGTGCTGCTGGAGTTCCGAGGGATCCTCTACTTCCGCGCCCCGCTGGATCGAGGGAACGGAGGTCGTCATCAACCGTACGTGTGACCGATCACGGATGCACCACCGGATTGCGGTGCCCATCTTCTCTCTATCAGGATCGGTGTGAGTACGACTACGCCAACACCGAGATTTGATCTCGTACCACTTTGAGTCTTCGAGGGTATGTGTTCTCCTTAACCCTCTCGTTGCCCGTTGCACTTCGTCTCCTAGATTAGATCTTGGCCTTTCGGGTGTCTCTCGCGTAGGAATTTTTTTGTTTTCTATGCAACGACCCCTTCAATAACTCCGAACACATAGGCAAAATTTGGGTTAACATTGAAGCAATTTGAAACATCACTCGGAAATAGATAAGACATACGTATGATTTGAACAATAATTACAAGACAAACAAAAATGCATGAATTCCGAACACTTCATTTCATGATCTCAAAAATGCTTACATAGAATTTGAACTAAGTGTAGAAGGGACGTAACTGCTGGATGCTCCAGGGCCTATTTGTCTCTCCAAGTTCTACATCTATGTTTCTTTTTCTATTGCGATTCGTATTTTTTGGGTAATCTTCCGTGTCTTGAATATCTACAAGGTAATATGAATCATTTTTCATAGCCTTGCTAATGACAAATGGTCCTTCCTAGATTGGGGCTAACTTGTGTTTTCTATCATGTACCAATCTTAGCACAAAATCACCTTCTTTAAAAGATCGGTGTTTGATTTTCCGACTATATATCGTCGTAACCCTTGCTGATAAATGGCGGATCTTTGTAACACTAGTTCTTGTTCTTCTTCTAAGAGATCGACGACATCATGTCATGCAATTTCGGCATCCGATTCATCGTATGCTTGCACTCTTGGGCTATCATGGATCATGTCCGTGGGAAGCACTGCTTCTGCGCCATAAACCAAGAAAAAAGACGTTTTCCCAATTGATCTATTTGGCGTCGTTATAATACTCCAAAGCACGGAAGGTAATTATTTTACCCATGCTCCAGCTGCTTTGCAAAGAGGAGATTTGGGTCTTGGGCGTATTCCTTGCAGGATTGAACTATTCATTCGTTCAACCAGTCCATTGGACTGCGGGTGTGACACAGATGCAAGATCTTGGTGAATTCCCGTTTGTCGGTAATATTTTGCCAACTCTTCAATAGCGAAATTTGTGCCGTTATCCGTGATTATAGTATGTGTAACGCCGTATCGCATGACTATGTCTATGACGAAATTTCTGGCAGTTACACCATCAATTTTCTTTGATGGGTTTTGCTTCTTTTTTAGGTTATGTATGTCCTGAATTTTTTCCGGGTTTGCTTCAATGCCTCTTTCTTAAATAATGAATCCCAGTAACTTCCCAAATGGTACTCCAAAAACACATTTCGTTGGATTGAGCTTCATCTGGTACTTGCGTAAACTGGCAAACATCTCTTCTAGGTCTGAGATCAAAGTGTCACCTTTCTGGGATTTGACCACTATGTCATCCACATAAGCGTGCACGTTTCGCCTAATCTGACTTCCCAAGCAATTTTGAATGCATCTCTGATAAGTTTCTCCTGCATTTTTTAACCCAAAAGGCATTGTCGTATAATAAAAAGATCCAAATGGAGTAATCAATGAGGTCTTCTCTTGATCCTCTTCCTTCATTTTTATTTGATGATAACTTGAGTATGCATCCAGGAAACATAGAAATTCGCAACCAGCAATAGAATCTATAATCTGATCGATCCGGGGTAAAGAGAACGGGTCTTTAGGACATGCTTTGTTCAGGTCTATGTAATCGATACACATTCTCCAAGTTCCGTTTTTCTTGAGAACCAGAACTGGATTGGCTAACCACTTTGGGTGTAACACCTCAAATATGAACCCTACAGCAAGTAACCTAGGTATCTCTTCTCCAATTGCCTTTCTTCTCTCATCATTAAAACGACGGAGGAACTGACGAATAGGTTTTAGGTTAGGATCCACACTTAGACTGTGCTCAGCAAGTTCCCTTGGGACACCTGGCATGTCAAAAGGTTTCCATGCAAAGATGTCTCAATTCTCACGGAGGAACTTGATTAGCGCGCTTTCCTATTTTTCTGTCATATGAGCCCCCCTGCTGAACGGCTTAGATGAGTCACCGGGGGTAAATTCCACCAACTTGGTGTCTTGAGCAGATTGGAATTTTAACTTGGACTCAGCTGATGGCTTTTTTAGCGAGGTCATATCTTCTGGAGCAACTTGCGACTTATATAGTTTCAAGTTTTCTTCTACACATGAGGTCTCTGCATATGTTGCATCACCTTTCTCGCAATCCAAATCTATGTCTCTGTCACCGTTTGTAACATCCCAAATTTGAGCTACCTTAAGGTGTGTGGTGTGTGTTCATCTCATACATGCATCAAACAAAAATTCAAATCATGTTTGAACCAATTTAAAACTTGAATTCAAATGGTTTGAGAAAATTTCCAGCAAATAGTACTTAAAAGGGGTTTCAAATTTTTGTTCTGAAAAGTATTTCAATTTCACCAAAACAATACATGGTGAGGTTGGAAATTTCATAAGCTTTCCAAATCCTATTTTTGCCAAATTTTATTCTTTCAAAAAGGCCCTCAAAAGGTTGTTTCCTTTTCAGTTTCTAAAGAGAAAAGGACCCATTCGCAAAAACCAGAAGCTTGTGGGGGTTTTTGCAAAATCGTCATCTTCAACCTTTTGACAGTAGGAGCAGCTCCGTGGCTGCGCCACTGCCGCCTTGCCACGCACCTGCCTGTGCCCCTGCTTGCGTGGATAGGTCCAGGAGATCGCCTTGACCTCCTCCCTCTCCCTACCCCCTCCACACTCCTCCCCTCGTCCTCTGTTACCTACTGTGAACGAACCGAACCCTAGCTATTCCGGCGATCCGCCATAGCCATTGATTCCGGCCGTCTCCGATCCTCCCTGCCCCAACCGAACCCTCCACCAGCTCCACCGCGTCATGGGGAGGCTCCCCATCCCCTTCAATCGCTTCCCCGCCCACTGGTTCGTCCTCCCGCCGAGCTCCGCCGCCGCCGCCGTGCGGTTGGTCGCCGCCGGCCATCCCGGTGACCATTTGGTCACCGGTTGGTACTCCTCGCCTCCCCTTGAGCTCCTCTCCGTCCCTGTATAATTCGTTTGTTCAATTTCGCACGAATTCACTCGAATTTGGATCGAATCAGTGAAGATCAGGCCACGTGATGTCATGCTTGTGTCACAGTGACATCATAATCCTGTTCTTTCTGTTTTCCAGAAAATAATAAAAGTTGTATAGTTAATAACTTTATTTTGGTAGCTCAGAAAAATGAAATAAAAACATGGTTGTGTTCAGAAAAATGAGCTCTACCCAAAAATACCATTTTCATTCATGTTTAAGAAAATCCAAAAAATAAGCATTATTTAATGTTGTTAATTCATTTAAAAATAGAAAAATATGTTTTTATTCACCAAAATTAGAAAATTAAAAGTTATATACCATTTTGCTCAAAATGACAAATGGAATCTGTTTATGATGTTTTTAAACCCATTTGAGCTTTTAAAATTTCACTCACTTCCATAATCGTCCGAAAACCCCCTCCGGGGTCTATTTCGGGATAAATTCAGTAAAAATGTTTAACTGACATACGAACCCTAGCAACCCAAAGATCATGCTTAGGGCTTTATTCCAGTGCATTAACTTGCTCATGCATACATGTTGTGCATTGCATCGATGCCATGTGATGATTGTTGTTCTTTTTCTTTCGGTGTTTGTTCCCCCTCGGTAGAACGTGACTCCGAAGAGAAGGCCAGCAGTCCAATGGCGAATACTTGATCTTAACCGACAAGTCAAGCACTTATCCCAGAAGATTCTCATCTGGTTTTCTTATAACCAAGGCAAGCATAACCTCTTATCTGCTCATATATGCTTTCGAACAACATTTGATCTCGTACTTTGCATTCGGTTCCAAAGTATTTGATGCTACTAGATTTAGTTCACCTATATACTGCATTGCCTCAATATCCTGATCCACTGCTCCTAGCCGCCATAGATTTGCTCGTGTGCATCGCCAGAGCCTCATATCTGCTTCGCTTAGCTTTACATGTTTGTTACCTCTGCTCCATCCGGTTGATGAATCAGAGCTACGCTAACCTAATATGATAAGATGACGAGGTGAGGTGAGCGCTGTGTGGTTAACTTGACTAAGGCGAGGACGGGAGGCCACTTGGGAAGTGGTTCTTGGTCCCGTACTTGCCAACCCTAGGAGTAAGGTCTCGCCGTGGAAACCAAGACTGAGCGTGCAACCACACGCGAGGCCTAACAGACCGCGCTCGACTAACTAACTTGTTTGGTTCTATCCGTGAGTCACGTAGTTTGGGATTTCCATCTGCGTGTGAGTCAAAAACCTTTTGGAGGTGTTTAGGGCGTGACCGGGACAAGTGATGGACGTACACGGATCTTGTTCCCGACTCACAGAACAGGTGCCGTCAGGAGGTGGCCAACTCCCTGTTGACGGGGTGGCCCTGTTTGGGTTGACTCATGGATAGGGCTCGACAAGGTAAAGGTCGTGGCCAACCACCCTCTGCCGCGCTCCATGGACGAGCGTACATGTGGCGTTAAGAGTCGGATGGTACGTGTGGGTAAAGTGTACCACCCTGCAGGGATAAATCTTTCGGAAAGCCGTGTCCACGGTTAAGGACGACTTGGTGAAAGCCACGAGGTCATAGATAACTTAAACGTGACGTAAAAGATGTTGACAAGGCATGGAGGCAGTAGATGAAGGGTGCCTCCCCGGAGATGCCGGGAGGGGTGATCCTTGTAGCATGTGAGGTGCTGGGAATGATGTTGGAGGATAAAAGATGATGATCTACAAGAGTTGAGTCCTTTCTCATCTGTTTTGAAAACCCTCTACAAGACGTGCTATTCCTCCCTCAACTTGCAAAACAAAGATTGCTTTACGCAAATCAGCCTTCATAAAACCCTTTCTGGAACTAGCAGATATATAATAGGTTAACTAAGTCTTGTTGAGTACCTCCCGTACTCAGGTTTGCTTAATTTTGGTTCAGGTGGAGTTCGTCACTTCAGTGATGGTTCGACGTGGACATCGACGAGTAGTTTGGGGTTCCCAGGTAGCAGCCTGGAATCTATGGGCTGGGACGTCGCCTTATGTTGCGGCCTCTTAGGCCTTTTGGTTCTTGTTGATTAGCAACATAATTTGCCTTCCGTTGTTTGATGTAATGTTGGGTCGTGTGACCTCTGCTTGTAAGCTATACTCTAGTAACACCTGCTTAATAAAGTTTCTTTGTCTAGAGTGTTGCTTTGATCGGTTGTTGGTTTCGAGCTCATTGTTATACAGTTTTGGCTATGCCTGCATAGTTGTCGCAGTCGAGGGGTTGTGGAGCCGATGATCCATGTCCGAGCCCGCCTGTCGATGTGATCGGCCTGGGGCGAGGTAACCCCAGTAACCCTCGATTGTTGTTGCACTTTCTGGACACATAGCATCTCTGTATAGCTTTGGTCCCGTTTCCTTCAGTTTCATTCGATTCGTGGACGCTTTGATATGCATAGTTGGTTATGACTAGCATGGGAACAAGGAGTAGTAGACTGGGGATCCGGACTACGTGCCGATGAATCCAGTCTGCCTGCCGTTGTTTGTTGCGGCCGGGGCTGGTAACCCTGAAGCCCTTGTGAGTCCATGGCTAGGAGCACATAACAGTATGTATATCTCTGGGTCCGGGGTCGTGACACCGTTGACTGTTATATTTCCATTGGGTCCAGGAATCTTAAGTTTGAGGTAAACGTAGCAAGGTCTTGCCATGAATTTTGCATAAGCCGGTTGTCCAAACAAGGCATGATATGGACTTTTGAATTTGACCACCTCAAATGCTAACATCTCTGTCCTGTAATTTTCAAATACTCCAAAATCAACTTCGAGGTTAATTTTTTCGATAGGTTGTGCAGACTTACCAGGCACGATTCCATGGAACACAGTTGATGACGGATGGAGTTTTTTTCCTGCGGGTTCATCCTTTTGAACGTGTCGTAATAAAGTATGTTTATGCTGCTTCCTCCATCCATCAGTACTTTGTCTAATTTATAACCTTCGATCTGTGGAGCCACCACGAGGTCCACTCTTCCTAGACTATCAACTCGGGGAGGATGATCATCCCGACTCCAGGTTATGGGCTGTCCTGACCAGTTAAGCCACCTAGGGACAGCAGGAGCTACCGTATTGACTGCACGCTTCTGCACCTTTCGTTCTCTCCTGCATGAAATCGTAGTGAACACATGATATTGTCTTGAACTTAACTGTTTCGGGTTTGTTTGAAAACCGTAATTTCCTCCTTAGTGACCACGGCCTTGGTTATTTCCCTGGTTACTCTGACCAGGATGACCCGGATTATGATTTTCGGGTCCAGGATTGCTAGGTCCTGGGTGCCCAGCTCCCATGTTGCCTGAGTTACCTCCTCCATTGTTTCTTGGTCCATAGTTATTATTTCCACTAGGCCTAAAGCCCTCCATAATGAAGCAATTTTCCTAGGAATGATTCGTCAATTTTCCGTTTTTGCTATGTCTGGGGCATGGTCCTTTCAGAGTCTGCTGAGCTTGAGCAAAGCTGTTCGGTCGAAAATTTTGACTTCCTCTGAAGTTGTTCCCCTGACGCTGGTTTCTGTAACCTGTATTTGTGTTAGACACTAGATCTGAGGTCCCTTCTCCGTTTTTGCGCTTGTTATTATTTAGGTTCTGGAGGTTGTTGTTGCTCTGATTCGGGTTCTGGCTATCCTTGGTCCCAGTTTTCTTTCCCTTTGCAGACTTCTCATCATCTGAGTCAGCATCTTTTGTTTTGTCAGACTCTGCATACTTGGTCATAGCATCCATTAAATCGCTCATATCATTGACGTATCGCTTAATGCGCCCCAGCTTATGTTTTAGCGGGTCAAATCTGCAATTCCTTTCCAATGCTATGACTGCCTGCTGAGCGGTGAGTCCGAAAGATGAATGTATAATTTCTGCGACCCATTGAGACCAGTGCTGAGCAGACTCCCTTTCCTTCTGGACACAGTTTTCTAGGTCAGTAACAGTCGTCGGCCGTTTGCATGTCCCTTAATTTTTTTTGATGAACCGGTCCTTCAACTTCTGTCAGCTATTAATTGAAATTCGCGGGTAAGTTCTTTAACCAAGACTTCGCAGGACCTTCTAACATCACGCTTAAGTATCGCGTGCACACTGTGTCGCTTACTTTCAATATCTCCATTGCCATCTCATATCCCTCTATCCAATCTGCAGGCTCCATGTCAGGCGTATAATTCACAACTCTGCGAGGTCCTTTAAAATCAGCCGGTATTCTTGAAGGGAATATGCCCGAGAGGCAATAATAAAATGGTTATTATCTTATTCCTTGTTTATGATGAATGTTTATTTCTCATGCTAGAATTGTATTAACCGGAAACGTTGATACATGTGTGCTTAATAAACAAACAATGGTTCCTAGTAAAGCCTCTCTTTTAACTAGCTCGTTGAATAATAGATGATCAAGGTTTCCTGATCATGAACATTGGATGTTATTAATAACGGGGTCATGTCATTAGAAGAATGATGTGATGAACATATACCCAAAGAGAATATAGCAATGCGATCAAGTCATTTAGTTTACATTGTTATATCAAACATACGAAGTAACTTATTCCTTAGACCATGAGGTCATGTCAATCGCTGATACCGGAAGAGTGCTTTGATGGCATCAAACGTCACACCGTAACAGGGTGACTATAAAGGTGTAGTTAAGTATTCGGAAAGTATTAGTTGAGGATCATGGATCAAGAGTGGGATTTGTCCATCCAAATGACGGAGAGATATACTCTGGGCCCTCTCGGTGATATCACATCGAAACCGCTTGCAAGCACGTGATATGATCACAAGGATGTTATATCACGGGAACGAGAAAAGAGTACTTGTCGGTAACGAGATTGAACAAGGTATGGTTGATACCAATGATCGAATCTCGGACAAGTAAAATATCGCGAGACAAAGGGAATAGTTCACGGCGTTGTTGGTTCACACGATCACGAGAGTCATCGTTGAATATATAGGAGTCATCACGGATCTCCAGATACCGCTGTTGATTATTGATCGGAGAGGAGTCTCGATCATGTCTATCTTATTTGCAAACCGTAGGGTGACACAATTAAGGTTCGATGACGTGTTTGAGAGGATACGGAATATCGAAGAATATTTTGGGCAGCACCGAAATTGTTTCGGGGAAAATTGAAATAGTTCAAGGAGTTTTTTGTCGAATGGTTGTTAATAGAATTAACAAATGATTCGAAGTGATATATGCAAATGTTTGTTAATGGAATTAACAAATATAAATAAAGAAATAAAAATGTTTTATTTATTTATTAAAAGAAAACCTTTGGATTTTCCAAGTGGGAAATAATGGGAAAGTGAGTGGAGTGTCCACTCACATGATGAGGGAAGAGGTGGGGGCACCCCCATGGGCTGGCTGCACCCCCCTTGGGCTGCCTCCCCCCTCTCCTATAAAAGGAGGGTGAGAGCTCTCCCTCCTTCACACACTTGGCCACTTCCTTTTCCCTCCACCCGCTGCTCCATTTCATGGTCTCCGGCTTGGCGAAGCCCTGACCGTGGGATTGTTCACCACCACCACGTCGTCGTGCTGCTGGAGTTCCGAGGGATCCTCTACTTCCGCGCCCCGCTGGAACAAGGGAACGGAGGTCGTCATCATCCGTACGTGTGACCGATCACGGATGCACCGCCGGATTGCGGTGCCCATCTTCTCGCTATCGGGATCGGTGTGAGTACGACTACGCCAACAACGAGATTTGATCTCGTACCACTTTGAGTCTTCAAGGGTATGTGTGTTCTCCTTAACCCTCTTGTTGCCCGTTACACTTCGTCTCCTAGATTAGATCTTGGCCTTTCGGGTGTCTCTCGCGTAGGAAATTTTTTGTTTTCTATGCAACAAACCCTTCAGTGGTATCAGAGCCGGATCTATGCGTAGATGTTATGTACGGGTAGAACACATAGGTGTATGTGGGCGTTGATGATCATGTTATTGCCTCCTTGAGTATTTTATGATCTTAGTGGCATAGTAGGATGAAGATGTAACATCCCAAGTATGAAAACAACCCTAGAATGTTTGCTTTTTGTTATTTTATGTTTTGCATCATGACATCATAAGCATTGCATTGTTTTGCATTTGATTTCATTTGTTTTCACTTGTTTTTCTATTTGAATTTCAAATAAATTACAAATCTTTGTTTCATACTTGTTCTGTTACAATTTTACAAATAAAAAGTTCAAATCAAAACATCAAATTGTTTTTAATAAACATGAAAGTTCAAACTATTTTAATTGTTCTTTCAATAATTCAATTAATAACAAAAATTGCTCAAATTCATTTAAATTACAAACAACAACATATTTTAATTTTTTTTGGAAAACAAAAGTTTGCACAATGATGTTTCTGCAATGACTAATCTATAAAAATTTTCCCTAAATTTTAAAACCCCAAAACCCCTCTAGTTTTCCCTCTTTTTCTATCTATTCTTTTCAGCAAAAAAAAAAGAAAGAGGAAAAAATAAAAACAGAAACGAGCTGGGGGAGGCAGCCAGGCCAGCTGGGCTGGCCCAGCCACCTACCACCCCAGCCCAGCCCCACGGCCTGGTACCCCTTCGCCCCTAACCTCTTTACGGCGCACATCGGAGGCGCCCACGTCGACGGTACGGCGGAGGGAACGGCCAGCGAGCGCCCCCTCCTCCTTATAGCTGCACCGGCCTCCACCCCGTGCCCTAGCTTCCTCCTCCACCTCTCTCTCCCTCGCCGCCGCCACTTTTCTTCTCCTCTCTCTCCCTCGCTGCTCTGCTTTCCTCTCTGCCTCTGAAACCACCGCGCCACCGCCACCAATCTACGGTGATCAACAGAGCTATGGCTAGCCTCCGCGCAGGTTGAGCACGGGGATCGATCCCCCGTACTCCCACCTCTCTCCTCAACACCTCAGCAAGGCCTGAGAGGGACGGGATCGTCGCCGCCGTCCACTCTCTGTCGCCGGCCACCGTCCACCACCGAGCACCTCCCCTCGAATTCCTCCCGGTGAGCACCACCTCTCCACCAACCCCTTCTCCTCTCTGCTCCCTTGCATCATGCGCACGTACCACCCTCCCTGCACCACGCACATGCAGCAGCAGCTCGCAACGCTCACCGCCGGCGACTGCCTCCGCTCGCTGGAGTTTCAGATAACTGAAACTTGTGTTTCAGTTTCAGTTAAACGGCCAACTGCACCTCATACCCCCCCCGAGCTCCCTAACCTGACAACAAACAGCAACACACCCCAGTGGCCAGAGCGCTGCGCCGCGCACCCGAGGGCGAGGGTTCGATCCCTCGCCTCGCGGTTTAATTCCCCAATTTTGTTGCATTGGCCACGCGGGATGCGCAGGCCCACCTGCCAGTGGCAGTGATGGCCACGTAGGCCCACACCCGCGCGCCACGCAGCGCCAGCTGGGCACTGGCCCACAGGCCAGTGACCCAGGGGTGGATCTGCTGCATGAGAAAGGGATCCAGGGGCCTTTCTGTGAGTTTTCTGTTGCGCCCAAGCCCCTGGACCAAATCTAAATAGTTTTAAAATTGCAGATTAGCCCACATATTTCAAATTTGAATAACTTGTGCATTTCAAATCCAAATAAAATAAATAAAATATGTATTCTGTACCAAATTCAATTATCTACATGTTTGAGTCATTTGTTATCTGTTTTGAACATTTCAAGTTCTTTCAAAAATTCAAATTCAAACTATTAATTTAAATTTGGTCAAATCCATAACTAATTCAACTTTAATGCAAATGGCACATATAAAATATGTTTTCAAACCAGAAAAATATAACCTTTTCAAATATGAATTTTATTTAATGCTTTGAACAAATAAAATTCAAATAATATTAATACTTGATTTAAATCCATTTAAATCTTGTTTAAACTTGTTTAATTCATAAGTAATTCATTTTAATTCCTTTCTCAACAAATGAAACATGTATTCCACCTAAAATTTTGTGTTCTTTCCAAATATGAACTTTGTTATCTATTTTGAACAATTAAATTGGTGAAAACAACAACTGCTTGTGTAACTCCTTTAAGAAGCAAATTTTCATAACTTAATAAATAAATTTCCAAACTTGGTAAACAACATATCAAATTGAAGCTATTCTTGTTTCCTTATTGTTAACATCATCCATGCATCATTCTAATCAACTTTCACATGATGGTTACTTGTAGATCATTTAATTCCACCTTAGGTCATGGGCTTTCCATATGCAGTCCAAATTGCATATGAGCCCATTTAATTATACTATCATGTCAATTAGCTTATCTTTGATGCATCACTTAAATTGTCATGCATCATCCCATGTTTGTGCATTATGCCATGGTATTGATTGTTTGTTTTTCTGCGTTGTGTGTTTGCTTCTTCTCGAATAGACGACGACGTTGAGACAGACGAGGTTTACGACACTACTTCTGAGGAGTTAGCTCAGTACCAGGCTACTGAGTTTGCAGGCAAGTATTCACTCACATGAACCATTGTGTTCCTTTCCACACTGGATACCGATACTTTCCGTTGTCTATTCTGCTAGCCTTATGAATCGTTGCTTGTGTCCCGATCCTATCACATGTTATCCTATAACCCTGATATTGCCTCACCTCCACACCTATAACCCCGTTGCTTGTTGCACGTGTCTTACTAGCATGCTTAGGGTTGTTGTGCTCGAGTCTGCTGTCTGTCACTTCTTTTACCATATTTATTATGTTCTGGGCTCGATGTTTAAACAACAATCATGTTAATGTTATGGGTAATAATAATTTGATGATAAGGCACCGGCAGGAGGCCCGGCGTGGTTTTGAGGCCTGCTAGTGTTGACCCTAATTAGTAAAAGGGTCTTGTCTACTGATCCATGATGAGCGCACTAACCACATGTGGGAAGCGTGTATGGGCGCCCCCTCAATTTGATTCGATTCGCATCTCGTCCAAACCTCCTCATTTAGTTCGGGTTTTCCATTTGCCGCATGCATATGCAGGTGCGAACCCGTGGCCAGGTTGGAACTTTTGTAGTCGGCATTTAGCGAGACACGTTCTTAGAGTGCTATTAGGGTCCCCTTTTCTTCGTGGGGCTCGATTAGTCGTGCGCTCAATTGCACGGGGTTCTTTGGGCTTGATGCGAAGAAGAGTTGAGTTGTGTTGAGTGCCCCGCTTGGTGGAAGGCATTCCATCTGGCGGGTTATTCTTACGTGTACGGCTACATTGGTGCATCCCTGCAGGGTTAAATCTTCTCGAGAAGCCGTGTTGTCCGCGGTTATGGATGACTTGGTGAAAGTACTGGCTAACAAGTACTCAGACAACTTACACCTAACTATAATAACTTGACTAGTAATATAGATTACTTCCATCATAAGAATGATGTCACCCTAATCAACAGTGTGAGTTTCCTTGGGTTGCTTCCTTAGTAGGGGGTAACATTGGATGGGTTTGTTTGAAGTTAGCTGTAGTTGGTTACGATACGCGATCTTATCTTCTTTCTGTTAGCCGGAAGTTGTAGCGTGTCTCTGTAGTTGGTTAGTGCAGCCCGCTGCCGTATCTTTTGTATCACCTATTCTTCCGTTGAACCCAAAGCATCTGTGGTTGGTGTTGACGGGTACACCTTGGTATCTTGTGCGTCTTGCTTGCCAGTACTCGTCTGTACTGACCCCTTTGGGGCTGCGTGTTCTGCGGACTACGGTTCCGAGGATCCCCATGGTGGCTACTACGTGGAGTATGACGAGGTTGTTGACGAGTAGGTAGCGGACCCGGGCAGGATCCGAGACTTCGTGGATGGGCTCCGTTTTCCTTTCATTCCCGGCCTCTTAGGCCTATTTGGATTTGTCTGTACTCAGACACTTTGGATGCTTCCGCTGTGATGTAATGATGAATTGTTGGGACATGTGTCCTCTGCATGATTGTATTTGCTATCTCTGCTCTAGTGAGAGCCATTTGCAACTTATTTCTGTTTCTTTGTGTCTTAGAGATCTATTGTGCTATCATTTTGTTAGACGCCGTTGACGTGCCATGTGTGTATGGTATGAAGTACGTCAATGGTAGTATCCTGATTTCTATGGGATGGTTTACACCGACGATGGATAGTAGAGATTGGTTGTCACACTACATGTGTTGGCCTACTCGTAAGAGGATGCGGGTGCAGGTAGGCCCCGTAATCCAATCATCTACTATTTAGCGGCCCGGTGAGTATCCTATAGAAGTCCGGGTGCGACAAATGGTATCAGAGCCTGTCTGCCTGTTGGATCCCTTTTACTGGTCGCAGTTGAGTCTAGAAACTATTTTGTAGCTATATAGGAAAAAATGAAACGTGAGAGTAGGAATTCTGTTCTTTTATTTCTTTCCCACCCACCCTCCCTTTTTCTGGTAAGGAAGTGCAACGTTGTTTTCCCTTCTCATCTAAACTTTCAAGTTAGGATTTCACGTATCCTGGTTTCTCTAGGATGGTTATATCTACTAGACCATAGGAATGGAGGTGGTTGTGACATGATTTATCATGATTGCCTACTCACGATTGAGAACGGAGGCGTGTAAGCCCCGGAAGCAGATCCTCTATTCCTTAAGCAGTAGATATTGATCCTTTAGAAGCCCGGATGGGTTTTCCGTAGTACCTCAGGAGTTTTGGTCTCGTGTTTCCCGAATGTTGCTTCGATATCCTGTTCTTCTCAAGATCCTTTTCGTCCGTTGAAACCTTGTTGTTGCTTTCCACTTCAGTTCTTCTACCGGCGTCTAATCAAAGTTTCCCCGATCATCTGCAGATGGATCTCAGGTTCTACCCGCAGGTGGTTCGTATGACTCGTTGCGAGAGCACTGCCGGTTATCCGGAGATGGTGAGAGACATGGTCACTTATCTGGGGTTCAGTTGGGCTCCAGAGTACCAGGTCTACGAGCAGCAGCGAGAGTTTGAGCAGACCTACTACCAGGCTATCGTCTACATTCTATCAGATGATGGCAGGAGCGTAGTCCACCGCTACGAGGCAGTGGGTTCCACAGTGGATATGGCTGTGCAGCAGGCAGCTTATGTGAGTATCACCGTCCTTCGTGCTAACTATTGGGGATTTGACGATTCTATCTATCGCCACATCCCCCGTGGTTACATCACTTCGGAGGGAGCTCACTTCACTCTCTACGACAACTTGGATGTTTACGAGCATGATAGCTCCAGGCTGCACACCACCGCTCAGTTTGTGAGACACAGTGACGCAGTTGCCACCACACTATCTCAGGAGTTGGCTTCAGTCAGGGAGCAGCTCTACCTTGCTTTGACTCGTCTGGCGACTTACACCACAGACTTTGTTGGAGACGAGCGCTTTGCACGTTTCGATCAGCCATTTGGGCGTCGTCTGCCAGATGCTGGAGGTTACGAGCCGATCAGAGGCCCACTCCTCAACCTTGGTGCTGGTTACACTGGGATTCCCCGCTTTGGAGCACAGGGAGTCGACGCTATGTACTTCACCACACCTAGAGTCGCTCTCAGAGCACTTCTGATCTACGTGGATCGTCGTTCTACCTACTTTCGTGGGCGTGCTCCTCACCGTACCTCTCGCCGTACTCCTAGCCGCCGTCCTGCGTGATGAGCATGGGAGTACCGATGTATCCATTCCTAGCTATGTTTAGTTATCCTTTGGTATTCGAACCATTTATGGTGTGTTGGATATTCTGATGTATTTGAACATGTGATGGTGTACCTGTTGGTTATCTATTCATGCGTCGGAATAATCTCTCTTTCGGTTGCCAAGTCTATCCCTTTCTATTGTTGTGCTAAAATGCATTTCCATTCAGGATGCCTCCAACAAGGAACAACCCGCCTGAGCCACCGCAAATCGCGGAGCTGTTGACTCAGATGACCCAAGTGATGACGCAGATGGCCCAGTTTCAGGCTAATCAGCACATCCACCAGACAACTCCACGAGTCAGTATCAAGGAGTTTCTCAGTCTGGGCCCAAGAGCTTTCGTGGCCACACGCGAGCCTCTGGACGCTGATGACTGGATCCGTGAGATAGCCAGGGCTCTGGAGATCGCACACGTAGCTGAGGAAGACAAGGTCAAGTATGCCTCCTATCTGCTGAAGGGTCAGGCAGCTTCGTGGTGGGAAAACTACCAGGCCATGAGAACTGGGATGCCAGTCACATGGGATTGTTTCAAGGAAGCCTTCCTGAAGCACCACATTCCAGATGGTCTCATGGAAAGGATGCGTGAAGAGTTTTGCTCTCTCAAGCAAGGCAAGCTGGACGTCATCAGCTATTAGAGTGAGTTCAATCGCCTCGCTCGATACGCTAGAGACGAGGTGTCCACCGAAGCTAAGAAGATGGCAAGGTTCCGCAGAGGTTTTAACCCGGAACTCAAGTATGCTCTCACCAACGTCAAGGCCAACAGCTTCGAGGATCTCGTTAACACCGCGCTCAATGAAGAGAATGGGCGCAAGGCGTTCGAGGAGTCTCGCAAGCACTCGCGTGAGGGTGGTTCCTCCTCCAACATGACCACCCTTCCACAAAAGCGCCGCATCTGGGTACCAAATGGTGCTGTCACTCGGGCTCCATACACCTAAACTTCTCCAGGCTTCGCTCCCCGCCCACCCAACCCTGCTCAGATGCATGATCCAAGGGGTTCGATGGGCCAGCCAAGGCCAGGGCCTCCTCGTGTCGTCACTTGCTACAAGTGCAAGCAGACGGGACACTACGCCGACAAGTGCACGCAGAGGCAGCTACCTCCACCACCACCTCGCCCTAACACAAACCAGGCAATGGTGCGCGCTCCCCCGCATAAGGCCTTCAACTCCAACAACAGGCCTGTCGGGAGGACCGCAAGGGTGAATCACGTCAAGATCGACAAAGCTGAGGAAGCTCCTGACGTCGTTCTCGGTACATTCCCCGTAAACTCTTTTCCAGCTAAAGTGTTGTTTGATACCGGAGCATCACATTCTTTTGTGTCAAAGATCTTTGCCACAACAAACAACCTAATTGTGGTTCCACTAAGCAATCAAATCACTGTTCACTCCCCGGGATCTCAAATGTTGACTTCCAAGATAAGTAAGGACAATCAAATCCTAATTGGAGGTCGCATATTCCTCGCTTCTCTCATGTTGCTGGGAAATTCTGACATTGATGTCATTCTTGGTATGGATTGGCTGAAGGCCAATAAAGCAAAAATTGACTGTGCTCAAAAGTCAATAACTCTCTCCCACCCTTCTGGCCAGATAGTCTATTCTCCACATGAATCAAGTTCCATTCAGCTATGCACACTCGATGCAAAACCTCTACCTCTACTCGAAAATGTTCCGGTGGTTTGCGAATTCCCTGACGTCTTTCCAGAAGAATTGCCAGGAATGCCTCCGGACAGAGCAGTTGAGTTCGTGATCGAACTTGAACCAGGTACTGCTCCAATCTCTAAGCATCCATACAAGATAGCTCCTACTGAACTGAAGTTGTTAACGGAGAAAATCGATATGTACATGGAGAAAGGTTACATTCAACCTAGTTCCTCGGCTTGGGGTTGCCCAACTCTGTTCGTTGCGAAGAAGGATCAAACAAAGAGATTCGTTGTTGACTATCGTCCTCTTAACGACAAAACCATAAAAAACAAGTATCCAATTCCTCGTATCGATGATCTTTTTGATCAACTTGCTGGAGCCTCAATATTTTCCAAGTTGGACTTGAGAATGGGTTACCATCAAATAAAGACCAGAAAAGAAGATATTCCAAAGACAACCTTCACCACTCGCTACGGTCTATATGAATACACCGTCATGTCCTTTGGCCTCACCAATGCACCGGCGACCTTCTCTCGACTCATGAATTCTGTCTTCCATGAATACCTCGACAAGTTTGTCGTGGTATATCTTGATAATGTTCTTGTCTACTCAAAATCCGAGGAAGAGCATGAAGAAAATCTTCGTCTCACTCTCATGAAACTTCGCGAGCATCGTCTCTATGCAAAATTATCCAAATGTGAGTTCTGGATTGCAGAAGTTGCTTATCTTGGTCATGTCATCTCTGCCAAGGGCATAGCCATTGATCCAGAAAAGGTTAGAGCAATTGTTGATTGGAAACCTCCTAAGATGGTGAAGCAAGTAAGAAGTTTTCTTGGCTTATTGCCGTTGTTTCGTCCAAAACTTCTCCAAGATTGCCAAACCTCTCACTAATCTCACAAAGAAGGACAAGAAGTTCGTTTGGTCTCCACAATGTGATGAAAGTTTCAATCTCCTGAAGACTAAACTCACTTCTACACCAGTTCTGGTTGGCCCAGATCCTACCAAACCTTTCCAAATATTCTGTGATGCTTCTCTCCAAGGTCTAGGTGCAGTTCTGATGCAAGAACGTCAAGTTGTGGCTTATGCTTCACGTCAGTTGAACGCACATGAGCTCAATTATCCCACTCATGACCTAGAACTTGCAGCAGTTGTGTTTGCCCTCAAGAAATGGAGACAATACTTGTTGGGTAACCGCACTGAAATCTTTTCCGATCATAAGAGTCTGAAATACATCTTCACTCAGCCAGATCTAAACCTCAGACAAAGGAGATGGATTGAAAAGATTAAAGACTTTGATCTTACCATTTCTTACACTCCAGGCAAAGCTAATGTTATGGCCGATGCTCTCAGTCGCAAGTCGTATTGCAATAATCTCATGATCATGGAAAGCCAACCTCCTCTTCATGAAGAATTCCAGAAGCTAAACCTTGGTCTTATTCCTCAAGGCTATCTTGCAAGCTTGACAGCCAGTCCAACTCTCGAGGACAAGATTCGTTCTGAACAACTTCGTGATGCTGAAATCAAGAAGATGGCAGAGCACATCAAAGAAGGCAAGGATAAATTTAAGTCATTCTCAATTGATGACAAGGGAACTGTGTTCTTCGAAGGACGCATTGCAGTTCCTCAAATTCAAAGTCTCAAAGATGTCATTCTCAAGGAGGCTCATGAAACTCCTCTCTCCATACACCCTGGAAGTACAAAGATGTACCAGGATCTCAAGACACTGTATTGGTGGCCTAGCATGAAACGTGAAATTGCTCAATACGTTTCTGAATGCGACGTTTGTCAACGTGTTAAGGTAGTTCATCAGAAAAGAGCCGGTCTTCTCCAACCTCTGAAAATCCCTGAGTGGAAGTGGGACATGATTGAAATGGACTTCGTCACTGGTTTTCCAAAGTCCAAGAGGGGCAACGATGCAATCTTCGTTGTCATTGATCGACTCACTAAAGTATCTCACTTCTTTCCTGTCAAAGAGACAATCTCAGCTAGCCAGTTAGCAGAGCTCTACACAGCAAAGATTGTTCCTCTTCATGGTGTTCCACTGGAAATAAGCTCACACCGTGGAAGCATATTCACTTCTCATTTCTGGAAGAGTTTTCAAGAAGCATTGGGCACCAAACTTCTATTCAGCACAACTTATCATCCTCAGTCTCAAGGGCAAGTCGAAAGAGTCAATCAGATTCTCGAGGATATGCTCAGAGCATGTGGTCTCTCCTTTGGCATGAAATGGGAGGAATGTCTTCCATATGCTGAATTCTCCTACAACAACAGCTTCCAGGCAAGCCTACGCATGGCACCATTTGAGTCTCTCTATGGCCGCAGATGCAGGAGTCCAATCAATTGGTCTGGAGCTGGTGAACGTTCACTCTTAGGCCCTGACATTGTTAAGGAAGCCGAAGAGAAAGTTCGCATCATTCGTGACAATCTCAAGATTGCTCAGTCTCGTCAGAAAAGCTACTATGACAGCAAGCACAGAGACATGGTCTATGCAGCTGGTGACAAAGCATATCTCCGTGTAACTCCCCTCAGAGGCACTTATCGTTTTGGTGTCAAAGGAAAGCTTGCACCAAGATACATTGGTCCTTTCAACATTCTCTCAAGGCGTGCAGAAAATGCTTATCATCTTGAACTTCCAGAAAAACTATCCAAGGTGCACGATGTGTTTCACGTGTCACAGCTCAAGAGGTGTTTCAAAGATCCAGATCGTGCAGTTGATCATGATTCCATTGAACTGCAAGAAGATCTCTCTTATGAGGAGCACCCTATTCGAATTCTCGATGAGACCGAGCGTAAGACTCGCAACAAGAGCACCAAGTTCTTAAAAGTGCAGTGGTCTCATCATTCCGATAAAGAGGCAACGTGGGAGACCGAAGAGGATCTTCGCAAGAAGTATCCGGACCTTTTCTCTTCTCAGTAGGAATATCGGGGCGCGATTCCTTCAAGGGGGGGGGGGGCGTTTTGTAACATCCCAAGTATGAAAACAACCCTAGAATGTTTGCTTTTTGTTATTTTATGTTTTGCATCATGACATCATAAGCATTGCATTGTTTTGCATTTGATTTCATTTGTTTTCACTTGTTTTTCTATTTGAATTTCAAACAAATTACAAATCTTTGTTTCATACTTGTTCTGTTACAATTTTGCAAATAAAAAGTTCAAATCAAAACATCAAATTGTTTTTAATAAACATGAAAGTTCAAACTATTTTAATTGTTCTTTCAATAATTCAATTAATAACAAAAATTGCTCAAATTCATTTAAATTACAAACAACAACATATTTTAATTTTTTTTGGAAAACAAAAGTTTGCACAATGATGTTTCTGCAATGACAAATCTATAAATTTTTCCCCTAAATTTTAAAACCCCAAAACCCCTCTAGTTTTCCCTCTTTTTCTATCTATTCTTTTCAGCAAAAAAAAAAGAAAGAGGAAAAAATAAAAACAGAAACGAGCTAGGGGAGGCAGCCAGGCCAGCTGGGCTGGCCCAGCCACCTACCACCCCAGCCCAGCCCCACGGCCTGGTACCCCTTCGCCCCTAACCTCTGTACGGCGCGCATCGAAGGCGCCCACGTCGACGGTACGGCGGAGGAAACGGCCAGCGAGCGCCCCCTCCTCCTTATAGCTGCACCGGCCTCCACCCCGTGCCCTAGCTTCCTCCTCCACCTCTCTCTCCCTCGCCGCCGCCACTTTTCTTCTCCTCTCTCTCCCTCGCTGCTCTGCTTTCCTCTCTGCCTCTGAAACCACCGCGCCACCGCCACCAATCTCCGGTGATCAACGGAGCTATGGCTAGCCTCCGCGCAGGTTGAGCACGGGGATCGATCCCCCGTACTCCCACCTCTCTCCTCGACACCTCAGCAAGGCCTGAGAGGGACGGGATCGTCGCCACCGTCCACTCTCTGTCGCCGGCCACCGTCCACCACCGAGCACCTCCCCTCGAATTCCTCCCGGTGAGCACCACCTCTCCACCAACCCCTTCTCCTCTCTGCTCCCTTGCATCATGCGCACGTACCACCCTCCCTGCACCACGCGCACGCAGCAGCAGCTCGCAACGCTCACCGCCGGCGACTGCCTCCGCTCGCTGGAGTTTCAGATAACTCAAACTTGTGTTTCAGTTTCAGTTAAACGGCCAACTGCACCTCATACCCCCCCGAGCTCCCTAACCTGACAACAAACAGCAACACACCCCAGTGGCCAGAGCGCTGCGCCGCGCACCTGAGGGCGAGGGTTCGATCCCTCGCCTCGCGGTTTAATTCCCCAATTTTTTTGCGTTGGCCACGCGGGATGCGCAGGCCCACCTGCCAGTGGCAGTGATGGCCACGTAGGCCCACACCCGCGCGCCACGCAGCGCCAGCTGGGCACTGGCCCACAGGCCAGTGACCCAGGGGCGGATCTGCTGCGTGAGAAAGGGATCCAGGGGCCTTTCTGTGAGTTTTCTGTTGCGCCCAAGCCCCTGGACCAAATCTAAATAGTTTTAAAATTGCAGATTAGCCCACAAATTTCAAATTTGAATAACTTGTGCATTTCAAATCCAAATAAAATAAATAAAATATGTATTCTGTACCAAATTCAATTCTCTACGTGTTTGATTCATTTGTTTTCTGTTTTGAACATTTCAATTGTTTCAAAAATTCAAATTCAAACTATTAATTTAAATTTGGTCAAATCCATAACTAATTCAACTTTAATGCAAATGGCACATATAAAATATGTTTTCAAACCAGAAAAATATAACCTTTTCAAATATGAATTTTATTTAATGCTTTGAACAAATAAAATTCAAATAATATTAATACTTGATTTAAACCCATTTAAATTTTGTTTAAACTTGTTTAATTCATAAGTAATTCATTTTAATTCCTTTCTCAACAAATGAAACATGTATTCCACCTAAAATTTTGTGTTCTTTCCAAATATGAACTTTGTTATCTATTTTGAACAATTAAAATTGGTGAAAACAACAACTGCTTGTGTAACTCCTTTAAGAAGCAAATTTTCATAACTTAATAAATAAATTTCCAAACTTGGTAAACAACATATCAAATTGAAGCTATTATTGTTTCCTTATTGTTAACATCATCCATGCATCATTCTAATCAACTTTCACATGATGGTTAATTGTAGATCATTTAATTCCACCTTAGGTCATGGGCTTTCCATATGCAGTCCAAATTGCATATGAGCCCATTTAATTATGCTATCATGTCAATTAGCTTATCTTTGATGCATCACTTAAATTGTCATGCATCATCCCATGTTTGTGCATTATGCCATGGTATTGATTGTTTGTCTCTCTGCGTTGTGTGTTTGCTTCTTCTCGAATAGACGACGACGTTGAGACAGACGAGGTTTACGACACTACTTCTGAGGAGTTAGCTCAGTACCAGGCTACTGAGTTTGCAGGCAAGTATTCACTCACATGAACCATTGTGTTCCTTTCCACACTAGATACCGATACTTTCCGTTGTCTATTCTGCTAGCCTTATGAATCGTTGCTTGTGTCCCGATCCTATCACATGTTATCCTATAACCCTGATATTGCCTCACCTCCACACCTATAACCCCGTTGCTTGTTGCCCGTGTCTTACTAGCATGCTTAGGGTTGTTGTGCTCGAGTCTGATGTCCGTCACTTCTTTTACCATATTTATTATGTTCTGGGCTCGATGTTTAAACAACAATCATGTTAATGTTATGGGTAATAATAATTTGATGATAAGGCACCAGCAGGAGGCCCGGCGTGGTTTTGAGGCCTGCTAGTGTCGACCCTAATTAGGAAAAGGGTCTTGTCTACTGATCCATGATGAGTGCACTAACCGCATGTGGGAAGCGTGTATGAGCGCCCCCCTCAATTTGATTCGATTCGCATCTCGTCCAAATCGCCTCATTTAGTTCGGGTTTTCCATTTGCCGCATGCATATGCAGGTGCGAACCCGTGGCCAGGGTGGAACTTTTGTAGTCGTCATTTAGGGAGACACGTTCTTAGAGTGCTATTAGGGTCCCCTTTTCTTCATGGGGCTCGATTAGTCGTGCGCTCAATTGCACGGGGTTCTTTGGGCTTGATGCGAAGAAGAGTTGAGTTGTGTTGAGTGCCCCGCTTGGTGGAAGGCATTCCATCTGGCGGGTTATTCCTACGTGTACGGCTACATTGGTGCATCCCTGCAGGGTTAAATCTTCTCGAGAAGCCGTGTTGTCCGCGGTTATGGATGACTTGGTGAAAGTACTGGCTAACAAGTACTCAGACAACTTACACCTAACTATAATAACTTGACTAGTAATATAGATTACTTCCACCATAAGAATGATGTCACCCTAATCAACAGTGTGAGTTTCCTTGGGTTGCTTCCTTAGTAGGGGGTAACATTGGATGGGTTTGTTTGAAGTTAGTTGTAGTTGGTTACGATACGCGATCTTATCTTCTTTCTGTTAGCCGGAAGTTGTAGCGTGTCTCTGTAGTTGGTTAGTGCAGCCCGCTGCCGTATCTTTTGTATCACCTATTCTTCCGTTGAACCCAAAGCATCTGTGCTTGGTGTTGACGGGTACACCTTGGTATCTTGTGCGTCTTGCTTGCCAGTACTCGTCTGTACTGACCCCTTTGGGGCTGCGTGTTCTGCGGACTACGGTTCCGAGGATCCCCATGGTGGCTACTACGTGGAGTATGACGAGGCTGTTGAGGAGTAGATAGTGGACCTGGGCAGGATCCGAGACTTCGTGGATGGGCTCCGTTTTCCTTTCATTCCCGGCCTCTTAGGCCTATTTGGATTTGTCTGTACTCAGACACTTTGGATGCTTCCGCTGTGATGTAATGATGAATTGTTGGGACATGTGTCCTCTACATGATTGTATTTTCTATCTCTGCTCTAGTGAGAGCCATTTGCAACTTATTTCTATTTCTTTGTGTCTTAGAGATCTGTTGTGCTATCATTTTGTTAGACGCCGTTGACGTACCATGTGTGTATGGTATGAAGTACGTCAATGGTAGTATCCTGATTTCTATGGGATGGTTTACACCGACGATGGATAGTAGAGATTGGTTGTCACACTACATGTGTTGGCCTACCCGTAAGAGGATGCGGGTCCAGGTATGCCCCGTAATCCAATCATCTACTATTTAGCGGCCCGGTGAGTATCCTATAGAAGTCCGGGTGCGACAGAAGCTGCCCCAGACTAAGTTTACGTGTACTATGTACGCGAGAGTTGTCTCACTTGTGGCTAAGGGGTGTCCGTTTCTCCTACTATAGTTAAGATCTAATCTACGAAGGGTTGTTAAAAATGTGTTTATCAACGTTGTGGTTGATGTTCGTAGGTATGAACGGTTCTATCATCGAAAGCCCTAAGCCACGTAAAATATGCAAAAATAAATTAGAGGCGTCTAACTAGTTTTTGCTGGGCATGTGATGTGATATGGTTAATATTACAAATTTGATTATGAGATGATCTATTTTGTAAATTATTGATATACCGGAAGGTATCCATATGATTGTCTTCTTCTTGATGGACAATCAAGATTGGGGGCCATGGTACTTGGTACCACGCTGGTGGAATGATGGAGATCATACCATGATGCACATGATGGAGATCAAGTGCAAGGAGGACCATATCATATCGCATTATCCTTACATGTGATGTTTGTGATGTTAATCCTTTTATGCATCTTGTTTTGCTTAGATAGCGACGGTAGCATTATAAGATGATCCCTCTCACTTAATATCAAGATAATAATGTGTTTTTCCTTAAGTATGCACCGTTAATAAAGTTCGTCGTTTTCGAGACACCACGTGATGATCGGGTGTGATAGACTCAACGTTTGCATACAACGGGTGTTTTCAAGCCTAGCATGTACAGACATGGCCTTGAAACACACGCAATACTACGGTTCTACTTGGCGAGCCTAGCATGTACATACATGGCCTCGGAACACGTAACCGAAAGGTAAAGTGTCGTGGGATAATCACGGCAGACGTTACCGGGGGTAACTTACATTGGGGCAAATCGACTCTGTTGTTTGGGAGAGGGTTTAGCTCAGAGGAAAACATGATGATATGCGATCTGGTAGCCGGCAAGCAAGTCGCCGAGTCTCCGATCTTGATATATTAATCTCAACTCTCGTGTTACACTGGATACTCGATACCTAGCGATGTTGCTCGAACTCTTGGATCTCTCTAAACCAAACCTAGGGGCCGGCTTATAAAGCACCCGGACCCCCTGGCCTGCCCTCCAAGGCGCACTCGGAATCCTACCCGGACACTGCCCACAAAACCCTAACTTTCCTTACCGTAACCCACAATCCAGGTTACCGGGCCTACGAACTTGGGCCTTCTAGAAGCTCCTTTATCCTTAGCCGGGTCTTGCGCAGCGTCCTTTGGGCCGAGTTACTCCTTGGCGTTGGCCTACCGGGTTATCATCCCTCCATCAGTAGTCCCCAGAATAGCTTGGGGTTCACGAGATTCTCTTTGAAGCGCACGCTATTCCCTGCAAAAATATCAAACTTACAAGTTCATGGAGGCCGGGTTAGATTGCTTTGATAAACAGTTAGGCCTAACTCCATGGTGGCCATATAGTAACCCGGCTTTCTCCAAATCCATTGCTTATCTCTCCGGGTCAATACCCTGATAATGATGCCAAAGATCCGGCTCACTTCACTTGTTTAACCGATCCAATAATCGCGAAAGAGATTTGCCTCATATCTGTTCCGGATATCCCGTCTGGCACTTAACGCATATCTCTGAAAATCCGGGCGGACATGTTTTATCCGCAATTTCCGGCTCTCGCCCGTTGGCCTAGGTTTACCCTCCCGCACCCTATAAATAGGTACTTAGGGGTCAACCTAACCCCAACGGCTCATTTCTCCTTCTTCCTCCTTCTCTTCACTTCCGCGCTCAAGTTCGCAGAGCACCGTCACGGAGACCTCGCGCGCGTCACCGGAGCCAATCCGCCGCCGGCTACGCTCCGCCACGGTTCGTCCTGCACCGCCGCCAAGATCCGCCGCCGCGCCCTCGACTTTCCCGCCGGGAATCTCTAAGGGGCACCAGGATTGTGCTATTTGCCGTCGTCGAGCTTCACTTCAATCTCCTCCGGTAAGCTCCTTGTATCCATTAATTCAACCTTGCAATTTCTCGATTTACTCTAGATTGGATCTAGGTCATCCCGCGGGACATTTTTCTTGCCGCGCCGAATTAGATCACACAATCCCACGCTATTTCATCCAATAGCTTGATAGATGGTCACATATTACTCCCCTATCATCATTAATCATCAATTTCTCCGTAGAATCGTCCGCAAATTTTCCAATCTAGATCCATTTCGCCCAAATTTTCCGCGCCTGTCATTGACACCCGGAAAATCCTCTTCTTCCGGTTCTTTTGTTTGCAGTAGATACATGGGCAATCATCCTTCTACCTCAAACACTTTTCAATACGTAAGTACCCCATAGTTTTTATAATGATACTTGATACCCGGATAACTTGTACTTTCTCGCTCCGTCCAGTGATACCCGGATAATCGTTAGCTTCCATGTCTCATCGATACTACTTGCATATACTCGGATAATTCACGATTTCCGAGTCTTACTTCTTTGTACCTTTTTGTCTTGTGCTTTGCAGATTGATCCCATGGCTCCCAAGAAGCAAGGGAAGCAGCCAGCCAAGGCAAAGACCACCAATTCCATATCCGCCAACTGGGCGCGATCCACTTTTACGAAGGCCAAGCTAGAAGAGCTGGCCGAGTTGGGGGTTCTCCCCTCTCAGAAGGAAATACACTGGAGGGTACCGGGTGATGAGACCCGGCCCACACCCGCCGATGATGAGGTAATCTGTTTCGTAGAGCACGTGACCCGGGGGTTCCGTCCTCCGGGTCACCCTTTCTTTCGAGGGGTTCTGAGCCATTACGGCCTCCGGGTATTCGACATAGGGCCTAACTCTATGTTGAATATAACCCATTTCATTGTTCTGTCCGAGTCATACTTGTGCACTCCGCCAAGTTTGGCTCTTTTTATTGAACTCTTTCAGTGCAAGCAATGCCGCGAAAGCGGTGATGGAGCACTTCTTTCTTGTGGCGGGGTCTCTATCCAACGCCGCAAGAATTCTCCCATGCCAACTCTCACTTTAAATTCTCACGTCAAACACTGGAAACTCTCTTACTTCTACTGCCGAGACACCTCCCCACCCGGCGAGAAGAAATTGCCGGGTTACTCGGAGGGCCTCCTCGATATTTCCGAGACCTTCAACGCCTTTGCCCCTGACTCGGACAGGGAGGCAATCCAACCTCTGTTAGCTAGAATAGCCGTCCTCTCGGCCCAAGGTCTTCTTGGGCTCAACTTAGTGAAAACTTGGGTCGATTTCCGGATCCAACCCAATTCCATCCGCACAAAGTAAATGTGCGAGTACTCGGGGCACACCACGGACGCGCTCCGATACTCCACCAGGAGCTTTGCAGCCGGCGATACCAACAAAACCATCAAGGGCTTCTTGACGGAAAAGTTGGAAGTGATAAAAAACATCGCCGGATTACCGCCGTTCACCCGGGAAAACCCGGCTCCAGTGGTAAGACCTGATACTTGTAAGCTTATTTCCACACTTTGACTTGATACAACTACTAATTCTCACTTTCATGTTTTTATCTCAGGCTGATGACGCTTTCTGGAGTGTCGAAACCTCCCCTTCTTCCGGAAACCCGGAAGAAGAAGACGAGCCGGCCGACAATGACGAAGGTATTTATCCGGGTCTTGTGTCAGCTTTACTTCCATCATTTTCCTCATTCATCTAATCTTTTTCCATCGATACATACTTGGCTCACAGGGCTGGAGGACGAAGATGAGAAGGACGAGGATGACCCGGAGGCCACCGAGTCCGACCAAGAAATAACAGTCGGAGCCAAGAGGAAGGCCAGAGGGGTAGTGTCCAAGGTTCCTTTCTCCTCTATGTCCTCCAAACCCTACTCCTTTGATAACACGCGCCAACTTAACCATCAATTATCGAACTCATCATACTTGAAGGATCCTCCTCCGGCCAAGCGCAGGGTGACTCGGAGTTCTCCGGGTGATGATCCCCTCAACCCGGGCATCTCCACCTCTCCAGTCCACCGGGCCGGTACTCCTCCGCCTCAATCCTCCAAATCCCCTCAGCGTCACCCATCTCCCAACCATCCACGGGCCGGGCAATTCCGGGTTCCGCTATCGGTCCCTTTGACGGCTTCGTCCGCTTCCAGCAGCGAGCTCCCACCGGACTATGCTGTAAACGCCGGGTAAATCTTCGCTATATGATATTCTTATATACTTGATAATTTCCATCCACTGTTGCTAACTATTTCTCTCTTTTTTCCTTAGCGCCCAAGTCACAATTAGCGAGCCGGAGGACATGGAAACGGATAACCGGGAGACGGAGGGGCCGACTGATAATATAGACGCTGCGACTGGCGGCGATGTCAAAGGCGATCAAGGGCAAGGCCCCGTGGTTGACCCGGCTCATCAGGAAACCCGGTCTCCAGATCCGTCCGAAGAGCCTGTGGATGAGGAGATTGAGATCCTGGAGACAGGGATGAACACTCCTAACCCGGATACCCAGACAGTCCGGGTCTCTACTCCCAATTCGGGAAAAGTTCACCCGCCAAGTGATCAAGCTGCCGGCTCTTCTGGCGTCAGGCCCGAAGACATGACATTCTCCCAGATGCATAGTTCCCTTCACACCTTGAGGGCTGATGAAGAGAATATCCTGGAAGCTTTGATAGCAAAACATGAGGTAAATCCGAATAACATTGCTTGTATCCTTATCTAGTCCCCAAGTTCCGAGTGAATTTCTTGATAATTTTCTTGGAACTTCATAGTATGTCCGACTAATCTTTCCTTGTGTCTCCACTCAGTCTTACGTGGCTCAATCTGAGAAGAAATTGGCGAAGGCCACCAAGCTCATCGAGAAGGAGGTGGCTCTGCGTGAAGCGGCTGAAGCTGAGGCTAGGAGGAGCGGGAAGATCACAAGGAAATATAGGAGGAGGGCTCATGCAGCAGAAGATAAGCTAACGGACATTTCTGTTCAAATTGCCGATACATATCGTGCATTGACTGGTACGATTCATAACTCTGATACTTATAATCCGGATTCTCGTATTGATAGATAGTCGGATTCCCTTACTCATTGCTTTTCTTGCTTTCGTCAGGTCCGGATGAGGTGATCCCGGATGAAGATGATATTGCCAAGTTGAAGACCCTCAAGAATACTATCCGGCAGCTCTGTGCCGGAATCAAATGGATCCTTGACGAACTGCGATTGCCGGGTGTTGGGCCAGGTAACCTGAATAAACTGCTGGATGCCTGCTCCACTATTCCCGAGTGGATTTGGCATTGGAAACGCTCGTCCTGCCGGGTTGGAGTAACCCGGGGGCTTGCGCTGGCTAAAGCTTATTTTCCTAAGCTCGAGCCGGCCAAGCTTATGGGTGGGTTTCCAGAATTCAATCAAGACGGTTCCAAGTTCTTACCAAAGAATTTCAAGGCCATCCAGAAGGAAATTCTCCACCCGGCCAGTGTGATCGCTGATGGTTTGGATATCAACTCTATTACCCCTGCATATGATGCTGATGACAAGGTGATTAAGGCAGATCGTCCCAAGCCGTATGATATGCTGGCTCGATGGAAGGAGGAAGCTGTCAAGTTGAGGGAGGAGGCCGCAAAGAAGAAGGCTGAAGCCGATTCTGCGCCTGCTACCTCCACACCAGTCGTCCCTCCTCCTGCGCGAGCCGGCACTGCTGCTGATCCGGGTGCTGCTGCTACCAAGAGTGATGGCAAGGGCAAGGAGAAGATGGGTGCCGCAGCCCAGGATGCCGAGTGAGACCTGCTACCTGATGCCGTTTCGTACGCGTCAGTCGGCCGACATGCCCTTTGAACAATTATTTTTTTGACGGTGCGCCTGTGCACCTTTGATACTGGTATCGAGACCTGTAATGCACTTTAAGTCCTTGATATACCTCGTGCCTCTTCTGGCCTTTCGGATGATTTTAAATTTATCTACTTTTGAGCCCACTTGTTCTTGATATCCGACTTTCTTTATGATTCCTTTTGTGAGACTCGGTTTCCGAGTCTCATGGGTTTTGACAAGTGGACTTTTCTCTAAGTCCCCAAGTCCCCAAAACTCGGATGTTTGGGTTTACACTAAGCAACTTGTTTCTTTTTCAAAATCCCCAGTCCCCAAGACCCGAGATTCCGAGTCTGGGATGTGTGGTCTTTCAAAGAGAACAAGTTGTTTGCTGCTAAGCCCGAACCCGGAGCCGTTTCACATAGGTATTGAAGTTATGCTTGATAAACGTTGAGTTTCCGGCTATTAGCCATGTACTCTGCATAACTTGTGGTTTAGATGACCCTTTTGACTGTCTTGTACTGTAAGCCGGCTTTCGCGTGGATACCATGTTGTTACATCTATACGAAAACAGTGTCAGGCAAGTCCCATTGGGCTTCATGGCTGATTGTAATCGTAAGCGAGCAAATCATGCCACTTTAGTGCGAGTCACATCGAGCTTAAGTAAGAAAAGTCAAGAAAATTTGGCTCCTTTGTCCGGTTATAAGATTGTAGCCGTACTCGTTTGCGAGTAATCGACACTTATAACTCATAGGCATCAAGGCCGGGTCTTTTAGTTTGTAACTGTGCTATTCAAGCAATCAGCCCCCAAGACCTAGATATATGCAACATATTAATGTAAATAATACTTACCTGGACGAAAGGTAAAACACATAGGAATAACACTTGATAGAACATGTGAAGAAGATATACTGCTGAACCATCTCTTTATTGATATGATAAAGTTTGGTCAGCAAGCCGCCTCGTTAAAAACCCTCCAGTCCCCTTAGGCACCCTGGATAGGAAAAGAGTGCGTCTGAAACCTGCTGCCTGTTACATCGTGCAATTCCACTTGCAAATATAGTCTATACTAGGTATAGTAGGGACGCAGCTGAGCCACGTTCCATGGTCTGTCTCTCTCTTGCATAGATGAAGTGGTATGAGCGGTGTCGTTAACCGTAGCCGACTATTCCCTTGCATCTATCAAGTAATATGATCCATTGTGGAGATTCCGGCTTATGATAAACGGTCCTTCCCATGGAGGTGATAACTTGTGTTTTCCTTCGTTTGACTGTACCAGGCGCAGAACCAGGTCTCCTTCCTGGAAGACCCGGGTTTTCACGCGCCGGCTATGATACCTCCGTAAATCTTGCTGATATATGGCTGATATTTCCAGGGCTTGTTCCCTGTTTTTTTCTAACATATCCACGGCGTCCTGCCGGGTCTTTTCGTTCTCTACTTCGACATAAGCTGATACTCGAGGTGAATCATGAATAATATCACTCGGCAACACCGCTTCCGCACCATAAACCATGAAGAACGGTGTCATCTGAGTAGATCTGTTAGGTGTAGTGTTGATACCCCAAACCACTGAAGGTAATTCTTCAACCCATGCACCAGCAGCTCTGATACACGGAACTCACAATCGTGGCTTTAATCCACGAAGCAACTCTTGATTTGCCCTCTCCACTTGTCCATTGGTCTGTGGATGGGCCACTGATGCTATGTCAAGCCGGATTCCGTTGCTACCACAAAACTTCTCCATCTCACCAAGGGACATGTTGGTTCCATTGTCGGTAAGTATGCTGTGGGGATACCCGAACCGATAGATAATTCTCTTCAGGAACTTGACTGCTGTAACTGCTTCACAATTGGTAACTGGCATAACCTCAACCCACTTGGTAAACTTATCAATAGCCACCAAAAGATGTGTCTTTTTGCAAGGTGACATGTGAAAGGGGCGAACCATGTCCATACCCCAAACAGCGAACGGCCAAGTTAACGGAATAGTCCGTAATTCCATAGCCGGCACGTGGGTTTGGCGAGCGTACCTTTGACATCCGTCACACCTTGCCACCAAGCGCTCCGCATCTGCTAGGGCCGTGAGCCAGAAGAATCCATGTTGATAAGCTTTGGCCACTAAGGATCTTGTGGAGGCATGATGCCCACAATCACCTTCATGGATTTCCTTGAGAATCTGTCAGCCTTCTTCTGGTGCTACGCAGCGCAAAAATACTCCCGCTGCACTTCTCTTGTATAACTCCCCATTGATGATAGAATATCCCTTTGCTCTCCTCAAAACTTGTCTTGCTAATACCTCCTGCTGTGGTAACTCGCCCCGTGATAGGTAGGCCAAGAACGGCTCTGTCCACTCGGGAACATCGCGCACTGTGGCCACGAGCTCCAACTCCGGGTCTTGATTTGCCAGTTCTTCCCCAGACTCGGTTTTGACTGATGGTCGCCATAGTTCATCCAGGAAAACATTGGGTGGAACCGGCTCTCTGTGCGAGCCGAGTCTGGCCAGTGCATCTGCTGCCTCGTTTTTTCTTCTGTCTATGTGCTCCACCTCATACCTGGAAAAACATCCGGCAACTCTATCAACTTCTCTGCGGTATGCTGCCATAGTTGCATCTTTTCTATCCCAAGTTCCTGAGACCTGCTGTACCACAAGGTCCGAATCTCCAAAGCATCATATCCTCTTGATATTCATTTCCTTGGCTACCTTTAAGCCATGCAATAAGGCCTCATACTCGGCCACGTTGTTGGAACAATCAAAGTGAATCTATAGCACGTAACTCAACTTGTCTCCTTTGGGTGAAGTTAGCACCACTCCAGCTCCTGACCCCTCGTATTGCTTGGAACCATCAAAGTGCATGATCCAAGACTCGGAGGTTGGAGCCATGGTGGGCATGCTTGTGTGCGTCCAATCGTTGATGAAATCGACTAGAGCCTGGGATTTGATTGCTGATCTTGGCTCGTAGTTGATATGATAATCCCCCATCTCTATCGCCCACTTGGCTATTCTTCCTGTTGCGTCCGAGTTTCTGATGATATCCGACATTAGTATCGAACTAACCACTGTTATAGGGTGTTCCTGGAAATACGGCTTCAGTTTCCGGCTGGCCATGAAGACCCCGAAAACCAGCTTTTGCCAATGTGGGTAGCGCTGCTTTGCTTCTGATAATACTTCACTGACGTAATAAACCGGTCTCTGGACCGGGTGATCTTTCCCATCCTCTTTACGCTCCACAACAACTACTGCACTAACAGCTCGGGGGCCAGCTGCTACGTATAGCAACATAGGCTCTTTGGGACCCGGGGCCGCTAGAACTGGTGCCTCAGATAACTGTTTCTTTAGTGCCTCGAACGCCTCATCCGCCTCTTGATTCCAAACGAATTTATCGGATTTCTTCAAGAGCCGGTACAAGGGTATTGCCTTTTCTCCGAGTCTGGATATAAACCGGCTCAAGGCTGCTATGCACCCCGTGAGCTTCTGAACGTGCTTCAAATTTTCTGGCTTTTTCAGACTCTGGATAGCTTTGATTTTATCCGGGTTTGCCTCAATTCCTCGCTCGGAAACGATAAAGCCGAGTAACTTCCCAGCTGGAACTCCAAATACGCACTTTGTCGGGTTAAGTTTCATCTGATACCTCCTCAGATTTTTGAACGTTTCTTTTAGATCCTCGATAAATGTCTCCGCCTTTCTGGTCTTGATCACCACATCATCTACATAAGCATGGACATTGCGTCCAATTTGATCCTCGAAGAACTTCTGAATACACCGTTGATAGGTTGCGCCAGCGTTCTTCAATCCAAATGTCATGGTCTTGTAACAAAAGGCCCCAAAAGGGGTTATGAATGATGTTTTCTCCCAATCCTCTTTCTTGAGCTTGATCTGATGATACCCGGAATAAGCATCCAGGAAACATAGTAAGTCACTTCCAGCTACTGCGTCTATGATCTGATCTATCCTTGGTAGTGCAAACGGATCCTTTGGGCAGTGCTTGTTGAGACTCATAAAATCAATGCACATCCTCCACTCATTAGTCTTTTTCATCACAAGAACCGGATTTGCTAACCAATCCGGGTGAAATACTTCCATGATGAAGCCGGCTGTCAGCAGCCGAGCAATTTCTTCTCCTATAGCTTTCCTTCTTTCCTCATTCATCTTCCTCAAGCCCTGCTTCACGGGCCTAGACTTGGGATCAACGTGCAAACTGTGCTCTGCCAATTATGTAGGGATACCCGGCATGTCACTAGGCGTCCAGGCGAACACGTCCTGATTTGAACGAATAAACTCCACAAGTGCTTTCTCCTGCTCGCTGTCCAAGTTAGATCCTATAGCAAATTGCTTAGAGGGATCACCCTCGACAAAAGCCACCATCTTTGTATCCTGTGCCGCTTTGAACTTTGCTCTTTCGTCTTCAGTATTTGGTCTTTTTAACGCTGTTCTGTCATCCGGGTCTATTTGAGACCGGTAATACTTGAGTTCCTCTTTTCTGCAAGCTTGCTATGCCATGGCTGCGTCTCCTTCGTCACACTCGGCTGCTATGTCCCGGTTCCCATGTATGGTGATGGTCTGCTTGGGACCCGGCATCTTCAGTTGTAGATACACATAACACGGCCTGGCCATGAACTTAGCATAAGCCGGCCTTCCAAACAGCGCGTGATAAGGACTGCGCAACTTAACCACCTCGAAAGTAAGCCACTCAACTCGATAATTATCCTTTGATTCTCCAAAAGCTACCTCCAATGTGATCTTTCCTTCGGGGCACGCTGAGTGACCCGGCACAATTCCATGAAAAACTGTTGAACTTTTCTGTAGCTGGGACTCCTTGAGGCCCATGCGTAGAAAGGTTTCCCAGTACAAGATATTGATGCTACTTCCACCATCCATCAGGACCTTTTTCAACTCATAACCATTGACTTGTGGTGCAACCACCAATGCTAAGACTCACGGGTGTTCTATCCTTTCCGGGTGATCTCTTCTTCTCCATGTTACGTCTTGCTCTGACCATCTCAGGTATCTCGGAACAGCCGAAGAAACCGAGTTTACCGCTTGCTTCAGTATCTTTTTGTCCTTGTTAGAAGTTCCTGTAGTATGCACATGATATTGTCCCAACTGCTCGGGGTTGGCTTGGAAGCCTCCAGCTCCCCCTTGGTTGTTACCCGGATTTCCGCCTGCCGGGTTACCGGCTGGGGGTGGGCCGTTGCCCGGGTTTCAACCCGGACCCGGTCCTCCTCCCCGACCTGCACCTCGCATGGCTCTGTTCACTTCCTCGTTCTTCCATCTCTGTAGGTCCGCGCACTGTTCCAGTGAGTGGTTAGCCGGCCTACCGTTCCTGCTGTGCTTAGGGCACGCCATTCTGAAGATATCCCAGTTGTTACTCGGCCTAGGTGGCCCTTGATAATTTCCTCCGTTGTGGTTTCCTCCATTGAAATTTCCTTCTACTCTAGGTCTCGAAGACCCGGCTTCTGTGCTAGCGACAAACTCGGAGCTTCCCTCGAAAGGGCGCTTGTTTTTGTTGTTCCCATTGTTACCTCCATTGTTACCCGGCGTTGATCCGTTGCCGGTTCTTCCATTGTTGTTGTTCGTGTTCGCTTTTGCTTTCTTGTCATCGACGTCCTCTTCCGTAGTATCCGTCGCGGCGTGTTTGTTGCATGCATCCATAAGCTCTCCCATCGTAACCTCTGAAGCGTTCCAACTGGATTTCATGCGAGTTAATTTCTGCACTAAAGGTGTGTACTTGCAGGTCTTTTCCATAGCTTATAGCGCATCCTTGGGCTGAATATCTGTAGATGAATGAAGTATCTCCATAACCCGGCGCACCCAGCTGCGCGCCGACTCTCCCTTCTTCTGAACACATCGCTCTAGGTCATCAATAGTGAACAACTTTCTGCACGTCCCATGAAAGTGCTTGATAAACGCAGTTTTCAACTCCTCCCATGACTTGATAGATCCTTCCGGTAGATTAGTGAGCCATAACTTTGCTGCTCTTTCTGACATCATTAAGTACATGAACTTGGCTTGAAGATTCTCGGATGCGTTGCGAATTGACATAGCCATCTCATAACTGCTCAACCATGTTTCTGGATCTATAGTCGGCTCATAATTCACTACTTTACCCGGTTCCTTAAATTTATCGGGTAAGGCTCAGCCCTGATGTTATCCGACAGACACTTAGGCCCAGCGAGATTAGTCGGAACTGGCCTTACTCGGGAAACGTGTGATCCTGCGGGGAGTGCGGCTGGGCGCGGTGCTGCGCGTGGTCCGTGCACAGCAGACCCGGCCGCATCTCTCCTGGCTCTGGAACTATCCATGATAGCTTGCGCGGCTGATGCTGCTTGATGGAGGGATAGTAACCCGGTAGGCCAACTCCAAGGTGTAATCCGGCCCAAAGGACTTTGTGTAGGATACGGCTAAGGGTAGAGAAACTTCTGGAAGGCCCAAGTTTGTAAGCCTAGTAACCCGGATTGTGGGTTACGGTAAAGGAAGGTTAGAGTTCGCATGCCGTGTCCGGGTAGGATCCAGGGTGCGTCTTGGAGGACAAGCCGGGAGGGGGTACGGGTGCTTTATAAACCGACCCCTAGGTCTAGTTGGAGATCTAAGAACCCTAGTAGTATCGCTCGGTATCGAGCATCCATTGTATACGAGAGATCGAGTTTATCTATTGAGATCGGAGACTCGGTGACTTGATTGCCGGCTACCAGATCGAGTTCCATCATGTTTTCCTCTGAGCTAAACCCTCTCCCAAACGCCTGTGTCGTCTTGCCCCAAGATCAGTTACCCCCGGTAACGTCTGCCGTGATTATCCCACGACAGTTGGCGCCCACCGTGGGGCCTGCGTCCAAAGGTGTTTACATCACGGGAGAAGCTCGGAAGAACATGGAGAATCTTGTCGTCGGCGAGATCTACACCGACCACAAAGGAGAGAAGACGGTGGACGATTCCGGCTGGGGGCCAGAGTCGGATCACCTTGAATCCGGATCCGTCGTGACAATCGGCCGGATCAGCGTCTTCATCGGTATGGTATGTACTTCTGGTTCGATCCCTGACAATTTTGGATCTGATTCTGTGCCAGGGGAGGCCGCCTATGTCCCATCAGATGAAGAAGAATCAGTTGGAACGGCATATCCAACAGAAGAACCCATCACGAAGTGGGAACAGCCGGAGGAGCTGGCATGGACCCCGCGTGACCGCGTCGAAAGAGAGGATGATACCGAATCCATCCTGGATCTACTGGAAAACCGGTATGAGGAGAATAACAGTGAAGGGGAACAGCATGAATTCGCGCCCAGCATCGCACGCCGAGTCGCGGTTTACACGGCTCCCGCGACCAATCTCAACCAAGAGACCATAACCGCGGCCGCAGCCGGGTCAGCGCAAGTATTAACCCGACAGCAGGGGCCGGCTAACGGAAACACGGCTTTGGCCCAGATTGACGGGGAGTCGGCATCGGTCACTAGTCAAGCACCGGAGAACGAGCTACACGCGAACACGTTCGGATTCCTAGCAAACCGGACGCCAGGAGCGGGTCCTTCCAATCCGCAACACCCGGCCTTGTTCGATAACAATCTGATCCTAGATCCGACAGTTCTCGCCACAGTTATTACTCCAGAAAACGCGGCGGAACGTGTTAGGGATTTGGACGTAGCCCGTCGGGCATTGGAGCAGCAAAGGAGGCAAGTAGAAGCAGAAAGGCAAGGGATGGCCACACGGCAGCGTGAGCTGGATGCACTGGAAACTCGGCTCCGAGAGGAAACGACTAGAATACATCAAAGACATCAAACTAGGTTACCAGCATTGGGAGGAGTCATAAATCCGGCCGCACTATTTATCACGCCTCAGGATCAGCCGATTCCAGCGGCAAATCCAGGAACTGCCCCTCAGCCGACAACCGGAAGAGTACAACCGGCAAGCGTGCAGGCCGGATTACCTGCGCCACAGACTGGAGTCACTGCCGGCAACGTTGTACCACCACCGCCACCATCGCGTTTTCGCACACCAGCGGGTCATTACAACAATGCCATGGACAACGTGTACGCGGCAACGCTTGCACTAAATCAAATCCCCGTGAGAGAGTCACCCCATGCAGAGGAGACCCGGCGGGCGATAGATATGCTGCACACCGCGGTGGCGCAACAGGTTAATTACCCGGATCACAGAAGTGGAATGCATGGGACGCCATATGTCAGCCAACAGCAAGGTAACGCTGGAAACATCCAAACAAGTTCGGTACGGCGGAGGGAAGAGCAGCAGCAAATGCCGCCTCCTCCACACATTCAGGCAGTACCAGCAGCATCAGCAGCTCAGGCCATCGTGGATAGTTCCAGAGCCAGGAGAGCCGTGGCCGGGTCTGCGGCACATGGGCCACCAGCGGTACCGCATCCAGCCGCACCCCCTGCAGGATCACACGTTTCCCGAGTAAGACCAGCTTCAACCATTCTTGCAGGGCCTAAGTGTCTTTCGGATAGCATCAGAGCTGAACCTTACCCGGAAAAGTTCAAAGAACCGGGTAAAGTAGTGAATTACGAGCCGACTATGGATCCGGAAACATGGTTGAGCAGCTATGAGATGGCCATGTCGATCCGCAATGCGTCTGAGAATCTTCAAGCCAAATTCATGTATCTAATGATGTCAGAGGGAGCAGCAAAGCTATGGTTCGCCAATCTACCGGAAGGATCTATTAAGTCATTGGAGGAATTGAAAACTGCGTTTATCAAGCACTTTCACGGGACGTGCAGAAAGTTATTCACTATTGACGACTTAGAGCGATGTGTTCAGAAGAAGGGAGAATCGGCGCGCAGCTGGGTGCGCCGGGTTATGGAAATTCTTCATTCATCTACGGATATTCAGCCCAAGGATGCGCTGCAAGCTATGGCAAAGACCTGCAAGTACACACCCTTAGTACAAAAGTTAACTCGCATGAAATCCAGTCGGAATGCTTCGGAGGTTACAATGGGCGAATTGATGGATGCATGCAACAAACACGCTGCAACGGATACTACAGAGGAGGAAGTTGATGACAAAAAGGCAAAAGCAAACACGAGTAATAGTGGAAGCACCGGCAATGGATCGACAGCGGGAAATAACGGAAATAGCCAGAACAAGCGCCCGTTTGAAGGAGGCTCCGAGTTTGTCGCTAACACAGAAGCCGGGTCTTCAAGACCCAGGGCAGAAGGAAACTTCAACGCGGGGAATCACAATGGAGGAAACTATCAAGGACCACCAAGGACGAGTAATAATTGGGACATATTCAGAATGGCATGCCCGAAGCACAGCAGGAACGGCAGGCCAGCTAACCACTCCTTGGAGCAGTGCGCCGACCTACAAAGATGGAAAAATGAGGAAGTGAACAGAGCTATGCGAGGTGCAGGACGGGGAGGAGGACCGGGTCCAGGGGGAAACCCGGGCAACGGCCCACCCCCAGCCGGTAACCCGGCGGCTGGAAATCAAGGTAATAACCAAGGGGGAGCAGGAGGTTTCCAGGCTAACCCCAAACAATTGGGCCAATATCATGTGCATACCACAGGAGGTTCTAACAAGGACAAAAAGATACTGAAGCAAGCGGTCAATTCAGTTTCGTCGGCTGTCCCGAGATACCTGAGATGGTCAGAACAGGATGTAACATGGAGCAGAAGGGATCACCCAGAAAGAGTAGAATACCCGGGGGTCTTGGCATTAGTAGTCGCGCCGCAGGTCAATGGGTATGAGCTGAAAAAGGTTTTGATGGATGGTGGAAGTAGCATCAATGTACTGTACTGGGAAACCTTCCTACGCATGGGCCTCAAGGAGTCTCAGCTACAAAAAAACTCAACAATTTTTCATGGGATAGTGCCGGGTCATTCAGCATGCCCCGAGGGAAAAATCGCACTAGAGGTAGCTTTTGGGGAGTCAAAGGATAACTATCGAGTTGAGTGGCTCACCTTTGAGGTGGTCAAATTGCGCAGTCCTTATCACGCGTTATTCGGAAGGCCGGCTTATGCCAAATTCATGGCCAGGCCGTGTTACGTGTATCTACAGCTAAAAATCCCGGGTCCTAAGAAGACCATTACCATACATGGAAATCGAGACATAGCAGCTGAATGCGATGAAGGAGACGCGGCAATGGCCGAGCAAGCCTGTAGAAAAGAGGAACTCAAGCACTACCGGTCTCAAGCAGACCCGGAGGACAAAACCACATCAAAAAGGCCGAGTACTGAAGGAGAAAGAGCAAAGTCCAAGACAGCACAAGATACTAAAATGGTGGCTTTCATCGAGGATGACTCCTCCAAACAATCCGCTATAAGAGAAGAAACTGCGCGACCGCTCACAACCAGCCGGGTTATGGAAACACCTCACCCGGGTTGGCTAGTAAACCCGGTGCTCATCATGAAAAAGTCCAGCAAATGGAGAATGTGTATCGGTTACGCCAGACCGGCACCGGTTCCCAAGAAGAACTAAACAATGTAACGGGCAGCAGGTTTCAGACGCGCTCTTTTCCTACCCAGGGTACCCAAGGGGACTGGAAGGTTTTTAATGAGGCGGCCTGCTGATCCAAACTTTCTCGTATCAAAAAAAAGATGGTTATCAAGTCCTATTTTGTTACGGCCTTTACTCCGATCACAAGTAAGTAGTATCCATTACCATCAACACATCAGTATCATTAAGTATGTTGAATATGTATAGGTCTCGGGGGCTGGTTGCTCAAGTAGCACAACCACAAACCCAAAGACCCGGCCTTGATGCCTATGAGTTATGAGGGCCGATTATTCGCAAACGAGTACGGCTGCAATCTTATAACTGGACAAAGGAGCCAAATTTTCTTGACTTTTCTTACTTAAGCTCGATGTGACTCGCACTAAAGTGGCATGATTTGCTCGCTTACGATTACAATCAGCCATGAAGCCCAATGGGACTTGTCTGACCCTATTTTCGTATAGATGTAACAACATGGTATCCACGCGAAAGCCGGCTTACAGTACAAGATAGTCAAAAGGGTCATCTAAACCACAAGTTATGCAGAGTACAAGGCTAATAGCTGGAAACTCAACGTTTATCAAGCATAACTTCATTATCTATATGAAACAATTCCGGGTTTCGGCTTAGTAGCAACAAGTTTGTTCTCTTCGAAAAAACCACACACCACAGACTCGGAAATTCGGGCCTTGGGGACTGTGGGTTTCGAAATAGAATCAAGCTGTTTCGTCGTAAGCTCGAAAGACCCCAAAGTCCGAGTCGTGGGGACTTGGGGACTTAAAGAAAGGTCCACCTGTTAAAACCCACGATACTCGGAAATAAAGAAGGAAATAAAAAGAAAGTCGGATATCAAGAATAAGTCCAAAAATATGCAAGTATCAAGATTCATCAAAAGGCCTAGAAAGGCACGAAGTGTATCACAGAATTAAAGTGCATTACAAGTTGCGATACTAGTATCAAGGGTGCACAGGCGCACCGTCAACAAAATGCTTGTTTGGAGTAAAAACACCAAATGATTGAAGCATTTTTATGACGTCTGCTCATTCGGCTTCCTGAGCAGAGTCCGCATTCTTGCCCTTAGCCTCCGGGTCTTGCTCCTGGACTTGCTCTCTTCCGGTACCATCACCCGAATTTCTTGCGGCAGGACAGACTGGCGGAGGAACAGCTGGCGTAGAGGTGGTTGGCCCTGATCCCAACTCGGCCTCTCTCTTTGCAGTTGCTTCCCTCTTCCTAGCCGAATCAGCAGCCCATTTCTCCAAAATATCAAAGGGCGGGGGTGCTTCCTCTGTAACAATTTTGCCCTCAGCGTCGTATGAACTCATAATGGTGTTCAGATCCATACTATCGGCCAAAGAGGTGGCCGAATGACGTACTGCAGACTGTACGGCCTTGAAGTCCTTGGGCGTAAACTTGGAGCCATCCGCTTTAAATTCTGGAAACCCGGAAATTATCTTTGCCGGATCAAGCTTCGGAAAGTAAGCCTTAGCTAGGGTAAAGGCCCGGGTCATACCAATCCGGCATGCCGAGCGTTTCCATATTTCAATCCAGCCGGGCACGGTGGAGCAGGCTTTGATGAGATTTTCTTCACCCGGGTATACTTCAGTAGGCCACTTCACGGCGTCCAGTATAAACTTTATGCCGGCAAAGAACGTCCGGAGCACAGTCTTTAGGGTTCTAGCCTTGACAATGGCATCCTCCTCTGGGGTCGCAAGGTTGGCACCTACAGTTGAAACAAAAGAAAGAACGTATCAGTAATCCCGAGTATCATATAATAAAGTAAAGGCATGAAGTCAATCGGCAGCAAAAACTTACTAAGCAAGATCTGATAAGTATCGGCGACCTGGTCCGATAGTTTCTTCAGTGCGGTCTGAGCGGTATTGCACTTCTTCTTGTATTTAGAAACATCCTTCTTCAAAGTTTTCATGTCATCCTCAAGGGTTTCCCTCCGCTTTACCTCGGCAAGAAGAAGTTGTTCGGTCTTGAGTAAAATTTCATCAGACCGGGTTATCTGCGCCTGTAAGTAGCAAGGAACACAAGTATCAGTTGGATATTATGGTAAGCTGAGTATTGCGTAAAGTACCAAACATAACTTTAGCAAGTCATGCTCGGAACTTGGGGACTAGGCATGCACTACGAGATATCAAGTATTATTACCTGGTACTCTGCGGCCATGCGCTCCAAGATATTGCTCTCTGAAGTTTTCATAGTGAGGAGAGCGTTCATCAATTGATCAAAAGTGTCATTACCCGTATCAGAGGACCCGGGGCCTTGGAAATTCCGAGAAGGAGTTTTCTTCTTAGTGGGAGGCGGCACCCGGGTCATTTGTATGTCGGAATCCGATGCTCCTTCTTCTGCACCCAAGGTTGTGACTCTATTCTTCTTGCTTGCGTGGGAGGCAATCGGATACTCGGCTTCTTGTGTGTCCGGGTTTATCGGTGACGCTTGTCCTTCGCCGCTAGACGCGGCTGTTGTCTTATCAGCCAGGCTCCCCTTACCCGGGCCCTCGGTCTCCATATCCTCTGTGTCGCTGGTAACGACCGTGGCCCTATAGATATTATGAGTGAGCAGCTAGTGTACAATCAGGAAAGGGTGATGAAAACGTGGTAGAGCATCAGGAAGGGGATTTTACCCGGTATTCACCGCGAAGTCCGAAGGGAATCCGTCACTGGACCCGGGAGAGGCTGGAAAGTATCAAGTAAGATTTCATAAGGGAATGGTTCAAGAAGAATGTTTCGTCCGAGAAAGGATAGGGTAAATACCAGCCCGCCGAGTCGGAGTCGATGAAATACCCGGGTTAAGAGCACCATCACCCGGGTGATTTCGAGTTGACCTGCGCTTGGTCATGGGAGACTCCTTCAAGTATGGCCAGTGGAACAACGTCAAGGTAGCTCATGTATATCATTAAAGGAATACGAATTGAATGCAAGGAGGCGATATGAAACCTTGGGGGTGGTCCCTTGGGGTTTTCTCTTAGATCCGACTTTGATTGTCGGCTCCAATTCCTCCTCGTCGCTGGCGGATTCTACTTTGTCGTCAGTCTCTTCTTCTTCGTCTTTGTCTTCTGATTCTGGAAGTTATCAAGGTCACAGTTGGAAAATGAGGAACGGGACACGATGAACTCAGGGGAATTACGTGAAGTTCGAAACGTACCTTCATCCGAGTTAACGCCCTCCTCTGGCTCCTCTGGGGTTTCGGAGCTAGGAGGAGTTTCAATCTTCCAAAAGGGATCATCAGCCTGGAAGGAAGGAATAAGGGTAAGGGTTATTATTCATATCGAGTGGAAGGTGTGAAGTAAAGAGTATGAAACTCGAGTCCTTACCTTGGGGGCTGGGTTTTCCCGAGTGAAGGGTTCCAACCCGGCTATGTTCCGGATCACCTCCATCTTTTCTGTCAAGAAGCTCTTGATAGTTTTGTTGGTATCTCCGGCTGCGAAGCTGTGGGTGGAATAACGAAGCGAGTCTGTATTGTGCTCTGAATACTCGCACATTAACTTAGTGCGGATGGAGTTGGGTTGGATCCGGAAATCGACCCAAGTTTTCACCAGGTTAAGCCCAATGAGACCTTGGGCCGACAGAACAGAGATTTTGGCTAATAAAGGCCGGATGGCATCCCTGTCCGAGTCAGGGGCAAAGGCATTAAAAGACTCGGAGATATCGAGAAGGCCTTCTGAGTAACCCGGCAGTTTCTTCTGGCCGGGTGGGGAGGTGTCTCGGCAATAGAAGTACGAGAGCTGCCAGTGTTTGACGTGGGAGTTGAGAGTGAGGGGTGGCATCAGAGAGTTCTTGCGGCGCAGGATAGAAACCCCGCCGCAAGCAAGAAGTGCCCCGTCACCGCTTTCGCGGCACGGTTTGCACTGGAAGAGCTCGACAAAAAGAGCCAAACTTGGCGGAGAGCACAAGTATGACTCGGAGAGGACGATGAAGTGGGAAATATTTAATACAGAATTAGGCCCGATGTCAAAAATGCGAAGGCCGTAATGGTTTAGAACATCACGGAAGAAAGGGTGACCCGGCGGACGGAAGCCCCGGGTCACGTGTTCCACGAAACAGATTACCTCGTCTTTCGCCGGGGTAGGCCGGGTCTCGTTGCCCGGCACCCTCCAGTGGATTTCCTTTTGAGGGGGTAGAACCCCTAACTCGGCCAATTCTTCTAACTTGGCCTTGGTGACCGACGATCGCGCCCAGTTGGCGGATATGGAGTTGGTGGTCTTGGCCTTGGTTGGTGTTTTTCCCTGCTTTTTGGGAGCCATGTGACTGACCTGCAAAGCGCAAGGTAGAAGGATGCGAGGAATAAGACCCGGAAACCATAAACTGATCGAGTATTGATGAGTGACATCGAGACAATATGAAGGTTACATATTATCCGGGTGTCAGTTCGTGGAGCAAGGCCCAAACTATCCGGGTATCAAGTATCATTATGAAAATCATGAAGGCTTATGCATTGAAGGGATATTCGAGGGTGATAGACGGTTACACATGTATCTACTACAAGCAAAGGGAGTCGGAAAAGAGAAGATTTTCCGAGTAATAGAGGTGAAGGCGGAAAAATTGGGCGGCCCGAGCTCAGGCTAGAGGTTCCATTTTTGGATTTGTGGCAAAATTAACAGTTATGGGCAGTAGGGGAATAAAGTGGAGGTAGTATCCAACCCATTGGATGAACTAGAGTGAGTACAAGTAACTTAATTCGGCATGACCAGGAAATGAACGGCGGGTTGACCTAGATCTAATCTGAAGGAAATCAAAAAATTGCGGAGGCCAGTTAACGGGTATGGGAGGCTTACTGGAGGAGGTTGAAGCGAAGCTCGACGTAGGCAGATAGCGCAAGATTGATGCCCCTTTGCGATACCCGACGGACTGGTTGGGGGTTTGGCAGCGGATCTTGGCGGCGGTGCAGAGTGCGTTGTGGCTGAACGCAGCCGGCGGCCAATAGGTTCCGGCGGTGCGCACGGGATTTCCGTGGTGGCCCTCTGTGAGGTTGAGCACGGAGGGAGAAAGGAAGAGGAATGGGGGAAGTGAGCCGCTGGGGTTAGGGTTACCCCTACGAGTATATTTATAACGGTTCATGTGGATAAGTTTGGTTCCGCGAGCGGGAGCCGGGGATTACGGAGTAACGGCTATGTGTTTGAATTTTGCGAAATATGCTTTAAGTGTTGAACGCGATATCTGGGCAGAAATAAGAAGGGGATATTCCTTATAATATCAAGGTCAATTATCGAGTAAAGTGCGGGATTTTGATACTTTTATCAAGGCTTAGACCCGGAAAGTTAGGCCGGGTATTTGGAAGAACCGGGTTACCCTATGGCCACCATGGAGTTGGGCCTAGCTACTTATCAAAGCATCTTAACCCGGCCTCCATATATTCGTGAGTTTGGTATTTTGGCAGGGAATAGCAAGCACTTCAAGGAAGAATCCGTGAAGCCCAAGCTATTCTGGGGACTACTGATGGAGGGATAGTAACCCGGTAGGCCAACTCCAAGGTGTAATCCGGCCCAAAGGACTTTGTGCAGGATACGGCTAAGGGTAGAGAAACTTCTGGAAGGCCCAAGTTTGTAGGCCTAGTAACCCGGATTGTGGGTTACGGTAAAGGAAGGTTAGAGTTTGCATGCCGTGTCCGGGTAGGATCCAGGGTGCGTCTTGGAGGACAAGCCGGGAGGGGGTACGGGTGCTTTATAAACCGACCCCTAGGTCTAGTTGGAGATCTAAGAACCCTAGTAGTATCGCTCGGTATCGAGCATCCATTGTATACGAGAGATCGAGTTTATCTATTGAGATCGGAGACTCGGTGACTTGATTGCCGGCTACCAGATCGAGTTCCATCATGTTTTCCTCTGAGCTAAACCCTCTCCCAAACGCCTGTGTCGTCTTGCCCCAAGATCATTTACCCCCGGTAACGTCTGCCGTGATTATCCCACGACACTGCTGGTACTGCCTGAACGCGTGGAGGAGGCGGCATTTGCTGCTGCTCTTCCCTCCGCCGCACTGAACTTGTCTGGATATTGCCGGTGTTGCCTCGTTGCTGGCTGACGTATGGTGTCCATGGGATTGTTGTAATGACCTGCTGGTGTGCGAAATCGTGATGGTGGTGGTGGTGGTACTGTATTGCCGGTTGTAACTCCAGTCTGTGGTATAGGTAACCCGGCTTGCACGTTTGCCGGCTGTGTTCCCACAGTTGCTGGTTGAGGTACAGTTCCTTGGTTCACCGCTGGAATCGGCTGATCCTGAGGTGTGATAAACAGTGTAGCCGGGTTTATAACTCCGCCCAACGCTGGTAATCTGGTTTGGTGCCTTTGATGTATTCTAGTTGTTTCCTCTCGGAGCCGGGTTTCTAGTGCATCCAGCTCACGTTGGCGTGTGGCCATCCCTTGCCTTTCTGCATCTACTTGCCTTCTCTGTTGCTCCAATGCACGACGGGCTACATCCAGATCCCTAACACGTTCCGCCGCGTTTTCTGGAGTGATAACCGTGGCCAGAACGGTGGGATCTAGAATCAAATTGTTGTTGAACAGGGCCGGGTGGTGTGTATTGGAGGGACCCGCCCCTGGTGTCCGGTTTGCTAGAAATCCGAACGTGTTCACGTGCGCTTCGTTCTCCGCCGCTTGACTGGTAACTGATGCCGATTCTCCGTCGACCCGAACCAAAACCGGGTTTCCATTAACCGGACCTTGCTGCTGGGCCAATGCTTGTGCTGCTCCGACCGCGGCCGCGGTCACGTTCTCCTGGTTAAGATTGGTCGCAGGAGCCGTGTAAACCGCAACCTGGCGCACGATGCTTGGCGCCGATTCGTACCGTTCCTCTTCGCTGCTATTTTCCTCGTACCGGTCCTCCAGCAGATGCAAGATAGACTCGGTATCATCTTCTCTCACGACCCGGCCACGCGGGGTCCATGCCGGCTCCTCCGGCTGTTCCCTCTTCGTGGTGGGCTCTTCTGTCGGATCTATTGTCCCGACCGATTCTTCCCCATCTGACTGAACATAGGTGGCCTCCCATGACATAGAATCAAATCCGAACTCGTCAGGGATCGAACCGAACGTACGTACCATGCCGATGAAGACGTCGATCTGGCCGATTGTCACGATAGATCCGGATTCGAGGTGATCCGACTCTGGCCCCCAGCCGGAATCGTCCACCATCTTTTCTCCTTCAGGGTCGGTGTAGATCTCGCCGATGACAAGGTTCTCCATGTTCTTCCGAGCTTCTCCCGTGATGTAAACACCTTTGGACGGGAGCCCCACGGTGGGCGCCAACCGTCGTGGGATAATCACGGCAGACGTTACTGGGGGTAACTTACATTGGGGCAAATTGACTCTGGTGTTTGGGAGAGGGTTTAGCTGAGAGGAAAACATGATGATATGCGATCTGGTAGCCGGCAAGCAAGTCGCCGAGTCTCCGATCTTGATATATTAATCTCAACTCTCGTGTTACATTGGATACTCGATACCTAGCGATGTTGCTTGAACTCTTGGATCTCTCTAAACCAAACCTAGGGGCCGGCTTATAAAGCACCCGGACCCCCTGGCCTGCCCTCCAAGGCGCACTCGGAATCCTACCCGGACACTGCCCACAAAACCCTAACTTTCCTTACTGTAACCCACAATCCGGGTTACCGGGCCTACGAACTTGGGCCTTCTAGAAGCTCCTTTATCCTTAGCCGGGTCTTGCGCAGCGTCCTTTGGGCCGAGTTACTCCTTGGCGTTGGCCTACCGGGTTATCATCCCTCCATCATAAAGCATGAGTCATATGGATGATATGATGAACATGTCGATGTTCGCCTTTGAAGCTACATCATCTCACGTGATGATCGGTTTTGGTGTAGTGAATTTGGTTCGTGTAATCACTAAAGACGACTAAGAGGGATGCACTGTTTTTGAGTGGGAGTTCATGGCTTAATTTGAATTAACTTGAACTTATTTATCATGAACAACAAATCAAAGTGAATTTGCACAACTTGTAGTAGTTATTGGCATCCACATAACTACCTTACACTTAGATTGTTAATTGAGATATAACTGTTATGATCTGGTAAATACCTTTTAAGATTGGTACCGTATTAGTGAAATTTAAAATTGATACCTATTGTAGATTTTCGGTATTTTCTACCTAGCTCCATGTGATTAATGATTGATTGATCTAGAGAGCAACCAATTCCTACTTAGAATCCAGAGTCATGGTTGCTTCCTTATTACTTTATCTTCAAAAGAATGTTTTGTTGATCAAGGTGATTTAGGAACTGAAAAGAGTTGTTTTCAGAAACAATCAAGTGAAAGATATGTTGATATCTAGAAACTTATTTGTGGCAACATGACTGAGTATAATTTAGCGTGATAATGTTTGCTTATATTATCTTAATATATGCAAATTTAGCGTGACCATGTTTGTTTATATTATCTGAATATATGCAATCATTGAAGACGCTGAGCGTTTGAATATTCCAAGAAGTTGGACGCTAAAAATTATCCTCTAAATCCCTTCCTTTGAGCTATAGTAGCTTAATCATAAAATTGTTATGATGGGATGGATTAGAAGTATGGGTAAAGTAGTTTACCTTACTTGGAAATTGCTAAGAGTGGATTCTAGAAGAATGCTATTAATATGGGGATATTAGTAGAACAATCAAACTCAAAGTATGACTCAATGGGTGTTAGTATATGACTAACACGCCAAAGAAAATGAGCTAGTACGACTAGCATTGTTTGATGTTGAATGATTCTTCTATAAAGGAAAGGGAATATTGAAAATATAATTACAAAAAGATATATGGCAGAAAAAAGAAGGTAACTGGAAAGTCCAGCTCAGGAGTATATACTTGATATACAAGTTATAGATGTATTACTAGTTAACAAAGTATTTTTGGTATTTTGATACCACATTGGTTGGTATGAGTTGTCATACAAAGCAACGCAATGCAACAAATACAAGGGCCTAAAAGGAACTAGTAATAGATGTGGAATCGATTATGACAAGAACATAAATAAAGTGTTATTGTGTTCATTGTCGTATCAAACCAAACAGTCAAGATTTATTTGAAGAACTTAATAATTTGTTATTTTGTTCTAGTCTTTTGTGAGAACAAATGAGATTGTTCAAACTATGACCATATTCCATAATTGATGGATATGTTAATATAAATCATGTTGGTAAAGTAAACATCTATAAGACTAAATGCTAAACGTTGCAAGACGTTGAAGAGTTTCACTTAAATTGTGACACCACCATTTTAGTTCATATCGGAAAGTAAAACATGAAGGAACTCCATATTGATGGACTTCCGGAGTCATTTTGTTTTGAATAAATTGACGCTTGTGAGACCTCTTCCAAAAGATGACTAGAATTCCGTTCATAGGCCAAAGTAGAATGGACGACTAATTTAGTGGAGATTGTACATATTGATGTATATAGTCCATTATGTGTAGTCATGGATGGTGGATTAATTTTTCCTTCATAAAATTCTGTCGATGACTTGAGTAGATATGTGAGTATATCTATTTAAAGGGAACGGAGTTTGACTTTTTGAATTGGTTCAAAAGGTTGTCAATATGAAGTTAGAATCAATGTAACAAGATAATCAAGTATTTATGATTGGATCATAAAGTATAAAGTTTGAGTTACAAGTTTAGCAAAACATCTGAGAAGTTGCAGAATTGTTCTACAACTTAACTTCTCGAATACCCCACATTAGATTGGAGTATTCAAAAGACAAAATCAAACCTTGTTTGACATGGTAGGATTAATAAAATTGCCATTATAATTTTATAATTTATACATTAAGGACAACCGCTTTTACACTTAAAAGAGCACCATCATGATCCGTTGAAATTGACAACATATAAGATATGGTTTGGGTAGTGACCCAAATTGTCATTTTTCTTAAGTTTTGGTATGCATAGCATGTGTAAAATGTTTACAACCAAAATAGGATAAATATATGTTTATAAGGTTATCCCAAATATAACATTGGGTATTTCTCCTATCACCGAACCAAAATACAAATGTTGTTTGTCAGAAAGGGTTGTTTTCTCGAGAAAGTAGTTCTTGCGAAACAAGTGAGTGGGAGCACAGTACAAACTCAACGAGATTAGAGAATCTTCGTTATCATGTCAAGAGTAGCGCAGCACTGGAAGTTGTTCCGGGGTTTACTATTTTGACTAAGTAGAAGACACTACAAATGTTGTAGATACTTCAAATGAGTTTGCGAACTGTACCAGAAAAGTCCAAAAACTTTGTACTTAGAACAACTTGTGGTTTAAGTATAAAGTGTTTTTTTGACAACAAAGGACTTGGACCTTATAAAGGAAGCAAATGATGGGCCCTGACTTCGTAAAATTGACTATGAGTCATTATATCCGCAATTTTATCCTTGTATGAATATCAAGTATGTGACTTGGTAGTCCTTTCGATAGGCATGATGCCTAACGATAGCAAAAGGGTCTATATAGCGACAAATACATGGATTTTACGTCCTTTGAAAGTTGTACTTATCGAAATTTTGTTTTCGACAAAGTTCAAAGAGTTCACTACTACAAGATTTTGATCTTCCGTAATGATGCTTAGTCTTTGCAGATAGTTCTAGCAAAGTTACATATTATGATATGGATGTTGAATAACAAAACCAATTCTCCTCTCGAGAAAGTTTGTTCAAGGATGTGTACTTGACACAGTCTGAGAGTTTTGTAAAATTCAAAAGGTTGCTAGAAAGGCATGCGCACTTCAATGGTTGAAGTGAGCATAACGAAGTTGAAATCTTTACCTTAATGAAGTTATCAAAAGAGTTTGATTCCATCATGAACGATAAAGATGCTTGTAAAGTTACAAGAAATTAAGTGGGAGCGCTATGACATATTTCCAATACTTTATGTAGATGACATATGGTTGATTGGAAAATATGTATTTTAAATTAACACGGTTAAGATTTTCGATTTCATATTGATGAAAGGCTTAGAAGATATTGGGCATCGATATCTATAAAAGATGGATTGACGCACCTGATATGATTGAAGACAATTTACATAGATGAAATATTGAAGTAAGTCAATATCAAAATGACAAGAAGGAGTTCTTGTCACATGGAAAATAGTTGAGCAAGATTCAAGTGTTTTGACACATGATGAGCATCATTGAAATTGAGATTTCTAAGTCATGTTTCCATGCTATGTACACAACCAGATGAGTCCTATGCTATAAAATGTTATAGAAGGATAATTCATATGATGATTACACAACAGTGGGAGAGATCCTTGTGTCATTTTAGAAATGCTAAGGATATGTTTTCCTATATAGTAATGACAAAATATTAGTTGTAATATGTTACACTAATAGTCTTGTCATTTATTCAAGTAATTTTATCTCAATTAAAATATGTGATGAAGGGTAGCACAATAGGATGGAAGAAAGTTCCATGCTGGATTTGAAAGAGTTTCAAAATTAAAATATTGTGACAGATACTACATCAAAGGCTAAAGTATATCGTTGTGTTGACAACTGATAATAAGCGTATTTTGTGTCAAGGAGTTCTTTATTGAATTTGGTGAAATTCCAAGAATGCTGACACTATGAAGCTACATTTTCACAATGTTAGTAACATCAGTTTAAGCTGAGGAATTAAGGTATCACCGGAACTTGGTGAATTTCCAAGATTGCTAAACACCATGAAGCTACATTTTCACAATGTTAGTGACAATGGTTTAAGCCGAGGAATTAAGGTTTCACCGATTGACCATATATATGCAAAGACATCTCATTAGAGAATGAGTGATGCGTGTAGACGCAAAGATCATGCAAATACAATAGGACCTGAACAGTTCAGATCTTTTTGATAATGTTTACCACATGCGAAGCATGGTAATAACACTGGTACGCCATATGTGTTAAGTGCTTACAGACTAGATTATTGACTCTAGTGCAAGTGGGAGACTGAAGGGAATATGCCCGAGAGGCAATAATAAAATGGTTATTATCTTATTCCTTGTTTATGATGAATGTTTATTTCTCATGCTAGAATTGTATTAACCGGAAACGTTGATACATGTGTGCTTAATAAACAAACAATGGTTCCTAGTAAAGCCTCTCTTTTAACTAGCTCGTTGATTAATAGATGATCAAGGTTTCCTGATCATGAAAATTGGATGTTATTAATAACGGGGTCATGTCATTAGAAGAATGATGTGATGAACATATACCCAAAGAGAATATAGCAATGCGATCAAGTCATTTAGTTTACATTGTTATATCAAACATACGAAGTAACTTATTCCTTAGACCATGAGGTCATGTCAATCGCTGATACCGGAAGAGTGCTTTGATGGCATCAAACGTCACACCATAACAAGGTGACTATAAAGGTGTCGTTAAGTATTCGGAAAGTATTAGTTGAGGATCATGGATCAAGAGTGGGATTTGTCCATCCAAATGACGGAGAGATATACTCTGGGCCCTCTCGGTGATATCACATCGAAACCGCTTGCAAGCACGTGATATGATCACAAGGATGTTATATCACGGGAACGAGAAAAGAGTACTTGTCGGTAACGAGATTGAACAAGGTATGGCTGATACCAATGATCGAATCTCGGACAAGTAAAATATCGCGAGACAAAGGGAATAGTTCACGGCGTTGTTGGTTCACACGATCACGAGAGTCATCGTTGAATATATAGGAGTCATCACGGATCTCCAGATCCCGCTGTTGATTATTGATCGGAGAGGAGTCTCGATCATGTCTATCCCGTAGGGTGACACACTTAAGGTTCGATGATGCGTTTGAGAGGATACGGAATATCGAAGAATATTTTGGGCAGCACCGAAATTGTTTCGGGGAAAATTGAAATAGTTCAAGGAGTTTTTCGTCGAATGGTTGTTAATAGAATTAACAAATGATTCGAGGTGCTATATCCAAATGTTTGTTAATGGAATTAACAAATATAAATAAAGAAAAAAATGTTTTATTTATTTATTAAAAGAAAACCTTTGGATTTTCCAAGTGGGAAATAATGGGAAAGTGAGTGGAGGTGAGTGGAGTGTCCACTCACATGATGAGGGAAGAGGTGGGGGCACCCCCATGGGCTGGCCGCACCCCCCTTGGGCTGCCTCCCCCCTCTCCTATAAAAGGAGGGTGAGAGCTCTCCCTCCTTCACACACTTGGCCACTTCCTTTTCCCTCCACCCGCTGCTCCATTTCATGGTCTCCGGCTTGGCGAAGCCCTGACCGTGGGATTCTTCACCACCACCACGTCGTCGTGCTGCTAGAGTTCCGAGGGATCCTCTACTTCCGCGCCCTGCTGGAACGAGGGAACGGAGGTCGTCATCAACCGTACGTGTGACCGATCACGGATGCACCGCCGGATTGCGGTGCCCATCTTCTCGCTATCGGGATCGGTGTGAGTACGACTACGCCAACAACGAGATTTGATCTCGTACCACTTTGAGTCTTCGAGGGTATGTGTGTTCTCCTTAACCCTCTTGTTGCCCGTTACACTTCGTCTCGTAGATTAGATCTTGGCCTTTCGGGTGTCTCTCGCGTTGGAAATTTTTTGTTTTCTATGCAACGAACCCTTCAATTCTCTCATTCCTGATCGCAGGACCAAGAAATTGAATTCCAATTCTTCGAGACTCGGCCTGTGCTGGGTTTGAGACCGTGATTTGAGCCGGGTTTTGAATATGACCTGGATTCCTATTTTCTGGTTCTGCAACTCTATGTCATGTATTCACAACTCCGGGCGCATAAGATACTGCCTGCCTGGGCGGGTTAGGTTGGTGACGGTTAGCGTTGCTAGATCCTTCCGGGGCCGGTGAGTTCCCATGGTGACTTCTCGACAAAGCACTCAGGCTATTATAGGGAGTTGAATGTATCTTGTCCTGGTTAGTGTAATTCATATGTTGAACCACTGCTCTTTGTAACATCTTGATGGCCCTTCTAGCTTCAATCCAAATCGAATCATTGGAGTTGACGGGAATCCGTGCCAGACTGTTTGTTGCCGCCCAAATGTTATCCATTGGATTGTTGAAGTTACCTGGAGGCGTGTGAAACCTACCCTGTATGAGCTGTTCCGGAATTGGAGCAAGGTTTGGGTTACCGTGCAACTGGATAGGCGGTTGAAAACGTGCCGGATGAACTGGAAGGGAGCAGCTGGCGGGTTTATGGGGGGAACCGGGCCAGCCGGGTTAGGTACCACAGGGGTCCCGACCGGGGATGCAAACATGTTCTGAAGGTCGGTTGGTCCTAGTCCTGCCCCGAACTCGTTGCTCAAACGAGTATTATAACGTCTGTTTTGTATTGAAGCTAACTCTCTTTGCCTGAAACTCAGATGAATTCCTTCCCTCTCTAGACGTGTTGCTTCCTCCAAAACTTCCGACTGAGCTTTGTTTATGCATGTTGCCTCCCTTTCGATTTCCTGACGGGCACGAGTTATTTCCCGTCGAAGCCTCTCTACCTCTGCATTACGCAGCACCAGGTTTTACGGGGTGATCGGAGTTGGCAAGACTTCATTCAATGAATCCATCGCGGCCATCAACTCGGGCCTCGGGTTATATGACGTAGGTCCTGTCAGGTTGATCACCGCCTCCGTTGGCCTAGAGCTTGTTGTCCCACGTCCAGTCGGAGGTGCTGCCATTGGTCCGGCAGGGGTTACCGTTGGCCCTCCGGGCGCTGTCCCTGTGATTCCCGGTGCTCCTAGAATCGGATTTGAGGTTGACGCGTCATTTGTGACTAAATTTCCCTCCGCGTCATACCTGGGCTCTGTAGGTCGTGCGGACCCAGCCATATAAACAGTGGCGTTATAAGTCGCCTCTGCGCAATTCTACGGATCCAATTCCAGGTCTCCTCCTAACCGGTCTCCAAAGAGCTGGTGGATAGAACCTGTTTCGTCACGATCTTCATTGTTTCTGACTGAGGACTCTCCATCAGAATCCTCTACCATGGTTTCCTCAGACACCGAATCTGACAGTTGGTCCGGTTCTGAGGTTGCTATCCCGACGTACCCAATGAAGGCATGGATCTTTCCAAAGGGGACGTGCCACTCTGAATAATTTATCATCATATCATCAAGAAGCTTTGTTGCATTGCACGTTCAGTCTTGGCTTCGAAGGCAAGAACTCGCTCCTAGGGGCATGAACAGGACAAAACGCCACAACCCATTGTCGCCTCACATCCATGCCATTATTTACTCAAGTTATCAAAGATAATACAATTCACAACAACCTCACAAAGTAGATTCACGTATTGACCAGATTCATCAACCGGATGGATCAGATCACAACTAGGCATGGCTAAGCAAGACTCACATGCTTTAACGAGGCGCGCACAAACAAACCTATAGCTGCTAGGAGCAGTGGATCAGGATATTTAGGCGATGCAACAAGTATAGGAGAAATCTATCTAAGACCATAAATACTTTGAACTGCATGCAATATACGAGATCCAAAACACTTAGAAAACTATATATGAGCAGATAAGAGGTTATGCTTGCCTTGGTTATAAGAAAACCAGATAAAGATCTTCTGGGATATATGCTTGACTTGTCGGTTAGGATCAAGTATTCGCCGATGGGACTGCTGGCCTTCTCTTCGGGGTCACGTTCTACCGAGGGGGAACAAACATCGAAAAGAAGAACAACAATCAAACATGGCATCGTTGCAATGTGCAACATGTATGAATGAGCAAGTTAATGCACTGAAACAAAGCCCTAAGAATGTTCGATGGGTTGCTAGGGTTCTCATGTCAGTTATGCATTTTTGCTGAATTTATCTCGAAATAGACCCGGGAGGGCAATTCGGGTAGTTATGAAGGTGAGTACAATTTTAAAAGATCAAATGGAATTGAAAACATCATAGTCAGGTTGCATTTGTCATTTTGAGCATTTTGGTATATAACTTTTAATTTTCTAATTTTATTGAATAAAAACTTATTTTCTCCATTTTAAATAATTAAACAATATTAAAATAATGCTCATTTTTGGACTTTCTCAAACATGTGTGAAAATGAAATATTTGGTTAGGTTACATTTTTATGAACAAAACCATACTTTTATTTTATTTTTCTGAGTAATATTTTAATAGTTATTCAATTTACAAAATTAACTATTTTCTGGAATTGCCTGGAAATATTAAACAGAGGGGGTTATGACATCATCATGATGTCACTCTGACACCACCTTCCTCTGAACCTCACAGATGAACTCCAAATTCGATCAAATTCGTCGATGATTCTCAAATTGAAGGCTATGGGAAGCTCGCCGGCGACCATGGCGCGACGGCGGCCGGCGGAAGCACGAGCACGAAGAGTTACCGAGGGAGAGGGAGATGGAGGGGAGTACCGGGAAGCTCACCGCATCGAGGGGAGCACGATGGGGTCGACGAGGAGGTGAGGGAGGGCCAGAATCGATGGCGAGGAGCAGAGGAAGCCGGCGGCCATGGCGGACGACGACGAGAAATTCCGGCGGCTCGGGCACTCCCGGCAAGCGGGGTTCGTCCAGGAGGTTCAAGAGACAACGGAGGAGCTTCAGGGCGTCACGGTGTGGCTCCAGGCGGTCGATAGAGACGGCGGCGACCGGTGGGCCGTCGGCTACTGTTAGGGTTAGGGTTTGTTCTACCGGACGATACAGAGAGCGAGAGGATAGGAAGGGAGAGGAGAGGAAGAGCACGGCGTCCAGGAGAGGTCATCCACTCTGGCGCACCTACACAAACAGGAGGTGGCATCGGGAGGGGGTGGACACGCAGATGCATTCTGTCTAGAGGTAGAAGACAAAGAAAATTTTCCTCATAACCCCCTTCCCTCTCAAGAAAATTGCAATGAGATCCTTTTCTCTTATAAAACAGAAAAGAAAACATTGTTTTGAGGCCGTTTTTGCAAACAAAAATATTGGCAAAAATAAGTTTTGGAAACCTTGTAAAATTTCCAACAAAACCAGGTGTTTCTTTGGTGTATTTGAAATATTTTTCAATACAAGATTTTGAGACCCATTTTAAGTACTATTTGTGGGATTTTCTCAAACCATTTAAATTCACAAATTAAATTAGTTTCAAACATTGCTTAAATTTGTGGTTTCATGCATGTATGATATGAACAACACCACACACCCTGTTGTAGCAAAATTTGGGATGTTACACCACCTTTGTGAAGACTTTGCAAAGTTCTCATGTTGACATGGCATAAGCGACGATGCCACAACCATCCCACGTCCACCTTTCCGAAAAGACACATTGTTTGAGAGTTGGTAGACTTCGAAAAGTCCACCACGAACAACTCATTTTCAACATGTCCCACGTAAGCGACGTCAAGAGTCTTACTCCTCAAAAGGACCAAAATATCAACATAAAAAAACACGGAGAAACCCATCTTTCCAAGAGAGCGGACGGAAAGTAAATTGTAACCAAGGGATTCGACAAGCATGACGTTCACGATAGTGATATCGGGAGAAACCACAACCTTGACGAACCCGGATACCTTAGACGAGGATGAGTCTCCATAAGTGACGGTTGCTTGTATGTCATTTGGGCACAACTCTGTCACAAGTTCTTTGCTTCCGGTCATATGGCTAGTGCATCCACTATCAATTATCCATTTAGTCCCACCGGAAGCATAGTCTTGCAAGAGATCATTGACTAGATTTAGGACCCGAGGAGGGTCCCTTCATGTTAGTAACAAGGGTCTTTGGAACCCAAATAGCATAGTCAATGTAACCCTCAATAGGACCAACATATTTAGCTTGCACTACACCATAATAATCAACATATAGGAAATGGTGTGGATTGTTAGTTCCCGCGGAGGTGCTACGAGTAGTGTTTTCCCTCATGACACTACTACTCGAGGCAACATTGCTTTCTTGTGCGGGTGTGCTACGAGTAGTGTTGTCCCTAATGACAATACCACTTGAAGCACCATTGTTCGTATTCTTCTTGTTCTTCTTCTTGGCAACAAAGACAAGACCTTGCTTGCCCACTTGTGGCCTTGGAGCACTCAATTATGGTCTAGCAATGACCACATTTGAGCTAGGGGCCACCACTTGTGGGGTAGAGACCACAACCTTCTCAACTTGAGGGCCTTTTCCCTTGAGCCTTGCGAGCTCAATCTTCAACCTAGCATTTTCCTCAATAATATTTGCATGATCACGATAAGAAGGAGAGGTGCTAGGGTTGTTAAGTTGATTAAGTTGAGTTTGAAGTTGTTCATGCAACTCTTTGAGGGAAGAATGTTGACTCTCCAAAGCTTTGTGGGCCTCGGTGAGTTTTTCAAACTCCTCGGTTAGTTCACCATGACCAACCCCAAACTCGACCTTATCCTTTTTAGCCTTTTTATATTTAGCAATAGCAAGATCACGTTCCTTAGTGATTTTAGACACAAGTTCATTATGAGTTTCTTCAATAGATTCAAGTTCCTCCTCAAGAGAAACTCTACCATCATGCTCTTCCTCAAGAGTCATAGAGAGGGATGCAATTTCATCCGCATTCCTTCTTTCAACCTCACCTTTCTTCTCAAGAGCTTCTTGGGTCTCTCCCAAATTGCTCATGAGATGCTCAAAGTACTTCTTGGTCTCCCCTTGCATGTTAGACATAAAATGTTCTAAGGAGAGCCTCTCATCTTCTACTCTAAGACTAGCGATATGTTCTAGTTCACTAGGGGTTTATAGTTGGAGGAAGGTGATACCTCCGTGGCCTTAGCCATGAAGCACTTGGCATTTCGGTGAGGATGATTGTCATTGGGGGATTCAAAGAGAGATGAAGATGATGGATTAGAAGCAATAGTAAGAGAATCATACTCCTCTTGAGTCAATAGCACAAACTTGGTGGGAGACTTCTTGTTGAATGATTTCTTCTTGAAATGGGGTTTCTTGTACTCAACCTTGGACTTTTCCTTGCGAATGAGCTTTCCACTATGGAGTTCTCGATTTTCATAGGGACACTCCGCGATGAAGTGGTGCTTATATTGGCAATTGAAGCAAGACCTCACTTTTTGAGCCCCATCATTTCCATAGCGAGACTTGGTCTTCTCCTCAACAAACTTCTTTCCCTTGGGAGGATTCCTCCAAACCTTTTGCACGGTGAGAGCAATGAGATCCTTTAGCACGGGATCATAGTCTTGTTCCTTCAAGGGAGGCAATGACTCTTCTCCTTCTTCTTAAAATTGAACCTCTCTTGACACAACCTTGGCCTTCAAAGCAACCGATGCCCCTTTTTGCATTCCAATGGTCCTAGCACGGTTGTCAAGAGCATTCTTGGTTTGCACTTGATAGGAGCACATTTCTTGCATCACTTGAGTTAAGGTCATGGAAGAGAAATCATGTCTTCCTTGAATGCTCTTCAAGTCCGCGCCCTCAAATGGCATTAGGGAAATCATGTACTTCCTCTTGATCCAAGCGTCATCAATGTACTTGGCACTGACATTTGAGAAGGTGGTGGAAAGAGTCTTGAGTCTTCGGTACATGTCTACATGGTCCTCTCCATCATGCATATAAAACCCTTCGTCCTCATTGGTCAAGGCATCATATCTATTCCTTTGCATACTCTCATTGCCCACAAACATGATGACAAGAGTGTCCCATGTTTCCTTGGCGGTGGAATATTGTTAAAGATGCGGCATGTGGTTAGGACCCACGGATTGTTGAAGAATTTACAAGGCGGTGCAGTTGAGTTGACAATCTACGACTTCCCTTCTTGTAAGGTTCTTGGGGTCATGAGGTTTGTATCCATCACGAGTGACCTTCTAAAGCTCTATACAAGAAGAGTTCAAGTGAGTCTCCATGTAATATTGCCATTCACGAAAAGAAAAAGCATCAATTTTAGGTGGATCTCCCCTAGGGATTATATGAGGATGAGGGACGGGGGGATCAGGAGAATAATGTCCTTTGACAGAGTGATATTCTCCATCTCCATCCGTGCCCTTCTCGGTGGAGTTTTCGGCGGAAGCATTTTTAGATGGTTCACCATCTACCCCTTTCTTGGCACCCTCCGGATTAGTTTCCGGAGGTGTAGATTCGGCGACCTCCGGTCCTTTGGCTTTGAGGAGTTCCGCCAAGGCTTGGCGCAACTCATCAAATTTGGTGTCTATGGATGAGGTCAATGGATTTCTCAACTCGTCAAATTTGGTGTGGAAAACAGTAGGAACAGTATGAAAGCAGTAGGTGTTTTATAAGTATGAGGAAAAAGGACCGGGGTCCACAATTCACTAGTGGTGTCTCTGCGTGAAAGATAAATAACATGTGTGGTGAACAAATTACAGCTGGGCAATTGACAGAAATGAAGGTTGCACCGTAGTGCATATGCAATACATAAAGATTACTATGTGATTCATGCGGGCATTACAACAAAATACATAGACTGTCATCCAACTGCATCTATGTCTAATAATCTACCCTTCGAATATCATCCGAACAAACGTTGGGTATTAAGTTGCTAGAACCAGATTATCGCTTTAAGCAAAGTGTGTAATGTAAACAATGTAAACTAGGTAAACACCGTTGTTTCCTCCCTAATGGCAACAACACATCATCCATCCGTCACGTTTCTGTCACTCGAGCACAGATGCAAAGGAGGCATGAACCCACTATCGAGCATAAATACTCCCTCTTGGAGTTACTAGCATCTACTTGGCCACAGCATCTACTAATAACGGAGATCATGCAAGATCATAAATAACATATGCATGAAGATAACATGATAGATTGATAATCAGAAGACATAGAATTCAACATTCATCAGATCCCAACAAACACAACATGTAGCATTACATAAAGATGATCTTGATCATGTTAGGAAGCTCACAAGATCTAAACATGAGGTACAAATTGGAGAGAACAACCATCTAGCTACTGCTATGGACCTGTAGTCCAGGGATGAACTACTCACGCATCACTTCGGAAGAGGGCATGGTGGTGTAGACCCCTCCGTTGATGAATTCCCCTCCCGTCAGGGTGCCAGGGAGAGCTCGAGGACCCTCTCGGTCTCGGGATAACGATGACGGTGGCCTCGGGTGTTTTTGGGACGAAGTGGTATATATTTAGGGCTTACATCTCGGGGGTATAAATAGGCAAAAGGGAAAAGGTGGTGGAGACCGGGGGGCACACCACCCCATGGCGCGGCCAGGGGCGCCGCCCTATGGTGTGGACCCCCTGAGGCCCCCCTCTGGGTCTCTTTGGGACTGCGTGGAACCTTCGGGAATTCTAAGATTTCCGGGCTTCGAATTTTCCAATTCCGAGAAATATTTCCAGAACAACTTTTATGAAACTAAAAACAGCAGAAAACAGGGAACTGGCTCTGTGGCATCTTGTCAATAGGTTAGTCCGGAAAATCGATAAAAATGACATAAAGTGTATAGAAAACATGTGGGAAACAATAAAGGAAACAACATGGAACATCATAAATTAAGGATATGTTTATGACGTATCAACATCCTCAAGCTTAGTTCGTCTCATCCTCGAGCAGGTAAACGATAAAAACACATAATTTCTAAGGTGACATGCTACCAACATAAACTTGACCATCAACAATGTAAAAGCATAAGTAAGTCGAGATCATAGAACTTTAACACAAGCATGACAGATAGAACTTTAATAATAAATCATAGCAATCACCTTGCATCATGTGAAGTAACACAAATAAAAGATCATGAATAACAATGCAACGAAAGATATACGTTTGTTTCAAGTATAGAGAAAACATGTCAAAGTGATATTTCGCTAGTCCTTATTCCTTAAGAGTGGGGCAAAACATAAATACATAGACCGTCATCCAACTGCATCTATGTCTAATAATTTACCCTCCGAATATCATCCAAACAAACGTTGGGTATTAAGTTGCTAGCAACAGATTATCGCTGTAAGCAAAGTGTGTAATGTAAACTAGGTAAACAACGTTGTTTCCTCCCCAATGGCAATGACACATCCTCCATCTGTCACGTTTCTGTCATTCGAGCACAGATGCAAACAAGGCATGAACCCACTATAGAGCATAAATACTCCCTCTTGGAGTTACTAGCATCTACTTGGCCAGAGCATCTACTAATAACGGAGAGCATGCAAGATCATAAATTACATATGAATGAAGATAACATGATATATTAATAATCAGAAGACATAGCGTTCAACATTTATCAGATCCCACCAAACACAACATGTAGCATTACATAAAGATGATCTTGATCATGTTAGGCAGCTCACAAGATCTAAACATGGGGTACAAAGTGGAGAGGACAACCATCTAGCTACCGCTATGGACCCGTAGTCTAGGGATGAACTACTCACGCATCACTTCGAAGAAGGGCATGGTGGTGTAGACCCCTCCGGTGATGAATTCCCCTCCCGGCAGGGTGCTGGGGAGAGCTCCAAAACCCTCCCGATCTCGGGAAGACGATGACGGCGGTCTCGGGTGTTTTTCGGGACGAAGTGGTATATATTTAGGGTTTCCGTCTCAGGAGGTATAAATAGGCGAAAGGGAAAAGGCGATGGAGGTAGGGGCCCCCGCACCACCCCATGGCACGGCCGGGGGGGCCGCCCTATGGTGTGGGCCCCCTGAGGCCCCCCTCCGGGTCTCTTCGGGACTCCGTGGAACCTTCAGGAATTCTAAGACTTTCGGGCTTCGAATTTTCCAACTCCTAGAATATTTCCATAACAACTTTTCTGTAACTAAAAACAACAGAAAACTAGGAACTAGCTTTGTGGAATCTTGTCAATAGGTTAGTCCGGAAAATCGATAAAAATGACATAAAGTGTATAGCAAACATGTGAGAAACTATAAGAAAACAACATGGAACATCAGAAATTAAGGATATGTTTATGACATATCACGCCACAACTATTTAGTTAGGCGCGGCGTGACTATGGTGCGCCACGCATAAGGCAAAATGGTGCGCCACGCATGACCTTTTCCCTAGTAGTGACCTTGGCACCTTTCCGAATGGTGCGTGATCGATTGCGGGTATCCCTGGGGGGGGGGGCTCGAGGACATCAGATGACGCCTTCTCCTTTTGTTTCTTCTTTGCCACCAAATCCAATAGATAGGAAAGATGTTCATCGAAGAGATCGGCAAACTGCAAAACAAATTGTCAAACACATGTTAATCGCGACAAATAGCCAAATCAGGTGCAAAGACAACAAAAAACGAAAAGAGAAAACACTTACGGCGGGTGGCGGATTCCCCGCTAAGTACATGGGCACCAGCTCGCTATACTGGCCCCGGACGCTGATTAGGAGATTGACGGCTTGTTTAAGCTCCGACAACTCCAGCTGCAGCAGGGTGCAACGATGAGGATCCGACGTCCCCGCGTATTCGCACATCAGCTTGCCTTCTCGATGAGCGACGGGCTGGATCCTACGATGGAACCAGCAAAGAACTGTGTCTGCCCCGCTGAGTTTGGGTTCCATCGTTGTAAGCTTGGTGATCCGCCGCTTGATCTTCTCCAAATTTGTTGAAAGCGTCCGGGCGGTGTCCTCCTTCCAGCTATCTTTTGGGCAGTCGCGCCATTGACGAACGGCGGAAGCCATGTGGTTCTCTTCAGGAAGGGCACGTCTTGCACGTAGAAAAACGTGGCTGGCCAATGCTTTACATATTCGGACTTGGGAACTTTGGGGAACCAAAGTTCCCTCTTCCGACGAAGGTTGAGATTGATGGTTGAAAGTAAATTATGGGCACCTAGAGGGGGGGTGAATAGGTGCTACGAGCAATTTTATTTTTTTCTTGAAGTTTAGGCTTGACACAAAGGTAAATTCTCTAGATAGTGCAGCTAAGGTGAATTTACCTATATGGCAAGGCTAGCAATTAATGCAACTAGGACAACACTTAATGCAACAAGTACTACAATTAATGCAACAAGTACAAGTAAGTAAAAGATAAGGGAATGAGGTAACCGATGGAAGCACGCGGAGACATGGTGTATTCCCGAGTTCCTCCTTGTTAAGGGAGTACGTCTCGTTGGAGGGGTGTGATCTCGCCACGAAGGCCTACTCAACGCCACAGAGGCCTCACCCTATTCTCCGATGAACTCCGCCACAAAGGCCTAGTTCACCTCCCACTATTAAACCCCTTTGAGGCGGGGATCGAGTCCTTCACAAACAAGTTTGGGGCACACACCCACAACCAAATTGGGGGCTCCCAACACTCACAAATCACCAAGAGTAGCAAGAAGCCTAGGTTCTCCACAAGAGGAAACCCTAGGAAATGATCCCTCAAGCTAATGAGGGGAAAATGGAAAACCGGTAGGTGATGATGTAGATCTGGGGCTTCTCCTTCAATCCTCCAAGTTTCAACAAGTTTGGGTGGAGGAAGTGGGAGATCTAGCTTGGTGGGTGAGCTCAATCAATGGAGTCTTGAATGCAGGATGAGCTAACCCTTGGGGAAGAAAGGAGACCTCTATTTATAGTCCCCACTTCCAACTAGCCGTTTTCTGCCCAGTTTGCGACCATTCCGGAATCACCCGAAATAATTCAGGAGCAATCCGGTTGGCAACATAAATTCGCGATCAAGTCGGAATCCATCCGGATTGGTCCGGATTGCTCCGGAATAATTCCGAATGGCAATAGAGGAATTTGCGGCCAAGTCGGAATTTCCACGGAATAATTCCGGGGCTCGGAATCACCCGGAATAATTCTGAATTGCAACAGAAGAATTCGCGGCCAAGTCGGAATCACCCAGATTGGTCCGGAATAATTCCGGGCTGCACATTTGAGCTCTTTTTTAGGCCAGAAAAACTTCCGTTGACCTTTATCTTCTTCACCATTTCTTCGACACCGTATATGTGCTGATTTAAGAACATATCCTTTTACAAAATAGCACACACGGTTAAAACCTTCCTTATGTTGTTAACAAACACACAAAACACAGAGATATCGAAAATGCACTTTCAATGGTCCCGCAGACCTTCAACCCCCTTCGCTGTCTGGCTCTCTCCTCACATAGAAACAATACTTAAAGAAATCTAGGCTAGGGGCTATTCCTAAATATCCCTCAAAGAGGGCCTGAAAGGCAGAAATATAAAGAATGGCGTTCGACGTTAGGTTATGAGGCTGAACATCGTAATACTATAGGAGAAAAAGGAAAAAAAGCCGACAAAGCGAATCCTAACCCGCGTTGAAGATGAGATAGAAGGACAACGCATTCGCCGTCCCGTGGCTTGGGCTCGGAGTCGCCTTCCGTGCTCCGCCATTTCTTCCTCGGTAGGAAGCCGGTGTCTTCGAACCATTGGGGTTCCGCCGTTGTAACAGAGCTCGGAAGCCAGTACCCGGTGGCACCTTCTTCCTCGGCTTCGTCGTCTTCTTCACCACCGGCGTCGAGCTCCACGGCGGCAGCATCATCCACCGCCTTCGCTTTCCCCTTTGCGGTTGCAGACGCAGCGGGGGCTGAAGTGGAATCTGTGGCGCCTCCGACCAAGGGATAGGCCGTTGATACGTCTCCAACGTATCTATAATTTCTGATGCTCCATGATGATATTATGCCAATTGCTACATGTTTATCCCTTATTTATAGCATTTTTACACGTTTTCCGGGACTAACCTATTAACAAGATGCCAAGTGCCAGTTCCCTGTTTTCTGCTGTTTTTTATTTCAGAAAAGTTGCTCTGGAAATATTGTCGGAATCGGACCCCACAAGCCCGAAGTGCCTATTTTAACCGGAAGCATCCAGAAGACCGAAGAGAAGTCGAAGACGGGCACCGGGGGGCACACCATGGGGTGGCGCCCCACCTTGGCCGCGCCACCTGGTGGTGTAGGTCCCCCAGGGCTCCATCGGCTCTGCCCTTTCGCCTATTTATTCCCCCCCCCCCCGGATGGAAAACCATAGGCACCGGATCAAATATCCCCGAAAAGTTCTGCATCTGCCGTCATCGTCAACCCTAGATTAGGGGGTTTCTTAAGCTGTCTCCGACACTCTGCCGGAGAGGAGATCATCACCGGAGGCCTCTTCATCACCATGCCTGCCTCCGGAGTGATGCGTGAGTAGTTCATCCTTGGACTACGGGTCCATAGCAGTAGCTAGATGGTTGTCTCCTCCTCATATGTCTCCATGTTTAGATCTCATGAGCTTCCTAACATGGTCGAGATTGATTTTACGTAATTCTATGTGCTGTGTTTGCTGGGATCCGATGAATATTGAATTTATGCCAAGTTGATTATAGTCTTTACTTCATATGCTATTTGTGATCTTGCATGCTCTCTGTTGCTAGTGGTGCTCTGGCCAAGTAGTTGCTAGTGACTCCAAGAGGGAGTATTTATGCTCGATAGTGGGTTCATGCCTCCTTTTCGCCTGTGCTTGAGTGACAGAAACGTGACGGGGGAGGATGTGTTCTTGCCACTAGGGAGAAAACAGCGGTGTAAGTGCCCGCGTGTTCAATCATTTCTTACATTACACACTTTGTTTAATGCAGTTATCTGTTGCTTGCAACTTAATACCTAAGGAGGTTCGGATGATAACCTGAGAGTGGATTATTAGTCATAGATGCAGTTGGATTACGGTCTATGTATATTGTTGTAATGCCCGCACTAAATATCATAGTAGTCATGATGTCATGAATGTGCACTATGGTGCAACCTTTATTTGTCAATAGCCAAGTTGTAATGTGTTCACCCAGCATGCTATCTTTTATGGAGAGACACCACTAGTGAACCAATGAACCCCGGTCCATTTTCTTACATTGTTAAACAAACCATTACAATTTCATGCTTTCTTTACTTACCGCAAGCATACACTATTTTTCACACTATACGTCTAATCTTTGTTTTTAGCAAGACCGGTGAGATTGACAAACTCACTGTACCGTTGGGACAAAGTATTTTGGTTGTGTTGTGTGCAGGTTCCACGTTGTTACTGACATCGGTGAAGCGACAGCACCACCGTCAGTGGCATCAACCTTCCAAAGATCCTCTTCCTCCTACTGGATTGATAACCTTGGTTCTTAACTGAGCGAAATTCCTACCGCTACACTCATCGCACGCTCCTCTTGGGGTTCCCAACACGTAGCATCAGCCGTAGGCGATGCAAGGGGCGAGACGTGTGCCTCGCCGGAAGCCATCGCGGCCGCCATGGAGGACCCCTCCTCCCTAACCGTCCTGTCGCCGTCGGAGCGGAGATCTTCGGAGTCCATTGTGTAGCGTGGGTCGCCAGAGTTCTGCTTGGTCGCTTGAGGTGTGCTTTGCGCACTCTGTGCGAGGAAAAGAGCTCGAGTGCGAGGAAAATGGAGGTGAAAGGAAGCGAGTGGGGAAGAAGAAGAAAAGGGGTGCGGCTGCGAGGGTTTTATAGCCCTGGATGGCTATCTTGGCCCTAACAGTCGCATGCTTAGATGCGTGCCGCGTGGCACAGTTTGACCGCGTGTCACGCTTATGACCCTTGCTACTCAGAGAGCCTCCTCGATTACTGCGCCAAGATAGGCTGAGTCATCATTATCTACCGTTTCTGGCAGTGTTAATGCTCCTATAATTGTGACGGGGCAGTTATGTCATCCTGCGCGCAACAGAAACGCCTGCACAAGGAAAGCTTAAGCGAGAAGATCCGTCTTTTCACTGGATGACGGGCCACATTTGAGCTTAACGTGAATAGAGGGGGAAGATTCAGGAACCAGCTTCCGCCGTTCAGCTTTAATGGAAATCAACGGTGGAGAAAAGTTCCTAAGTCTTCCCGGGGGCTGCTGTCGGAGATATCCGGAAAAGGGTATCTACCAGCATCCAGAAGCCTTCCCGGGGACGAAGCGCAAGGATGCATCTGGAATGGGCCACAAGACCATCTGGGATAAAGATCCAGATGACCGTAGATTGTAGGTTTTGTCCAATGTACGGTTGGTGTTCTGGCCCGATCCGGCTATCTATATAAAGCCGGACGGGATAAATCCTAGGGCAGATTTAGCCTCATACTCAATCTGCCTAGGTACTTGTAACATGTGCCCGGCGATCGCCGTCATAGTTGTTTGCAGGAAGTAGTGAGCCTCTCCGGCTAAGCTGAACCTGGGTAAAACACCATGTCCTCGCCCTACGAGCGCTCCCCCACGTTAACCTTCCCCGCGGTTCTTCCTTGTGAGATGGCTTCTCCTTCCGGAAAAACCTGATCATGCAACTCGTTAAGGATCAAGGATTTGGCTACCCTATCGAAGAAACAATTCCCTGGCTACCAGAAGTTAGTGGTCGATTATCTTACGATATTCTCAAAAATGGATTTTATATTCAGAAGCGTTTGGCAATTTCAAAAACACACCGAGCGTCGATCTGTATGGACTTTCTCACTGTTTTTATTACTCCCTCCGATCCATATTAATAGGTGATGAAGTGGATGTATCTAGCAATAAAACATGTCTAAATACATCCACTTCAACACCTATTAATATGGATCGGAGGGAGTACTTTATCTTGGCAAATTAACCTCGAACCTCTTAAGCAACACCAAAAAACGTGACAATATCCAGGAGATTGATCATATCAGCGAAACTGCCTAAACTAGTACTCCATGAGTAGTGCGTATAACTTGACCAGCTAGAAGGAGAACTTGAACACCATGTCGTGCTTGTACGCCCCCTGTCCGGGCCTCACGATCTGCGACGGGAAGCCAGGGTGGTTGACGGCGTCGGGGAACCCCTGCGTCTCGAGGCACAGCGCGACGTACTGCTGGTACACCTTGCCGCCCTTCCCTCTGATGTCCTTGAGGAAGTTGCCGGTGTAGAACTGCACCCCGGGCTGGTCCGCCCACAGCTCGAGCCCCCGCCCGGACGCGCCGTCCCGGACGGCCGCCACCTTCCGCAGCGCGTGCTCGTCCCCGTCGACGGCGAAGTTCGTGTCGTAGCCGTAGATGGTGGTCCCGTTGACGACGCCGATGGGGACCTGGCGGATGTGCGCGCCCACGCGGGTGGGGGTCCGGAGGTCGAAGGGCGTTCCGGCCACGGGCGCGACCTGCCCCGTCGGGATGAGCGTGGAGTCCACGGGCGTGTACCGGGACGCGAAGGGCTGGATGGTGTTGCCCAGGACGTCGTCGCCGCCCTCCCCGCCCAGGTTCCAGTACGTGTGCTGCGTCAGGTTCACCGGCGTGGCCTTGTCCAACGCCGTCGCGTTCATGCGCACACTCAGCACGTACGGGCTCGACAGCTCGTAGGTCACGTACACGTCCAGGTCTCCGGGGAACCCTGCTCCACATTGACAAAGTTGTAGGCAATCAAACCTTTGTTTCTACTCATACGCAAGAACGTCTCGCAGCGTTTGTACGGGAGGAGCTCGTCGTCCATGGGCGTGTACTGCGACGCGAAGAGCTGGAGCGTGTGTTACCTCTGGCACTGGATGTTCCGTTTGCTTTTACCTCTGGCACTGGATGTTCGCCAGCCTGCACCCACCTGCTTGACAAACTAATTGCTTGCTGGAAAGGTAAATGGATTTCCCTCGCTGGCCGCCTGACCGCCCTCTCCCGTGGTTTATAAACTGCCTCGCTGGCCCGTCGTGATCGGCCACTCGCCCAGCCCTGGTATACGTACGACTCGTGCCCATCAGGTTGTGGACTCGGCGAGAGAGGAAAGCCAATCGGGACTACGTGCGCGATGTGGTAGGTGCACGTACACTGTCCCGCAGGTACTCCGTACTAAATCACCGATGTGATCGGTACAGCTAAATCGGGACTAGAATCACACACGGGCACGTCCGCCTACAAACGAATATAATCCCCTTTTTTTACCCCCTCTCTCATCGCGCAAATCAGCAACCCAAACGCCAAAACTACTCCGGACGCCCTTTTCTTCATGCACAATCTACCACGAGTGGAGTACAAGAAACAAAAACAGCCGTGCATGGATCTATAAAACAAAAAACTGGGCCATCGGAAACAAATCACGCGCAGCTCTAGCCTCTAGGAACAAAAAATAACCGGTCGATCGGGGAATTAAAGCCACACATGCATAAATCAGAAGGTCGGATCTACTAGACGATTAATTTACCGGCTTCCTCCATTTTCCAGCCAACCAACAACTACGTCCCGTGCAATTTCAAAAAAAAAAAAAAAACTACGTCCCGTGCGCATGGACGACCATAGTTGAACGGATTCATCCATGCATGGAACCAACAAATCAAATCAAATCAGATCCGAGAAACACATACCCGGGATGCATTGCTTACCTGCCGCAAGAGAGCTCCCCGCCGCCGCCGGCCGGCAAATCCGCAAGAGAGCTCCTCGCTAGTCTGCGGTCGCCTCCGCCCCCGTGTCCCCCAAGTCACACAAGTCACAAGTCACGCGCATCGCTCACGCGGCTTGTATATATAGACATATAGAGAGGTGCATGAAAGCAACAAGGTTCTCTCCCGCCTGGGTTTCCAATTTTCGCCCAATTCCTAGAGCGGCAAGAAGACGAGGATTAGCATTCTTTGGGTATGGCTTATTATCTCCCCGTCCATTGTACGGGGCGACGGAGAGCTGAGATGCATTCTCGCGCGGATTGCTGACATGGCAATTTCCATGCCGCATGCACAGCGAACCTCATTCACGGCAATACTAATAATTTCCCTTCGTTTGTTATTCTGCTTCCTATAACCCCGGCCCGTGATTACTTTCCTCGCTTACTCCTAGTAAATCTATCCCGCAATTAAATAGCTGGTGCAGAATCCTGTGATTAGGTTGCTTTTATTTCCTCTACCTCGTGACACGCATAATCTATTTTCTTTTTCTTTTTTTCACTACTACTCGTGACGGCCATGATCAGCGTTCCAACTCTTGTTTGCTGTTATCAGTATCCTGTATATATATAATAATCAGCAAACCATACCAAGGCTAGGCACCACACCCAGGTTAAATGATCTGCTTATATTGATGAGACGATAAGACACTTATTCTTCGAGTGTGAATTCGCGCGTTCTATATGGTCAGCTATCTAAATGGCTTCGAACCTATATCCGTCAACATCCGTTGCAAATATTTTTGGCAATTGGTTGAATGACATAGATAAGAGGTTTAAAACTATTTTCAGGGTAGGAGCGCTAGCCGTTATATGGTCGCTCTGGCTATGTAGGAATGATAAGATTTTCGATGATAAAAATTTCTCTCGTTTGCAGGTTCTATTCCAATGCACAGGTATTCTCCGTTCGTGGTGCACATTACAGCGGGCGGAGTTTCGAGACCTTTTTATGGAGGCATGTGTACGACTGGAAAGGGTGGCGAGGGATATTTTTATCCCACATGGGTGGCGGCATGATCTACGGATTGCTGCGCCATAGGCGACATTATTGATTCATCTCGGATTGTAATCGTTTTGTTGCTACCTTTTATTTTCTTTTTTCGGCTGTGTGCATCTTGTTATGCAGAAGCCGGGTGTAATACTTAAACCTTTTAAGTAATAAAGCCCATTATCAAAAAAAAAGAGAAGAGCAGAGTATACAAGCATCATCAAGTAATCACACTTCTATTTGACAATGGGCCCAACGAAGACTTCTTTTCCCGAGGATAAGTCGATACTCGTTTCTGGTCCGCTTTGGAGAGCTGGCGTGAAAGTGATCCAAAAAATGGAGCTCGAAAAACTTCGAATCAGCTCACGTAATCAGCCAGCATGTTTGTATCAACGGATACATATCAAAACTGTCTAGACAAGAGAATTAAGCTTAAAGACGAACAACATCCGTTGGTAGCCGGTGGCAGCTCCAATAAATAGCCTTACCTGAGCAAAATCAAATCAAAGCAAGCATTATACCAGCAAGATATCGAGATCACCATATACTAAATGTTTATGGTAAAAAAAAGTAAGTCGGTCGGTGAAGAATCCTTATACCATTTAAACTTTCAATATTAGTGACTAAGCACATCCGACTCGGCCAGCCTGATCGAGTGGACAAGGCTCCCCCCAACTGGCCAGTTCTAGCTCCAGTTTGTCGTCCAGGTTCGGCCCTCCCGCTGGCTCCTCTTTGCTGCTTGTAATGCTCAATCTGCCTGTCATGCTGCTGATTGGGGGCGTCTTGCTGCTCTTGGCTTGTCATCTGCAGGTTTAATATTCAAGGTTAATTTACGGCAACCAGGACCAAGCCATTCTAACTCACAGATATGCATGTATATTATAGCTTATACAAGCATGGTGAAGTTATTTGAAATCTCGAGCCATTTCTCAGCCTCCATTCTCAACAAATACAAAGGCATGCAATTTCAAAACAAGGAAAAATTCCAGTCATACTAGTAGCTAAAAATGGGTAAACTTTTTCAAAGGGGCAAAGTGAAAAAATAGTGCCCAAACCCACTTCTTGACACAACCAAGGACTAGAATTCTGTAGGTGAAAACAAAGACAAGTTGTTACATGACTTGCAAAAAGAGTACTTGCTCAAAACAAACCAGGAACTCACCTCAAGAGGTTGTAGCCGAGGCTGAGCATCACCGCCACCGCTTCGAAGTCAAGGGCCAGCAAGGCCTACAACCGCGTGTGAGGCGCAGGAGGCCGCGGCCAGCACATCATCAGTGGCGGCCATGACTGCCTCTAGGCCAGCTCCAGCTATACTTCTCCCCTGTTGTCTTGCAAAGTATGGATGAACATAACCCTCTATCAATATAACAAGCCTTCAGAGTCAAACTGAACGAGAATGCTATGTTACTTGCATTATATAGTAACAGTGCCAGTGTCTTGTTATTTAATATTGCTCTGAAAAAAGCAAACATGTTCGTAAGCAAAATGTATTGGGAAATGAGAAAAATTGAGCTATTTGAATGTCGACTCCGCCATTACTGTAGTTAAAAAAGGGAGTTAACACAAGATTCTACCTTTTATAGTCAGGTAACCAATAATTTTATCTTGCTAGATGTTTTCCTAAGCTTGCAATCTTTGATTTAGAAATCGTAAAATAATTTCAGCCTTAATATACTATATAGCTTGAGACTGAGCAAAGACTTGAGACTCATTTTCCCAAGCCTAAACAAGAAAGACAAACAGAAATCAGGTTCTAGCAATATGCGGCTACTTGCATTGTAACTTAGAGAGAAGGCTAACTACCATAGCTCGCCACCGGATAACAAGTAGATAGAAAACTCAAGAGACTGCCCCATGAAGAACATCAGTTGATAAAGAACAGCAACAGCAACCTTGTATCATCAGCCAGGCCAGTGCAGGGGTGCACACACCCCTCTCGCCAACACATGGTGTGGAGGGAGCGTTGGTCCGTGTCCGCCGTCCACGCCGACAAGCACGACACTGAGGTCACTACTCACTAGAGAGCTGCACGGCTCCTCCCACTCTATGTCTCCAACCGGAACTTGCCTGCACAACACTTCACTATATCCGGATGTTTTTACCAGCCCAAGCAGCAGGTGCCTCTCGCTTTCACTCGGCTAAACAACCTTCACACAACAAGTAAAGAAGGATGCATTTGATATTATGCAATCGCATCAAGGAATATAAACAACCAAGAGGTTGTTTCTCGTAAGCACGCAGACATCCATACAGCAAAGCAAGTTGAGATTCATGTAACTAGGAAGAAAATAACCACTTGTAAAAACATCCCCAAGGAATGATCAACTTATGAGTTAATAAACCAGGAGAAGATGCTTGGTGTTTTTCTCAAGGCGATGTAAGCATGTAATTGCTCATGATTATACAAATGCAGTGCAAATGCTAGTATCCAAGGAAACAAATTTGACGCATAAAAATATCATAATTCACACGTCATGCTTCCAAACAAAAATGTAACATATGCATCATCTCTCACAAACAGAAGTGATGATCTCAGAATTGGATCTTGGAAAGTGAAGAACTAATTATATCAGCTACTCGACAACAAATGGGATTAGAGGAACGATTAAATCCACTTTACTAGAAAACATGCTTAATATCGCAGCAAATTCAGTCTTGAATTACTTAATAATTCACTTGACAACTGGAAGATGGCATCCAAATTTTCAGACAAGCATCTAATGTAAAAGTCAACTTTAGTAACTTCCTGGAACTTTTGTTGTTGGTTAGTTTCAGGAGATATTGCTTTGCTTAGTTCCAAAACACACATACAGTACATCAGTGGATTGGATCATAACAACAGCAATTTCTGTAGTGATTTTCACCATATTTTTTCAGAGATGGGCAGTTATGAATCAAATACCTACGGCACTTGCATCTACTGAACCACTAGGCTCTTTGTCCTAGCGGCGGGAAGGCCCGGGCAGGAGGGCATGGGCATGGAAGAAGCACTGGTCACAAGCATGTGGCTCTGGCCGCCACCCGCCGACAAGCTCCAGAGCTCCTCCCGCTATGTATGTCTCCTGCCGGTGAACTTGTATCTTCTATATCAAGCATGACACATCATCAAGCCCACCACATCAGCCACCTAAGCAGGCTCGCCATATCAGCCATCTCATTTATTTTGTATTTCTTTAGTTTCCCGTCATGAAGCGACCACGACAGGCAACTTTTTATCTACCGTAAGCATTGTCTCCTTGCCTCCAAAATAACTGAAGTATTAATTGTCAACAGTTTCTTGCTCTCCCATTCATATCTGCGCGTACCACCAATGACCTTTCATTTCCATCCATCGTTGAAATAAGAACTGAGATGTATGCACTTAATCCATCGCTGAAGTTATCTCCCAATGGTATATATCCTGTGGCCTCTCCTCTCCGGTCTGCAACACCCCCTTCTCTCTCCTCCCAACACCATAAGCAGACAGTGCCGCACAAGTAGCAGTGCTCCCTCCTAATGTTTTTTTTCTAATTCAGCAGGAGTACTCAACACCTTTTACCGATAATAATGCAGATGCCGTCAACAACGTGTTCTGATTCAATCTGGCAATCTGTGCTTCTCTCTCACGGATAATTCATGTTTTTGTGTTGTTTTGTTCTGTACTAATGCTTTTGGAATCAGATTTCTCTGCTAATGTCATATATCTGTGCAGGGCACAAGGCCTCTACAGAATTTTGATACCTGCGCTTAGTACATACGGATGGCGCTTGGGCAGAGGAAACAATTGAACATGCCTGTGCTTCTACTTTGGGATTTAGGGGAAACAATAATTCATGTTTTTTAATTTACCGAGTAGTAAAATCTGAGGTATGACAGCCAGCTGATTGACGCAATTTCTCGACCATATGGAGAAGGTTTCTGAATGTAAATATTTGTACTTCCTTTTATTATCACTTTACTTTTGATCTGCTGGATGTTGCTTCACTTACAATATCACTGTAATTGTTGAAATGGTTAGGTTCTGAATGTGTGCGCGGAATGTATTTTCGGCTGCAGATTATACCTAAGCTCAGCAGCAGGTCAACCATGGGTAAAGGCATGGCGGTAGGTCCATCACTATTTTTTAAAACACCGAGGCATCTCCCCTTTTTTCTATTTGATACTTTGCTATCATTTTTCTGTCCTGAAGCTTGATATCCAAAAAGTTAGCGCCTATATATTACACAAAAATTGAAAAATTAACCAAATTACTTGAGTAGCTAGATAGCTAGGTAGTTCAATCTATGGGTCACTCTTGCGCACTTTTGCTCAAATAATACCTAAACTTTCTTGGTGGGCCTTCCAATTTGATATTATCACTATACAACGATGGCATATGGCTACTTTTTGCGAAATCAAAAAATTTGGTTCCGAAGATGCTAATATTAGAAAATAGTAGTAAATTTAAATATATTAAAGTTCTGTCTAAGTAAACTAATCTTAATAATACAAAATATATACGAGTATAAGTATGTTTTCTGTTGTTGCTAAGTCCGATGAATATGGTTATTAGTTCAAATACGTAAGTATCACCAATATACATGGTATGAATATCCGCAGCAACGCGCGGGGTGTTATCTAGTTCTACCAATATGTGGACCGACAAAAATAAGTCAGATTCAGAAGGAGTTTCAGGAATTCCATTGCCTTGCAGGAAATTACAAAGAGAGAACAGTGCTTACTATTTCCTCCAGGACGTCCCCCTCCATCCCATCTAGTGTGACTATCCGTGTCCAGGGCTAGCTACAGCCACTCCATGCCAAGCTACGCCGGCGAGCTCCAACTCGTGAGATGAGAGCAACAGCGAGTGGACCACAGCTTGCTTGTACATCTGAAAAATGAATCTACAGAATGTCACCTCCAGCTAACACAACATAGAAACCTACCTGGTATCCATCAGTCTGAGTAAACTAAGGCAACCATTGAAGAAAACTCACAGAACAGATTGCCTTTTCTGAAACACACTTCATAATGACACACTTTGTATGCGTTTAATCGCAAATAAAAGCAACAAACTCCGGTCCAGTCCAACCAAAATCCTACAAGTGCAACCCTCTACCAGAACCCTCTTAAAATCATAACTCAAGTCCAAATGAAATAAATTTTTGGTCTTTTAGATTGCCGTTAATTAAGTCAACCAAACCAAGCACACAATTTTACTATAAAGACACATAATTCTACAACATTCAACCCACTACGCCTCAAGTTTAAAATGAGCGTTTCTTTACAGTAGCTAATTTGCAACTGGATCATTCATAGAAAACTAGACGGGAGCACAGCTGAATAAAAAGAAATAACCTTTTGTGGGGCGCCATCATGGTCAGGATCGATCATGTCTCCCCGGAGATCCACATGATCATCGAGCTGAAGGGAGAGATGGCTGAAAAAATACATGCTGCCACGGTGATAAATTTGCGTGCTCAAAATTACGGCCAAGAACCATGTCCACGCGCAGCTCCAATATGTCCTCTTCCAGTGTCAATGCCTGCATAAAGCGAGATACTTCAAACTAAGATCACGGGTTTAATCCGATAAACATAACGTATACAAGGAACTGGCATCAGTGTTTGCACATCTTTTAAAACGCAAATCAGCTCCAACAAGAAGCACCTCACATACAAAATAAACAAATAAAATGAAAATTTCAACCGTAACATGGCAGCAGGTTAGCACCTTCTCTCAGCAATTCAATTATATGAGATTAAACATCTACAAGTCAGTCCATGAATTGCAAAGCTTTGGTCAGTGGCAGGCATGCGCCTCATGAGCGGTTGTAGGCCCCACTGTCAAATGCATTGCAACATGGAAAATGCATCTAGCGACTTAAAATGGCAAATCAACATGAGAGTGCACTAGTTGCTTAAAGTGGGATAGCCCTCCCCCGCGTCGCCTTCTTTGGCGGCTCGGGGGCAACCCTGCCCGCCGGTAACCCCCTTCCCTCCTCTCCTCCACATCGCCGCCGCCGGAGGGGTGCCGTGTGGCGGTCTCTTCTCTTCCCCCCGGGCGGGATCTGGGTTGGCGGAGGGGATGGAACCTTCTGCTGGAGGTGTGGCCACGCGTCGAGGCCGACGCGGTGGTGTGGGGCCGCGTGTCGAGGGCGATGCGGTGGTGAGCGGCCGTGGCGCGACGGGGAGTCTGCTGGCTGCGCAGGCCATCCCGCGTCCGATCTGGGTCCAGCGGTCCTCTGCCGTTTTTTCCGGATTTGCGTTGGTGGTGGCTGGTGGGGCGAGGCGGCCGGCTGAGCAGCGTGGCGGCGTCTCATGGCGGACGTGGTGGCCTCCGGGCAGAGGAGCAGCGAGGTGGAGCTGGTCCATGGGACACGGCTTCAGGCTCGCCAGCGTGGGGGCCTGCCGTGGGCCAGCGGGCCTGCGGCGGCTCACAGGCGCCGTGGAGTTGGTGGTGATGGGGTTGGGTGCATCGTTCGCCCGGGCGTCTTCCTCGTTGCTCCGGAGGCCGGAGATGCTGTCTGCCATGGAGGCGACGGCTGCTCCCCTCGGCGGCGGGCTGGACCTCCACCGTCCAGCCATGTTCGGTGGTGATGGTGGACCGACGGTCAGGGCCTCCTGCACCGCCTACGACGGCCCAGCTCGTCTCTCATAAGCGGCGAGCCGGCAAGGTGTCTCCTTTCTACGCTTTTTCGATGGATCTGGGGGATGACGATAGGCCGGGCGAAATCCCTGCGTGATGCTGACGACGATGACGCCTGTAGGCGCCATGACCTTCTTGGAGGCGTCGTCATGGTCCTACCCGGGCTCCCCTACCTCGAGCATCGGGGGAGACCCTAGGTTCGACTCGCCGGACCGAGTGGCGGTGGCGCACTATGTCATTCCCTCCTTCAAGGCGCTGCTTTGGCTGTTCTTGGAGTCCTCGGGCGTCAGATGGAGTCGACGCTTGGCTGCCGCTGTGAGTGTGAGCTTCCGAGGTGCTATGTACGCCGTTGCCGAAGCTCCTTGCCCGATGCCTTCTCCGGTTTGGTTCTAGTCCAGCCGTTCGCTCGCCGACTCTTAGGCGCTCAAGGGCGAGCGGTGCGCCGATCTGCACCAATTTGGATTGGAGGTTGGTTTGCCGGTGTTTCCTCTTCGGTCGTGACGCGGTTTGGTAGCTCGATGTGTCGCCTCCTCGCCAATCTTGGCAGTCGATGATACAAGGCGAGGTTTAGTCGTTTGGTGTTGTGGGTTGCGTTGTAAGCCGGGCGTGTGTGCATTTGTATCCGTGGAGCCATCATTGGCGTTGTACCGGCCGTCTTGGCTATCTTCTTCTATGAAACCGATACGCCTGCCAGGGTGTATCCTTGAAAAAAAGTGGGAGCGAACAAAAAAAAGAATAAAGTTAACACGGTCGCTAATTTCACCTAAATACGTCATCACAAGTGTGTAACAAGAGCTCCAGACACATGTCAAGATACCATCAGATCAGACTGCATAGGAGGGAGAGGAGGTGGGACTTCAGCTTTGGGACATTTAAACTAAAGAGGAAGAGTACCTGCAGAGGCCTAGGCTACACCACAGATTTCAAGTGCATTCCTCAAGGAGCAGCGTCTAAGAGTAAGAGCCAAACCCTGCAGGCAACAATAGTATTCTGTCAGCATATGCTAACTTCCATAGCTCGATTGCGCCACAGGAAAACGAATATATACAAGAAAACTCAAGAAAATGCTAAATTAAGAAGTTCAGTTCATAAAGAACAGTGGCAACAACCTCGTATCATCACATAGGCCAGGGTAGAGGTGCACATACACCTCTCGTCAGCACATGGTGTGGTAGCAATGTTGGTCGGCGTGCAACGTTCATGCTGGCAAGCGCGCCATTGAGGTCACGACCCACCAGCGAGCGGCATGGCTCCTACCACTATCTACATAGGCCAGGGTAGAGGTGCACATACACCTCTCGTCAGCACATGGTGTGGTAGCAATGTTGGTCGGCGTGCAACGTTCATGCTGGCAAGCGCGCCATTGAGGTCACGACCCACCAGCGAGCGGCATGGCTCCTACCACTATCTCTGCGGAACCTGACCATGCAACGCTTAAATCAAGCTTAATGTTTTTACTATCCCCAAAAAGTAATTGCCTCTCACTTCAATCTAGCTTAATGTTCTTAATTACCAGCTCAAACAGCAAGTGCCTCTTGCTTTCACTCGGCTAAACAACCCGCACACAACAAGGAAAGAAGGATGAATTTGACAATATGGAACCACGTCATAAAATCTGCCAAGAGGCTGTTTCACACAAGCATGTGAACATCCTACACCGAAGCAACTGATTCATGTAACTAACAGGAAAATCGCCAACTAGAAAAAATATCCCCAAGAAATGCTCAACTAATGAGTTAATCAACCAGGATAAGATAGTTGGTGTTTCTCTTGAGGCGATGTAAGCATGTAGTAGCTCAGGACACACAAACGCGGTGCAACTATAGATAGCGTCCTATGAAACAAGTTTTACACAGGAACAATATCACAATTCGCACATCATGCTTCCAAATATTTTTTTAACGTGTGCATCATCTTTCAAAAACAGACGTTATGATCTTATATTATATCAGCTAATACACAACGAATGAGATCAGAGGAACAACCGAATCCACTTTATTAGATAACATGCTAAATATTAGACACAAATTACTGAGTGTTGAATTACTTAATAATCCACTTGATAACTGGAAGATGGCATCCAAATTTTGAGACAAGCATCAAGAATTAACTTGATAAAAATCTTCTAATGCAAACTTTACAAATGTGTGCTTAATGCTTATAAAAATTTAAAACTTAATAACTTCCTGGAACGTTTTTGTTAGTTAGTTTAAGGAATATTATCTTGGTTAGTTTCACAACACCCATACAGTACATCGTTGGATTGGATCATAACAAAACAACTACATGATGTAGCTACCTAACCTAATTTAGATTTATGATAAGGTTGTAAACAGATCTATAAATGAGCACACTTTATATTACAAACAGTACTGATATTATTACATGCAGCACTACAGTAATTTACATTAAAAGAGAAGGAGATATGAGATAGGTAAGGTGGTAACCCGAAGCCAGTGCTCTGAATTCTAGGTCTTTTATGAACTAGCACCTAAGTTACTAATGTTCAAGTTCAGCTATGTGCTTTGTAGATAGTCAAGTACAACACATTATTTATTTTAGTACTACTATGGTTTAGTTTAGCTAAACCTTTACAAATGTCCACAACAAAGATCACAACAACTGCCACAATGCTTTTTCACCGCATTTTTCAGAGATGAGCAGTAATGAATCGAATACCTATAACACTTGCATCTACTGAACTACTCGGCTCTTGGTCCAGGTGGCGGGGAGGCCTGAGCAGGAGGGCATCGGCATGGTAGTGGCACTGTCGCCATCTGGGATTGTCACCAGCAAGTGTGTGGCCGTGGTTGCCACCCGCTGACGAGCTGCACAGCTCCTCCCGCTAAGTCTGTCTCCTGCCGATGAACTCGTATTTTACCTATGTGTGGACAGACAAAAGCAGGTCAGACTACAAGGATTTTATAAAATCCATTGCACTGAGACAATTCCCAAGAGAGAACAGTGCTTACTATTTCCAGCAGCACCGCGGCCGTCCTCGGTGAACTAGGCTGTTGATCAGGATCCCAGGACCTGAGGGGTAGTCCTGCAAGATTTAACAAAGAAGTCCTAGGTGTTCTTAGTAAAAAATGAGCACTAGTACCCCGCAAAAAAAGGTTACTAAAATGATGAAAACTAAGCCAGGATCACACTAAAGTTCACTTGCTAGTGATCAAGAAATCAAAGTGTGGAAGTTCTGATTGAAACAACTAGTATATTCACAGACATAATCTACAATAGCGAACCATGTAAACAAAGCATAAACATTGGATGATTGTAAACAAAGAATAAATATTGGATGATGAGTGTTAGTGAAAATCGAGGCCCTCTAAAAGTATTTGAAAGCTGAGATGAAGATAAATGCATACACGAATTCTAATATTGTGATAAATGCAAACATACCTGTTACAACTATACATACCATCAGATGTAAATTAAATATGTCATTTCCAATGGAGCCAACAAACAATTTGAATACCTAGCCGCTTGATATATTAATTATCCCCCGTAAAAAATGAACCGATGACAACTAGCATGAGTAATTTTCGAAGGAAGATTTGTGGCCTATTCCACTTAATCATGAGACCATACAAGAATTAGAACCAAACCTAACCCCATACAAGCATTCTTTCCACTAATAAATATTCAACATGATAAAAAGAAACAAAAAGATTACAAGGAAAGCACGGAGGTGGGGGAGGAGAAGGAAGACATGGACCTCACCGGAAAGCATGGAGGTCAGGAACATCATCAGCGCCAGCAGCTCAGGGACGTTGTCGTTGCCGGCAGCACCAAGTCCAGGAAAAAACCATCTCTTTGTCCTTGCCGATGGCTGTCACTCACACGCGTCAAGCCGCAAGGGGTCCTTCTCCTGATCTGTAGCGAATGAGGTCTCTAGCGCGTGCTGCTGCTGATGCCTGGGCCTCGCAGTATTAGTTCATGTAGCTAGGGAGGGAGGCAGAGGAGGGGCAGCGGGAGCCCATGTTGAAGGCGCTGGTGAAGGAGGCACCATGGGGCGGGATAGAGCTCCGGCTGCTCCGGAGAGGGCAGTACAGGAGCTCGTTTACGTTGCCGCCAGCAGCATTCAAGGGAGTTAGTCTCTGGAAGAGGACCGGCAGCATCCCGGGGAGGCGAGCACCATCTCTTCCTCCTTGCCTCCACGTCGCCATTCCTGCTGCGCAGTGAGATCCTCCCACTAGCCGCGTCCGTTACCAACAAACTTGCCCGCTGATCTGGATCCTGAGACTAGATGGATAGTCCTGCAAAATTTACGAACTAAGTCCTTGGCCTTCTTAATAAGAATGAGCACTAGTATACCACAAAAATATTAAACGTAAGTAGTAATTTTTTTTTTTAAACACTACTAGGATCATACTACAATTAATGTCACAGAATGCTAGTCAAGAATCCAAGTGTGGCCTTTCTGATTAATACGACTAATATATTCAAGGATGTAATCTACACTATACAGTTGTGAACCAAGTAAGCAAAGCATAATCATTGGTTGATGCCTGTTCTATTTGAAAGCTCGGACTGCAGATAAATGCATAGACAAAAAATTTAAAGTTGTGATAATTGCAAACAGGTCTATTACAATGATACAAATCATCAAATGTTACCCACATATGACATTTGCCACACACGAAAAAACCTGCACGCATATAATAGTTGAGGATCAAGATAACGACAACAAACAACTTGAATAGCTAGCCACTTCATATGTAATTTAACCCCTACCAAAAACTCCAGCAACAAAATCTTACATGAGTGGCAAAATATAGGTTTTCTCAAGCAGATTTGTGGCCTAATTTCCACTTAATCATCAAACCTTACCCTATAATAACACCGTAAAATACAACATATTGACATCCATACAAGCATGCTCTCGAGTGGTGACATTCAAACAACGTTATAAAAAGAAACAAAATTTACGGGGAAAGCATGATGGCGGATGCGGAGGAGGAGTAAAGGGACCTCACCGTGCAGCTGCAAGCTAGGGAGGTGGTCGGCAGCTGCGGGAGGGAGTCGTGGCCGACGGTATGATGTCGGGGATGTCGCTGATTCCAGCAACGCGGGAAGGTGGCCGCTGGCAGCGGAAGGAGCTCCGATAAGGTGGGCGCCATCTTTTTGTCCTTGCGAGAACTAGGCGCTGGCCTAGTGGTTGTGCTCCGGGTGTGGAGCCAACCCGTCCCGGGTTCGAGTCCCAGCTGTGCGCGCTCGATAATAATTGAGTCCCAGCTGCGTGCGCTCGAATAAACCGGGTGTCTCATCTACGGATCTACCTAACAACGTATATCAAGGTAGGGATCATTCCCCCTTTGGTCATGTTTTTTTTTTCTTTTTGTCCTTGCAGGCCGCGGTCACGGGCAGACACGGAGCAGCAGGAGCTCCTTCTCCTCCCTGCCTGCAGCGGCGGATGCGCGGGGAATCGGGTGAATTCTCAATGCAAGCCTGTGATGAAATTTAAATTAGAACCAAGACCGGTTGTCAAGTTTAATAACAGACCAAGGGTGCACAAAAGAGGAGGACATCATCATCCAAAATTACTAGCCGGATATGTAGTAATATACTGCTAATTAGTAGGAGCACTAGCAGGTAGAGACAAGCACCGAAGCTATACATGTTGGAAATATTGAGAGAGGTGCATGAATACTAGGCATGAGTATAGTATACAGCAATACGTGCAAGCTATATAGTACATGTTTAATTGACTGGTTTTTGGATAGTAGGCGTGGATCTGCAACCCCAAGCGTGAAAAGCTAGCATTTTCGGCTCCCACATGAAAAATAAATAAAACGTGGGTGCAACGGTGGACTGCAATATGGGAGCCTGTCAGCTTTTGGTGCAGGATTAAATCCTACAGTTGGTGCAGGATTCAATCGGCCCTGCAAGGAGGATTCGTTCTAGTTGCTGAGGGAAGGGGTTACTCACCGGCACACGCTGGCTTGTATTGTTCCCCGGCGAGCACGGAGGAGCCACTGCCGTGGCGGAGGAGGAAGACGCCTGATCCGGCGGCGGTGAAGGAGGCGACCGGCATCTCTCCTCCCGCGTCCGGAAGTCTTCGCCGGCTGCCGCCGCGTCCAGGTGGCCTCGCTAGCTGGCGACACGGACCGGCGAGGTCAACGGTGCCGTCGAATCGACGCACGCAAGTCAGCCGCGCCGCCTCTATGTCGGCGAGGATGGATGGAGAAAGGCCGGTCGATCTGCTGTTGTAAGGGACGGCGACGGATGGGGGAAGGGGACAGCGCCGGCGAGGAGTTGGTGGCGGCGGCGATTTGCGATGGAGGGGGAGGTGGGTGGGAGAGAAAGGGGATCGAGATGCGGTGGGGCGGAAAGTGCGTGCGTGCGTTTTGTGTGAGCGGTCTAGGGCAGAAACTGGGTTTTGTGTGCGTCGTGGAGGTTGGTTGAAGGCCGTTGGATCAGTGCGAAGTTGGACGGCTGAGATCTGCAATCCGAGGGAGCCGGGATCCTGCAATCGCATTAGCTCCACACTAGTCAACCGGAAGGATTGAGCCCCGCGTGAGCTTGTCCGTTGCTCTACTTTTTTTTTTTTTAGAATAACACACCGACTAACATTAACGAACAAGAATCCGTTGCTCTACTCTCACATGCACGTATGTACTACGTGAGTCTCCTTGCCCACTTAGTTGAAATGAAATACAGTACATCTTCCAGCGCCATTACCGTTGAAATGAAATACAGTACTGCCAGGTAGCTAGTATTACAATGGACTCTAGCTAACTGAAATACATAAAAGAAAAATAGGATTTTGGACAAAACCTATGCCGATCATGTGTTGCTTAAGAAGGAGACAACACGACGGAACTTAATTACTATCGCGAGAGAAGAACCAACACCGGCGGCTCCTTCTGATCGTATACTGGCCTGGCCTGGAAACGAGTAGTCGTGGCCCGAATAATAAATATCCCACTCCGCCACTATATGAGTGGTATCTGGGCATCTAGGAATTGTCCCCCACCCCCCATACCGCCGCCGTGATATCGTCTACTCCGCCACTAGGCCGGCTCCTCTGAGACGAGAAATCACTCTTGATTGCCACCTCGCTTTGGTAGATCGATGGTGGGATCATCTACCCCCGTGAGTGGCCAAAGCTTTGGCGGCCTTGGAGATGCTACTCTAGCGGGCTTCGTCGCCATGCCTCCTGCGGCTAGTGCTGGCCTCAGTGACATGTCCACGCTAGAGTCGGACTCTTCCGACAGCCCCCGACGACCCAACAAACTTCGTCACACGCGACGAAAGCGGAGCTCGCCAAGATCACCAACGATGACGAGCTCCTCCGACGCGTCAAATCGAAGTCCATCCACACCAACATTCCCATGGTGTGGCTAAAGGAGGCAGCCTGGAAGCGACTCGAATGGTGGAACAACAAGGACGTGAAGGAGGGGCTGAAGTTGTGCCACGAGCAGACGGCTCAACGTCGGGAGTGGGAGAGGGAGTACCGCCGCTAGTGCGTCTTCCTCGGTAGATGCGGGCATAATGGCGGTGACTAGGGTGTAGATGTAGGGTTCGGGATCGTGTTTAATTAGCTTGATTTGTATGAACTCTATGATAAACTAATGTGTTGAGTTTGCATGCGATTTCTAGCATGAACTTTTTATTTTATTTTCCAACACTATATTTGATATTTATTCTGCTTGAAGAGTTTGCAATCCGAAAAAACAGTTCCAGGTGCCCCTAAACGAGTTCGGGTTGGGATTATGTCCTATCTCTCTCTCTAAGTGGATTTTTCTTAACTACACATCTCTTACGTTGGCCCACTACATGCATGATTAGCGCGACAAACTAAATATAGTACTCACTCGTTGATGGGCTTGCTGCCATGCAAGGAAGGTGAAAAGATAAACCGTCGCACAAATTAATTAGAGAACAGGAACCATCGCACAATAATTGGATCAGTGGGAAGTTGGACGTCTGGGATTGTGGTTTGTTCCGATACCTGGGAGGCGGTATCCTGGCATCTCATTGGCTGGCTCACCAAAGTCAAAATTTCGAGCACGCGACTAGTTCATGTATTTCCACTACTTGCACACGTACGTCGCGCTTTCTAGGTCACTCACATGCACCTACGGTGAATCTATTTGGGCCGCTAGCTAGCTTGTGAAACAAAAGTTCGTTACCACACGTGCGTTACGATTGATCATCTGCATGGCATGCAGCCGGACACAATGAAGAGAAGGGCGCCCTAACTAGCGTCAAGCGCGCCACTAATTTTTATCTTAGAAATTTTTAATGGCTTATAAGCATGGTCGTTTGCTCTCGCGTGCTTACACAAATTTTGTACGTGGTGTTTTTTTGTTTTGAAACAAGCTTCCGCCAGAGCTCGGGTCACCACTTGCCATCGGCTAAATTGATGTGGCTCGGTTGTTGTCGGGCATTGGGGTCCCTGTCGTGGTGGTGTCACGGCAGATGCCATAGGATGGCTAAAGATGTGGGAACGATGGACGCTGGAGGTATTCGGGGAGGGATTACGCGACGAATAGCCGCGTGAGGTAAGATCCACACAACACAAACAACACGATGTACCCAGGTTCAGGGCCCTCGTGAGGAGGTAAAACCCCTACTCCTGCCTTTCTCTATGTATTATGATGTCTCTCCGAGTAGCCACAGTACAGATGGTATCTCTACCGAGTAGCCTCTCTCTCCTCTCCGAGTAGAGCTAGGTCAAGAACTTAGGGTTTCTAGGGCTCCAGAATGAGCGTGGAGCAAGATCGTGTCTCGCGCAGGAGGCGGCGGGGCACCTTATATACATGGTGCCCAGCCGGATACGTCCAAATGCGAACAAGTGTCGACATAGTGTGCACATCGTCCTTTCTCCGAGTACCCGCTGACAGCTTTGGTTCCTAACCTTGGCTTCATCTGGAAAGTCGTTGGGCAAAACTAGGGGACAGACTGGTATCACTGTACCTAGGCATAGAGTAGGCCCCCCTTATCCTGCCACGGCCTGCTTCCATGCTGTCACTGTCAGGCAGGCCGGCCCCAGATGAACAGTAGTTCGAATGCTGCCAAGTACGGACCCAGGATACGCGGGATCCTGTGTCAGAACGGCTCCTTTGACTTTCTGGCCCGAGTAGGTTCCCGCCAATTGTTCCCGCCAATTGTACTCGGGCCAAATCTTCTACTCGAAAGAATAGAACTCGATTGATATCTCCTTCTGGTCATCTTGAGGTGAGACCGAGTAGCAGTCGACCGGGTAGCGAGTACCAGGTAGTCGGCTACTCGACCAAACCTCTCTTCTGTAAGCTGCCTTTACCACCTGTCTTTACCCTACTCGGGGGTAACCCCCCGACAGCAGTCCCCGAAGCTGGTTGAGTCTTGCGAACTTGTTCACTAGGCTCTGCCAGCTTAAAACCAGCCTTTGCATCTCAGCCCTTGAACCTCAAGATGCCGAGTAGAACCTCCGAGTAGCTATCTGGAAAGTACCTTGAGTTTCCTCTCTTCCGAGTAGCACTTGCTTTCTACTCTGTAACCGAGTAAAAAGACTTAGAGAAATTTCTTAGATTGAGCCTCTGCGGCACAGAGCACAATCCAGCCCTTCGCGCAGCAACTGCACACGTGTCAAGCATCCACGACCTTGTCGTTTCGTTGCCCAGGACACGACCTGCCACGCGTCCAGTTTTCACGCAGTGGGCCCACCGGCCGTCATGTCCCATCAAGTGTAGTTATAGGCCACGATTCGGTGGTGGGATCAACTGCGGCCGTTACGCGCGCAACCGGCGCTTGTGTGCGTTTCTAGCCGGCCACAGGATCCACCACACGCCACAATCGATCCCACTCCCAAGACGGTAACGGTAAACTCGCGGAGGAGATATAAATACCCCCGCCGGTAACTTCCTTTTCCCCTTCCCTTGCACTATTCCTTCTTCGTCTCCTGCTCTTCTCCGCCACCGAGCTTTCCGCCGCCGCGCAAGCTCTCGCGCCGCCGCGGACTCAATCCCCCAACCAACTCCCCTCGAAATCTTCCACTCCTTCCACCCGCAGCAATGGCCAAAGCTGGCTGGGCCGGCTCCTCCGTCACCGCCGAAGATTGCGCCTGGCTCGTCAATACCAGGCGAGTCCCTCCCGGCGTGGAGTGCCGGGCGCCAGACGGTGAAATCGTGCCATCCCCGCGGGAAGGAGAGCGCGTCGTCTTCCTGTCGCATTTTGAGCGCGGGTTCGGATTGCCCGCCTCCGATTTCCTGCGGAAGTTCCTCAATCATTTCGGCATCCAGATGCATCATCTGCCCCCCAATGCCGTCGTCTTCCTCGCCTACCACGCCGTGGTCTGCGAGGCCTTCCTCGGCATCCGGCCCACGTGGGAGACGTGGCTCAGGTACTTCCACTTGCGCCAGCAATCCACCGGGAAGAAGGACTCCGCGGGCGTCGCCCGCGCCACAGACACCGGCTGCGCCATGATGGTGCAGCGGTCCGGGACGAACCACCCCCGCATCAAGGGGCTGGACTCCGTCAAGCTGTGGCAGAAGACGTTCCTCTACGTCAAGAACGTTGCCGCCGCGGAAGGAGCCCAGGTGGACGATCGAATCAACTTGCCCGTTTGGAGCAATCGCGCTCCAATCGGGATGTACTGGAAGGACAAGCCCGTCAATGACGAGGACGCCATCGAGATGGAGAATAGACTTGGCTGGCTAAAGGCGCAAGGCCTCAAGAATGACGATCCGGTGGCTTGCTGGATCCAGCGCCGAGTGCTGCCCTTGCAGGAGCGCTGCCATCTCATGTGTTACATGGGAGGCCCCCGCGACTGCACCAGGACAACCACCATCGAGATTGACAACATCGATGTTCCCTGGCACGCAAGGAACATCTTGACGACGAATCTTGGCGACCACTGGCAATACGGGTTCGTCCCGTACAGCCGTACTAAGCCGATTGAACGGGTACGCCTTTCTTGCTCTGTTTTCTGCATACACTTTCCGAGTAGATAACTTCTCCTTCTTGCATCAACTAGCAATTGCCTTGCGTTCCGAGTAGGACATCTAGCCGAATCGCCTTAGGCTTAGTATGCTTTGTGTTTGCACGCCTATCCGGGTAGAATACTCAGTAAACCGCCTAGGCTTTGTGTGCTTTGTACCTGCACGCCTATCCGAGTAGAATTCCTTCCTGGTACTCGGCTAGTTTGTGATCCTTCTCTGTTTTTCAGGTTCTCACTCGCCAGATAATCGAGAGCTGCGAGGTTTTCGAGGGCAACTGGTCTCCTGATCGTGAGGAGGACGATGTGCCCTCTTTCGATGCCGCGGAGCAGACCAACCTCTCTCGTTCCCCCATTACTGACAAGCGCGACGCTCTCCGCACTTGGTCTGATGAAGACTTTGACGGTAACTACCCTTTCATTCTGTTTGTTTCCGAGAAGCACCAGTCCCTCGTTTGCTGTTTCTGATTCTTTCCTCTTTTCTCTTGGACTCTCAGATGAAGTTGCCGCGGAAAAGGACGACGAGGACGAAGACGAGGACGAGGGCGATGCGCCCCTAGTCATCAAGCCTCTGTCCGTCGCCGCTCCTGAGACCCGCAAACGGACTGGTAGCGGGGCACCAGCGCCTCCTGCCAAGAGGAAGAAGCCCGCCGAGAAGAAGGAGATTACCGAGAACAAGAAGAAGGTGGTCGTAAAGAAGCCCAGACGACAGCTTAAGTCCACCACCGCGTAAGCCCTCCTCTCGGTCGCCTCCCTTCTCGCGCTGTGCTATTCTTCCCAAATTCCTTCTAATTTCTGGTTTCTTCCTTCTTTACAGACCTGCCATGGATGCGAGCGCAGCTCTCGCGTCCGACCAAGCTAAGGAATCATCAGTACCTCTGATCAACATCGATGATGATGAGGACCACACCGCCAACGCTGCTGCTGCCAATCCACAGGCCGCCGATGCACAAGGAGCAGAGTCAGAGCCAGCGGCGCAGGACACCACCGTCCACCATGAGAGACCCCCTTCTCCTCCGGCTAGCAATGCCGAGGAGAACCAAGATCAAGTGATGCAAGACAACACCGCCGACGAGCGGCCAGAAGCAGAGCAAGAGCAGCCCACCACAGGGGCTGCTGCGCAAGAGAATCTCGCTGCCGAGCAGCGAGTAGAAGACACCACCGCCACGGATGCCCCCACAAGAGATGCTTATCCATTGAGCAGCGTGCAGCCGGGCGACGCACCAAGTAGCGCCCAGCCAGGAGCTGCAGCAGGCGACGGATCCGTGGCGCCGCCCACTGCGCAAGGCCCTACACCGCCGAACTCCTCCTCGCCGCCGCAGACCAAGGATACATCCAGCCCTCCTGCCGGGCGAGTAACCAGGCAGCGAGCCCTGGATGCTCTGAAGGATGAGGTTGACAGAAGGGCAGCCGAGAAGGAAGCTGCTGAGAAGGCCAAGGCCGAGAAGGAAGCTGCTGAGAAGGCCAAGGCCGAGAAGGAAGCTGCTGAGAAGGCCAAGGCCGAGAAGGAAGCCGCCGAGAAGGCGAAGGCCAAAGCTGGCGGGAAGAAAACTGAAGATCCCGAGAAGGAAAGGACGAAGAAGCGGTCCAGAGACCAAGTGCCGCTACCAGCCTCAGGTGGAGCACTCGTGATCCGCGAGTCTGGCCCGATTCCCGCCGCGCTCTCAGCTGATGCCCGCGCTGCTGGCCAGCCTTGCTACCCGGAGTACATGATTGAGGTTAGCCATCAGCACTCAATCGGCTTCCCTCCCAAGGACAAAGCTTTAGCTATCCAGAGGGGAAGGAAGGTTGTAGCCATGAACTCCCCTCCTCCAGATCCAAGCCAACACCAGCCTGCCAACATTGCTTCTCGTGGAGTCCAAGACAAACCAATAACTTCAAAAGGCCTTGAGCAGGTACTGGACACCATTGGATTCATCGACGCCAAATGGGATAGCAAGGTTCTCGGCGTGGAGAAGTGGCACGGTCTTAGCCTTGGCGGCATCGACCACATGCGCGTGGACTGGAACAAGGTCGACCTGGGACACCAGCCCATGTCCGTCTCCACCGAGACCGCGACACTCGCAGCCAAGATGTTCCTGCATCGCAAGAATGCCGAGGACATCGAGCAGGCCTACGCAGTAAGTTTTCCTTCTTGCCTTTTCCGAGTTGAATTTTCTTCTCTTCTATTCGCCTTTCTTCTTTCTTACCATCACCCCCAGTCCCCGAGATTCGGGTCGAGTAGACGGATACTCTCCGAGTAGCCTTCTACTCGGGTCGAATCTTCTCTGCTCTTGTCTAACTTGTTTCTTCTCGCTTCTCAGGATAGCGTCCTGAAGCGTACCAACCTATACCGCCATCTCCTTTGGAACCACTCTATCGCCAGGAGGCGAATTGCTGCTTTGGAGAAGGAAAAGGCAGTTGCGGAGGCAGCCAACAAGAACGCCAACGACAGCACCCAGCAGCTGGCTGAAGTGCAAGGTACGCTTTTAGCTGTGCGATTCATGCGTTTTTTGTTTACGCTCGCTTATGCTTTCTTTTGCGCTAACCTTTTCTACCCTGCAGAGAAATTGAAGAGCCTAGCCGAAGAGCACGAGAAATGCCGCGCTTTCGTGAAGAACGCCGAAGTCACCATCAAAAGGCTGGAGGGTGAGTTTGTTGTTTACTCGGTTTGATCTTGAATCTGTTCCTTCGCTGCTTCTCTATTGACCTTGTCTGGCTCTTCGCAGAAGATCACAAGTTGTTTGCTGAGGCACACCAAGATTGTGTCAAACCAGCGGAGGTGCAGAACCAACTGTCCAACCAGGCCGCTGTGTTGCTGAAGGATCACGCCACCGAGACCGAGAAGCTGCAACTCCAGTTGCAAAAGGCACTCCAGGATGCCATCAACATTGGCGCCGAGAGGGACAGAGGAAACGCCGAGAAGGCCAAGGCCGAGACCACTTTCAGAGCCAAGGAGAGGGCCCTTGAGCAGGAATGCGAAACTTTAAAGAAGACCAACGCTGATCTCTTCGCTCAGATGGATAGCTTGCGCCTGATCCAAGAAAAGCACATTTCTAACGAGGAGTCCTGGAAGACCCAGCTGCAGCGGCTGCGCAACGAACTGTCCGGTAAGTCTTTTCTTCGCTGCTTCTTTTCTTCTCGGTCGTATTTCTTCTCGGTTTTCCTCTACTCGGTTCTTCTCTTCTCGGTTCTGAAGTTACCACATGCTATTTCAGAGATCTGGCCTCATCTTGACTCCCCTTCTGCGCCTACGGTGGCCAAGGCCAAAGCAGCTCGCCTTGCGAAAGGTGAGGCAGCAGATACCAGAGCCGAGATCGAGGACAGCTTGCTGGTGCTCAAAGGCTATTTCGAACAGCTGGCTGGCGTCGGAACTGACTTGGTGCACGAGGGCTTTGAGCTCCACAGGCTGTTTTGGCCTCATGATCTTCAGCCAACCACCATGAAGGGCCTAGCCTTCAAGCTGAAGAATGTGAAGAAAGAGTTGAAGAAGTGGCGTGCTTCGGGAGCCCGGGCCGGTGCGGACGTGATGCTTCTCTGCATAGCATCCTGGTATGAAAACCTCAACATGCAGCTCATCCGCGGGAAGCGCAATAATTCCAAGTGGGAGGTAGATCCCGACTGCGTGGCCACACGCAAGCAGATCGCCTACGAGGTCGCGGAGTGCGCTGAGACGGAGACCTTCATCGAGGGCCTCCCCGAGCCCGACACCGAGTACGAAGAGGAAGAGGAAGAGGACGACGAAGTAGAATCCGACTTGGAAGGCCTCTTCGAATCTCCTGAGGGCAAGGCCGGGAAGGGGAAGAACGTCGCCGTCGCGAGTAGCGATGAGGACGAGTACGCCCACATCGACACCGCCGCACTCGACTTTGGCACCTCCTCAGGTGCTGCTCTCGACGACACGGTGCCCCCTCCTGGCCAGGCTTCAGGCTCCTCTTCGGCTCCAGGACTCGTCTCGGTGGCCACGGCCACTTCTGAGCAGGCGGCCACCCAGGATGATGCCGAGATGAAGGAATCCGCCACCGTCCAGACGGAAGCGGATGCCACCCATGCCAGCACCGAAGAAACAGCTGCCACGACCGCCACCGAAGAAGCTGCTGCCAAGACCGCCGCCGAAGAAACAGCAGCCAAGGCCAGCGCCGAGAACACTGCCTCCTCATCTTGAAGCAACCTGCACTCTCTTTCAACTCGAACACTTATCAGATCCCCGGGATGCCGGGAGCAGATGTAATAGACTATCTTTGTTTTGCTTGCTACTCAGTTTTTATGCCCACTCTGTTTATTTCGACATTAATCAAATTGAACGACGCTGGCTTAATGCCGAGTTGCGTTTCCATGCGAGTCCCCGAGTTGCATTTCTTATTCACCCTATCTCTTCATCTCTGCTCTACCCGCGACTTGTCGCTTTTTTGGTATTCGAGTCACAAGAATCAAGTAGTAGGGCTGCAAATACTTAGCCGCTAGAAACAATCATGGTAACGCAGCCCACCACTTAGCCGAGAAGACGAAAACAGGGAACAAAAGTAATAAACAATCTACTCGGTTCCTGCACTCCTTCTTCCTTAGCGATTTTCGTGTGCTCATTGACCTTTTGCTTGTTCTCTTGCTTGCCATGAAGCCGGGTTTCGGACAGCAGCAGAGTCGAAGAGTTGGCATATAGGTTTAAACACAGTACTCAATGCACTTATGAGTTCTGAAGTGGAGCAACCGAATAGACAAAGGATCAAGCCGAGTAAAAACACTTAGAGCAATTTTGGACGAGGGCAGTCCCCGAGAACAAATTCAGATTGCAGAGTAGAATTTCAACTCGGATAAGAGGGTACATACACATCTTTGCTTACGAATGAAAACGACGAAGTAGAGCTACATTCCAAGGGCGCTTGGTTTCCTCTCCAGCTTTATCTGCCCTGTTCGCCTGCGATGGGCGCACATCTACAAGGTAGTACGCATCATTGTGCAGCGCTTTGCTCACAATGAAAGGCCCTTCCCAAGGAGGAGACAACTTGTGCATCCCGGCTGTGCGCTGCACCAGCCTAAGGACCATGTCTCCTTCTCGGAAAACCCTTGGGTTCACCTTTCGGCTATGATAGCGCCGCAGGTTTTGCTGGTAGATAGCCGAACGTGACAGAGTCAGCTCTCTTGCTTCTTCAAGCAGGTCAACGTCGTCTTCTCGAGCTTCTCTCGCCTCCACCTCAGTATAGAGGGCTACTCGGGGGGAGTCATGCTCTAAGTCTATTGGCAACACGGCCTCAGCCCCGTATACCAAGAAGAATGGCGTGTAGCCGGTTGACCGGTTAGGGGTAGTCCTTAGACTCCACAACACCGCTGGCAACTCTTCTAGCCAACACCCAGGTGTTTTCAGCAATGGCTCAATCAGCCTTGGCTTTATGCCTGCCAATACCATTCCATTTGCTCTCTCAACTTGCCCATTGGAGGCAGGGTGCGCGACTGATGCAACGTCTAGTCGGATATGCTTATCTCTGCAGAATCGCACCATTGCCCCCTCTGCAAAGTTGGTACCGTTGTCGGTGATGATACTGTGCGGGTAGCCATATCTCATGATCACATCCTTCACAAACTTCACAGCTGTGACCCCATCGCACTTCCGAATAGGTTTCACCTCAATCCACTTGGTGAACTTTTCCACCATGACCAAGATATGTGTCATATTGCCTTTAGCCGGCTTGAAAGGACCAACCATATCCAAGCACCAAACAGCAAATGGCCATGTGATAGGAATTGTTTTCAACTCGGAAGCAGGCATGTGAATCTTACTTGCGAACATCTGGCATCCGTTGCACTTCCTCACAATATCTTCAGCTTGCTGCAGTGCAGTGAGCCAGTAGAAGCCATGCCGAAAAGCTTTCTTGACCAAAGCCCGAGATGAGGCGTGATGCCCACATTCCCCTTGATGTATCTCCACCAGGATTTCTTCTCCCTCTTCCGGGCTCACACAACGTTGCAGCACACCAGTGGCACTTCTCTTGTGCAGCACATCTCGGACTATGGTGTAGCCCTTGGACCTTCTCTGAACCTGCCTCGCAGTCACCTCATCTTCAGGTAAAGCGCCGTCCCTTAGAAAGGATAATATGGGCATAGCCCAACTCGGTGTCTCCCGTATGGGAAACACTGGTTCGTCCAGTTCCATTGGGACAGGCTCTTGCGGTTGCACAGGAGGAGTAGGAGCGCTTCTTTGCAGCCCAGACCGATTAGCGAGAACTTCTTCAATGAATGCAACAGCCTCTGGGTTGAGGGTGGCAGTCCCCGAGTGCGGAATGGCAGTCCCCGAGTAAGGAGTGGCAGTCCCCGAGTAAGGAGTGGCAGTCCCCGAGTAGGGAACGGCAGTCCCCGAGTAGGGAATGGCAGTCCCCGAGTAGGGAATGGCAGTTCCCGAGTAGAGGACGGCAGTCCCCGGGTTCCCTGCAGCACTCTCCCAGTCAATCTCCATTGGGTCAGATTCTTCACTTGGCAGAGAAGGAACAAAGATGGATTCCGAGTTGGGGGAAGGCTTGATGGATGGCTTCCTCAAATGCTCCAAGGCAATCCCTGCCGGGATGGACTGCCGAGAAGATCCCAACTTGGATAGCTCGTCTGCTGCTTCGTTCTCTGCTCGGTGAATGTGCTGGAACTCACAGCCTTCGAAAAACCCAGTCATTGACTGCACCAAGAAACGATACGATGCCATGTTGGCATCCAACGCATCCCAGGTACCCGAGACTTGCTGCACCACCAGATCTGAATCACCATAGCATATAATGCGCTGCACGCCAACCTCCTTTGCTACTCGCAAACCATGCACCACTGCCTCGTACTCGGCTACATTGTTGGATGCCTTGAAATGAATCTGCAACACATACTTGAGCTGATCTCGCTTGGGTGACGTGAGCACGACGCCAGCACCCAGGCCCTCCTTCACTTTCGAGCCATCGAAATGCATCCTCCAATAGTTGGAAACTGGAGCGGGAGGTTCATACTGCATCTCGGCCCAGTCCACAAGAAACTCTGCCAGGACCTGAGACTTGATTGCTTCTCTTCTCGCATACGCGGGAGCGTACGCGGCTAGCTCAATCGCCCACTTGGCTACTCTGCCACTCGCCTCCTTGTTACCCATGATATCCGAGATGGGAGCAGAACTCACAACGGTGATGGGGTGCTCCTGGAAGTAATGTTTCAGCTTCCTGGCGCCCAGGTACACACCATATGTCATCTTCTGGTAGTGCGGATAGTTTTGCTTGGAACTGGACAGCACTTCACTGAGATAATAAACTGGGCGCTGCACACTCTTGCCTTCTTCTTCTCGCTCCACCACTATCACCACGCTGACTACTCGGTTAGTCGCAGCAATATACAGCAGCATAGGCTCCTTGGGTAGCGGACTAGCCAAGACGGGAGCGCTAGCCAGCATTGCTTTCAGCTCATTGAACGCCACGTCCGCTTGCGGAGTCCAGACAAACTTGTCACTTTTCTTCATTAGCTGGTACAGAGGCAAGGCCTTCTCGCCCATTCGGCCCAGAAAACGGCTCAGAGATGCCAGACAACCCGTGAACTTCTGCACATCTTTCAGTGATCTCGGTAAAGACATGCTCTCAATAGCTTTTATCTTAGAAGGATTGGCTTCAATGCCCCGACTAGAAACCAGAAAACCGAGTAGCTTTCCAGCTGGTACACCAAAGGTGCACTTACTCGGATTCAGTTTCATTTTGTACTTGCGTAGGTTAGCAAAGGTTTCCTCCAGGTCGGCAAGCAGAGTATGTGTTTTATTCGTTTTGATGACAATGTCATCTACGTACACCTGCACATTCTTGCCGAGCTGGTCATGCAAGCATTTCTGCATGCATCTCTGATAGGTTGCACCCGCATTCCTCAAGCCAAAACACATGACACGATAGCAATAAGCCCCGTACGGGGTAATGAAAGCAGTCTTTATTTGATCAGCAGGGTTGAGTGCAATCTGGTGGAAACCAGAGTAGGCATCTATGAAAGACAACAGTTCACAACCAGCAGTGGAATCGATCACCTGATCGATGCGAGGTAGCGGGAAAGGATCCTTGGGGCATGCCTTGTTCAAGTCGGTGTAGTCGACACACATGCGCCATGCAGTGGCAGCCTTGGGATCTTCCTTTTTCTTCTCGACCATGACCGGGTTGGCTAACCAGTCCGGGTGCAGCACTTCCATGATGAAGTTACTTATCAGCAGCTTGGTGATCTGATCACCGATGGCCTTCCTTCTCTCATCTCCGAAACGGCGCAAAGCCTGCTTCACGGGCTTGGCGTCAGGACGCACATGCAAAGAGTGCTCAACCAACTCCCTCGGGACTCCTGGTAGATCTTCATTGGTCCAGGCAAACACATCCCGATTCTCACGGAGGAAGTGGATGAGCGCGCTTTCCTATTTCTCCGCCAACCCGGAACCAATGATGGCCACGCGCTCCGGGAACTCGGGGTCAACCTGGACTGTCTTGGTCTCTTTGGCAGCTTGGAAAGCAGTACCATGCTGGGTACTCGGCACACCTTGCGCGCCAGCTTGTGCGGACTGAGCCATGGCCACCACCTCGTACATCTTCTTCTTCTCGGCAGCAATCACCATCGACTCCGCCAGCTGGGAGCTAGCAGAGGCACACTCCATGGACTTCTTGTAATCTCCCGAGATGGTGATGATGCCATTGGGACCAGGGATCTTCATCTTCAGATAAGCCACATGTGTAGAGGCCATGAACTTGCTCAGAGCAGGCCTGCCGAGTAGAGCATGATAAGGGCTCTGATGATCCACCACTTCAAACTGCAGGCGCTCTGTGCGGTAGTTCTCCCGGGTACCGAATAGCACATCAATCCACACTCGGCCAATCGGGTTGCAAGAGATCCCGGGCACAATGCCATGGAAAGTGGTCTTGCTAGGCAGCATCATGTTCTCGGCTAGGCCAAGCTTCTCGAGTGTGTCCTTGTACACAATGTTGATGCTGCTGCCGTTGTCGATTAGCACCTTGCTGAACCTCACATTCTTCTCGGGACCCAGGAAGGTAGGATCTAGCACCAAGGCATAGGTACCCGGGTTGGGCATCACCTTGGGATGATCCGCTCGAGTCCACCTGATCTCCTGGTCGCACCAGTACATGTAGTGAGGGACAGCAGGAATCACTGCGTTGACCTCCATGGCCCGCCTGTGCTGTGACTGCTTGTCGACTGCCTCAGAAGTGAAGATCATATAGCTCTCATGGTGCTCTTGGTACTGGTTGGAGCCATTGCCCCCATTGTTGCCATTGTTGCCATTGTTGTTGCCCTGATAGTTGTTGTTGCCTCTGTTGTTGTTGTTGCGGTTGTAGTTGTTGTTGTTGTTGCGGTATCTCTCATTGTTGAAGTTCCGGTTGGCTCCTAAAGCCACCTGGTTCACATTCTCTCTTCTCGGGTAGACTGGCGGCCGAGTTGCGGGTGCGCGAGTAGGCTGAACAGTAGCATTGGCGGCTGGCAGGGGAGGAGGAGGAGGCAAGCCATCACTCTTGATCACATCCCACCATTCGCATTGCCGAGTAGTATGGTTAGCAGGCCTCGAGGGATGATGAGTGTGAAAGCTGCATGGGCCATCCTTCATGTCGTCAAAGACAAACTTCTTCGGCTGCTCGGAGTTCCCGCTACCCGACTGCGCAGTGCGGAACGGTTTCTTGTTGCCCTGGCCCTGGTTCTGGTTCTGCCCGTAGGCTCCAGCAGGTTTCTGCCTTTGGCCACCACCGCCTCCGACATTCACTGCATTCACCTCCTCGGGGTCATACCGAGTATCTACTCGGCGCTTGTTGCGGAACTCGTTGCGCTTGCTGCTGTTGAAGTTTCTTCTCGGCTCAGAGGAGTCCATCAGTGGCTGAGTAGGATCACCGAGTGCGTACTGATCCGCAATCTTGATGGTCTCGGCCAGGGTGTTCGGCATCTCTCTCTGCAATCTCTGCCAAAGCATGCTGCCATGTCGGCAACCCTGCGCAAACCAAGTGATGGCCTATGCTTCATTCACACCCTCACAGGTGTTCCTCAAAGTGCTCCACCGAGTAAGGTACTCGCGGTCCGTCTCGTCTTCTCGCTGCCTGCAAGCTGACAGCTGCTGTGGCCTATTCGGCCTCTTGTATGTACTCGTGAAGTTGCTGATGAAGGCATCCGAGAAGTCCAGCCAGCAGTTAATGCTGTTCTTGGGCAAGTTGTTGAGCCAAGTGCGAGCTGGACCCTCTAGCATCTGCGGCACATAGCGTACCGCCCATCTCCTGTTGCCATTCGCGATATGGACCGCGGTGACGTAATCATTGAGCCAATCTTCAGGCTTGGTGCTGCCATTGTAACTCTTGGTGCCCCTTGCAAGCTGGAAGCCCTTCACGGAAGGCTCGTTCATGATGCGCGGGCCAAAGCACTCGGGGCCAGGAGGACCCGTGCTCTCAAGCCGCGCCGACAAACTGATACGGTCCAGCTGGTGCCTTGCATCTCCAGGCGCCAACACACGCTCACCGACACGGTCATGGATGTCATAACCAGCCATCTCCATAGCCGAGTAGCCATCATCATACCTATCCACCTGCATAGCTGCGGGCTGCTCCACCGGGTTGGCGACTGGTGCCACTGGGCGCGGCTGCTGCCTCTGCCGAGTAGGCTGTGCTGTGGGTTGCCGAGAAGTACCCGGACGCGCGGCTTCTCGGGCACGGCTTTGAGCTTGATGGGCTTGAGAGCCTGCTCTTGCAGCGTTGTGTTCCTGCCCGGGCTGCTGCGGCACAGCAACCTGTTTCGCGGCAGCAGCCGGGTCATACACCTGCATTTGCCTGTCTCTACCCGAGCGCCCGCTGCGGCTCTTCTCGCGGCTGGGATGTGGAGACGAGGCCTGATCGTTAGATCTAGCCGCGTGCGAGTGAACCACTTGCGAAGCTCCAGCTCCCGGGTTGGCCTTCCGGAACTCCTCGTTCTGCCTAGCGGCCTCCAACACCAACTCGTTGAGCCTCTCCTGCTGCCTGAGACGCGCCTCTCCATCCAGGCGCGGCAACTCGGCAGCCACGGCCTGTGCAGCTCTGAGCGTCTTGGCAGGTGTGCTGTACCTTGGCCTTGTGAAGGTGTTCGCGGTGGCGGACTGCGCGGGCACCTCCGCGACTGTCGCCATCTCGACACCCAAGTTACGCCGCGTAGCGCCTACTCTGCTGGGCCTCCTGGCGACCGGCGTGAAACCGTGAGCCTTGTTGTACTCGAGCTGGTCTAGACTCAGCTCAAGCCTGATCTTCTCCAACTCCGCCTGCTCGGCAAGCAGCTCCTGGCGTTGCCGCTCGAGCTGCTCCCTCGCGGCTAGGAGCTCGATGTCGGTGGGAGTGGGCATACCAGTTCGCGCAGCAGACGCGGGGATGACCGTAGACGTGGAGGGCGGCAAGTTGCTCTCCTTCTCGTAAGGCCGGTGATTCCTGCCACCAGCAGGCGGTTCGTCAACCTCCTCGACAACGGCCGCAGCGCCAGTAGCAGCTGCGCCGGTATTCGCCGCCAAGCCCGTCACCATCACCTCAGCGCAGCTTGCAGAGCTGCATGCAGGCCTTCCGCGAGCAGCAATCACCGCAGGAGGATCCTCCGCGTCATGCACCAGCTCGGGGTAGGCGCTGTTGGCGACGGTGGCGACGTAGACGAGGTGAGAGCCGAAGGAGATCACTGAGCCGCCCTCGGGCATGGCCATGCCGCCGAAACAGCCGGCGTTGTCGGTGACGAAGTCGAAGGAGCCGAATCTGTGGACAAGGCCACAAACTACGCGCTCCGCTGAAGAAGATCCCGTCCGAACAGAAACTCCAGCCAGCGCCGCTGGTTGCCCCACGGTGGGCGCCAACTGTCGTGGTGGTGTCACGGCAGATGCCATAGGATGGCTAAAGATGTGGGAACGATGGACGCTGGAGGTATTCGGGGAGGGATTACGCGACGAATAGCCGCGTGAGGTAAGATCCACACAACACAAACAACACGATGTACCCAGGTTCAGGGCCCTCGTGAGGAGGTAAAACCCCTACTCCTGCCTTTCTCTATGTATTATGATGTCTCTCCGAGTAGCCACGGTACAGATGGTATCTCTACCGAGTAGCCTCTCTCTCCTCTCCGAGTAGAGCTAGGTCAAGAACTTAGGGTTTCTAGGGCTCCAGAATGAGCGTGGAGCAAGATCGTGTCTCGCGCAGGAGGCGGCGGGGCACCTTATATACATGGTGCCCAGCCGGATACGTCCAAATGCGAACAAGTGTCGACATAGTGTGCACATCGTCCTTTCTCCGAGTACCCGCTGACAGCTTTGGTTCCTAACCTTGGCTTCATCTGGAAAGTCGTTGGGCAAAACTAGGGGACAGACTGGTATCACTGTACCTAGGCACAGAGTAGGCCCCCCTTATCCTGCCACGGCCTGCTTCCATGTTGTCACTGTCAGGCAGGCCGGCCCCAGATGAACAGTAGTTCGAATGCTGCCAAGTACGGACCCAGGATACGCGGGATCCTGTGTCAGAACGGCTCCTTTGACTTTCTGGCCCGAGTAGGTTCCCGCCAATTGTTCCCGCCAATTGTACTCGGGCCAAATCTTCTACTCGAAAGAATAGAACTCGATTGATATCTCCTTCTGGTCATCTTGAGGTGAGACCGAGTAGCAGTCGACCGGGTAGCGAGTACCAGGTAGTCGGCTACTCGACCAAACCTCTCTTCTGTAAGCTGCCTTTACCACCTGTCTTTACCCTACTCGGGGGTAACCCCCCGACAGTCCCCTATCTACGCGATGCTCTCGGTGGCGTAGGAAGGACGTCCAGTACTAGGAGGGTGTCATAGGCGTCATCAACGGCGTGATTGGAAGTAGAGGATCGAGAGGAAAGAGAAAGGGATTGGGTGAGGCAAATGAGAGAAGGAAAGAGGTTAACCCTATTTGGGATGGGCTGGGTTGGGCCGACTCAGGTGCTTCATCGCAATCAATATTTTCTAATTAACTCAAAAGTTATGTGAAAAATATTTCCCACCAAAAACTGTCATGAAACCTTAGAAAAAAACTCCTAAATAAATTTATTCAGCCAACCCCTTGTTGAGTACCGAATCATAGTCATACACGTATGTCCTAATTAGAGATGAAATATCTCTATTAGAACGCAAGTAGATTTAACCAACACATAGTCTCTCGATGTACGAAAATCGCGGAATAGACGACGCCAGAAATCTTAAATAGATATACCATATCAAATGGCTTGTGGTGGGTTTGTGACTAATCTCATACGCAAGTAGTTGAATCCTTTAATATTTTAGAACTATGGAGTTGAGGGGGGGGGGGGGGTGAAAATCACGATGGATGTAGCAAAGCGACTTCAAAGGTCGTGGGTGGGAGTAGCGACTAGAGATGTGGTCGATGACGGTGTATTCAAGGACGGGAGCACCATGGGTTGTAGAGTTGTATATTAAATAGGTAAGATATGAGGTGGGACCCACATAGAGATAGCACACCACTCTTGGATCATAAGTTTGATTTTTTTTTTATAGATTCATAGTATTCGTCTCTCGGGTATTAATACTAAAACAAAACTAGATTTGAGTTTTTATCCTTGCGTGGATGACTTAGTTGGGTGGTATTGAGATAACGACCGTGCATGTGTACATTCGTCACGCTAGAGCATGGATCTGGGGTGTCAGACCTAGATTTGAGGTGGCAACACCTGGAGCTCATCAATGGCATCGGGGTAGACTCGCCGGAGGATGGTAGGATTTGAGCTCGATTGACACCGGATGAGTAAAAGGAGGGGCAAAGACGGGGTCAGGTGATGGGATGGTTTCCCGACAATAGGAGAGGTCAAGGCAAGATAAGTGCAAGGCCTTACCGACGAAGGGTTAAGTATGACATATTCATTGTTAGCGTCAATTATTTCATATACATTGTAATAATTATGATGTATAATTTAATCTTGGAAAATTATTGTTTTATGCTGAAAACTTGATATTTTATGAAAAAGTGCATGTCACGGAATGCTAAATTCCCAAGAGATTTTAAACGCCTCCCGTATCGCTCGAGAGCTCCTATTAAAATCTACTAATTTTTCTTGGCCCGGTCCCTATTTTCCACACAAAAGAATATATAACCCGATAATAAGGACCCTCTCAACACAAAGCCATGAATTGACACATGAAATTAGGGGTGTCCTCTCCTATAATGAAATAACAACGTGTGACGACGAAGCGTCACATGAATGACAGGTAATAACCATTTCATAGCATGAAATAACAACGTTTCACTACAAAAAACACATAAAATGACGGCTAATAGACGGCTCCTAGCATGAAATAACAGCGTATAACGACAAAAGTACACATGAAATGATGGTAATAGTCATCTCCTAGCATTAAATAAGAACTCGCAACAACAAGATGACACATGAAATGATGGGTAAAACAACTGTATTTTTTCCCCTATCCTAAGATAAGGTGAAATGTATGCATTTAACTGTCCAAGCAAAAAAAAAGTTTCATATTAAAGGACTATTCAAAATATCGTCCAATAAGCCGATAAATAGACCAATTTCTTACTTATCGGGTAAGACCGATAAGATAAGCGAATACCTCTGCTACTTAGCATCCACACTGATATCTCATCGATATTCATCGTAAATCTGTGGCTCCTAACCTTTTAGCTCCCTTTCTTTTGGTTGAGTTTTTGTAGTCTTGATGTATTATATTCGTGTGGATGACTACTTATGTTACTACATCTCAACTCGCCTAAGAGGAATACAGATGACACATGTCTTACTAGCTTTCCATTTTGATTGATCTTGATGATATGAAAACATGTCTTTTTTAATAAAAAACTTGCCGACATGTATTCGAACGATAAAATCGATAAATCGTCTGGTTTATATCTTATCTTGAGTTAACCGATATGTTAACGAGAAACGACATCCCGAACAATCACATTTGATAAACAATAATGCTATTAAATGTTTATAACATGCCAATCAGATTCAGCGCGATCCAAATGTGTTTTTGCCTTGTTTCTTGGTGTTTGGTATTGCACTAAATTAATTGGAACTTCGTATATATGTTCCATGCGGTGAACACTCACTTAATGTTTAAACGTTCTTCAAAACCACATGTAAGTAAACTAATTAATGCCATGATTAGAAGTTACTTATGTAAGTTCCTCGTGCCCTAGACACTTATACATCAGTGTTGAATCTTAAATAACCTCAACCCCCCATTGCAATCCATGCCCTTCGGAATCAACTCTCCGAGTGCTTTCTCAAGGATAGAGGGACGGCCATAGGGAAGCAAACTCTTGGAAGCCAACTCTTTCTCCTACCCCTAGACGTGCGTCAAAACAAGGTTGGCCAGTGGTATTTATTGTGTTGGGTTAGTTACTATGAACACCCAAAAAAATATCTACCCCAACTATTGCAAAGATTTCCTCTGTTTCGTGCTATACGTCCACAAATTAGCTATGGAGAAAGTGATGCCGGTGAACCCGCTCACACCTTAGAGTGGAATCTTGGACATCTACAACACCCGTAACAATAGTACAAACATGATATGACACCAACTTGGTTTTGGTTACATTCATACACTCCGGAGCACATCTCTGACGAAATCCTAGACACGCTGGAGAAAAGCTCAGCTTTTTCGCCTACCCCATAGATGTGCGTCGAAAGAGGATAGGTCAGTGGACTTTATTTATTGGTTGTGTTAGGTTGGTCTCTAGGAACACCCAAAAACAAGATCTACCCCAACTCTTACAAAGTTTCCATTTGTTTCGTCTAGAATGGGAGTTTCGAGATAAAAGTCTACAAACTAGCGGTATGGAGAAAGTGATGCCGGTTAACCCGTCACCCCGGACCGGAATATTGTACATCTACAACTCCCATAACAATTGTAAGAACATGATATGCCACCACCTTTGTTTTGGTTACATTCATACGCTCCGGAGCACCTCTCTGGCGAAACCCTAGACATGCTGGAGAAAAGCCCAGTTTGTTCTGTTACCCACTAGACGTGTGTCGAAAGAGGATAGGCCATTAAACTTTGTTGCTTTATTGGATTAGGTTGGTTGCTAGGAATACCCAAAAACGATATCTACCCCAACTCTTACAAAGATCTATTTGTTTCGTCCGAGTGGGAGTTTCAAGCTTAAGTCCATGAACTAGCTATGGACATAAGTAATGTTGCTTAATCCGCTCACCCCGTAGTGGAATCATGGATATCTACAATACCCATAACAATTTTACAAACACGATATTCCACCACCTTGGCTTTTGTTACATTCAAACGCTCCGGAGCACCTCTCCGGCGAAACTCTAGGCACGCCGGAGAGAAGTCCAGTTTTTTGCCTACCCCCTAGACGTTCGTCAAAAGAGGGCAAACCGGTGAACTTTATTGCTTGATTGATTTAGATTAGTCTCTAGGAACACAGAAAAACAAGATCTACCCCAACTCTTGCAAAGAGTCATTTCTTTTCATCCGAAGTGGGAGTTTTGAGCAAAATACATAAAATGATGCCGACGGCTAAGCCCCACGACGTTCCGCCTGACGATACCAGCTGCTACACCGACGGTAATGTCCTCGACATAGCATGTCCACGTGTCACAGCCACGTCTCCGCGGGACACATGTCCACGCTATGCCTACGACTTTCCTACGCGACGACTGCCCCTTGGTCCAGCGGGACCTACTCCAAAGGTTGCCGTTAGCCTAGAGAGACCTATGCCGACGACGTTTCTATGCTGAGGGCAAGTTGATGGGCTGGACGGCTACGCCGACGTTCCTGACAGAAAGCCGTCGGCGTAGCGGCTGGCCGGACACAGCGCACCATTCCTATAGTGGTATAAAAATCCATCAATGCCCATGCACATATAGTGACAAAGACGGGCCAAAGGACATGCCATGATGCGGACGTCAACATCCACGATCGAGTGGCTAACGAGCACGGTGCTCAACGTGCGGCGTGTATGCCACTAGCCTAGGTTGTTGTGCATCGCATGGACCTAGCTGATTGGATTGGATCTAGCTGATCGCTTGGACTAAACGTACGTACATGGATGTAGCTAACTGCTAGCTACGTGGCACATGCAGCCGTTGATTGGTAACAAATGCATGCTAGGTTGTAGATATATTTTCATGTGTAAAAGCGATCACTTAATTTTCATTTTGACGTTTGGCAACCGTAAGTTATTCTTTTATCATTGTATTATTTTAAAGATAATAGTATAAGATATGTTCCACCGAGGATTAAAAACCCCTCAAAGTGATCCTAGATGCCCAGAAGAGAGAACATGCTTCATTTTTACGGTTGGTCAGTTTTTGGCTATTCTCTCCCGGATTTCTTCCCTTTTAGGCATTATATGGTTACACCCCATGACAGGTAGATTGCAGTGGATAGGAGAGTATTGGATGGAAATTTGATTTAGGTGTGTTTTAACACACCCTACCCCCTTCAAACCCGAGTAAGCCGAACAAGTCCTTAGGCAATTTGGGACTTCCAAGCGGATCAAAAGCATATATCCGTCCTTCCAAAACAAACGTGGTTGAGGACCTTACAATAGATGGAAATAATAACTAGGTCCTTCAAAGTTACAAAAAAGACACTACAGAGATTATATGAAAAGCAATCGGGTGCCTGGCCATAGCCGCCGTCACTCTTTGTCCTCCAGGCGTGGGGTGGAAACCGTGTCGCCTGGGACACAGACACTTGGGGTGCTTCCTTCGATGTATCCCACGTCGAGATCGTTGAAGATCTTCCAGCTAAGGAAGAAGTAGCTCGGTGGATTGAAGACCGAGCGTGGAGTGGCCTCTCTAGACTGGAGTTTGGGACTACGCAACCATCAACAACTCCCGAGGGCAGCAACGCCACGCCACCAACACCTTCCCATGCATGACGGCAGGGCATCAAGAAGCAAAGCTCAACCATTGAATCTTGGATCTCGCGCGGTACCACCGCACACTGGCAATCTTGTTTAAGGAGGATGTGCAGGGAAAGGAGGCCCCGCTCCTCGCCGTCAGCTCCATCCACCGGAGAACCACCAGCACCTTCATCTCCCCGGTACTAGATTTGGAGATAATATATGAACGTTGGAGTAATTTGCATTTCTTAGTCTCAACCACCTCTCGTTAAGAAACAATCTCTCGCTAATACTCCAACGTTTACATATTATTAAGAAACTACCTCACGCTAATACTCATGCGAGGACTAGGTCATCATGAATTATTTAGACAAATGAAACGGTCACTGTCGAATCCCTGACTCAACAAATCCCTTCGGTGAACCTATCGGGTTTCGATTAAGAGAACACATGAGCGCTGGTGGAATCGTGGGCTAGACAGGGGGCGAGATTTACCCAGGTTCGGGGCCCTCGTAGAGGTAAAACCCTTACTCCTGCCTCCTGTCGATCTGTATTGATGGATAGATCGGTTACAATGGTGTGCTCGAATCGAGAGTAGGTCTCGAGTTCAAGGCTTTTGGGTCGTGCGGTAATTGCTTGGTCCTCTCCTAGGGGGCTCTCCTGGCCTTATATAGGTGGCCAGGTCTCGAGTTCTACCCGGAGAGGACTCGAACCCTAGCTAGGTCGGTTACAAGTTTCCTAACTTAACCCGCAAGTTAGTGCGGGTGGGCTTCACGTGGGCCTTCCGGAGTATTCCAAGGGCGCCTCTTCTTGGGCCTTGGCCTTGGGCCTGAGAGGGGGTGTCCTTACCCGCAGGGTCCAGGATCCATATCTTCGTCAGTAGCCCCCGAGCGTTTGCTCGACTAAGATTTTTCCAGTCGAGTAGACGGTCAAACCTTTCTTGATCTTTTTGGAGGACCACCTTGACAGTTATTGTTTTAAAGGGTGTGTTCCCTGTATCATGAGTCATCATGCTCGAGTATCGAGCAACACAAGTGCCTGTTTTTACGGCTTTTTTCACAGAAGGATGTGGCACAGTAGCTTGGCTCTCCCGAGAGATCAGGGCCAATTAATTGCGACTAGGGCAAAAACACTCCTGGCCTACACAGATTCGAGACCTCCGACTCGAACCCGATGAGGTGATTGTTGCGACTGGGCCGTTGTGGACTAATCGAGTTGAACTTAACCTATAGGGGTACCCGGCGCGTCCGCTAGGATTTTTCTTCGTGTTGTTGACACGGAATTATACCGGAGGACGCAACTTTCGAGTGCGATTCCAGGCCCAAAAGAGAGATCTTTTTGGGTCTTACCTTCATATTCGAAGAATATGGCATCCGGATGTGCCTAGTCGGCTGAACAACCCAGGTTCTTATGATGTAAAATTATCATGTGCAGGAGAGGTAGGTTGTTTCTACCCGATCGATTTGTCTAAGTTCCATACGAAAGAAATTTCGTGCTGGAAGAAAAGTTAATTCCATATGAAAGAGTTTTCATGTTCGGAATGCTGTGCCCATACGAAAGAGTTTTCGTGTATAGGGTATTTTTCTCTTGTTCGAAGAGGTTTTGCTTCATGAATTGTTCATAGAAAAGTTGCTTTTATCCGAAGGAATTGTTGTTCGTACGAAGATATTTTCGCGTTTGAACTTCCAATCGAAAGATCTTGATTTTGAATGATGTATGCCATGACGTCATGGCGCACTCCTCTTCTCCCGATGGGACGTGACGGAGTGGTAGCAGATGGTGGTCCACCAGGTCAGCGTTTTGACCGGGAAACGAGACGTCGTTCCCGGTTTTTACGCGAACCGCGCAGTAAATGCGCACGATCTTCTGTTAAGATCGTGGCACGAAACAGCGTTCGCTGCCCCTTCGTTTCACCTTCACGCGTGGCGATCGCGATAGGCGCCACGTAGCGCATCGTACGGCTGAGATCATCTCGCCCGTGTATAAGTACGGGTCTTAGTGTTACGGTAAAATTTTCCCAGCTCTTTGCCTTCGTCTTCTTCCTTGCGCCCATCTTCTTCTTCCTCGCGCTCGAGCTCGTGCTGCAAGCAATGGCTGGCGGAAAGAGACGTGGTGCTGTCACCTCCGCGTCTGGTGAACCTTCCGCGCAACCCACGCCCCGCGCCGGCGACTGGCGCTCCCCCAACACCACCGCAAAAAGCATCAAGGAGATGCAGCGGGAAGGGTTGCTGCCGACGGAGACGGAGAAGCGGGTTCGCCTCGGAAAGAAGGAGGAGGTACCTAACCCGCAATCGAACGAGCGCGTGGTCTTTGTGGACCACGTGTCTCGGGGTCTTTCTTTTCCTCTCCACCACTTCTTCCTCGGGTTGCTGTATGTCTATGGCATACAGCTTCACGATCTTCCTCCGAACGCGGTGCAGCACATATCGTGCTTCATCGTGTTCTGCGAGTGCTTTCTCGGCATTCGCCCACACTGGGCGCTCTGGAAGGCGCTCTTCAAGGTCCGGATCTTCCGCGAGAAATCGCGGGTGGAATCTGAGCCCGGCGAGCCACTTCGCACGGGTGGCTTCGGGATCCAGGCTCGCCAAGAAAGCAGCTACTTCAACATGCATTTCCTCGACTCCGCCCAAGGCTGGGGAAAGAAGTGGTTTTACGTCATCGACAACAGCTCGGGTGGGATCGTAGAATTCCACCCGTTCGCTGTTCTGACGAGGCGCAAGTCCTGGGGGCACAAGATGTCAGCCGAGGAGAGCCAAACCGTTGCGCCCTTACTCGCAAGAGTAGCTGCTCTCCGGGATCAGATCGCGGGAGTCGTGCTCAACGGGCTGCATCTGGCGAGCATCTTCTTGAAGCGCAGGATCCAACCTCTTCAACAAAGGCCCTCTGCCATGTGGGAGTATCAAGGTTCAGAAGACCCCAGCCGAGTGAGCCGCGAAGAACTTTCGAATGTGGAATTCGAGAAGAAGATCGCGGGTATCACTCGACTGAAGGTGGGGAAAAAATTCCCCGATTGTTCAGTTGAAGCCTTCGCCGCTTCGAACCCTCCTCTAGCCTGGGTTAGTTTCTTCCTTCTTGTCTTCGAGTTGCTTCTTTTAAGTTCTGAATTCTAGTCGATAAGATTTTTTCTCGTCTTCTCTGTCTTTGTAGAGCCTAGCTATGGCAAACAGCTACCCGCCAGTTGCGGGAGAGGCTGCCTCAGAGCTATTGGCGAGTCACCAGGATGGCGCGGTTGATACCAGCGTCGCTGACGCCTCCTCGAGTTCTGAGCGCGATTCTTCGGATGACGCTGAATACTCGAATGGCGCCCCTCCGTAGCGTCGTCGGGTAGATGAGAACGAAGCTACTTCTAAGGATAAATCCTTGGAAGCATCGCCCGGTCAAGCCCCCATCTCCGCGACTCCACTTCGCTCACTCGCTCCTTCGCCTTCATTTCCAGTGATGACGACCGCTTGGAACGCGGATTTGCTGGACGACGACGAAGATGACGAGTAAGTTCTTCTTCCTTATTCTTGGTCAAACATTCTCTGTGCTTCAATGTTGATGTTTTCTGTCTCTTGCTGCAGACTGCAGACTATTAGTCCTCGCATGTATGCTTCTTCTATTCCTCCCGAAAAGAGGAATAAGGCAAAGGATGCGGGTGAAACTCCCACTGCGGGCACCGTCCAAAATTCTCCCAGAGCAGCCCCCAAAGCTGCGACTGCGGAACGTGAAGCCCCCAGCTTTGCCGCCAGAACTTCAGCTTCTAAGGAAGTGACGAACAGCTCCGCGGATCCCCTCTCTCGCGCCACAGGCCAGGTAAACTTCATCTTTTGTCTTCAAATTTTTATCGGGTGCACGACAGTGCTCCCGATGGGAGTAGCCCCCGAGGCTGTAGTCGATCGCATGCGATCGGCTACATGCTCAAAGTCTTGTTCATTTCTTCTTCATGACTTCGCTTTTATCGGGTGCACGGCAGTGCTCCCGATGGGAGTAGCCCCCAAGGCTGTAGTCGATTGTAAATAATCGGGTACATGCTTCAATTTAATCCTTTTAACTCTTCTATCTTCGTACTTTTGCAGTCCCTCATTGATTCTCTTGTGGCGATTGGTCGCCGCGTCGTTCTCGCCGAGTCGGATTGCGAGTCACTTCGATCGGACCGTAGCCGACTCCAAACTGAGAACGACCTTCTCAAGGGTAAGTTTTATCATCTCCTTGTCTTCAGTATTCCATCCATTCTTGATTTTTGATAAGCATCTCTTTGCAGCTCGACTTGAACTTTCGGAGTCCGAAAAGGTCAAACTCTCTGAGCAGGTAACTGCTCGGGAGGCTGACCTGACGGCCATTCGACAAGAGCTGGAAGCTTCCCGCATGCAATCAGAAGATTTTGGCCGACAGCTTGCGGATGCGCGGAAGGCCTCGAAGGAGTTAGAGGAAGCTGGCAGTAAGGCCGATAACGACGTTGTCGCGTTCCTCCGTCCCCTCGCTGAGCGTTTCGCGGGTAAGTGTCCTGGACTTTTTGCGACTTTGATCCTTCATTTTGCTGAACTTCGCTAAGTGTTATTTTCTTCTTTTGTAGGTCTTCTGGATGTCCCTCTAGGGATCCCCGGGCTCCAGCGGGTAGATGTGCTAACTGATACACTTGCCCAGCTTAAGAGGCACGCTGATGGAGTTATCTCCCTGATTAGCGATGCTACTCAAGTGCTGGTGCAACTGCACGGTCGCCTCATTGCCAACGCCACTCCTGCACCCGCGCTAGATGATCTGCTGAAGGTCTTCTCAGAAGGCAATCTTCTGGATGCCTTCGCGGTCGCTTAGTCAGAGTCCAGCACGAAGACCGCGATCCAATTTGCTTTGGCGCACGGAGTCGAAGGTTTGGAGGAGGCCTACTCAACTCTTCCAGTCGACCCCTCCACGGGAAAAAAGGTACGGCTCTCTCGTTTTGGCGAGCAAGCCGCCATTCTTGCTCGGAAGCTGTCTGAGATATTTGCTCGGCAGAAGGGAGGGTCGACTGCCGCTAGTGGAAGCACCAATGTAGCCTCGTAGTTTTTTCTTTTTCTTCCTTGAATGTAATGAACCTTGGGATGTATTCCCGTACCTTCGTTGTCTTTAATTGAAGTATTTATCTTGAAATTTATTCCCCTTGTTTGTGCATTGTCTCCCGATGGGAGTAGCCCCCGAGCGTTTGTCAGATGTGCGACTAGAAATAACTCGAGTAGGGCATCTTACTGCTTTCCTTGTATTCTTCCAGGCTACTGGGTTTGCTGCGGAAACTTCGCGTGGACGTGGTACTCCAGTAAATCCACTTGTTGCCGCTGTTGGCACTTTTGCGGGTCTTCGTGATAAGGTCCAAGATGGTGAGCGCAAGCTGAAAGCTTTGCGCGGGGTAGCCGATGTGGCGAAGTCCAAGCAAAAATTGGCGGCTGGACGCGAACAATTTCTGATGGATGAGTTGGCTTCAGTCGCAAGAGATCTGCTATGTAAGTAGTGCAGCCCCCGTGCCTTCTTCTTCCATGTTTTCCTTAGCTGACTAAGTACGTCTGCTCTTCAGTTGTTAAACCGGATGACAGGGAAGAAAAGCAGTGGATAGAGAACCACATTCATCAAGAGGCTAGCAGCTCAAAACCTCATGCGAACAATTTTTGGTCTGATCGCAGTCGAGGTTTTGTGATGGCTACCTTGAAATTCCGAGTCCTCCAGGCGAGAATTCTCGTGAGTTCTTTTCACGAGATCTTGGTTGCGATGAACGCTGCATTTTACCCGCTTGAAAGAGGTCCCGAAGACTGGAGCTATCTTCTCAGGTTGTTTGGACGTGAAGGAGAAGTTCGCGCGTGTGTACGCAATCAAATGACGTGTGGCGCGGTTGTAGCTCTCTCTTTTGTCCGAATATGGCATCCTGAGATAGACTTTAACTTCGTAGCTCGGCGCCCAGATTATGCAATCGAGGATATCTCGCCGTACTATGATGCTGTACGTCCTGCAGCGGAGAAGATTATCCGAATGACCTCTAAAGAGGTAAATAGAGTTTTAGCGACTGAGAATGCTCAGCGCTTTGATTGATTGTCGGATGTAAATATCCTGTAATCTGTTTATAGTTTGTAAAAACTGTTGTAAGGTGTACAACCTTGTTTGTATGATGTTTTTCTGTGATGCTTAGTTGTAGGTGTAGCCCCCGTGTGTTTTATGGGGTGTGTACCTGTAACTTTTAGCATGCAAAGAACGAGAATCTTCGAATGAATATGATGAAGGAATCATGTCTTTATTGCAATGACGAAGAAGCCATGTATTCGAGCTACAGTAGTGGCTAGTATAGCCTTATTTTGTTGTGATAACAAGTAAATCTAGGGATAGAATTTGCGGAGGTGCGCGATATTCCACGGATTGGAATAGATTCCTCCAGTCGCTGGATTCTTCAGCCTGTAGTCTCCACCTGGGATGACTTCGTGTATGATGAAGGGTCCTTCCCAAGGTGGTTCGAGCTTGTGTCCTTCCTTCTGTTTGAGCCGCAGCACCAGGTCTCCAACCGCGAATGCTCTGTGACGTATGCGGCGACTATGATAGTTGCGCAAAGATTGCTGATATACTGCGGATCTTGCGAGCGCAATGTCCCGCATTTCATCGAGTGCATCCATATCTTCTGCGAGTGCCTTGTTGGAAGTTTCTTCGTTGTAGGCTACAACTCGTGGGGCGCTGAATCGAACGTCCTCGGGAAGGACTGCTTCTGCCCCGTATACCATGAAGAATGGCGTGTACTTTGTTGATCGAGTTGGAGTTGTGCGGAGGCTCCAGAGTACGGAGGGTAGCTCTTCTTCCCAATGTCCTGCAGCGGGGTGTAGACGATCAAGTAATCGCTTCTTGATACCAGCCGAAACTAAGCCGTTGGATCTTTCGACTTGTCCGTTCGTTTGCGGGTGAGCAACTGAAGCAAACTTGAAATTGATGCCTTTTTCCTCGCAGAATTGTTGTGTTTCCTTTGCTGTGAAGTTTGTACCACTGTCTGTAATGATGTCATGTGGCACACCAAATCTGCATACAATGGAGTCGAGGAACTTGACGGCGCATTGGGCGCTAGCCGAAGTTACTGGCATAGCCTCGATCCATTTGGTAAACTTGTCGACTGCGACCAGCAAGTGTGTGTAGCCACCCGGCGTGGACTTGCGTAGTGGTCCAACCATGTCTAGTCCCCATTGTGCAAAGGGCCAGACTATTGGTATCATGTGCAATTCTGTAGGAGGTGCGTGTGGTCTTGGTGCGAATCGCTGGCAGGCGTCGCATCGTTCGACTAGGTTTTTTGCGTCGCTGGCTGCTGTTAGCCAGTAAAATCCTGCTCGAAAGGCTTTTCCCATTATTGTTTTCCAGCTAGCATGATGTCCGCAATCTCCTTGGTGTATGTCCTGGAGCAGTTCCTTGCCATCTTCGGGTGCGATCCATCGCTGAAGTATTCCCGAGATGCTTTGCTTGTATAATTCTCCATTGACCACCCGAAAGGACTTGCTACGCCTGATTATCTGTCGAGCCTCACGTGGATCGGCCGGGAGCTGTCTATTGAGCAGGTAGTCGAGATATTTCTGCGTCCAGACTGGCTCGACCAGAAAAACCTGTCGTGATATATTATGAATAAGCTCGATAAGCGCGACCTGCGGGCTGACTTCTGTTTCTGGCGCTGCTGGAGTTTCTGCAGCTTTCTTCACTTTGACCGATCGCTTGATCATCCTTTCGAAGTATATTCCTGGCGGTATGGGTGTATTCGTGGAACCCATGTTTGCCAGTCTATCTGCTTCTTCGTTGCTAGATCTTGCAATGTGCCTCAGCTCGCACCCCTTAAAGCTTCCTTCGAGTAGATTGTACATGTCGCGATATGCGACCATGTTTTCAGCAATGGCGTCACATTATTTCATTGTTTGCTGCACTATGAGATTGGAATCACCGTAGATCATTAATCGGGTAGCGCCACAGGCGATTGCCATCTTCATCCCGTGCAACAGGGCTTCATATTCCGCGTCGTTGTTCGATGCTGGATCATCTGGTGGAAAGTCCAGTCGCAGGACGTATTGCAGCTTGTCTCCACGAGGTGAAATAAGGACGATTCCAGCTCCTGCTCCTTCGTTTCTCTTGGATCCATCGAAGTACATTATCCAATTGCTCGTGTATTCAGGCGGCCCGGGCGTTTGTAGCTCTGTCCATTCGCTGAGGAATTCCACGAGTACTTGAGATTTGACTGCGTTGCGTCCTGCATAGGTGATGTCCCAGGCGCCCAACTCGATGCTCCATTTTGCTATTCTTCCGGATGCCATAGGGTTGTTCATGATTGTCCCGAGTGAAGCATCATTAACCACTGTGATGGCGTGTTCCTGGAAGTAATGTTTGAGCTTTCGGGCCGTGAGAACAACTCCATATGCGAGCTTCTGGTAATGAGGGTATCGTTGCTTGCATGGCGAGAGCACTTCGCTGATGTAATATATTGGTCGTTGGACTCCGTATTCCTTGCCATCTTCAGGTCGTTCGACTACGATTGCTGTGCTGATGACCTGGTTTGTAGCGGCTAAGTATAGGAAAAGTGGCTCCCTTTCTTGCGGTGTTGCAAGGACGCGCCTGCTTTGCAACGATCGCTTCAAGTCTGCGAACGCTTGTTTAGCTTCGGGCATCCACTCGAATTTGTCCGTCTTCTTCAGTAATTTGTAGAAGGGTAACGCTTGCTCTCCCAATCGTGCGATGAACCTGCTTAGGGCGGCTAGTCGCCCTGCGAGCTGCTGGACTCCGCGTAGATTGGTTGGCTCCTTCATAGTTAGGATGGCTTGTATTTTTTCCGGGTTGGCTTCAATGCCTCTGGCGGATACCAGGTACCCGAGGAGTTTTCCTGCAGGGACGCCGAAAACGCATTTGGTCGGATTGAGCTTGATCCGATATGCATTAAGGGCGTCGAATGTTTCTCTGATGTCCTCGAGGAGTGTGTCCTCTACTCGAGTTTTGATGACAATGTCGTCAACGTACACCTATACATTCTTGCCAATGAGATTGGCGAGGCATCTTTGCATGCAGCGCTGATATGTTGCGCCTGCGTTCTTCAGCCCGAAGGGCATTGTCGTGTAGCAGTAGACACCGTGGGGTGTGATGAATGCCGTCTTCTCTTCGTCTTCCCTTTTCATTCGGATCTGATTATATCCCGAGTAAGCGTCCAGGAAGGAGAGGCGTTGGCAGCCTGCCGTAGAGTCCACGATCTGATCGATTCGTGGTAGAGGAAAATTGTCCTTGGGGCAGTGTTTATTCAACGACGTGTAGTCGATGCACACCCGAAGGATATCCGTGTTCTTCTTGGGGACCAACACCGGGTTTGCTAACCAGGTGGATATCTTGATCTCCCTAATGAAGTTTGCGGCTAGCAATCTGTTTACTTCTTCTCCAAGCGCTTTCTGCTTGGGTTCTGAAAATCGTCGAGTCGTCTGTTTGATGGGTTTGGCGTCAGGAAAGACTTCGAGTGAGTGCTCGGCAAACTCCCTGGGTATTCCTGGCATATCTGAGGGCTGCCAGGCGAAAATCTCCCAGTACTCACGGAGGAGTTTGACGAGCGCGCCTTCCTATGCTGGCGAGAGGGTTGTTGAAACCATCGCTGTCTTCGCAGAATCTGTCGGGTACACTTGGTGCTTGCGGGTGTCGCTGTTGGCGCTGAATTCCAGTTCAGGCGCGTTTTTCTTCGTGAGGGGCATAACGGAGTGATCCGTGGTTTTTGCCAGCTCTTGAAGTTCTTCTTGCATCCCGAAAGATTTTGCGATCTCATTAAATTCGATGTCGCACTTGTCTGATTTCTGGAAGTCTCCGTCGATGGTGATCACACCGTATTCGCCTGGTAGCTTGAGCTTTAAGTACGCGTAGTGTGGTACGGCCATGAATCTGGCGAACGCTGTTCGACCAAGAATGGCGTGGTACTGTGAGGGCCAGTCGACGACTTCGAAGTCCAGGAATTCCCTTCTGTAGTTGCGTGGAGAGCCCAGCACAACTTCTAGGTTGATTGTTCCGAGTGGACGGATTGCCTTGCCCGGAACTATCCCGTGGAAGGATGTTTCTAATTCCGTTAGGCCGTCCAGATTCTTGTTCATTCGACGGAGTGTATCGGCGTAGATAATGTTGATGCCACTACCACCGTCCATGAATATGCGGGCCAGGTCATAATTGCCAATTTGAGCTTGGATGACGAGGGCGGCGTGTCCCGGTCGATAGACTCGTGGCGGATGGTCTTCCTTCGAGAACGTGATTGGCTGATCGGCCATTTTCAGGTACTCGGGCTTCGTTGGTGGTGTCTGCACTGCCATGCATATTTGCCTTGAGTTAGTCTTTTGAGCTCTGCGAGAGGGGCATACCTTCTGTATCATCGCGAGCTGTCCTGCCGAGTTCGGGTATGCATTGGCTCCAGTGTTTTGTGGCGGTGGCGTTGGTAGTGCGGCTAGCGCCATGTTTGGATTGGCCGGTGGAGGTGGTGGCGGCTGGAATTGTTGTCCTCCTCCTGGCAGTGGCGGATAGTTTTGGGTGGATGCAAATCTTTTTCTGGCGAGTGCGTCCGAGATGTCATGAAACTTTCGGCAATCCTTGAGAAGGTGTGTTGCCTTAGTTTTGCCCGTGCGCTTATCTGTGAACAGATGTAGCGAGCAGTATGCATCAAGGTCTTCCTCGAGGGATTTTTCTTCTGCTTTTGGTTTCCACTCGCGACTTCCGCGACGACCAGAGTCGCGACTTCGCGTGAATTCTGCCGCCACGAATTCCTCCCTATCCTCGTGGTCGTAGTATTTCCTTCTCTTTCTTCGCCCATGGCGGCCGTCTTCGTGTGCGGGTGATGACCCTCTTTCGTTGCGCACTGCGTCTTCTCCATTAGCCCATTTTTCGGCTATGATCATTAGCTCCCCGATGGTTTTGGGCGCTGCTCTGCCTAGTTCTTCCCGAAAGGCGGTTCTTCTCGCACCTTTGGCGAAGGCCTCAATCGCCACTTCTTTTGAGATGGTTCCTGCGGTGTTCCTGAGTGTGGTCCACCGCTGGATGTATTCTCGGGTAGACTCGCCGCTTTTCTGTTTACAGGCTCGTAGTTCTTCGATTGTAGCCGGCCTCTTGTAGGTCGACTGGAAATTTTTGCAGAAATCGCGGTGCAAGTCATCCCACGATGCGTAGAAAGATCTTGGTCTCCTCTCCAGCCAACTGCGGGCCGCTCCGACTAGATGCAAATTGAGGTATTGCATAGCCGTGTTCTTGTTCCCACGTTGGCACTTTACTGCCGTGAGGTAGTCGCTTAACCATTGAGAAGGCTCGAGTGAGCCGTCGTACTTTGTCACTTCCGTGCTGAGTTTGAATCGCTTGGGTAGGGGCGCTTCGCGAATACTGCGAGCGAAACAGAGTGCGCCGCAGGTTTCGTCATCCGAAGAGCCGGATGACGATCGGTCACGATATCTCGATGCCCTTGCCCTGTCCACCTTGTTCTGCGCGATGTCGGATCGCGCGTCGCGTCCAGGCTGATCGCGATCAGCGTCCTTCCGTGGCTCCTTGCTTCGTTTTCGCGAGCGGCTGCTGTGGTGCCGTGAGCTTTTTTCTCTCGGACTGTCGTCACTGCTGCTTCGACTGTCACCGCGGCGGCGGGCCTCTTTTCCTCGACCGCGACGTGGCGATTTGTCTTTTCTCGGGGAGGAGCTTCTGTGCCTGAGGGGCGTTTCCTTATCTTTGTCCTTCTCCTGTCGCTCCTTCTCCAATTGTTCTTCAGTTTTCTTGCGATCGTGAGAGGCGAGCCTTGCGGCCGCCAATCCTAGCCCCTTGCGGATTTGCTTGTACTGTTCCGCCCGAGGATCGCTCTCCGTCGGTTGGTTCATCTGCATGTAGGTTGCTGCGGCTAGGACTGCAGCGGCAGGGGTTTGCGGGTAGACGTTGCCGTCGTCGTCGACCCTCATGAAGGAGGACGCGGCTGTCCTGCTGGTCCCAGCCATGGATTCGTAGTCTCTGGATGACGCCGCATGTCCCTTCCTCGCGTGTCGGGTACCGACTGAGGGTGCAAGGGATAACTCGGCTCGTCGTAGGCTTGATTCATCCGCCTCTCTTCTGCGGCGGGTTAGATCTGCACGTGCGTCTTTGATGGTCGACGCCGCTCTCACTAGATGGTAGTGGTAGGCGACTAGATCTTCTTGTGACGCTCCTGCTGCGGGTGGCTGACTTCTTCGCATAGTTTCTTTGGCCCTGTTCCAGGCTTCTCGCGAGACGTTGATTATGTTGCGCTCGTTTGCGCTGATCTCTGTTTCTGGGGGCTGTTCTGATCCTGCCATGCAGACTTGGGCTAGTCGAGGCCCGTGCGTCCTAGGCATGGATTGGAAAACTCCCCGTACTCGAGATGGCTCCTCTGTCGAGAGGGTGTGGTAGCCGGTTGCGTTGAAGCGGACGGACTCGCCACTTTTCTCCATAGGAGGGCGCGAGTCGATGGCTCCAAATTCAGATTCAGATTCATCCGTGAAGTGGAGGATTCCGTCTCTGTTCGTCACAAAGTTGAGGCTCCCGAACGTCAGGGTGACGCTCTTTTCCAGATCCTCGAATACCGGGCGTGATTCCGGCGAGTGAGGTGTGACCACGACAGATCCGATCCGTATAGGATTGTTCGGAGCCGTAGTCGATGGTTTCCAACGGGAGTTGGATGTCGATGAAGCCGAAGATGCCGGTGATCCAGCGCCCGCGATTCCCACAGACGGCGCCAATTGTCGAATTCCTGACTCAACAAATCCCTTCGGTGAACCTATCGGGTTTCGATTAAGAGAACCCATGAGCGCTGGTGGAATCGTCGGCTAGACAGGGGGCGAGATTTACCCAGGTTCGGGGCCCTCGTAGAGGGAAAACCCTTACTCCTGCCTCCTGTCGATCTGTATTGATGGATAGATCGGTTACAATGGTGTGCTCGAATCGAGAGTAGGTCTCGATTTCAAGGCTTTTGGGTCGTGCGGTAATTGCTTGGTCCTCTCCTAGGGGGCTCTCCTGGCCTTATATAGGTGGCCAAGTCTCGAGTTCTACCCGGAGAGGACTCGAACCCTAGCTAGGTCGGTTACAAGTTTCCTAACTTAACCCGCAAGTTAGTGCGGGTGGGCTTCACGTGGGCCTTCCGGAGTATTCCAAGGGCGCCTCTTCTTGGGCCTTGGCCTTGGGCCTGAGAGGAGGTGTCCTTACCCGCAGGGTCCAGGATCCATATCTTCGTCAGTCACACTATAATAGAATGAATTAAACACGTGTGTGAAGCCGGCTATTGGGAGTTCTAGGGTTGTAAGGCATTGTGAGGGGTATTTTTTCTACCTCTCATGTTTCTTTTCTTCCCCAAGTGTGCCTCGGTTTTGAAGAAAAAAAACTATACAAGTTACATCAAGAAGCAAAGGGAGTAGGTATAACTATCTTGTAGAACAAAATACGACCCTAAAAAACACGCCACAACAACATGACACATAAATGATAGGTAATATCACAAAATAACAATCCTAATAAACACATAGTAAAAATAATAATGATAGGTAATTATCTCGTAACATATAATGATGACATGCGACATAACATTATGACACATGAAATAATAGGTAATAACTATCTTCTAACGTAAAATAACAACCCTAATAATGCACAACGGCATGGTAGGTAATATAACTATCTTTGTTACCTTAAAGTGTTTCTGTGTTGAGCATTCAACTTGATTGAGTTTCATTCCGAGAGTCTCTAATGAACCAGGGTTCGTGGGTACTCTTGTTTTTTATGAGTTGAACTAGAATTCCACCATTCCATCGACATCCACGAAGCCCGTTTCTAATTCACACTAAATATTTATTAGCCAAGATTACCCTCACAAATATGGTACTATGTGTAATTGTTTATTGATTCCACTTTATTTTTTTATTTGTAGTATTTCCTTGAACTTTGTTGTTAATAAGAATAAAAGCGATCCACAAGCGGCCGGAACCGTGAAATAGCTCTCGATATGGACAAAGTTAAATATATTATGGACGAAAAATTATAGTTTAAACTTTGATGCATCAAGAGGGAACCCTCGAGAGCTCAACTACCCGACCGAGGAAGCCCCCGGCGTGACTTCCTAATACTAGGCATAGGAGGCGGCACCCCGACCACATCACATAATTCATCGTCGCTGACCGCGTCGGAATACTCCAAGTCCTATCATTCATGTACCATTTTTATGTCAAATTGTTTTATGTGTTATTAGGACTTTATTTTTATTCTATTATATAGTCATTGCCAATCATTTCATGTGTCGGATAATGTTGCATGTTATTAGGGTCATCATTTTATGTACAGATATAATTATTACCTATCATGCCATTGTTTCATGTAATTAGGTCTGTTATTTTATTCTAGGTGATAGTTATGACCTATCATTTTGTGTGTCGTGTTGTTGTAACGACGCGGTAAAACACATAAACATACGATGGATAAAAAGTTAGCGTATTTTCACGAGCAACAGAATGTTGTGGTTGTCAAATAAATAAGATCCATTTACATTTTTTGTTAATTGAGTTGAGCCAGTTGAGTTCGCTTTGTACAGAATTTTGAGGCAAGGGCTCACATCGGTGGTGGTTAGAAATGCTGCTAGATTCTTCACCTTCGTATGCCTAGGTGGGAGGGGGAGGTTGACATCACCAATATCCTATGGCGGGCGACTACCTACCACAAAGAAGTGTCGATACCGAGTAAAAACATCAATCGTGAAAACCAACATGCACATCATCAATGGTGCGACACACAAAATATGATTGTAAGAAGGCGACATATGCTTTTGGGGCGAGTTTGGTGACTTGCTTGCTACCGGTCTATGCTATCTAACGGCAAGATTGACGTATTAAATGGGAGGCCACAACGTGGCATGAGACACACCACGAGTTTTTGCGATATTGTGCTCAATATCTTCCAACAAATTTTGAGTTGAAATTTATAATGAAATTTTTCACGTTTACTGTTTCACTTCATGACCTCTTGCATGTGAGACTACTTGGTTAACTTCTCTTACGTTTATTTTGGTCGTGAACTTGAGATTGAATGCTTCCGTTAATGTTTCTACATGATACGTAGAAAACATGTTTGATTGGGTCAACTAAATTTATCAAAGAATTTTCCAAGGTATTTCAAGAGTTCCACTAGAGGATTGGGGGAAAAATATACTCCAAACATTTGGAATCATAATATGTCTTGACATTCTTTGTATCACATGTATATAGACATATTTTAGTGTGTAGGACCTCTCACATTTTGGGTCCGTATGTGGTTTATATTGGAATATTCAAAACATCTTACAATTCAGAAGTAAATGTTTTTTAGCTTTCTTTTTTGGATTAATTAGAAATTTTGGTTGTGTGTACAATGGGCCAGCAGTTCAATCTAAAATGTTATTTTACTAATCTAGGCCCACCTGGATTATTTTTACTGCCACCCACTAGCCTCCTCACCACATGGTCTCTTCCATCTCTCTGAGTTCTCTCACTCTCTCGGATCAAACCCCACCAGCCACCATCGCTTCTCTTTACACATATGTACAGAAGAAGGCGGTTGTGGTAATGCATGCGGGACCAGTGAGCCTAGGATGGTGGGCACATTTAGTCAATGATAGTGGTTGTGGACTCTGATTGTTTCTCTAGGATAGGTATGTCGTCCTTATAGAGTAGTTTTTGGAGATGACTAAGCTGGTCTTCTTCCACGTGTGACCGACCACTAGCTAGTTAAAATCCCAACACTTTAGCTATTTCGTTTGATTGGTCATTATATGCTCAATAATTTATATTATCAAATAATGATTTACTATTTTATGTTTGGGTCCCTAGCATTTCATGTGTTAGACTAGTATGGTCATCCATCTCCCGCCACCTCGCCTCGATCCATCTGAACACCCAGCCTTCATCGGCGCCGATGAGGTCATTGGTGGTGGGATTCTCCAGCATGAGAAAAGAGATAGTTGTATCATCATCGATGACCCATACCATGCATGGGACTGCCACACACCGGCACGGTATCAGTCTTGGACAACACGACGATCACCGTCTCTACATATTGCGGACGCTTTCTCGGCCGGAGAATTTCATTGGCGGGGTGGCCACGAGCAATCACCGCCTCTGGCATCTCATTTTCTAGACTCAGGAAATACCACGAGCGATCGTACCACGTGTCCACTAGATAGGTGTGGTCGAAGATGAATGGGTTTGGATCCGGCTCGTAGATTAGCATGAGTAAGCGTTCGTCGCCTTCGATATGTAGAGAGAGGGTGAATGAAGACGGTATATACAACACCGGTAGGTACGTACAACTCTAGTGGCAACGTTGAAGATACGTAGGTCGCAAACCTGTTTAGTTTTGTTTTCGAGCGGGAATAAAATGGATATGCATAAGAGAGCACGGGCTCTGTTTTGGGCCAATGGGCTGGATCCTCGTCGTGAAAAAGTGAGAGAGAAAAGCCCACTACGGCCACCACAGCCACAGCCGCCGCCAAAACGCCATCCCTCGGCTCCAATCTCTCGCGAGTCTCCCCAATCAAACCCCACTCACCGCCCTCGCCCCTCCTGCGCCGCCGTCTCGTACTCCCTACCGCCGGCCCCTCCTCCGTCCCGTTCCCCATCAGATCGAAACCCCAGACCTAATCCTTACCGGACCATGGCGTCGCGGACGGTTTGTTCGCCGGCGCACGCGTGCAGCGATGCGCGCGGCTCCGTCGAACTCGCCGGACCGCGTCGCGCGCATGGCCGAGGGCTGCAGGATGCGGTGCGGTCGCTGGACTCCGGCGACGGACGGAGGTGCCGGCGCTAGGCCATGCTGCTCATGTCGACTGCTCGATCAGCTCGGCGTACGCCTCCAGGCTCTCAGGGAGTCAGGGGTACGAAAGATAGATTTTTTTTTTCTTCAGCATCCGGAGGAGTGGATGGGTTCTCGGGAGCAGTACGCCTTCCTGCAGGTCCACCTCGTTCTGCTCCGTCAAGGTCATGTTCCTCTTCCGACGCCTCTTGTGTGTTCTGAGAGTATTCTAGTCTCATACAGCTAGTTTTTTGAAATGCCCACATGCATGTTTGACTAAAGTACACACAACAAAGGAAAATGAGTCTAATTTACAGCAAAACCATCATCCTAAATGCTCTTATCTCAAGTTTATGGTTGTTCATTCCTTGGATGCTATGCGCCATCATCGATGAATATTGTTGTTCTTTTAATCATCAATAAAAGTGGTCTTTTAACCATCAATACAAGTGGTCTGTCTTTTGCTGGTTTGCAAGGATTCAATTCTTTGCATTAACTGATCAAGAGGATTATTTAAAACAATATCTGCGCCAAATGAAATAGAACCTGAGTATCTAATCAAGCTATAATTGCATAGACCTGCCATTTATTTTTGTAACATGTTTCCTCCTCCTCTGTGATCATGGTCATAGACTCCACTTTTGTAATATGACAAGTTCCAGTCGTCAATAGTATCATGGCTGTCTATTTCTTAAGAGTCATCAAGATATGTGAAAGTTTTGTGATGAACAGCTATTCATCTTCTTATGTTTGAATCTGACCACAATTTTTTTGTGAGGGGCATCGTCCGGAGCGCCGGCTGGAAATGGGCGAAGGCAGCAGCCACACCGCTTCACCTCGCCCCTCGATGCCCGGCGATGGCGGTGAGTTGAAAGCGCCGTAACCGTGGCAGTGGTGACGTATTCTTCATCTCCTTTGTTTAGGTGAGCTTCTGCTTATTCCTTTCTACCACTCTCGTGCTCTGTGACAGCATGGCCATTGACCTGCTGGGGATCTAGTTTATATGCCGTGGTCTGATTATGATCATAGCATAGATAGGAACAAAACACTACTCCATCCGTCTCATATTAAGTGTCACTACCACTAATCCTGCATGCTAATAGAATCTGGGTTGCTGATCAAGCTATAATTTCATGGACCTGCCATTTATTTTTGTAAGATGTTTCCTCTGTTAATCATGGTCATTAACTTCACTTTTGTAATGTGACAAGTTCCAGTCATCAGTAGTACCATCACTGTCTATTTCTTAAGAGCCATCAAGATATGTGAAAGTTGTGTGATGAAGCGCTAGGCATCTTCTTAAGTTTGAATCTGACCACAATTTTGTTTTTGAGGGGCATCATACGGAGCGCGGAGCGGCTGGTAATGGGCGAAGGCAGCAGCGCCTCTTCACCTCCACCCTCGCTGCCCTGCAAGGGTGATGAGTTGAATGCGCCGCCATCGTGGCGTCTTTGTTCATCTCTTTGGTTTATGTGAGCTTCTGCTCTTCCCTTGTACCCTTTAGAACCCCCATCGGGGAGTGCAATAGAGAACCTGAGATCCGATGCGAACAATCAGTCGAAGGAGCGGAGCGCGGGCGCACTCACTCTAACGGCGTACCTTTCGCATGATGGGTCAGCGAGGAAATGGGAACAGCGGCCAGGGAAGCGTACCCTTTGAACGTCTCATTTACTCTCTCTAGCTCCCGCGCAACAGAACCGTTGAATGGGATAGGAAAAAAGCTTTGAAGGGGAAAGACGTAAAAACTTTAGATAAAGTACTTAGCCTAAACAACACTATTTATGAAGCAAGTGAAGGGGCTAATGCAGGCTTTAACGCTAGTAAGTGCTTTGTGACACCATGGTCATCGATCCGAGAATGATCAACTTTATATGCGCTGTTGTTTGATTCTGAGAATAGCACGTATAAGAACATCTGATCTTAGCTTACTAATCCTGCATGGTAGTATTCCTGCTTGACTTGGTCTATTTTCAATCTCCAGACAGTTGAATTCACTTGCTGTCATTTGTGCGGGCGCAGTTGCAGTTATGCACAGACAAATGGTCCATATATATTCAATCAGGTTAGTGTTTGTGTGAATTAGACATGCAATTCTCTGTGAACCGATCGAGCGAGAAGAGATTGTTGATTCTTGTTGCTTGTTTCCATTATAGTTAGCAGAAACTTGATAGGAATGGTAGCTAGATGTGAAACTTGAGTAAGAGTTGCCTTTTGAGTACTATATATGGAGTTGCTAGTCGTGTGTTTTGTAAATCAATCTGTATTCGTGTCGATCGAAAGGAGTCACGGATCGTGTTGCCAAAGTTTTTGGATGAATGCTGGCTTTTACTAAGTTTTGTGGAATTGCTCGGCCCTGGATGTAGATGAAAGCTTGGTCTTGTTTGTGCGTGCAGGGGGTTGGCGTTACTGGCTCTAGCTGGAAACCTGTGGTGTGCTTCAAGTCCTTAGTTGGAGCAATATAATAGTGGGTGGAATTGTTGAACCTATCCCTCTTTGAGTTGGATTGTGGTGGGGTTGTAAATAATTAAGAATTGAGGTCATGGTCTTGCAGACACCAACTGCCTTGTGTTGGTTTCCTCGAGTAGTTATATAACTGGTAAATATTTCTCTCTATTTTCTTGCGCGCGGTTCCATGATTAATCAATCCATCCATGGATTAGCTTTGGAGATGAGAAAACGAAACAAAGACTCTTGGACAGATGAAAAAAAAAAAAGCGCAGTTCTGGTCGGGTCGCACACGTACGTAAGCATCCATCGTGAGTGACTACTGCATGTAAAAGGAAAAAAGAAAATCACACAGGTACGTACCATCCAATCCAATCGAGCGAGAGGAAACAGATTATGTATGCGTGTCTCCCAATTACCAGCCTTATATCCACGAGCTAGAGATGAATCATTAATCCAAACCTGGCTGCGAATCCAGAGGCGTGGGCGAGAGATGCTCCGGTAGCTGGCTGATGGATACTAGTATGTGAAGAGGCGCGCGCGTGTAGGTGTATTCAACGACACAAGGGAGTGCACGCCGTGGGTGTGCACCGACGCAATCTGGAGGACATCGATGCGTAGTTGGATGTGTTCCCTGGCAGGATGGCAACCATCGACACGGCCGCGCGCTCTTCCGCTGCCAGCAGACGGCAGCCCAGGCTCAGCTTCACGGAAGTGGCACAAGAGGCAATGCGGAACTCAGCAGAAACCAAGGGTGGTTCGGGCGGAGGCAGTCCAACAACAATTCTCGACCAGAAAGAGCATGGATTGCGTGGACCACACTGCAATGCATATCGTGAGAGGATCCCTGCACAGTTTGAGAACATCAGTGTTTGGTATTTGCCCAAAGATACAGGGTGGCCTATAGCTCAGCCCAATACACACACACACCAGCCAACAGGCCCAACACTATGTCACGTGACAACCCAACAGCGCATCCAGATTTTCTCTAACCGTACCGGCTCCGAATCCAGAGGGAACCGACCGTACAAAGTCAGAATGAGAACTTGTAAACCATGTCGTGCCTGTACACCTGGCCAGGCCTGAGCGTCTGCGACGGGAACTCGGGGTGGTTCACCGCGTCCGGGTACCCCTGCGTCTCCAGGCAAAGCCCGCCGTACTGCCCATACACCTTGCCGTCCTTCCCCCTGGTGTTGTTGTTCAGCCTGTTGCCGGTGTAGAGCTGCATCGCCGGCTGGTTCGCCCACAGCTCGAGCGCGCGGCCAGACACGCCATCCCGCACGGCCGCCACCCTCCGCATGCCTTCCCCGTCGACCACGTAGTTGATGTCGTAGCCGCGGAAGCCCTTGCCGCCGCTGACCCGCCGGATGCGCGCGCCGATGGCCATAAAAGGTGTCGTTCTGGTTGCCATAAAGCAGAGATTGAGAGAAAACAACTTGAGATGATCGAGATCATTCAGGAAAACAGCAACAGTTTTACTAATCATTGGTAGGGTGGAGAAATATTCATGTCGGTTTTGTACATCTCTGAATCTATGAACGCTGACGTATGTCATTCAGTGCACATGCTAGTTCGTATTTTTGTTGAGGTCAAAAAATTTATGATAGACACACAAAATATATGGAGAAACTCCTACACATATATCAGATTATTCGCAGCTTGGCAATATGCCCGGATAAATTGTTATCAACAGATCATTTTCACATTATGTTGTGTTTGCCTCAAATCTAGAGATATCCTTCCTCGGCACACGCATAACATGCTTCTCACAATTCTCAATGATACATTTGTTTGCAATCAACAATTAATAGCACGAATATCTGCTATCAAGTTTTATCGTACTAAACGACCAGAGAGGAGGATAGACTTTATTTGTTCGTGGCCGACTTAGTCTGAATTAAGCCACCATCTAAGCCGGACAATGCATATGCTATAAATGACACATTTTTAGTACCTCGGATTTGCATTTCCATAATAGGTTATACATACATGAAAGGCAATAATCATTAAAACACTTTAATCGGAGGTTTATGCAATAATTGAGTGTTTTATAATCAGGAGGTTTTTCCAACTCGTAGCTATACGCTCTTATCCGTCAGATTCCATGGTGTTAAATTTACTACCCACACATGAATTGTTTAGCGATATTCGCCCTACCATCACACATGTCGAAAACCTTTGAAAAAATGGTATTTCTTTTATAGAAACAATAGCACAGGGATCTATGGTGTCACTATATTAGCTTAAAGCTTTACACCCTATTGACAAGTCCTTTCTGAAAAAAAAATCAGTTTAACGAAGTTAAGTGAATCCTTGTCTTGTAATGAAATTTTTCTCTAAATGAACATAGGAGTTATGAAAAAAGAAATTGAGAAACTTGGACACAGGGTGATTTCGAAATGTATTTTCTCCCAAGTCCCAAAAGAAAGAAGTAGTAAGAGTAACTTTTCTAAGAGCAATTCATATATATAACCGGCACTGATAAATTTACATTACACTCTTCTACAACGATGGATGAATGTATGAAACATGATATTTAGAGGGGTTCAGAGGTCTTACAAAATACTCACGGAGGGTGTCTTTACCCAGCACAACATCGGCCATGTTCCCTACAAAACAACTCATGCAATTCAAGCCTCACAGACTATACAAAAACAAGTTCACCACAGATGACATTGGCTATTAAACATGGGAATTTAACCCATGGGTTTGGTTACCCAACCCACAAGGGTAGAGTATGAGTACAATGTTTTGTGCCTCAACAACTAGTTGAAAATAGAAATATAGTTTGCTCCAAATAAAATTTAAGCAAATAAATAACATCTGTTTCCGTATGACATGTGAACGGTCCGAGATGTGCACATAATCCATCTTTTTGTAAATGGAGGGCTTTTAAGAAAGCATACGAAGTTTTTTTTAAATTTCTGCTATATAGGGCCACAACAAAACTCCAGATTGGTTCAGGAGAAACACTTTCATAAGATACACATTAGAGACCCTGTGTCAATATCTAGAACATCATTATATAATCGTGAAACCTAACTTTAGTCGTAAATATATTGTTGAGCTTACTTTTCATTTATTGTGGTATTATTTGCACATGTTGAGAAAACATAATTGGCATAGATACTCATCAGCGCATATGTTCCTACTCACGAGTATCTTCGTGGACGGCACAAGATAAGAAATTTGATATTATTCGATCAGTGTAAAACCCAACCCATGGCAAATTTAGAGGCCACATGGTTGTCTGGGTATGGAAACACAGTCTGATCATTGTACCTTTGGAATCAGGAGTGACGATCGACATGATAGTGGCGCCCCAGTTGGTCATCTTCACGGAGAAATCCCCTTTCTTGAGCACGTACACGCCGATCATGTTCCTAGCTTTGGCACCGCCCTGGCCAGCGCAGAGGCCACCACAAGGCACAAGAGCGCGAGAAACACCGGAGCCCTCGCCATTGAGTTGGCGCGCAGGAAGAAGACGTCGGCTCAGAAAATGCTTTGTGTTGAACCGAGCGGAGCCTGTGCTGTGTGTCACCTCTGACCTGAATGGATGAGCGGTTTATCAACTGGCAATATAGGCGGCCAACAGCGAGCGAGAAAAAGAATCTGCATTCTCGACTGCAGGTTTCCTCGGTTAAAATGGAAAAGAGTTGTGGCAGTTTTGCTCGATTTTATCGCTTCGAGATGCCGGACGTGCAGGATGCCAATCTTCCATATATATGTACCAGGATCCGGGATCTTAGACTATCGTTTTGGAGTAAAAACTGAGAGAAAAAGAATGCACCAGACAGCGCAATTAAGGCAGTGTGCTAAAGTTGTCACACACAGAGTTCTAATTGGAGTCATGTAATTTTGGGAGAGTGATCCCTTTGTTTCCCCCCCCCCCCCCCCCTTTTTATTTTTCCTGTATGAACCCTCTCGCTTATTTAATGAAAGAGGCAAAGCTTTTGCCTCACGTTTTCTAAAAAAAAAATTGCAGAGAAGGCCGAGACAGTTAGCCCTCCAGATCCGGCCAGTGGGCGTGTCAGTTTGTGCAGGTTTTCTGGAGAATAACTTTCCATCCGTTATGTCAGAAAACAGAAACAGATAGTAACAAATACTCCCCGCTTCTATCCGTTTTGGAGTATTTGTCCTCCTAGCCTGAGGTGCCCAGCCTAGCTCTTCTATGTAATCAGCTGAGCTGTACTTTGCTGCATTGAGATGTGGCGTGTGTGAGAACCGGAGCATGTGTTTGCTTGTATTGTGATGGATGCTGCCGTTAGTGGCTTTATTAAGTTATATATAAAAGTCAGGCCTGTTGCTTTCAGTTTGAAACACCGGCACCAAATTTCCACTATCGGAAAATTAACTCTAGCCACAACATTAGCATTTTGGTCGAGCCGCAACATTAGCATTTTGGTCGAATAAATTTTGTGTACCAAAAACTATATAAAAAAAATCTCATTTTCGTGATCCTCCTCATTATCCCAGTCCGCAAAGTCCGCACAAACAATATACCTTATCATGTTGCTAAAGTGGAAATAATTTTCGTGTTATGGAGCTTATGCGAAAGAGTTTTCGCGTCTTGATGAGGTATGCAGTGATGTCAATGCGCACCCGTCTGTTCTGTCTCCTCCCGATGGGACGTGATGGAGCAAAGCAGAGCACGCTGGCCCACCTTGTAAGCTTTTGACCGGAAACGATAGGTCGCATCCGGTTTTTCCGCGAGCCACGCGCTGTAAATGCGCACGATCTTTTGTAAAGATCGTGCCAGAGTAACTGTTCACCGTCGCTTCGTTTCCACTTCACGCGTGGTGGACGCGACGGGTGCCACGTTGCCAAATCCACGGTCTGGATCAGCCCGGCCTGTGCATAAATAATAACCCTTAGGAGATGGGTAGATCTCCCGTCCATTTGCTCATCTTCTTCCTCCTCGCGCACACGTCATGTTCCGTAAGCAGAAGAAAGCTCCAATGGCTGAAGGAAAGAAGCGCAGCGCCGCCGCATCATCCTCGAAGGAACTGGCGGGCGCTTCCGCGCCGCCGCCCGTGAGAACAGGCGATTGGCGCGCCGCCATCACCACCCAGAAGAGCATCACCGAGATGTAACGGGAAGGACTGCTCCCGCCTGACGCCGAAAAGCGCGTGCGCTTGTCCAAGAAAGAAGAGGTACCCAATCCGCACGCGAACGAGCGCGTGTTCTTTGTTGAGCACGTCTCGCGCGGTCTTTCTCTTCCTCTCCACCCTTTTCTTCTCGGGCTGCTGTATGTCTACGGCATACAACTGCACGACCTGCCTCCAAACGCGATTCAGCACATATCATATTTTATCGTCCTTTGCGAGTGCTTCCTGGGTATTCGCCCGCACTAGGGCCTCTGGAAGGCCCTCTTCAAGGTGCGGATCTTCAGGGAGAAGGCGCGACTAGGCGAGAAGCTGGGGGAGCCGCTACGCACCGGGGGCTTCGGGATCCAGGCGAGGACGGACATCCCCTACATGGAGATGTATTTCGTCGACTCGGCGCAAGGGTGGCGGAAGAAATGGTTCTACGTCACCGACAACAACGCGGGTGGAGCTCTTGAATTCCACCCATTCCCCATTCTGAAACGGAGCAAGTCCTGGCTGCACAAGCTCGCCGCTAAAGATAGCAAGATTGTCTCCCTCTACTCGTGAAGGTGGCGAGCTTCCGTGACAAGGCGATGGGGATTCCGTTGAATAGGATACACTTATCGAGTGTGTTTCTTCGACGAAGGATCCATCCCCTTCAGGAGAGGCCATCCACCACGTGGGAGTACCAGGGCACTCGGGATCCGAGCCGCATATGTGAAGACGTTCTTTCAAATGCTGAGTTCGAGAGAAAGATCGCGGCCATCACCAAGCTGAAGAAGGGAGAGGCCTACTCGGCCTGTTCTCTCGAGCCATTCGAGGCTTAGAAACCTCCCCCGGCTGAGGTGAGTTTCTTCTTGTTCTTCTTTTGTTTCTTCTTAGTCCAAATTTTTGTTGATTGATAATATTTTCCTTTCTATCTCCGTAGAGGCTTAATGTGGCGACGTGCTACCCGCACCTTACTGCGGAAGAGGCCTCAGATCTTCTGGCGAGTAATGTTGAAGCCCCTCTCAAGACTAGCGTCGCAGAAGCTGACTCAAGCTCTGAGCACGACTATATGGACGACGACGAGGAGTCGGGTAGCGAGAAGCTCTAGCGCCGCAAGCGCCGTAAGCCCGGGGAGGACAAAGTCACTTCAAAGGGTAGTTCCTTGGGTGACGAGGCCGCCAAGAACGCTGAGCCCCTTCGGGTGGCTCCTCTCAACGCGCTTCCTCCCACGGTCCGCAGATCGAAGGTTCCCACCGCCTGGAACATGGACGTTCTGGACGATGATGACAAGAATGAGTAAGCTTTTCCAGCGCTCTGTTCCTTAGTCGCAAATCTTCTTTCTATTCTGGGTCTTCGTCTGAATCATTCTTCAACAGCAGCCTTACGACCATCAGCCCTGGCCGGTATGCTTCTTCGATTCGCTCTGTAAAGAGAAAAGAAGCAGCCATGGGTGAAGTTCCAGCCGCAGAGGCCGCCCGGAGATCTCCAAGTCCCGTAAGGGCAGCCGCAACTCGTGAGTACGGGCTGTCTGGCTTCGCGGATGGAGCTTCTGCGAATAAGGAGGTTTCGGGCAGCTCGGCAGATCCTCTGTCTACTGCCCAGGGCAAAGTAATTTTACATGTCTTCTCGCATCTTTGCTTTGCTTGTTCGAAATTTTTACCGGGTGCACGACAGTGCTCCCGATGGGAATAGCCCCCAAGGCCGTGGTTAATTGCTTGCGTTTAGCCATAGACTCAAGTTGAAATTTTCTCCTCTTCGTTTTTCTTGAATCCTATCGGGTGCACGACAGTGCTCCTGATGGGAGTAGCCCCCGAGGCTATACTCGACTGTGTACAATCATGTATAGGATCAAGTGACTTGTCTTCGACTTGAAATTTTGCCTTGGTTTTTTTTTTTCAGACTCTCCTTGACTCCCTCGCCGCTATTGGTCGATGAGTGCTTTCGGCTAAAGTGGATTGCATTTCCCTTCAGGTGGATCGCGACCGGCTCGTTTAGGACGGCCGCTCTCTTCAAGGTAAGTTAGTGTACTTTCGTTGTCCTTATTGTTTCTCTTGATCATGAAGGTTGCTTTAGCTGCACTCATTGTTCTGCACACGAAGTCACCCGCTTGAAGGCTGAGAGAGCTGAGGCTGTCGCTCGGGTGAAAACCCTTGAGATAGAGCTGGAGTCCTCCCGAAAGGAGTTGGAATTCACTCGCAAGCACTCAGCCGATCTTGAAGGGAAGTTCGCAGAGACTGAAGGAGCGCTAAAGCAGCTGGAGGAGGCGGGTGCCAAGCATGACAACGACCTTGTCGGCCTCATCGGTTCCTTGTCTCAGAAGCTTGCGATTAAGATACGTTTCGCCATCCTTCTATTGCAATTTGAACTTATTTTGTTGTCTTGGAAATTTATGCTATCTTTGTTGTAAATGCCCTTGGGGTTGGACTGGAGCTGCCTGAGAGCCAACGACTGGATGCCCTCACGGATTCTTGCACCCAGCTCCAGGAACACACGAGTAGAATCTGCTCCCTCGTCGGTGATGCCACCCGAGTGTTGACGCGATTCCACGAGCGTGTACTGGTGGATGTGGCGATTCCGCCTATGCTGGACGGCCTCCTGAAGGTGTTCCTGGGTGATGAAGATCTTCTCCAGGAGTACTCAGTCGCCCAGTCCGAGTGCGGGGCCAAGATGACTATTCAATTTTCCATGGCGCATGGAGTCTCGGATGACCTGGAGCAGGTGTATTCGTGCGTTCCCTACGACGCCCATGGAAAAAAGGTAGCGCTCCATCCTTTTGGCGATCGTGTTCAAGTCCTCGCGAAGATGCTCTCTGAGGTGCTCTCCCGCGCTAGTCGCAAGGGGCAGCCTTCCGCGAGTCGAACCACTTTTGCAGCCCCTTAGGATAGTTTTTGTTTCCTTTTGTTTGTCAATGTAATGAACCTTGGGATGTATTCCCGTATTTTGTGTTGCTTAATCGAAGTGTTTTCTGGAATCCTCAGTATCTGATTGTTGCACCTTACTTTTGTATGCTCCCGATGGGAGTAGCCCCCGAGCACCCGAGGAAATGGGTGGTATGTTCTCGAGTGGGGTCTTGTGATTTTTCTGAACTTTCTTTGTTTATTTCCATGTAGTGGATCCCGGTGTAGAGTCTTCGAGTGGGTCTGCTTCGTAGGTTAATCCCCTTGTTGCTGCCGCCAGCACGTTTGCATCACTCTGTGACCGTGTTGTGGATGGTGAGCGCAAGCTGAAAGCTCTGTGAGGTGTGGCTGATGTTGCCAAATCGAAGCAGAGACTTGCGACTGAGCGTGAGAAGTTTGTGATGGAAGAGCTGGCTACCGTTGCGAAGGACATGCTTTTTAAGTTTGCAAGCCCCTGAGTACTTCGTTGCTTGCTTCCTTCTCTGTTTTGACTTGTTCGCTGATTTTGTAGTTGTTGAGCCTGACGGAATTAGTGAAACCCACTAGGTGGATAACCACATTGCCTATGAGTCGGGTAGCTCCAAGCCTCACGCGAGCAACTTCTGGTCTGACCGCAGCCGAGGTTTTGTTATGGCTACCCTGAAGTATCGGGCAAGCCAGGCGAAGATACTCGTCGAATCCTGTCGCGAGGCTCTATCTTCCGTGCATCGGGCATTTTACCCCTTGGTTACCATTCCAGAAAAATTGAGCGGTTTGCTAAGGGTTTTTTGTCGGGTAGGAGAAGTTCGAGAGTGTGTATGCCAGCAGCTTATCAGGGGATCTCAAGTAGCCCTTGCCTTCGTTCGGTTGTGGCATCCTGAGGTCAACTTTAGCTCGGTGGCACGGCTTCCTGGCTCGTCAAGTCCTCCAGTTGATATATCCCCTCACTATGCGGTCGTGCGTCATGCAGCGGAGCAGATTGTTCGACTGACCACCAAGGAGATTGATCAATTGCTTGCGGAAGCGACTGCTCGCCGTCAGTTGTAATTGGAAGATGTAAATATCTTGTATTTTGTTGTAAGGTGTTTGAAGGCGTAAGCCTTGTGACCTTGTATAGTTCACTCGATATATTTAAGGTGTTTATAAGGTGTGTACCTTGTTGTACCTTGTGTTTGTAGTACTCAAAGAGATTTGATTATGCTAGTTAGGCGTAGCCCCCCGTGTGTTTGGGGTGTATACCTGTCGTTTTTAGCATTTAGATAGAAAATGCGATAGCTATGGTTGAGAAACCACGTGTTTATTGATATGGCTGAGAAGCCATGTGTTTGGTCGAGCTACAAAGTGGCTGGTACAGCCTTATTTCTTGCGAGTAGAATAACCGGTCTTCGGGTCTTCAATCGATAGGCGTCTCCCGGGATAACTTCATGTATTATGAAGGGTCCTTCCCATGGTGGCTCGAGCTTGTGTCCTTCCTTTTGTTTGAGCCGCAGTACCAGGTCTCCTATCATGACAGATCTGTGGCGTATACGGCGGTTGTGATAGTTGCGCAGCAATTGCTGGTATACTTCAGATCTTGCGAGTGCAAGTCTCGGATCTCATCCAGTGCGTCCACGTCTTCTGCGAGTGCCTTGTTTGAGGTTTCTTCGCTGTATGCGATGACTTGTGGGGCACTGAATTTGATATCTTTGGGTAGGGCAGCTTTAGCTCCGTATACTATGAAAAATAGTATGTAGTTTGTTGACCGATTTGGTGTTGTGCGTAGGCTCCACAGTACTGATGGTAGTTCTTCCGCCCAATGCCCTGCTGCTGGGTGCAGTCGATCGAGTAGCCGTTTCTTTAGGCCATCCGAGACTAATCCGTTGGATCGTTTGACTTGGCCGTTAGTTTGCGGGTGAGCCACCGAGGCGAAGCTGAGGGTGATTCCTTTTTCCTCGCGAAGTCCTGTGTTTCCTTGGTTGTGAAGTTGCTTCCGTTATCCGTGATGATATTGTGTGGTATGCCAAATCTGCACACGATGGAGTCGAGGAATCTCACGGCGCACTCGGCGTGCGCGGTGGTAACTTGCATAGCCTCTATTCACTTTGTGAACTTGTCGACTGCCACGAGCAGGTGGGTGTATCCTCTAGGTGTCGATTTGCGCAAGGGTCCAACCATATCTAGCCCCCATTGAGCAAAGAGCCAGGCGATGGGGATCATGTGAAGTTCTATAGCAGGGGCATGTGGCTTGGCGCGAACCTCTGGCAAGCAATATTGCATGTGTTGACTAGGTCTTTCACGTCTCTGGCTGCCGTGAGCCAGTAGAATCCTGCCCTGAAAGCCTTGCCTACGATTGCCTTCCAACTGGCGTGGTGTCCGCAATCTCCTTGGTGTATGTATCGTAGCAGCTCCTTGCCGTCTTCGGGTGCTATGCATCTCTGCAATATTCCTGATATTCTTTGTTTGTATAGCTCTCTGTTGATCACCCGAAAGGATTTGCTGCGTCGTACTATTTGTCGGGCCTCGTAAATGTCTGCTGGGTGTTGTTTGTTGGACAAGTAGTCGAGGTATTTCTGAGTCCAGACTGGCTCGACCAGAAAAACTTGCCTTGAAATATTGTGGATGAGCTCGATAATAGCAATTTGCGGGCTGGTATCCGTCTCAATTGTTGCGGGTGCTCCCGCTAGCTTTTTGACTTTGACTGATCGCTTGATCATTCTTTCAAAATAGATTCCGCGCGGTATGGGGGAGTTTGTGGACCCCATGTTTGCCAGCTTATCTGCCTCCTCATAGCTTGATCGCGCGATGTGCTTCAGTTCGCATCCTTTGAAACTTCCTTCGAGAAGATTGTACATGTCACGATAGGCGACCATGTTATCCGCGGTAGCATCACACTCCTTCATCGTCTGCTGCACGATGAGGTTTGACTCACCATATATAATTAATCGTGTGGCTCCGCATGCGATCGTCATTTTCATGTCGTGGAGGAGGGCCTCGTATTCTGCGTCGTTGTTGGATGCTGGGCATCGGGTGGGAAGTACAATCTCAAGACGTACTGCAGCTTGTCACCTCTGGGAGAGATGAGAACGACCCCGACTCCAACTCCTTCGTTTCTTTTCGACCCGTCGAAATACATGATCCAGTTGCTCGTGTATTCTGGTCGTCCTGGTGTTTGCAGCTCCGTCCACTCGCTTAGGAATTCCACAACTACCTCGGATTTTACACAGTTGCGTCCTGCATATATTATGTCCCAGGATCCTAGCTCGATGCTCCACTTTGCGATTCTTCCGGATGCCATGGGGTTGTTGAAAGTGCACTATGGTCAACTAGAGGGGGGGGGGGGTGAATAGGTTGACTACCAATTTTTCTTTTCTTTTCCTTTTAGTGGGGCTAAGCAAGATAAGATAAGGTTCTCTAGATGTGCATCTAGGTGAGAAACCTATGTGGACAAGATAATATTCCTAATGGAAGTAAAGCGTAAGGTAGTAAGACAAACAACAAGTGTAAACAAGGAGACAAGGATATGATTCCCGTAGTTCCTTCTCAAAGAGAAGTACGTCTACGTTGGAGAGGTGGGGAGCCACCTAGGCACTCCTCAATAGGACAGTTGTGCACACCTTGTTCTCCTTGAGCTTCTCCGGCGAGGGAGATTCTTGTTTCCACTATGAGGTCGACCTGAAGGCGGTGACCAAACCTTTACAAGGGCTCGAGGTCACTCCACAAGATGGATCGAGGCTCTCAAACAATTCGTAGCTTCTTGCAACAAGGTGGAAACTACAAGCACAATATCTACTAAGGTTTCTAGGCCTCAAGTAGGATTCTAGATCTACTAGGTTGTGGTGGATGGATTTGAAATTCCTTTGGTGGAAGAGTGGATCTAGGCCTCCTCTAGCTCAACACAAAGTATGGGAGTGATTGGGTGGACGGAGTGGGAGATCTAGGTGGATGAAGCTTTCATTAATGGCTAGGGGAGAGAATGGGAAAATCTTAGCATTTATGAGGAAGGGGAAGGGGTATTAATACCCCTTCATTAAATGGCCGCTCCAGTCCAGGAGCACCGGAGGCTCCGGTGGGCTTCTATCAATTGCGTTGCGGCGCAGCGCACCTGTTCATCTTTGTATGGACAAGGGGAGGAGACTCCGGGTTGATATAGCGGAGGCTCCGCCCACCGGAGGCTCCGGTGGAGCCTTCGCTCGTATGCAACAGAAGCTGTTTTTGGTGGAGCCCCCCACCGGAGGCTCCGGTGGAGCCTTCGCTCGTATGCAACAGAAGTTGGTTTTGGCGGAGCCCCCACCGGAGGCGCACCGGATGCCATTTGCACAGGGGCCAGGTGGGTCCATCGGAGCTCCACCGGAGGCTCCGGTGGAGCCTCCGCTCTTATCCAACAGAGCAAGGATTTGGCGGAGCCTCCACCGGAGGCGCACCGGATGCCACCCGTGCACGTGCCCAGATTTGGAAATAGCGGAGGCTCCGGTGAAAGTAGCGGAGGTTCCGCCCCACCGGAGCTCCACCGGAGGTTCCTCCCTGGCCTCCGCTCGTATGCACTAGAGGGAGGTTTGGGTGGAGCCTGCACCGGACCCACACCGGAGCCTGGGCGAAGCCTCCGGTGGATTCATCGGAGCCTCCGCTCCTGTGCAGAAACTGCTCCCTTGGTTTCTTTCTCCTAGCCCTTTTCATTTAAACCGAACACTCAGGCCATAGAGTTAGTGAACTTGATTAACCTGGGCATTTTCATATATCAAACAAACATTAGATCAAATAGATATGTTTTCATATAATTATCAAAACGGACGATGATCTTTCATTCTCCCCCTTTTTGGTAATTGATGACAACATCCCTATTTGCATAATAGAAAACACAACATGAACGGAGCTCCCCCTAAAGCTATGCTCCCTTCATGTTGAGGGCATCTAGGCATGATATACATATGAGTAATATGACAACGATAGAGCACATAACACAAAATAATATGATACGAGGTTCACACAACACATAGGAATAATGTAAACAAACCGAAGTTTAAGATGACCAAATGAAAAAGCCAAACTCCCTCAAGCAAAGGAAAGATGCAACTCGAAGACGCTTCGCTTGAGGGAGACACCATGCAAATACCCGCTCCTAATATATATCTCTCCCCCTTTCGCATCAAGATACCAAAATAGGGATAAAATGATGCTAACGCCCCGAAGATTACTCGGAGGAGACTTCCATGTCCGGAGAGGGGGCGCGGCGGTGAGAGCTAGTAGCTTCTTCTCCTTCTTCCTCGGACCACTCAATCAACTTGCCCTTGGAGTCCTTTGCTTTCCACTTGTCCCAGTCCGTGATGCTAGGAAGAACAGAGGAGTCCACGGAGAGACCATCATCACGAAGACGCTGACGAGCGGCCTGAGCTTTGTTGCGGTTCTTGAGCTCCTTATCATAATGAGCTTCCCGTTGACGTTGCTCGATCTTCTTGTTCAAACGGAACACCTTCTTGAGGGCCCTCGCCATCCATTTGAAAGCATTTATAGAAGGAGGAGTGCGAGATGGACCGGCCTCTTCTTCTTCTTCCTCATCAACAATGATGCGAGGCTTGGCCTTGTGCTTGCGAACAGCAGGAGTGGGATGCTCAGGGGGCTCGGTGTGGTCCTTGAGGAGGAGTCTCCTATCCATGTGAGGGATCCAATTATCATCCTCAAATGGTTCATCCGGAAACTCCTCATTCCACACGTGTAAGATGATCTTCATTATGAACGGCCCAAAGGAAGCATTCTTGCGGTTGATCATGGCGTGCCACAGCTCATTCTAAATGTAATCAAGCACATCAAGCTTGCGAGGGGTGTCGGCCATCCACTGTTGATGAGTGAGAAGCATAAGGTTCTTCAAGAAGCCCTGGATCTCATCCACATTCCCCGCCTTTGGGTTGATAGTCTCTCTATAGATGCGCATCATGATATCATAGGTGGGGTAGAGACCTTTGACAAACCCAACGGCGAACTTCTTCCAGTGATAGAGTGGGGTGAGTTGATCCTTGGGAAGGGATGGAGTGTTGATGATGTGAACCCGGAACCATCCATTGGCAAACTCCTCACCCTAGCAAAAGGACCAAAGTCCGGGTATCCACCAAGAAGAGTGCCAATGTCGGACGACTTGATGTCAAGCAATCTCCCCTGTGTCATCCAAGTAAGATGGCGTTCGGTCTGATTGGAGAGATGAACCGTGGCCAAGAACTGACAGACAAGGTATTCATCGTAGTCTTGTTTGAGACTGATAATGGGAGCAATGCCAAACTTCTCAATGAGCTCAAGAGCCTCCCCAAAGTAATGGTGGTTCCTTTCCATGTGCCCAAAATTGATGGCTTGTTGAGGGGCAACATTGTCCTTTGGCTTCCTCATCAAGATCTCATGATAGATTTCCCCTTGGAAGACGGTGTGGAAGCGGGCATCCTTACCCCGGAATTGTGGCATCAAACGCTCACGTGCAATCACATAGGGGTTGTCACGGCGTTCCTTCAGAAAAACTTCCTTGGACATCTTGCAAGCGGTCTTTGTTGTGTTCTTGCGAGGAAATTTCTTCTCGGGAGCCGGGATACGCTTGCGCTTGGGTTGAGTATTGTCAAGCTCTTCTTCGATCTCATCAACTTGAGGGGTCTTCCGGTGACCCGTGCTCTTGTAACGGACCCCCTTTCCTTTGGAACCTGAAGCATCTAAGAAAGAAATAGCGAGGAGAGCATGAAGAAATGGTAATGCTCAAGTTGATGAAACACACACAAATCCAAGAACCAAGATACACATGGTGTTAGGGTTGAATAACTGGGGTTAGGGAAAACGAATCTTCCCTACAACCGTAACGATTCAAACCTAACACGCATTATCTAGGTTGCTAGGGTTTGTACTCAAGAACTTCTACTCCAAAAACTCCAAATCCACATATCTAGGGAGCGAGAACATGAACTCCTATGCATCCCATCCATCAACTAGATGAGAGAGAGAGAGCACATACCCGCATCATCCATGGTGAAAAGGAAGGAGAAGGAAGATCCCGGGGTGGCCCAAGGCAAGGAGGAGGTCTCCCGGCGGTGGAGCACCCTAATCCGGCGGTTGATGGCTTGGGGGCGGCGGCGGTTGAGAGGAGGAAGAAGGAGGGCGAGTGGGGGGGAAAATGAGATTCGATCTCACTTGCCCCCGCTCGCCCTAGCTCTTATCCGAAAAACAGCCACGGGCGGAGCCTCCGGTGGTTTCACCGGAGCCTCCGCTCCCCCCAGCGGAGCCTTCGGTGGTTTCACCGGAGCCTCCGCCCTTTGTCCACAAAAACATGCTAAATGTAGGCCCGCTGAGCAAATGTGTGCTAGCGGAGCCTCTGGTGGTGTTCCAGTGGACAGGGGTAGCGGAGCCTCCGGTGGTTTCACCGGAGCCTCCGCCCAGCCAAGTTTTTGCGCGCCAAGATTGGAAAAACAAGAGCATTACGATAGAAATACTTTTTGGGCAAAGGAGGCTTGGGTTGGAAAATAGTCACTGATATACGAGAGACATTACTCGGAGGGGTTCGCAAGAAGCACAAAGAGGTGGAAAATCGAACTCGTGCGAGTTGTCAAGGAAGAAATATGATACGCGAGAAAGATCCAAAAACGTACCAAATGTCGGTGGCCAAAGCCACTATGTTTGAGTGTGTACTTTGGCACCGCGAAGATATATCTTGGGTCCAAAAATACTACTCACAATTAAGAACAATAAGTCACAAATTGACTAGATATGCAATGATTAATTGATTTTTGCATGATAAAAAGAGTGCATACTCATGAGTTGATAAGCGCTCCCCCTATTTCCACGCCTACATCTAAACCTAATAGCATGCATAATGAAGGTACATATGCAAGGTTTCAAGTGAAGTTGGAAGAATCTATGACATTTATTTCATTCCTCAAAGCTCGAATCTTGGTTCATCAAGGGCCTTCGTGAAGATATCGGCAAGTTGATCCTTAGTGGAGACATATGAGAGATAAATATCACCTTTCTCAATATGACCCCGAATGAAATGATGACGGATCTCAATGTGCTTCGTCTTGGAGTGAAGAACCGGGTTGTAGGCGATCTTGATAGCACTCTCATTGTCACAAAGAAGAGGAACCTTGTCAAAATGAATACCATAATCCTTCAAGGTTTGCCTCATCCATAGCAATTGGGCACAACAACTTTCCACGGAGATATACTCGGCCTCGGTGGTGGAGAGAGCAATGCAATTTTGCTTCTTTGAAGACCAACATACCAAGGAGCGGCCAAGGAATTGACAACCCCCGGATGTGGACTTCCTATCCGTCTTCTCTCCCGCATAATCCGCATCCGAGTATCCAATGAGTTGAAAGCTTGAACCCTTGGGGTACCAAAGACCGAAGTTTGGGGTATGAACTAAATATCGAAAGATTCGTTTCACAGCTTCCAAATGACTTTGCCTTGGACAGGCTTGAAACCTTGCACATTTCCCTATGTTATACATGATATCGATTCAAGATGCACAAAGGTAGAGCAAAGAGCCAATCATGGAGCGGTATACCTTTTGATCTACCTCTTTACCGTTGGGGTCGGGTTTCAAGTTGGTGGTCGTGGACATAGGAGTCTTCATAGGTTTGGCATCATTCATATTAAATCTCTTGAGCATGTATTGAGTGTATTTGGCTTGTTTGATGAAAGTCCCTTCATGATATTGGTTCACTTCAAAGCCAAGGAAGAATTCCAACTATCCCATCATAGACATTTCAAACCTATCGGTCATAAGCTTGCAAAACTCCTGATTGAACAAAGTGTTAGTAGACCCAAAAATGATGTCATCCACATAGAGTTGGCATATGAACAAGTCACCTCCAACCGTCTTGGTAAAGAGGGTAGGATCGATTAAACCAACATTAAACCCGCGATCTACTAGAAACTCTTTAAGGTGCTCATACCATGCACGTGGAGCTTGTTTAAGTCCATAGAGTGCCTTATCGAGTTTATAGACATGATCGGGGTGGTTGGGATCCTCGAAACCCAGAGGTTGCTTGACATATACTAACTCATTAATGGGTCCATTAAGGAAAGCACTCTTAACATCCATTTGTTGTAACTTGAAATTATGATGAGATGCATAAGCAAGTAAGATGTGAATGGATTTAAGGCAAGCTACGGGGGCAAAGGTTTCACCGAAATCGATACCTTCGACTTGAGAAAAACCTTGGGCCACCAATATTGCCTTGTTAGGAATGACAATGTCATCTTTTTCTTGTTTGTTCTTGAACACCCATTTGGTGAAAATAACATTTTTGCAATCCTTGGGTCTTGGCACTAATTTCCACACTTTGTTGCGCTCAAAGTTATTGAGTTCATAATGCATGGATTCAAGCCAATCTTGATCTTTGAGAGCTTCATATACCTTCTTGGGTTCAATGAAAGAGACAAAAGCATGAGACTTGCTAAAATCCTCCAATTGCCTTCTAGTGACCACTCTTCCACGAACTTGCCCAAGAATCTTGTCCTCCGTATGACCCGCTCGTTCAAGATTCTCTAGCCTTATCTTTGCTCTTCGTGCTAGTATCTCCTCCAGAGATTCTTTGGATATGGATTGAGAATCACCTTCTTCATTGGAGACATGTCCATCTTCATTTCGTCCTTGATCAATAATGGGTGATGAATCACCACTAGGTTGAGCATTCTCAACAATGATGGAATCTTGATCATTATTAAGATGAGTTGCTTGGCCTTGGTCATTAGCTTGGCCTTGATTGTTAGCTTGAGGGCTTGGTGCATCTTGTTGAGTAGCTTGATCATCAATGGGTGTAGCCAATGGCTACACTTGAGTGGGGCATAGTCCTTCTCCCTCCGTCATCCGGTAACCCTCAATGGGGATTATTTCACCAATCCCCATTCTTCTTATGACGATGGGAGGAATTACATCTCCTACAACACCATGATCTATACGCCCCCCTTGGGAGCCGTTATCCTCATCAAACAACACGTATATAACTTCTTCAACTTGTCCGGTGGACTTGTTGTAGACTCTATAGGCATGAGCATTTGTGGCATAGCCAACAAAGATACCCTCATAAGATTTAGTCTCAAATTTTGACAACCATTTACCTTTCTTGCGAATGAAACACTTGCAACCGAAGACCTTGAAATAAGATACATCCGGTTTCTTGCCCGTGAGAATCTCATAGGGAGTCTTGTTCAAAATCTTGCGAAGATATAACCGGTTGGTAGCATGACATGCGGTGGAGACGGCTTCAGCCCAAAAGTTATAGGGAGAAGAGAACTCCGCAATCATAGTTCTAGCCGCATCCATCAAAGTCCGGTACTTTCTCCCCACAACACCATTTTGTTGAGGGGTATAAGGGTGGAATATTTATGGGCAATGCCTTCTTCACTAAGAAAACCCTCAACGGTATAGTTCTTGAACTCCGAGCCATTATCAGTCCGAATGGCCAATATGGTAGCATTGTGTTGGCGCTCCACTAGAGTGATGAACTCGATGACTCTATTTTGAGTTTCACATTTCCTCTTGAAGAAATACACCCAACAATATATTGAATAATCATCCATAATCACCAAGCAATACTTCTTTCCTCCGAGTCTATCATAGGATAGTGGACCAAAGAGATCTAAGTGAATGAGCTCGAGAATTCTTGTGGTGGAGATAGTTGTCTTGGTTGGGTGTTGTTCTCCATGTTGCTTCCCAAAAGTACAAGAGCTACACACACGATCTTTAGCAAACTTAGCTTTGGTTAGTCCTAGAACATGATTGCCACTTTGGATGTCATGTAACATTCTCATATTGGTGTGGGCTAGCAGGCGATGCCAAAGCCATCCCACATCAACTTTAGCCATTAGGCATGTCGCGGCACACGTGTCTTCTTTAGAGAAGTCCACTACATACATGCCGTTCTCGAAAAACCCAACAAATGCTACTTTAAGAGATGTCTCCCAAGTGATAATCACACTCTCTTTATTAAAGAACGAGGTAAAGCCAAAATTCACAAGTTGAAGAACGGACATCAAGTTATAGCCAAGGGACTCAACAAGGAGAACATTCTCAATTGATAAATCATTCGAGATAGCCACCTTGCCTCATCCCAATAACTTAAGCTCGGACTTGTCACCAATAGTAACGCAATTGAGATAAGGTAAAGGAGGTTCAATATTACTTATTGCGTCATGGCTTCCGGTCATATGTTGGGTTGCACCACTATCCACTGTCCATCTATTTGACCCGGAAGCATTTCCCTACAAGAGATCAATTTCTTGATTTAGGTAACCATCCTTCAATGGGTCCTCTTTTGTTAGTCACAAGGGTCTTAGGAACCCAAATAGTCCAATGATAATCATCACCATAAGAAGTACCAACGTATTTAGCATAAACATGTCCATCTCTAGATTTCATAACAACATAAGATGGGTTATATTTTCCGGCGAAATCATTGTGAGTGATGCTCCCCCTAGAGGTATCACCACCCACAATGGCGTTGGTCTCCTTATCTTTGGTCACCTCTCCCTCTTTCACAAAGACAACATTTTGAGAGGGATAAGTGACATTCTTGGATATCTTCTTTGACTTGGAAACAAATCCAAGTCCCTCTTTCCCTTTCTTGGCACCTTGAGAGCTTGTTGCATCATTGAGAATTCTTTCCTTCCCTACAATGTAAGTTGTAGTAGAAGAGGTAGGCACAATAACAATGCTATTTGATGAAGATGCAACATGCTTATTAGATTGTTGAGCTAGAAGCTTATTTCGTGACTTGGCAAGTTTGTCATGAATTTCTTTAAGAGATGTAAACTCCTTTTTAGTTTGTCATGCTCCTCGTCAAGTTTTTGGTGAGCTATTCCTAGCTTCAACTCTTCCTCTTGAAATTCTTGAAGTAAAACAAGAGATTTGTCATGTTCTTTCTTAAGCTTGTAAATAGATTTTTTGTTATCTTTCCTAAGCTTTGAAACACTAATAGCATAAGTCTCTTGTAGACTAGATAGTTTCTCTTCGAGAGAGGCTCTCATGGATCTCTCTTTTTCAAGAGCTTTGACGAGTTCGTCATCATGATTCTCATTGCGACCGCCATGGTTCTCCAAGGTCATGATGGTCTCCTCCTTCTCATCTATGAGGGAGTTAGCATCATCAAGTTGCCTTAGGAGAGCTTTTACCTTTTCTTTACTTTCACCTTAAATACTACACAACCAAGATCCTAGATTCTTGGCCTCCTCGTCATCAACAATGTTTTCAACACAATCCAATAATGAGGGGGAGCTAGTGACAATAGACTTGGAGGTGGAAGATATTACCGCGGTGGCTTTTGCCATGAGACATGTAGGTCGGATCGATGCCTTCTCATTGGGAGATTCAAATAGAGAGACCGATGAAAGGAAGTCATAGCTATGGCGACGTGGGCAACACCTACGAATTCATCTTCTCCTTCATCTCCGGAGTAGTATGTTTCCAATGTGGGGCCTTCTTGAACATATAGAGCCCTTGGGACTCTTCTAGCGAGGTTCTTGTTTTGTGGATCTTTGTTCTTGTCCTTGTGAACAAGCTTCCCTTCATTCTCTTCTCTTGGCTCAAAGGGACACTCTTTGACGAAGTGGTTTGCACTTCCACAATTGTAGCATGTCCTTGGCCGCTCCCCTTTCTTTCTAAAGATCTTGTTCCTTGAAGGTCTAGGGGCACCGGCCTTGTGAGCCTCCCATCTCTTCCAATACCCTTGCATGGAAAGAGCGATACATGTATGGGCACCCTTGTATGTATCTTCATCATCATCATCATCATCATCATCCACTTCTTCTATCTTGGACATTGCCTTAGACTTCAAGGCGAGGTTAGGAGACTTCCCATGTCCTCTTGAGCGAGCAAGGGCATCATCCGCGCTCTTGTGAGATAAGGATATGGCTATGAACTCACTAAGGACACCAATGTAGTTGAGGGAGTTGTAGTCGGATCTTGTTTGAATGCTAGTGGAGAGGTTCTTCTCGAATGGAGTTATGGCCTTGACAAACTTCCTCTTGATCCACTCATCGGAGATTTCCTCTTTTCCAAAGTCCCTTAATTGATTTCCAAGGGTGACCACTCTTCTATATAGCTCCTCGGGACTCTCGTCTTCAAGAATAACAAAGTTCTCGGACTTGTCAAGAGCAACATCATATTTGGATGATTGAATGCTAGCATTGCCTTGGAACAAAGATTCAAGTTTATCCCAAGCTTCATTGGCGGTCTTGATACCGCGGACGTGTTCAAGATGTTCTCTTGGGAGAGCCTTTTGGATAGTCACAAGAGCGGTCTTGTTGAGTTGAAATTCCACATCCTCTCTTGGAGTAAAGTTGCTCGGATCATGAGGGTGGAATCCATAGAGAATGCTTCTGCATAAAGCGGTGCAAAAACCTGAAATGTGAGACTCCATATCGAACTTTCAAGAAGAGAACTCGTTAGTGTTAAGCATGGGAGGAACTCCAACATTAACCATGTGTGGCATTGTGGCAATAGGGTGGATAGAATCATAATTGGGAGGTGGTGGAACTTTAGAGTTAGACCCCGAACCGTTAGCCGATTGAGACTTGGAGCCCACGGAGCTTCCACCGACCTTAGCCTTTTTATCGGCTTTTGCTTTGGCTTTCGCCTTAGCTAAAGCGATGTTATCTTCCATTTCGTAGATGTCCCAAATGGACTCTTCGTCCGAGCTAACATCGTTGGCGATGAGAGGTGGTTCCGCGGACTCCTTGGTTTTCCCCATCAATACCTCCATCATTTTCTTTATGCTAGAAACCTCCGAACTAACACTAGATCTAACCTTAGATAATTCGGTTTGGAGAGTTCCAACCGTATCTTGTATGTTAGATGGGTTACCCCCGAGTAGGGTTAAGGCGAGGGCTAATCTGAAGGTCAAGATGCTGTTGACCGGGTAGACGGCTACCCGGAACTTGCTACCCGGTAGGTTTCTATCCGGCCGTACCCAGCAATGGCCAAGAGAAGATATCAAGGAAGTTACATTTGTCCGAGTAGAGAAGTTGGTCTGAGTAGACGGAGGGAAATCCTACTCGGGCCAGAAGTCAATGGAGCCGTTCTGATAGAAGATCCCGCGTATCCCGCATCCGTACCCGCGTGCGGTTCAACTTACTAGGTTTGTGATCATCAGTGACGCAGTGTTTGGCAGCCGTCTAGTCCTGTCAAGGACGGAGGGGACAGGAGGGGATGGAAGTCTACGCTGGGCGGCTAACAGAGCGAATAGGGGCTGTCAGCCGTACGGCGCGGCACTTCTCCGCGCGAGATCTCGGAGGCGTGCTGTCGTCACAGTTGTCAAGTCCCATCACCGTACCCTTTTAGTCTTTATTTATTCGGCTGGGCACCAGTATATAAGGTGCCCTGCCCCCTCCTACGCGAGGGACGTCGCCGCATTCGCATTTATTTGCTAGAGACAACACCAGAGAGAGAGCAGCAGAGTGGCTACTCGGATAGAGGCATACATTGTACTTTGGCTACTCGGTTTACACACATATAGAGAGGAAATGCAGGAGTAGGGGTGTTACCTCCACACGAGGGCCCTGAACCGGCGTAATATCTTGTTGTTTGCAGTGTTTGAGGCATCTTAGCGCGGCGCTACTCGCCGTGCGATCCCTCCCCGGATACCTCCAGCGTCCATCGGCTCCAACACTTAAGCCATCCCATGGCGTTTGTCGTGATACCACCACGACAGTTGGCGCCCACCGTGGGGCCAGCAGCGGCGCTGGCTGGAGTTCACATTCGGACGGGACCGGTTTTCGCTTCAGGGGAGCGCGTGGTCTGTGCCTTGTCCACAGATTCGGTTCCTTCGACTTCGTCTCCAACAACGCCGGAGATTTCGGCTGCAGGCCCATGCCTGCAAGCAGCTCGGTGCTCTCCTTCGGCACACACCTGGTCTACGTCGCCACCATCGTCATCCGCGAGTTTCCTGAGGTGGTGCTCGACGCGGAAGATCCTCCTGCTGTACTCGCTACCCGAGAGAAGCCAACTGGCTGCTCTGCGGACAGCGTGGAGGAGATGATGACAGGCCCGACTATCGATGCCGAGAAGGGCGCGGCCGCTACCGCTGGCGTCAACGAGGAACCTGTGGGTGCGCGGGTCCACAAGCCCTACGAGAAGGACTCGAACCTGCCTCCCTCCACCTCTACGGTCATCCCGGCTGCTCGCGTAGGCGCCACCGAGCCGCTGGGTATGCTGCGACCCAACGAGGCAGAACTTGCCGCCATGAGGGCGCAAATCGAGCAGCAGCGTCAAGCGCTACTCGCAGAGACCCAGGAGCTGGAGAAGGTTAGGCTCGAGCTTAACCTTGCGCAAAGTGAGTACAATGATGCGTATGGCTTTACTCCCGTTTCTAGGCTGCCTATCAAGTTAGGCGTCACACGTCGCAACTTAGGCGCTGAGCTGGCTAGAGATGGTAGGGCTGCTAGCCAATCTGCTAGTTTAGACACTGTGGTTAGGCCCAGATACAGCACCCCCGCCAAAACTCTTAGGGCTGCAGAGTTGCCACATCTCACCGGCGACGCGCGCGCTAGGCAGCAGGAGAGGCTTAATGAGCTAGTGCTAGAGGCTAGCCGGCAGAATGAGCAGTTCCGGAAAGCCAATCCGGGTGCTGGCGCTTCTCAGGTTGTGCACTCGCGTGCGGCCGGATCTATGAATCAGGCCTCATCGCCGCTTCCCGGCAACGAGAGGGACCAGAGTGTGCAATCTGGGAAGAGTAAGCAGATGCAGGTGTACGACCCTGCTGTCCCTGCAAAACAGCTCGCTGTGCCGCGGCAGCCCAGTCAAAAACACAACACTGCAGGAGCAGACTATCAAGCCACTAAAGCTCAGAGTAAGAGGCAAGGAGGAAACATTGCAGGGCCTTCTCGGCAACAACCTGCTCAGCCTACTCGGCAGAGGGTGCAACAACCAGCGGCAGCACGGCCGCGTGCAGCTGTGCAGGCAGCCATCCCGGTTGTGCAACCCGCGGCGGTGCAGCAAGACCGCTATGATGATGGTTCTGGCCGGGTACGCTGACCCAAGAGACATCACTGATCGCGTGGGTGACCGCATGTTGGAACCCAGCGATGCAAGATACAAGTTGGACCGGATCAATCTGTCCGCGCAGCTAGAGAACAAAGGGCCACCTGGCCCAGAATGCTTTGCTCATCGTATCATGGATGAGCCTTCCGTGAACCACTTCCAGCTGGCTAGGGGGACCAAGTGCTACAATGGTAGTACCAAGCCAGAAGACTGGCTGAGCGACTATGTCACAGCCGTGCACATTATAGGCGGCAATCGGAGATGGGCTGTGCGGTATGTGCCGCAGATGCTGGAGGGTCCGGCTAGGACTTGGCTCAACAACCTTCCCAAGAACAGTATCAACTGCTGGCTAGACTTCTCGGAAGCCTTCATCAGCAACTTCACCAGCACATACAAGAGGCCGAATAGGCCGCATCAGCTGTCTGCTTGCAAGCAGCGAGAAGAGGAAACTGACAGCGAGTATCTTACTCGGTGGAGCACCTTGAGGAACACCTGTGAGGGTGTGAATGAGGCTTAGTCCATTACTTGGTTTGCCCAGGGCTGCAGACACGGCAGTATGTTGTGGCAGAAGTTGCAAAGAGATATGCCGAGTACTCTCGCTGAGACAATCAAGATTGGAGATATGTATGCACTCGGCGATCCTACTCAGCCTCTGCTCGATTCTCTTGAGCCGAGATGGAAATTCCAAGATGGCAACAGGCGCAATGACTTCCGCAACAAGCGCAGAGGTTACCAGATTGATACTCGGTATGATCCCGAGGAGGTGAATGATGTGACCACGACTGCTGGGAGTAGCCAAAGGCAAAAAACTGCTGGAGCCCAATACGGGCAAAACCAGAATCAGGGCCAAGGCATCAACAAGCCCTACGCTGCTCCCCAGCAGAGTAGCGGCAACTCGGATCCAGCTCCGAACTTCATCTTTGCAAACATGAAGGATGGGCCATGCAGCTTCCATAGTCGGCATCCGACTAGGCCAGCCAACCACACTACCCGGCAGTGCAGCTGGGGGGAGCGCATCAAGAATGAAGACTTGCCCCCTCCTCCTCCTCTACCGGCTGCGAATGCCAATGTGCAGCCTATTCGGGCAGCTGCTCCTAGGCCTGCAGCGTTTCCAAGAAGATAGAATGTGAACCAGGTGGCTTTAGGAGCCAACCGCAACTACAACTACGACAACCGCAACAACCGCAACCGCAACAACTACACCCGCAACAACAGAGGCAACATCAACAACAACAACAACAACAACAACCAAGGCAACAACAACAACGGCAACAATGGTGGTGGAGACCGCAACCAGTACCAGGAGCATCATGAGAGCTACATGATCTTCGTCACCGAGCCAGTCGACAAGCAATCGCAGCGCAGGCGCGATATGGAGGTAAATGCCGTCATCCCGGCTGTGCCTCACTATCTGCGCTGGTGCGACCAGGAGGTGACTTGGTCCAAGGCTGATCACCCCAAGGTGATGCCCAATCCGGGTAGCTATGCTCTGGTGGTGAATCCCACTTTCCTGGGACCCGAGAAGAACGTCCGCTTCAGCAAGGTGCTGATTGACAACGGCAGAAGCATCAACATCATGTACCTGGACACACTGAAGAAGCTCGGCCTCGCCGAGAACATGCTGTTACCCAGCAAGACCACATTCCATGGAATTGTGCCGGGAGTATCTTGTGCTCCAATCGGCCGCATCTGGATGGATGTCCTATTCGGCACCAGGGAGAACTGTCGCACCGAGTGCGTCCAGTTCGAGGTGGTTGATCTTCAGAGCCCCTACCATGCCCTTCTCGGTAGGCCTGCCCTCACCAAGTTCATGGCTTCAACCCATGCCGCTTATCTGAAGATGAAGATACCTGGTCCCAATGGAGTCACCACCATCTCGGGTGATTACAAGAGGTCTTTGGAGTGTGCCTCTGCTAGTTCTCAGCTGGCGCAATCCATGGTCATCGCGGCCGAGAAGAAGATCTACGAGGTAGTGGCTATGGCGCAATCCGCGCAAGGTGGTGCGCGTGGTATGGCGAGTTACCAGTACGGGACTGCTTTCCAGGCGTCCCAGGAGACAAAGAAGATCCAGGTTGACCCTGAGTTCCCAGACCGTGTTGCCATCATTGGCGCCGGGTTGGGAGAGAAATAGGAAAGCGAGCTCATCCACTTCCTCCGTGAGAATCGGGATGTATTTGCATGGTCCAATGAGGATCTGCCGGGTGTCCCGAGGGAGTTGGTTGAGCACTCGCTACATGTGCGGCATGATGCCAAGCCAGTTAAGCAGGCTATGCACCGCTTTGTTATTGAGAGGAGGAAGGCTATCGGTGATCAGATCTCCAAGTTGCTGATAAGCAACTTTATCATGGAGGTATTGCATCCGGACTGGCTAGCCAACCCGGTTATGGTTGAGAAGAAGAAGGAGGATCCCAAGGCCGACACCGCATGGCGCATGTGCGTGGACTACACCGACCTGAACAAGGCCTTGCCCCAAGGATCCATTTCCGCTACCCCGCATAGATCAGGTGATCGATTCCACTGCTGGTTGTGAGCTTTTGTCTTTCGTAGATACCTACTCTGGTTTTCATCAGATAGCTCTCAACCCTGATGATCAAATAAAGACTGCCTTTATTACCCCGTACGGGGCTTATTGCTATCGTGTCATGTGCTTTGGGTTGCGGAATGATGGGGCTACCTATCAGAGATGCATGCAGAATGCTTGCATGACCAAATTGGCAAAAATGTGCAGGTGTACGTAGATGACATTGTCATCAAAACGAATAAAACACATACTCTGCTTAGTGATATTGAGGAAACTTTTGCCAACTTGTGCAAGTACATAATGAAGTTGAATCCGACTAAATGCACCTTTGGCGTCCCGGCTGGCAAGCTACTCGGCTTCTTGGTATCCAGTCGGGGCATTGAGGCCAATCCTTCAAAGATAAAAGCTATAGAGAGCATGTCTTTGCCAAGATCCCTGAAGGATGTGCAGAAGTTCACTGGATGACTGTCTTCTCTGAGCCGCTTCCTGGGCAGGATGGGCGAGAAGGCCTTGCCTTTGTATCAATTGATGAAGAAGAGTGACAAGTTTGTCTGGACACTGCAAGCTGATGTAGCATTCAAGGAACTGAAAGCCATGCTGCGTAGCGCTCCCATCTTGGCTAGTCCGCTACCCAAAGAGCCAATGCTGCTGTACATTGCGGCTACTAACCGAGTAGTTAGTGTGGTGATTGTGGTGGAACGAGAAGAGGAAGGGAAGACTGTGCAGCGACCAGTGTACTATCTGAGTGAAGTGCTATCCAACTCCAAGCAAAACTACCCGCACTACCAGAATATGACCTACGGCGTGTACCTGGGTGCCAAGAAGCTGAAGCACTATTTCCAAGAGCATCCCATCACAGTGGTGAGTTCCGCTCCCATCTTGGACATCATGGGCAACAAGGATGCAAGTGGCAGAGTAGCCAAGTGGGTGATCGAGCTAGCCGCATACACTCCCTTGTACGCGAGAAGAGAAGCCATCAAGTCACAGATCCTAGCAGATTTTCTGGTGGATTGGGCCGAGGTGCAGTATGAGCCTCCCTTGCCGGAAACCAACTACTGGAAGATGCATTTTGATGGCTCCAAAGTGAAGGAAGGCCTTGGTGCTGGAGTAGTGCTCACGTCACCCAAGCGAGATCAACTCAAATATGTGCTGCAGATTCACTTCAAGGCATCTAATAATGTGTCCGAGTATGAGGCAGCGGTACACGGTTTGCGAGTAGCCAAGGAGGTTGGCATGCAGCGCATCATCTGTTATGGCGACTCGGATTTAGTGGTGCAGCAAGTATCTGGTACCTAGGATGCTCTGGATGCCAACATGGAATCATATCGGTTTCTGGTGCAAACCATGACTGGCTTCTTTGAAGGATGTGAGTTCCAACACATACACCGAGTAGAGAATGATGCAGCTGATGAGTTGTCCAAGTTGGGGTCTTCTCGGCAATTCATCCCAGCTGGGATTGCCTTGGAGCATTTGAGAAAGCCATCTATCAAGCCATCCCCCAACTCGGAGTCTATCTTCGTTCCTTCGCTGCCAGGACAGGAAGCTGTTCCCATGGAGATTGACTGGGAGGCTGCAAAAGAGAACCCGGGGACTGCCATCGCCAACTCGGGGACTGGTGCCTGCAACCCGGGGACTGTCCCTTCTTACTCGGGGACTGCCCCTCCTAACTCGGGGACTGTCGCATTCATCGAGGGGGTCATTTCCGAGTACTCGGAGACTCGTGACCTCGTCCTCAACTCAGAAGAGGTAGTGGTGGCTGATCCAATGGAACTGGACGAACCAGTGTTTCCCATCCGGGAGACACCGAGTTGGGCTCTGCCCATATTATCCTTTCTATAGGACGACACCCTGCCAAGTAATGAGGTCACCGCGAGGCAAATTCAGAGAAGATCGAAGGGCTATACTATCTTCAGAGATGTGCTGCATAGAAGAAGTCCTACTGGTGTGCTGCAGCGCTGTGTAGAGCCAGAAGAAGGAGAAGAAATTCTGGTGGAGATACATCAAGGGGAATGCGGGCATCACGCCTCTTCTCGGGCTCTGGTCAACAAGGCTTTTCGGCATGGCTTCTTTTGGCTCACTGCCTTGAAGCAAGCTGAAGATATTGTGAGAAAGTGCAACGGCTGCCAAAGATTTGCAAGTAAGATTCATATGCCAGCTTCCGAGTTGAAGACCATTCCTATTACTTGGCCATGTGCAGTTTGGTGTTTGGATATGGTTGGCCCCTTCAAGCCGGCTAGAGGCAACATGACTCACATCTTGGTCACGGTTGACAAGTTCACCAAGTGGATTGAGGTGAAGCCTATTCGGAAGTGCGATGGAGCCACAGCTGTGAGTTTTCTGAAGGATGTGATCCTGAGATATGGCTACCCGCATAGCATTATCACGGATAATGGCACAAACTTTGCTGAGGGTGCTTTTGCGAGGTTCTGCAGAGAGAAGCGGATTCAGCTAGATGTTGCATCTGTTGCGCATCCGGCCTCCAATGGGCAAGTTGAAAGAGCAAATGGCTTGGTGCTATCCGGCATAAATCCAAGGCTGATTGAGCCACTGCTGAAAACACCTGGGTGTTGGCTAGACGAGTTGCCGGCGGTGTTGTGGAGTATAAGGACTACCCCTAACCGATCAACCGGATACACACCATTCTTCCTGGTATATAGAGCTGAGGCCGTGTTGCCCACTGACCTAGAGCATGACTCGCCCCGAGTAACCCTCTACACTGAGGCGCAGGCTAGATAAGCTCGAGAAAATGACATTGACCTGCTAGAAGAAGAAAGAGAGCTAACTCTGTCATGTTCAGCTGTTTACCAGCAAAACTTGAGGCGTTATCACAGCCGGAAAGTTAACCCGAGGGTGTTCCGAGAAGGAGACATGGTCCTTAGGCTCGTGCAACGCACGACCGGGATGCAAAAGCTTTCCCCTCCGTGGGAAGGGTCGTTCATTGTGAGCAAGGCTCTGCACAATGATGCCTATTACTTAGTCGACGTATAGGCACCCCAGAAGAACCGACCGGATAAAGCTGGAGAGGAATCTAAGCGCCCCTAGAATGTAGCTCTACTCCGACGTTTTCATTCATGAGCAAAATGTGTATGTATCCTCACCCGAGTTAAATTCTAGTCGGCACTCCGAATTCGAACTCGGGGACTGCCCTTGCTCAAACTGTTCCTTGTGTTTACTCTGTTTTACTTTGTCTATTCGGTTGAACCACTTAGAATTTCAAAAGCATACAAAGTAGTGTGTTTAAACCCACAGGACACTCTGCGACTCTGCTGCTGTCCGCAACCCAGCTTCATGGCAAGCCAGAGAACAAGCCAAAGGGTCAATGAACACATGAAAAATTGCTAAGGGAAGGAAACGTGTGGCAACCGAATAGAGTGTTTTTTACCGTTTTTATTTTCGGCTAAGTGGTGGGCAGAGTTACCATGCACTTTTCTAAGTGGCTAAGTATTTGAAACTCCAACTTTGAAATCTTGTGACTCGACTACCAAAAAAGCAACAAGTTGCAGGTAAGAGCTGAGACAAAAAGGAAGAGTAGATGAAAAATGCAACTCGGGGACTTGCATAGAAACGCAACCCGGCATTAAGCCAGAGTTGCTAAAATATCAAACTAAATTTAAAACTGAGTAGCAAAGAGGTAGTAAAGTGTACGATTACATCTGCACCCGGCATCCCGGGGATCTGATAAAAGTTCAAGGTAAAAGTTTTTCAGGAGTCATTCAGAGAGTAGTGGCGGTGTTGTCCGCATCGGCGTTCTCGGCATCAGCATCAACCTTGGCAGCGGGGTCTGAAGTTGCAGTGGCGACGGAGGTGAGATCTGTGGCCGAGGTGGATGCAGCGGACTGGGTCCTGAGTAGCGCAGTGGTGTCAGTTGCCGCAGCAGCAGTCGTGCCCAGCTCGGGAGCCGCCTGGTTGATCACCATCTCGGTGGTGATGGTGGCCCCTTGAGCGCTAGACTGCGGCTGCTCAGCATCCGTGCCGGTGGCCAACTCGGTCCCCTCGGTGACCTGGTCCTTCCCCTTCTCGGTCGCTCCTTTGGCGGCGTCTTCCTCGAACATGTCCAAGTCCTCGCTGGCGATCTCGTCGTCATCGTCTTCTTCACCCTCATCCTCGTCTTCAGCCTCAGTGTCCGGCTCGGGGAGGCCATCGATGTAGGTGGCGATGTCGGCGTAGGAGGCAATGTCGTACGCCACGGCCTTCCGGCGCGTGACGCACTCGGACTTGGTGGTCCACTTGGAGCCTTCTCGGATGGTGAGGATCCTGCTGAGATCAAGATTCTCGTACCAGCTTATGATGAAGTGGAGTAGCTGGTCAGCTCCTGCCCGAGCCGTAGAGGCACGCCACTTCTTCAGCTCGGCCTTCGCGCCATCCAGCTTCTTGGCGATCGCACTGAAGGAGGCTGGCGCTTCCTGCTCCGGCCAGAACAACTTATGCAAGTTGAATGTTGTGGACACCACAGAGGTGCCCAGGCCCTTGAGGGAGCGGATCTGGGTCTTGATGCTGAGGAGGTAGTCTGAGATAGTGGAGGTCTCATCGATAGTAAGGCCAGAGGCAGCACAGAGCTGTCTTGCCTTCTCCAAAGCAGGCACACTGGCCGAGCGAAGCTCAGGGAAGATATCTAGAAAAGGAACTGTTAAGAGTTAGAAGAAGGGAAATCGGGAAGAAGGAAAACCGAGAAGAAGCAAAACCGAGTAAGAGAATGCAGAGTAGAGGAAACTCACGCTCCAAGTCCACCAGTATGGCGCCCAGCTTGATCTTCCAGTCATTCTCGTTGGAGAGATGCCTGTCCTCGATGCGGCGTGAGTCGGCGATCTGGAGGACAAGTTGCTCGTTGTGCTGCTTCAACATCGCAAGTTCCATCTCAAGGGTGTTCTCCCTGGCCTTGGCAGTCTTCAGGATCTCATGTTTCGCCTCGCCTTGCTTGACAGCATCCTCGAGTGCAAATTTCAGCTGGATTTGCATCTTCTCGAACTCAGCTCTTTCAGCGGCGTGCTCCTTCTGGATCTCGGCTTCTCGGGTTTCCAGCTGTTGCCGCACCTCGGCAGGCATGAGGCAGTTTAGGTGCTGCTCCCGGAAGGTCTTGTATTCTTCTGCAGAGCGAAAAGCAGTGTCAACAGAGTAACCGAGTAGAAAGAGGCACAAGTGCAGAGTAGATGGCAACTCACCCTCCAATCTTTTGACGGTGCTCTCAGCAGAGGCAGCAAAGACGTGGTAGTGTTGATGCTGTTCTATCAGTTCGTTGAGTTTGCCTGCAGAGAAAACAATTATAAAGCAAAAAGCAAACAATGGGCGTAAACACAAAACGCACAAACCGAAATGCTAAGAGCTTACCTTCCACTTCAGAAATTTGCAGAGTGCGGTCCAAGGCCAACTGTTCCACCGCATCGTTGTCCCTCTTTTCGGCTTCAAGAGCCTCGATATGATCCTTGGCAATGCGGTGGTTCCAGAGCAGCCAACGGAACATATTTTTCCTCTTCAGGAGGCTATTCTGTAGAAGAAAAGAGAAAGAGTTTGAGAATTTTGGAAGATTTGGCCCGAGTAGACAGCAACTCGGTCGAGTTTTCACCTACTTGGCCCGAATCTCGGGGACTGGGGAATGGCTAAGAGGTAAAGAGGAAGAGAAGAGAAAAGGAAAAGAGAAACTGCAACTCGGAAAATGCAAGAAAGGAGAAAACACTTACATCATAAGTTTGCTCGACATCCTCGGTGGCTTTGCGCAAGCAGAACAACTTCCCGGTCAGGGTGCAGGTGGGGCTGGCGATGGTCATTGGAACAGAGCCGACATCGGCCTTGTTCCAATCAGTGCGGTAATGGTTGATTGGACCCAGCTTAAGGCCATTCCACTTTGGGTTGCCATGTGCATCGATGTCCCAAGCTTGATCCACGAACCCTACTCGGTCCAAGATCGCGGTCAGGCCCTCCGATTCAATCTCACTGTCTTCTGACTCGCGCGAGAAGAGCGAGGGAACCGGTGCTGCTCCTTTGCCCTTGGACTTGGCGTCGATCGCCTTGGCCTGGCCTTCCTTCAGTGCAGATAACTTCTTCTCGCCTCTGGACAGTGAAATCTCATGGCGCTTGGACACCTCCAGCATGTAGTCCGGCCAGCTAGCCTGCGCACGGGCAACAACTCCAGCACTTGGCCCCTCAGTAGGGCCAGCAGCTCCAGCAGCAGCCGGGTTGCTGCTAGAGGCGGGCGCGCCGATTGTCAATTGTTTGCTCTTTGCAACCTGCTTCGCGGCTGCTACAGTTTGTGGCTTGGGTGGCGACATCTGGTCTGTAGCTTGCGCAACGTTGCGCTTTGGGTTCTTCCGTGTAGGCGCGGCTCCAGACTTAGCAGTCTTCTTGGGGCTAGGAGCAGGGTCCGCCCGAGAAGCGAACGGAGGCACTTGGCGTGGAGCAGACGGAGGCACTTGCTGAGAAGTGATCGTTGATACAGCCTGTGTTGGTGGAGGGGTTGGCGCGTTAGGTGGAGTCGCCTGCTGGATAGGCGGCCCAGGGGGCCGGCTACCCGGCGCAGCATCCGGCTGCGCCTGGCTCTAGCGGACGGGCTCCACCACAATCTCTTCTACATGCTGCTCGGCAGCGGGATAAGTTGTTGTGTCAATTACTTCTTCTACCCGCGGCCCGGCCACGAGATCATCTTGAGCTACAGCTTGAGTATCCTGCTGCTCGGTGGTGTCGTCTTGCCGCTGCAAGGTGGCACTGTCTTGTTGCTGGAGGTCTTCTTCAACATTCTCCCCAGCTGATGCAGCTGGGGGAGAGGGGGCGTCTCGTCATGAGCAGCATCCTGCGCAGTCTGATGCGCGTCAGTCTGCTGCTCGAGGTTCTCGTCATCAACATCTTGACCAACGCCAGTGTTGTCGGCGCTGGCATCTTCTTCAACATCAATAGGAGAGGACGCACACGTCCTTCCCTGCTGTTCTTGCTCTTCTTCATCGTCCGAGAGATCCACGAGCTGCTCTTGTGGCACAGTCGCTTTTCTCTTGGGACGAGCTGGGGCTGCGGCAGCATCAGCGTCGAGAGGGGCGCTGAGAAAAGAAAGAGGTTCAGAGAAGCGGAAAGAGGAGAAGGAAACAAGAAACAATAACAGAGTGCTACTCAGATGGAAGAACTTACCCTTTGCTGGTGGGAGGTTGTGTTCTAGCGGTGGTCTTCTTTCCACCCTTCTTCTTGGTTCTCTTGGGGGGGGGGGGGTTCCTGGGCATCACTGCCAACCCTCTTCCGAGTGCTGGGAGCTGCCACGGAGAGAGGATCAACGTCCATAGCCTCTTCATCGTCATCCGCATCAGGATCATATGCAGCATAGAGGAAGGAAGTTAGAGAAAGAGAAGAAAAGCAGAGAATGCCGCTAAGGAGTTGAGAGATGAGCTTGGTCACCTTCTTCATCTTCGAACCAATCCCGAATAGAGGGACCAGCTCGTGACTTACCGGGTTGGACGGCATTGAGGATACACAAGGTATCCTGAGTATCGTAGGCGGTGGTGTCATCATCATCCCGGTCTTTGGTGAAATTGGAGGCAAACTCTTCGCGCTGGCGCGGGATGTGCTGTGAGTACAAGAAGATAACATAGTGAGTGAGTATAAAGCTAAGGCGTTCTACTCGGATAGCATGCAAACACAAAGCATATAAAGCTAAGGAGTCCTACTCAGCATAGCATGCAAACACAAAGCATATATATCTAAGGATTTTCTACTTAGAATAGCGTGCAAACATAAAGCATGTTAAGATAAGAGTTTCTATTTGGTATCAGAGTGAGAATGCAAGGCACCATGTACTAACCTACTCAATGGGTCTGGTGCGGCTATACAGCTCGAAGCCGTATGCCCTGTTCTCGGTGAGGGAGTTCTGCATGATGGAGCGGGCCCAGATGGCCACCTGCGCCTGGCTTAACTCGAACATGGTAGTCCGAGTGCAGTCCCTTGCGCCGCTCATATAGCACATCTTGTGCACTCTGCTCTGCAGCGGGAGCACTCGGCGCGACACCCAACAAGCAATGGGGTCGTCTTGCATCAACCCGGCCTTCACCAGCTCGATGAGGCTCTTCTAGACGTGGTGGACGTCTGGCACGTTCTTCGTGGGGTCGTAGCCCCAGTTCCGTCCAGCGGGAGGCTCATTGACGAATTGGGGAAGCCCTATTCGGTTCTCGATGGCGGCGCCTTCCTCAGCGGGTACGTTCTTGACGTATAGAAATCCCCGCTGGCACTTGCAAACTGTATCAAGGCCCTTCACTCTCGGGTGATGGCCGGTTGTCCCCTGGAGCATCATGGCGCCGCCAGTCTTCGTCATCTCGCGGGTACCGGTGGTGCTGCCGGATTTGGGAACCTTCTGGCGGCGGAGAAATAAATAATGTGCCCAGGTGTGGATGGTGGGATAAACTCCCAGAAAGGCCTCACACAGGGCGGCGTGTGTGGACAACATCACAATGGCGTTGGAGCGCAAGTGGTGTGGCTGGAGGACAAAATGGCGAAGAAACTCGGCGAAGAATTCTGAGATTGGAAGACCAAATCCCCTTTTGAAATGGGAGAGAAAGACAACATATTCACCTTCCTGCGGTTCTGGCTCGATCTCGTCGCCGGGATGACGACAGACGACGCCAGGGGGAACGCGGCGCGTGTTCACCAGCCAGGTGTAATCCTCCGCCGTGACGTCCGAGCCTTCCCATCCGGCTCGGGCGGCAGCGGTGGGATTCCGAGGCGCCATGGAAGCAGAGAAGCACTCGGAGGAGATCGAGATCTCGACGGAGTTGGGAGGATTCGCTTCCTTCTCTCTCTCTCGCGGCGGCGCAGCAGTTGTTGCGGTGGCGGAGAGCTCGAAGGAGGCAAAGGAGGCAATGGGCGAGAAAGCAAAGGAGCAGGAAAGAGGAGATGAGAACGGCGCGGGGGTATTTATTCCTCCCCTGCGGATTGCCGTTACCGATGGATTAATCGTGGCATTGATCGTGGCAATGATCGTGCGACGTGGGTTAACTGACCGTTAGAAAGGCACACATCACAAAACGCGCGCGTAACGGGCGCAGTTAATCCCACAACCAGATCGTGGGCACTCAAGTACGGATGAGGTGACCTAACGGGCCGTGGGCCCTACTCGCAGAGGCTGGCGCGTGGCCTGCGTTTGAACCGAGGCGTCGCGGTCTCTGCGTGTGCCACGTGCCCCTTGGTCACAGGAGCGGTTGGATTTGGTCTGATCCCGCGAGATCGTGGGCGGAGTCTTTCTATTCGGCTTCACAGAAGAAAAGGGGTTCTACTCAGAGAAGAAAAGATCCAAGCAAGAGTTAAGGGGCCATGTGGAGATGCTACTCGGCCTCTTACGGTCATGAAGGCAAGGTTTGTTTTCAAGCTGGCAGGGCCTAGCAAACAAGTTCATTGGACTCTACCAGCTTCAGGGACTAATGTCGGGGGGTTACCCCCGAGGAGGGGTAAGGCGAGGGATAATCTGAAGGTCAAGATGCTGTTGACCGGGTAGACGGCTACCCGGAACTTTCTACCCGGTAGGTTTCTATCCGGACGTACCCAGCAATGGCGAAGAGAATATATCAAGGAGGTTACATTTGTCCGAGTAGAGAAGTTGGTCTGAGTAGACGGAGGGCAGACCTACTCGAGCCAGAAGTCAATGGAGCCGTTCTGACACGAGATCCCGCGTATCCCGCATCCGTACCCGCGTGCGGTTCAACTTACTAGGTTTGTGATCATCAGTGACGCAGGGTTAGGCAGCCGTCTAGTCCTGTCAAGGACTAAGGGGACAGGAGGGGATGGAAGTCTACGCTGGGTGGCTGACAGAGCGGACAGGGGCTGTCAGCCGTACGGCGCGGCACTTCTCCGCGCGAGATCTCGGAGGCGTGTTGTCGTCACAGTTGTCAAGTCCAATCACCGTACCTTTTAGTCTTTATTTATTCGGCTGGGCACAAGTATATACGGTGCCCTGCCCCCTCCTGCGCGAGGGACGTCGGTGCATTCGCATTTATTTGCTAGAGACAACACCAGAGAGAGAGAGAGAGAGAGAGAGAGAGAGAGCAGCAGAGTGGCTACTCGGATAGAAGCATACATTGTACTTTGGCTACTCGGTTTACACACATATAGAGAGGAAAGGCATGAGTAGCGGTGTTACCTCCACACGAGGGCCCTGAACCTGGGTAAGATCTTGTTGTTTGCAGTGTTTGAGACATCTTAGCGCGGCGCTACTCGTCGTGCGATCCCTCCCAGGATACCTCCAGCGTCCATCGGCCCCAACACTTAAGCCATCCCATGGCGTCTGCCGTGATACCACCACGACATATAGTGTCGGTCATTTTGGAGATTTCCGCACTAGAACTACTATAACATCCCAAGTATGAAAAACTTACCCTTAGAATGTTTTGTTTCTTGTTTATTAAAGTTTTGCATCATGTCATCATACTCATTGATTTGTTTGCATTTGTTTTGCATCTGGTTCCAATTGTTTTCTATTTCAAATTCAAACCAATTTTCAAATGCTTTGTTCATACTTGTTATGTTACAACTTTCCAAATAAAAGGTTCAAATAAAACTCCCATTTGTTTCCATGAAAAATAAAAATCTCAACTATTAAATTGTTCTTTAATATTCCACTTAATACAAATTGCATTCAAAATTCAAATCCAATTGCAATTTACAAACAACAACCTTTTGGAATTAATGATAATTATACAACAATTCTAAACATTTGTTCCATTTAAACTTTAGGGTTCACCCTATTTAAATCTTGTTTCAAATATTTCACTTAAGAATAAAATTCATCCAAATTTGAATTAATTCACAAACAACATTTTATTGTGAATCTTTTGAAAACAAAACTTGGCAAGTCGTTCAAATTACATAATTAATCAATACCAAATTTATTCTAAAATTTTCCAACATCCAAAACCTTTCTATTTTCTTCCTATTCCATTTCAGCAAAAAAAAAACTAACAGAAGAAAAATAAAAAAAAGGAAAAAACGCTCACAGCGGAGGGGAGCACACACGGCCCAGCCCACTTTCTTTCCTCCCTCGGCCCGATACCCCTTCGCACCCCCTCCTCTTTCTTCCCCGCGTACGGCAGAGCATCGAGCGGCGCCACGTCGACGCCGTCGCGAGCAGACGGCCGTGCGCAACCCCTGCACCCTATAAGACCTACCCCCTAGGCCCCCGCGCAGCCCTAGCTACCTACCCACCCTACCTACCTCGCGCCGCTGCCGTTTCCTCCCTCTCTGCCGGCGATCCACCTCTCTGAAGCTCACCGCCACCGAGCCCCTCTCTGAATCCACCATGACCGCCGTCGTTGCCGTGCTCCACCTTCCAACTTAGCCGCAGGAATCGCACCGCCGCATCTTCCTCGTCGTCGTCGACACCCCAGCGTGCACGGAGGGAGTCCACAGCGCCGCCTCCGTCCGTGTTGTTGCCGCCGGCGACGACCACCACCCCGAGCCGCTGCTACCTCCACCACGACAGTGAGCACGCCATCCCTCTCCTCCTTCCTCTCTAGCGCGAGCCCACGCACGATGCACACCGCAACACCACTCCAACACCCACGCGCACCAAGCACGACAGCAGCCGCGGTGATCGCCGCCGGCCACCGCTCTGTCCTGTCAAAGTTCAGAATTTTTTTCGTCAGTTAAAATTTCAGTTTCGAAACTGAACTATTACCTCGTTGCGCATGCCCTACTGACAAGAACGAATCGATCACCGCACTGGTTGCAGCACTTGCGCGCGCGCAGCGGGGCGCAGGTTCGAGTCCTGGCGCCCGCGGAATAAACCCAACATTTTGTTTCGCTGGGCAACTGACAGGCGTGGCCCACCTGTAAGTGCCTCTGTTGCCACCTGTGCTGCCACACAGCCGTTGGGCCCTCTGTCAGTGCCATTGGCTAGCCACTGCGGAGTAACAAAGGTTTTTCTGCCTTTCTTTTCAAATTAACTCCTTTTCAATTACAGATTGGTCCTCAAATTTAAAATGCTAATAACTTTTAATTCACAACTTCAATTAAAACAAATAAAATATGTTTGCTGCACCAAATTAAATTATCTATCTATTTAAACCATTTGTATTCTGTTTTGAATAATTCAAATGCATTCAAATTTCAAATTCAAACAATTCATTTCCAATTTGAATAATTGCATAACTAATTCATACTTAATCCAAATAACATAAATAAAATATGTTTTCCTTGCTAAATTAAACCACCTATCCAAATATAAATTTTGTTTCATGTTTTGAATAATTAAAATTGCTTAAATAATTTAAACCTTGTTTAAATCATTTAAATTTGCTAAATTCATAACGTGCTCAACTTAAATTATTTTTGAACAAATAAAATATGTTTTCAAACCAGAAAAACATAATCTATTCAAATATGAATTTTATTTAATGTTTTAAACAAATAAAATTCAAATAATATCCACACTTGAATTAATTCCAATTAAAACTTGTTTAATCTTGTTTAATTCATAATTAAATCATTGTAATTCCTTTTTCAATATTTGAAACATGTAATCCACCTAAAATTCTGTGCTCTAATCAATTATGAACTTTGTCATCTGTTTTGAACAACTTAACTTGATGAAAACAACCAATGCTTGAGTAACTCCTTTAAGAAGCAAATTCTCATAACTTAATAAACAATTTTCCAAACTTGGTAAACCATATCAAATTGTTTTCCTTTGTTGTTTCCTTTTGTTTACATCATGCATGCATCATGCTAATCAACTTCCACCTGATAATCAATTGTAGATCATTTGCTTCAACCTTAACCATGTGCATCCATATGCAATTCAAATTGCATATGGGTCCATTTAAATTGGGTTAACATGTTAACTAGTTTATTCTGATGCATCCATTTAATTGACATGCATCATCCCATGTTTGTGCAATATGCCATGTTATTGATTGCCCGTCTTCCTTCGTTGTTTGTTTTTGCTTCTTCTCGATTAGACGACGACGTTGAGACAGACGAGGTTTACGACACCACTACCGAGGACTTAGCTCAGTACCAGGCTGCTGAGCTTGCAGGCAAGTTATCACTCACATGAACCATTGAGTTCCTTTCCACACTGGTTACCGATACTATCCATTTGTCTATTCTTGCTAGCCCTATGTATCGTTGCTTGTTCTCCGAACCTATCACATGATATCCTGAACCCTGATATTGCCTCACCTCCACACCTATAACCCCTTGTTTGTTGCCTTAGTCTTACCTAGCATGCTTAGGGTTGCTTGTGCTTGAGTCTGTTGTCCGTTACTTCTTTTACTCTATCTTATTTATGTTCTATTGGGCTCGGTGTTTAATCAATCAACCTGTTAATGCTATGGATAATAATAATTTGATGATAAGGCACCGGCAGGAGGCCCGACGTGGTTTTCAGGCCTGCTAGTGTCGACCCTAATAGGAAAAGGTTCTTGTCTACCGATCCATGATGAGCGCACTAACCGCATGTGGGAAGCGTGTATGGGCGCCCCCCTCAATTTGACTCGATTCGCATCTCGTCCAAATCGCCGCACTTAGTTCGGGCTTTCCATTTGCTGCACGCATATGCAGGTACGAACCCGAGGCCAGGGTGGAATTTTTGTAGTCGGCATTTAGGGCGGCGTGGTCTTCCAGTGCTATGAGGGTCCCCTTTTCTTCGGGGGCTCGATTAGTCGCGCACGCACAGCACGTGGTGCTTTGGGCTTGATGCGAAGAAGGGTTGAGTTGTGTTGAGTGCCTCGCTTGGTGGGTTTGATTCCCGTCTGGCGGGATATTCTTACGTGTACGGCTACATTGGTGCATCCCTGCAGGGTTAAATCTTCTCGAGAAGCCGTGTTGTCCGCGGTTATGGATGACTTGGTGAAAGTACTGGCTAACAAGTACTCAGAACAACTTACACCTAACTAATACTAATTTGACTAGTAATAGGCTTATTGACGCAATAACCTGATCCATCAATAATCCAACTGTGTGAGTTATCCTTGGGTTGCTTCCTTAGTAGGGGGTAACATTGGATGGGTTTGTTTGAAGTTATCTTTCAGTTGGTTACTATACGCGATCTTATCTTCTTTCTGTTAGCCGGAAGTTGTAGTGTTGTCTCTGTAGTTGGTTAGAGCAGCCCGCCGCAGCTATTATATCACCTATTCTTCCGTTGAACCCAGAGCATCCGTGCTTGTGTTGACGGGTAACTCTTTTGGTGAAGTGTGAGTCTTACTTGCCAGTACTTGGATGTACTGACCCCTTTGGGGCTGTGGTTTACGCAGACTACGATTTCGAGGATCCCCAGGGAGGCTACTTCGTGGAGTTCGACGAGACTGCAGACGAGTAGATAGCGGACCCGGGCAGGATCCGTGAGTACGTGGATGGGCTTCGTCTTCTTTTATTCCCGGCTTCTTAAGCCTATTTGGATTTGTCTGTACTCAGACGCTTGATTGCTTCCGCTGTGATGTAATGATGATATGTTGGGACATGTGTCCTCTGGATGTTTGTATTTGCTATTCTCTGCCCTAGTGAGGGCCAGTTGCAACTTATTTCCATCTTTTGTGTCTTAGAGATATGTTGTGGTATCATTCCGTTTAACGCGGTTGACGTACCATGTGTGAATGGCTGAAGTACGTCAATGGTAGTATCTTGATCTCTATGGGATAGTTTACATCGACGATGGAAAAGCAGAGTTTGGTTGTCGCACATAAGTGCTGGCCTACTCGTAAGAGGATGCGGGAGCAGTTAGGCCCCGTAATCCAAGCATCTGCTTTCCAGTTCGGCCCGGTGAGTATCCCCTAGAAGTCAGGGTGCGACAAATGGTATCAGAGCCTGTCTGCCTGTAGGATCCCTTTTACTGGTCGCAGTTTGAGTCTAGAAACTATTTTGTAGCTATATAGGAAAAATGAAACGTGAGAGTAGGAATTCTGTTCTTTTTCTTCTTTTCCCCACCCACCCTTTCTTTTTTTGGTAAGGAAGTGCAACGTTGATTTTTCCCTTCTCATCTAAACTGTTCAAGTTAGGATTTCACGTATCCGGGGTTTTCCGTAGTACCTTAGGAGTTTTGGTCTAGTGTTTCCCGATGTTGCTTCGATATCCTGTTCTTCTCAAGAACCTTTTCGTCCGTTGAAATCTTGTTGTTGTTTTCCACTTCAATCCTTCTACCGGCGTCTAATCAAAAATTCCCAAATCATCTGCAGATGGATCTCAGGTTCTACCGGCAGGTGGTTCGTATGACTCGTTGCGAGAGCACCGCCGGTTATCCGGAGACGCTGAGAGACATGGTCACCTATCTGGGGTTCAGTTGGGCACCAGAGTACCAGGTCTACGAGCACCAGCGAGAGTTCGAGCAGACCTACTACCGGGCTATCGTCTACATTCTGTCAGATGATGGCAGGAGCATAGTCCACCGCTACGAGGCAGTAGGTTCCACAGTGGATATGGCAGTGCAGCAGGCAGCTTATGTGAGTCTCACTGTCCTTCGTGCTGACTACTGGGGATTTGATGATTCCATCTATCGCCACATCCCCCGTGGTTACATTACGTCGGAGGGAGCTCACTTCACTCTTTACGACAACCTAGATGCTTATGAGCATGATAGCTCCAGGATGCACACCACAGCTCAGTTCGTGAGGCATAGTGACGCAGTTGCCACCACACTAGCTCAGGAGTTGGCTTCAGTCAGGGAGCAGCTCTACCTTGCTTTGACGCGTCTGGCGACTTACACCACAGATTTTGTTGGAGACGAGCGCTTTGCGCGTTTCGATCAGTCAGTTGGTCTTCGTCTGCCAGATGCTGGAGGTTACGAGCCGATCAGAGGTCCACTTCTCAACCTTGGTGCTGGTTACAGTGGAATTCCTCGCTTTGGAGCACAGGGAGAGGACGCTTTCTACTTCACCACACCGAGAGTCGCTCTCAGAGCAGTTCCGATCTACGTGGATCGTCGTTCTACTTACTTCCGTGAGCGTGCTCCTCACCGTACCTCTCGCCGTACTCCTAGACGCCGTCCTGCGTGATGAGCATGGGAGTACCGATGTATCCATTCCTAGCTATGTTTAGTTATCCTTTCGTATTCGAACCATTTATGGTGTGTTGGATATTCTGATGTATTTGAACATGTGATGATGTACCTGTTGGTTATCTATTCATGCGTCGGAATAATCTCTCTTTCGGTTGCTAAGTTTATCCCTTCCTATTGTTGTGCTAAAATGCATTTCCATTCAGGATGCCTCCAACTAGGAACAACATGCCTGAGCCACCGCCAATTGGGGAACTGTTGACTCAGATGACCCAAGTGATGACGCAGATGGCCCAGTTCCAGGCTAATCAGCAAATCCACCAGAATACTCAGCGAGTTAGTATCAAGGAGTTCCTCAGTCTGGGCCCAAGAGCGTTCGTAGCCACACGCGAGCCTCTGGACGCCGATGACTGGATCCGTGAAATAGCCAGGGCTCTGGACATTGCACATGTAGCCGAGGAAGACAAAGTCAAGTATGCCTCCTACCTACTGAAGGGTCAGGCAGCTTCGTGGTGGGAAAACTACCAGGCTATGAGAGCTGGCATTCCTATCACCTGGGGCTGTTTCAAGGATGCATTCCTGAAGCACCACATTCCAGATGGTCTCATGGAAAGGATGCGTGAAGAGTTTTGCTCCCTCAAGCAAGGCAAGCTGGACGTCATCAGCTATCAGAGTGAGTTCAATCGCCTCGCTCGATACGCTGGAGACGAGGTGTCCACAGAAGCTAAGAAGATGGCAAGGTTCCGCAGAGGTTTTAACCCGGAACTCAAGTACGCTCTCACAAATGTCAAGACCAAAGACTTCAAGGAGCTCGTGAACACCGCGCTCAATGAAGAGAATGGGCGCAAGGCGTTCGAAGAGTCTTGCAAGCACTCGCGTGAGGGTGGTTCCTCCTCCAACATGACCACCCCTCCGCAGAAGCGCCGCATCTGGGTGCCAAATGGTGCTGTCACTAGGGCTCCATACGCCCAAGCTTCTCCAGGCTTCGCTCCCCGCCCACCCAACCCAGCTCATATGCATGGTCAGAGGGTTCCAATGGGGCAGCCAAGGCCAGGTCCTCCTCGTGTCGTCACTTGCTTCAAGTGCAAGGAGACGGGACACTACGCTGATAAGTGCACGCAGAGGCAGCTACCTCCACCACCACCTCGCCCCAACACCAACCAGGCAATGGTGCGCGCTCCCCCGCACAAGGCCTTCAACTCCAACAACAGGCCTGTCGGGAGGACCGCAAGGGTGAACCACGTCAAGATTGACAAAGCTGAGGAAGCTCCTGACGTCGTTCTCGGTACATTCCCCGTAAACTCTTATCCAGCTAAAGTGTTGTTTGATACCGGAGCATCACATTCTTTCATGTCAAAGATCTTTGCGACAACAATAAAACTCCCCTTTGTTGGTTTGGGTTCCCCGCTAGTAGTAAACTCTCCTGGAGCAACTATGCAAACTTCTAAAATCAGTCACAGAAATCAAATTCTAATTAAAGGCCACATATTCCTTGCTTCTCTCATACTACTTGGCAATTCTGACATTGATGTCATTCTTGGTATGGATTGGTTGAAGGCCAATGAAGCAAAAATTGACTGTGCTCAAAAGTCAATAACTCTCTTCCACCCTTCTGGCTAGATAGTCTATTCTCCACATGAATCAGGTTCCATTCAGCTATACACACTCGATGCAAAACCTCTACCTCTACTCGAAAATGTTCCGGTGGTTTGTGAATTTCCTGACGTCTTTCCAGAAGAATTGCCAGGAATGCCTCCGGACAGAGCAGTTGAGTTCGTGATCGAGCTTGAACCAGGTACTGCTCCAATCTCTAAGCATCCATACAAGATAGCTCCTCCTGAACTAAAATTGTTAAAGGAGCAAATCGATATGTACATGGACAAAGGTTACATTCAACCTAGTTCCTCGGCTTGGGGTTGCCCAACTCTGTTTGTTGCCAAGAAGGACCAAACAAAGAGACTCGTTGTTGACTATCGTCCTCTTAACGAGAAAACAATCAAAAACAAATATCCAATTCCTCGTATCGATGATATTTTTGATCAACTTGCTGGAGCCTCAATATTCTCAAAGTTGGACTTGAGGATGGGTTACCATCAAATAAAGATCAGAAAGGAAGATATTCCAAAGACAGCCTTCACCACTCGCTACGGTCTATATGAATACACCGTCATGTCCTTTGGTCTCACCAATGCACCGGCGACCTTCTCTCGACTCATGAATTCTGTCTTCCATGAATACCTCGACAAGTTCGTTGTGGTATATCTTGATGATATTCTTGTCTACTCAAAATCTGAGGAAGAGCATGAAGAACATCTTCGTCTCACTCTCATGAAACTCCGCGAGCACCGTCTCTACGCCAAGTTCTCCAAGTGTGAGTTCTGGATTTCAGAAGTGGTTTATCTTGGTCATGTCATCTCTGCCAAGGGCATAGCCATTGATCCAGAAAAGGTTAGAGCAATTGTTGATTGGAAACCTCCCAAGACGGTGAAGCAAGTCAGAAGTTTTCTTGGCTTGGCTAGCTATTGCCGTCGTTTCGTCCAAAACTTCTCCAAGATTGCCAAACCTCTCACTGATCTCACAAAGAAGGACAAGAAGTTCGTTTGGTCTCCACAATGTGATGAAAGTTTCAATCTCCTCAAAACTAAACTCACTTCTACAACAGTTTTGGTTGGCCCAGATCCTACCAAACCTTTCCAAATATTCTGTGATGCATCTCTCCAAGGCCTAGGAGCAGTTCTTATGCAAGAACGTCAAGTTGTGGCCTATGCTTCACGTCAGTTGAACCCACATGAGCAAAATTATCCCACTCATGACCTTGAACTCGCAACAGTTGTGTTTGCCCTCAAGAAATGGAGACAATACTTGTTGGGTAACCGCATTGCAATCTTTTCCGATCATAAGAGTCTGAAATACATCTTCACTCAACCAGATCTAAACCTCAGGCAAAGGAGATGGATTGAAAAGATCAAAGACTTCGATCTTACCATTTCTTACACTCCAGGCAAGGCTAATGTTATGGCCGATGCTCTCAGTCGCAAATCCTATTGCAATAATCTCATGATCATGGAAAGCCAACCTCCTCTTCATGAAGAATTCCAGAAGCTGAACCTTGGTCTTGTTCCTCAAGGCTATCTTGCAAGCTTGACAGCTAGTCCAACTCTCGAGGACAAGATTCGTTCTGAACAACTTCGTGATGCTGAAATCAAGAAAATGGTAGAGCATATCAAAGAAGGCAAGGATAAGTTCAAGTCCTTCTCAATTGATGACAAGGGAGCTGTGTTCTTCGAAGGACGCATTGCAGTTCCTCAAATTCAAAGTCTCAAAGATATCATTCTCAAGGAGGCTCATGAAACTCCTCTCTCCATCCACCCTGGAAGTACAAAGATGTACCAGGATCTCAAAACACTCTATTGGTGGCCTAGCATGAAACGTGAAATTGCTCAATACGTTTCTGAATGCGACGTTTGTCAACGTGTTAAGACAGTTCATCAGAAAACAGCCGGTCTTCTCCAACCTCTCAAAATCCCTGAGTGGAAGTGGGACATGATTGAAATGGACTTCGTGACTGGTTTTCCAAAGTCCAAGAGGGGCAACGATGCAATCTTCGTTGTCATTGATCGTCTCACTAAAGTAGCTCACTTCTTTGCTGTCAAAGAGACAATTTCAGCTAGCCAGTTAGCAGAACTCTACACAACAAAGATTGTTCCTCTTCATGGTGTTCCATTGGAAATAAGCTCAGACCGTGGAAGCATATTCACTTCTCATTTCTGGAAGAGTTTCCAAGATGCATTGGGCACCAAACTTCTGTTCAGCATAGCTTATCATCCTTAGTCTCAAGGGCAAGTCGAAAGAGTCAATCAGATTCTCGAGGATATGCTCAGAGCATGTGGTCTCTCCTTTGGCATGAAATGGGAGGAATGTCTTCCATATGCTGAATTCTCCTACAACAACAGCTTCCAGGCAAGCCTAGGCATGGCACCATTTGAAGCACTCTATGGCCGCAGATGCAGGAGTCCAATCAATTGGTCTGGAGCTGGTGAACGTTCACTCTTAGGTCCTGACATTGTTAAAGAGGCCGAAGAGAAAGTTCGCATCATTCGTGACAATCTCAAGATTGCTCAGTCTCGTCAGAAGAGCTACTATGACAGCAAGCACAGGGATATGATTTATGCACCTGGTGACAAAGCATATCTCCGTGTAACTCCCCTCAGAGGCACTCATCGTTTTGGTGTGAAAGGAAAGCTTGCACCAAGATACATTGGTCCTTTCAACATTCTCTCAAGGCGTGCAGAAAATGCTTATCGTCTTGAACTTCCAGAAAAACTAGCCAAGGTGCACGATGTGTTTCACGTGTCACAGCTCAACAAGTGTTTCAAAGATCTAGATCGTGCAGTTGATCATGATTCTATTGAACTGCAAGATGATCTCTCTTATGAGGAGCACCCTGTTCGTATTCTCGATGAGACCGAGCGTAAGACTCGACACAAGAGCACCAAGTTCTTGAAAGTGCAATGGTCTCATCATTCCGATAAAGAGGCAACATGGGAGACCGAAGAGGATCTTCGCAAGAAGTATCCGGACCTTTTCTCTTCTCAGTAAGGAATCTCGGGGCGCGATTCCTTCAAGGGGGGGGGGCGTTTTGTAACATCCCAAGTATGAAAAACTTACCCTTAGAATGTTTTGTTTCTTGTTTATTAAAGTTTTGCATCATGTCATCATACTCATTGATTTGTTTGCATGTGTTTTGCATCTGGTTCCAATTGTTTTCTATTTCAAATTCAAACCAATTTTCAAATGCTTTGTTCATACTTGTTATGTTACAACTTTCCAAATAAAAGGTTCAAATAAAACTCCCATTTGTTTCCATGAAAAATAAAAAGCTCAACTATTAAATTGTTCTTTAATATTCCACTTAATACAAATTGCATTCAAAATTCAAATCCAATTGCAATTTACAAACAACAACCTTTTGGAATTAATGATAATTATACAACAATTCTAAACATTTGTTCCATTTAAACTTTAGGGTTCACCCTATTTAAATCTTGTTTCAAATATTTCACTTAATAATAAAATTCATCCAAATTTGAATTAATTCACAAACAACATTTTATTGTGAATCTTTTGAAAACAAAACTTGGCAAGTTGTTAACATTACATAATTAATCAATACCAAATTTATTCTAAAATTTTCCAACATCCAAAACCTTTCTATTTTCTTCCTATTCCATTTCAGAAAAAAAAACTAACAGAAGAAAAATAAAAAAGGAAAAAACGCTCACAGCGGAGGGGAGCACACACGGCCCATCCCACTTTCTTTCCTCCCTCGGCCCGATACCCCTTCGCACCCCCCTCCTCTTTCTTCCCCGCATACGGCAGAGCATCGAGCGGCGCCACGTCGACGCCGTCGCGAGCAGACGGCCGTGCGCAGCCCCTGCACCCTATAAGACCTACCCCCTAGGCCCCTGCGCAGCCCTAGCTACCTACCCACCCTACCTACCTCGCGCCGCCGCCGTTTCCTCCCTCTCTGCCGGCGATCCACCTCTCTGAAGCTCACCGCCACCGAGCCCCTCTCTGAATCCACCATGACCGCCGCCGTTGCCGTGCTCCACCTTCCAACTTAGCCGCGGGAATCGCACCGCCGCAGCTTCCTCGTCGTCGTCGACACCCCAGCGTGCACGGAGGGAGTCCACAGCGCCGCCGCCGTCCGTGTTGTTGCCGCCGGTGACGACCACCACCCCGAGCCGCTGCTACCTCCACCACGACAGTGAGCACGCCATCCCTCTCCTCCTTCCTCTCTGGCGCGAGCCCACGCACTATGCACACCGCAACACCACTCCAACACCCACGCGCACCAAGCACGACAGCAGCCGCGGTGATCGCCGCCGGCCACCGCTCTGTCCTGTCAAAGTTCAGAAATTTTTTTGTCAGTTAAAATTTCAGTTTCGAAACTGAACTATTACCTCGTTGCGCATGCGCTACTGACAAGAACGAATCGATCACCGCACTGGTTGCAGCACTTGCGCGCGCGCAGCGGGGCGCAGGTTCGAGTCCTGGCGCCCGCGGAATAAACCCAACATTTTGTTTTGCTGGGCAACTGACAGGCGTGGCCCACCTGTAAGTGCCTCTGTTGCCACCTGTGCTGCCACGCAGCCGTTGGGCCCTCTGCCAGTGGCATTGGCTAGCCACTGCGGAGTAACAAAGGTTTTTCTGCCTTTTTTTCAAATTAACTCCTTTTCAATTACAGATTGGTCCTCAAATTTGAAATGCTAATAACTTTTATTTCACAACTTCAATTAAAACAAATAAAATATGTTTGCTGCACCAAATTAAATTATCTATCTATTTAAACCATTTGTATTCTGTTTTGAATAATTCAAATGCATTCAAATTTCAAATTCAAACAATTCATTTCCAATTTGAATAATTGCATAACTAATTCATACTTAATCCAAATAACATAAATAAAATATGTTTTCCATGCTAAATTAAACCACCTATCCAAATATAAATTTTGTTTCATGTTTTGAATAATTAAAATTGCTTAAATAATTTAAACCTTGTTTAAATCATTTAAATTTGCTAAATTCATAACTTGCTCAACTTAAATTATTTTTGAACAAATAAAATATGTTTTCAAACCAGAAAAACATAATCTATTAAAATATGAATTTTATTTAATGTTTTGAACAAATAAAATTCAAATAATATCCACACTTGAATTAATTCCAATTAAAACTTGTTTAATCTTGTTTAATTCATAATTAAATCATTGTAATTCCTTTTTCAATATTTGAAACATGTAATCCACCTAAAATTCTGTGCTCTAATCAATTATGAACTTTGTCATCTGTTTTGAACAACTTAACTTGATGAAAACAACCAATGCTTGAGTAACTCCTTTAAGAAGCAAATTCTCATAACTTAATAAACAATTTCCCAAACTTGGTAAACCATATCAAATTGTTTTCCTTTGTTGTTTCCTTTTGTTTACATCATGCATGCATCATGCTAATGAACTTCCACCTGATAATCAATTGTAGATCATTTGCTTCAACCTTAACCATGTGCATCCATATGCACTTCAAATTGCATATGGGTCCATTTAAATTGGGTTAACATGTTAACTAGTTTATTCTGATGCATCCATTTAATTGACATGCATCATCCCATGTTTGTGCACTATGCCATGTTATTGATTGCCCGTCTTCCTTCGTTGTTTGTTTTTGCTTCTTCTCGATTAGACGACGACGTTGAGACAGACGAGGTTTACGACACCACTACCGAGGACTTAGCTCAGTACCAGGCTGCTGAGCTTGCAGGCAAGTTATCACTCACATGAAACATTGAGTTCATTTCCACACTGGTTACCGATACTATCCATTTGTCTATTCTTGCTAGCCCTATGTATCGTTGCTTGTTCTCCGAACCTATCACATGATATCCTGAACCCTGATATTGCCTCACCTCCACACCTATAACCCCTTGTTTGTTGCCTTAGTCTTACCTAGCATGCTTAGGGTTGCTTGTGCTTGAGTCTGTTGTCCGTTACTTCTTTTACTCTATCTTATTTATGTTCTATTGGGCTCGGTGTTTAATCAATCAACCTGTTAATGCTATGGGTAATAATAATTTGATGATAAGGCACCGGCAGGAGCCCCGGCGTGGTTTTGAGGCCTGCTAGTGTCGACCCTAATAGGAAAAGGTTCTTGTCTACCGATCCATGATGAGCGCACTAACCGCATGTGGGAAGCGTGTATGGGCGCCCCCCTCAATTTGACTCGATTCGCATCTCGTCCAAATCGCCGCACTTAGTTCGGGCTTTCCATTTGCTGCACGCATATGCAGGTACGAACCCGAGGCCAGGGTGGAATTTTTGTAGTCGGCATTTAGGGCGGCGTGGTCTTCCAGTGCTATGAGGGTCCCCTTTTCTTCGGGGGCTCGATTAGCCGCGCACGCACAGCACGTGGTGCTTTGGGCTTGATGCGAAGAAGGGTTGAGTTGTGTTGAGTGCCTCGCTTGGTGGGTTTGATTCCCGTCTGGCGGGATATTCTTACGTGTACGGCTACATTGGTGCATCCCTGCAGGGTTAAATCTTCTCGAGAAGCCGTGTTGTCCGCGGTTATGGATGACTTGGTGAAAGTACTGGCTAACAAGTACTCAGAACAACTTATACCTAACTAATACTAATTTGACTAGTAATAGGCTTATTGACGCAATAACTTGATCCATCACTAATCCAACTGTGTGAGTTATCCTTGGGTTGCTTCCTTAGTAGGGGGTAACATTGGATGGGTTTGTTTGAAGTTATCTTTCAGTTGGTTACTATACGCGATCTTATCTTCTTTCTGTTAGCCGGAAGTTGTAGTGTTGTCTCTGTAGTTGGTTAGAGCAGCCTGCCGCAGCTATTATATCACCTATTCTTCCGTTGAACCTAGAGCATCCGTGCTTGTGTTGACGGGTAACTCTTTGGTGAAGTGTGAGTCTTACTTGCCAGTACTTGGATGTACTGACCCCTTTGGGGCTGTGGTTTACGCAGACTACAATTTCGAGGATCCCCAGGGAGGCTACTTCGTGGAGTTCGACGAGACTGCAGACGAGTAGATAGCGGACCCGGGCAGGATCCGTGACTACGTGGATGGGCTTCGTCTTCTTTTATTCCCGGCTTCTTAAGCCTATTTGGATTTGTCTGTACTCATACGCTTGATTGCTTCCGCTGTGATGTAATGATGATATGTTGGGACATGTGTCCTCTGGATGTTTGTATTTGCTATTCTTTGCCCTAGTGAGGGCCAGTTGCAACTTATTTCCATCTTTTGTGTCTTAGAGATATGTTGTGGTATCATTCCGTTTAACGCCGTTGACGTACCATGTGTGAATGGTTGAAGTACGTCAATGGTAGTATCTTGATCTCTATGGGATAGTTTACATCGACGATGGAAAAGCAGAGTTTGGTTGTCGCACATAAGTGCTGGCCTACTCGTAAGAGGATGCGGGAGCAGTTAGGCCCCGTAATCCAAGCATCTGCTTTCCAGTTCGGCCCGGTGAGTATCCCCTAGAAGTCAGGGTGCGACAACTACCGAGGGCATTTTCATCGACTATTGTACTCTTAGGCGGTTAAGCCCTTAGTAAGAGCCGAAGCTCTGATACCAATTGAAAGTGCACTAAGGTCAACTAGAGGGGGGGCGAATAGGTTGACTACCAATTTTTCTTTTCTTTTCCTTTTAGTGGGGCTAAACAAGATAAGATAAGGTTCTCTAGATGTGCATCTAGGTGAGCAACCTATTTGGACAAGATAATATGCGCAACGGAAGTAAAGCGTAAGGTAGTAAGACAAACAACAAGTGTAAACAAGGAGACAAGGATATCATTCCCGTAGTTCCTTCTCCAAGAGAAGTACGTCTACGTTGGAGAGGTGGGGGGCCACCTAGGCACTCCTCAATAGCACGGTTGTGCAGACCTTGTTCTCCTTGAGCTTCTCCGGTGAGGGAGATTCTCGTTTCCACTATGAGGTCGACTTGAAGGCGTTGACCAAACCTTTACAAGGGCTCGAGGTCACTCCACAAGATGGATGGAGGCTCTCAAGCAATCCGTAGCTTCTTGCAACAAGGTGGAAACTACAAGCACACTATCTACTAAGGTTTCTAGGCCTCAATTAGGATTCTAGATCTACTAGGTTGTGGTGGATGGATTTGAAATTCCTTTTGTGGAAGTGTGGATCTAGGCCTCCTCTAGCTCTCCACCAAGTATGGGAGTGATTGGGTGGACGGAGTGGGAGATCTAGGTGTATGAAGCTTTCATTAATGGCTAGGAGAGAGAATGGGAGAAGCTTAGCATTTATGAGGAAGGGGAAGGGGTATTTATACCCCTTCATTAAATGGCCGTTGCAGTCCAGGAGCTCCGGAGGCTCCGGTGGTTTCACCGGAGGCTCCGGTGGGCTTCTATCAATTGCGCTGCAGCGCAGCACACCTGTTCATCTTTGTATGGCCAAGGGATGGAGGCTCCGCCCACCGGAGCTGCACCGGAAGCTCCGGTGGAGCCTCCGCTCGTATGCAACAGAAGCTGTTTTTGGCGGAGCCCCCACCAGAGGCGCACCAGATGCCATTTGCACAGGGGCCAGGTGGGGCCATCGGAGCTCCACCGGAGGCTCCGGTGGAGCCTCCGCTCTTATCCAACAGAGCAAGGATTTGGCGGAGCCTCCACCGGAGGCGCACCGGATGCCACCCGTGCACGGGCCCCGATTTGGAAATGGCGGAGGCTCCGGTGGAAGTACCAGAGGTTCCGCCCAGGCCTCCGCTCGTATGCACCATAGGGAGGTTTGGTCGGAGCCTGCACCGAACCCACACCGGAGCCAGGCGGAGCCTCCGGTGGATTCACCTGAGCCTCCGCTCCTGTGCAGAAACTGCTCCCTTGGTTTCTTTCTCCTAGCCCTTTTCATTTAAACCGAACACTCGGCCCATAGAGTTAGTGAACTTGATTAACCTGGGAATTTTCATATATCAAACAAACATTAGACCAAATAGATATGTTGTCATATAATTATCAAAACGGACGATGATCTTTCAGTTGTTCATGATAGTACCGAGTGATGCATCATTTAGCACCGTGATGGTATGATCCTGGAAGTAATGCTTGAGCTTTCTGGCTGTGAGCACCACGCCATACGCGAGTTTCTGGTAGTGAGGGTATCGCTGTTTGCACGGCGACATCACCTCCCTGATGTAATATATTGGCCGCTGAACTCTGTATGCATTTCCCTCCTATGGACGCTTGACTACGATAACTGTGCTGACGACTTCGTTTGTTGCGGCTAGGTAGAGGTACATGGGTTCTTTCTCCTATGGCGTTGCTAAGACGCGCTTGCTCTGTAGTACTTGCTTCAGATCGATGAACGCATTTTTTGCTTCGGGTGTCCACTCGAACTTATCTGTTTTCTTCAGCAGCTTGTAGAAGGGCAATTGAAAGTGCATGGTGCCCCCATATGTGGTTTTGGTAATTAATGACAATCCTTATGAATTAATGTTTGCATTGAGTTATCCTTGTAGATCTTGTCCATAGGAAATAATGGAGTTCATGTGTTGAACTCTATTAGCTTCCTTGATGGCCATTGTTATATTCAAGGATTTATATGAAGAATGGTCATGGTTTGAGTTGAGCTTATTGCTAGTGTGTCTTGAAGAAAAGTATTAGGTTATCCTTCATGGTTATCTTCAAGACATCATCATTTGAAGTGAGAATAAAAGATACAAGGTTGATTAAGCTAGTGATCAACACACAAAGCTACAAGATTACCAAGTGGGATTGTGTATCTCATGGTATGGTAAGCAATTGTAAATATAGCTTTGTGATCTAACCCATATATGTGTGTGTAGAATCTCTATGTGTGGCTAGGTATCTTTCCATGGGCATGAACAAAAAGGAAGATTTCATATATCCCATGGTCTATGTCATCGCCAAGCGGTGTTCGTCACCTAGCTTGACGTGGAAGCACAAGTGAAGCATCTAGAAGAAATACTATGCTTGATGCTTGCCACCCTTTCGGAGTTTGTGGCCTCGTTAATATTTTCCATTAAGGGCCTCTCCCATAATGGTGTACGGGTCAGCTATCCTCTCCCATAGTGGTGTATGGGGGGTCAACTTGCAAGTCTTCATCCAGCGGAGCATGTGCTAGCAAGCACGATCAAGAAAGAAGATCCAACTTGAGAGAGTCAAGATCGTCATCATCTAGCTCAATTGGATTGCGCAAGGCAAAGGTATGAATTATATAGGGTTTCTATTATACCGGTCTCATTATGCTAGTTGGGAGACCGGATTATAGGATAGATAACTGTACTATCAAGAGGGGCTCTTGAATGCATATCTTGATCGTATCTATCGTAGAGAGCTCAAACCTTTGCATACTTGGCATCATACTTCTTGGTTCTTATTTGGGTTTTCTCCATGTAAGGCTTTAGATCTTGTCATGTTCTTCATGTCAAGCTCAAGTTCAACTAAGTTGGATTTTGTATGAAAAACTTATCGCATTTTTGTTGTTGGAGGTTTCTACCGGTTGTCCTTTATTGATAGGACAAATCTTTCATCATTTGGTTTTATATTAACATTTTTTAATATGATGTATCTCTTCATATTCTTTTAGTGCTCGTCGTTGCGATTTCAACGAGCCCAAGAACATAAAAAACGGAGTCCGGACGCAAAAGTTACGACCGTTTTCATATCGGGTGTTCTGCAGTTGTTTCCAGCACCGGAGGTTCCGGTGCTGGCTCCGCCGGAAACCCTTTCGGGATGATGTTGGCGGAGCCTCCGGTGAAACCACCGAAGGTTCCAGTGCCTGGGGCAGTTTACCAGCCTTTTTGGTGTTCTAACTCATCCGGGGGAGGAGGTTCCGGTGGTTTCACCGGAGGTTCCGCCGCTGCGCGATTTTGCCTACAACGGTTGGATATTTGGGTGACCTATTTAAGGGGCCTTCTTCCCCAATGGTTCCCTAACCTTTTGGGCAAGTTTGACCTCCATTGTTGACCTCCAAAATCTTTCTATCTCTCAATCCCTTCAATGATTCTTGCTTCCACTTAAGGGAAAAGAGAGAGAGGAGATCTAGATCGACCACTTCACCAATATATACCTACTCTTTGTGAGGGGAACCTATTGGATCTAGATCTAGGGATTCATTTGTTGTTTTCCTTGTTCTTCCTCCTTCCTCCCTCCATAGCATTAGTTGCTTTGGTGGGATTTGGGAGAGAAGTTCTTGACCACTTTTTGTGTTCTTGACATTGCATTAGGTGCATCGATTTGAGTTCCCCACGAGATTCGTGAAAGAGAAGTTCGTGAGCTTGTTACTCTTGGGTGCTTGGACACCGGAGAGATTGTTCCTCTTGGGTGTATTGAGCACCCTAGATGGTTAGTGCTTGGGGCTTCCAACTTGTTGCAAGGAGCTTTGTTGAGAGCCTCCAATTGAGTTGTGGAGATAGCCTCAACCCCGTGTAAGGTTTGGTCAACACCTTCAAGTCGACCTCATAGTGGAAACGAGCATACCCCTCACCGAAGAAGCTCAAGGAGAATAAGGTGTGCACATCCGTGCTATTGAAGAGCGCCTAGGTGGCTCCCCACCTCTCCAACGAAGACGAACTTACCTTGGGAAGGAACTTTGGTAATCACACCGGTGTCTCCTTGTGCTTCGGTTATTTCTGTACTCTAGCTCGTTACTTATGCATTTACCTTTGTGATAGCCATCATGCTTGAAGTCATCTATCTTGCTATCTCATACTTGTATATCATGCCTAGCATAAGTTATTGATGCACATAGGTAAACCTAGCTTGCATAGGTTTTGTGCTTGATAAATTAAACGCTAGTTTTATTCCGCATTTACTCAAGCCTAAACCGTAATTATTTTAAAGCGCCTATTCACCCCCCCTCTAGGCGGCATCCTCATAATTTCAATTGGTATTAGAGCCAGGGCTCTCATTATTAGGCTTCAACGCCTTGAGAGTAATGATGTCGCTTAGTGAATTAGTGCACGATCCCACATTTCATTTCGATGGCACAAACGATGATGTTTGGAAATTTCGCATGCTTATTTATTTTCGGGTCATGGACCCACATATGGAGCAAATTGTAGAGATGGGGTTTTCTTCTCCAAAGGATCTTCAAAATCCAACTTTAGAGGAAGAGAAAAACTTATCTCTCGATGCTCTTGCTATTTATGCGTTTTTTCTTCTTGTGAGCCTTGTAGTTATTAAATCACTCTTTCCTATCAAGAATGCTCATGAGTTATGGACAAATCTTCAAGATAAATATGGTGTGTCCAATGTTGGAGAAGATGATTGTTATCCCTCCACTTCCGGTCGTGATGTGTTCTCAACTTCTTCTACTTCACCAACATGTGGTAAGACACAAACTAATGAGATGGTGAGTAGTGATAGTCTTTGCAATAATGATAGTGAGCTTATTATTGATGATCCTTCATCTCTATCTTATTGTCATGCCTAATATTTGGACTTAAACACAACTAGAACAAAAAATGTTTTACATGCTTGTGTTGATAGTCTTTGCATATCATCTCGACATTGCTTGACTAAATCTCATGATGATATGCTTGCTTTATCTTGTTCCCATCATAAAAATGATTGTGTTTCCTCTAGTATTTGTATGGCTAACAATGTAAAGGAAACCCAACTCTCTGTGGAACCCAAAATGATTGTGTTGCCTCAAGTAATGATCTATCATCATCTACCACCTTTTGCCTCATGGCCAAGGATTCAAAGGTATCTTCCACTTTGAACCCCAATATATTTTATGATGATAGTAGTGATGATGATGTTGGTAAGGAGGTTGATGACGAGTCTAAGAAATTGGGCTTATGGTTATCAAGCCTTGTTGATGATACCAAAGAAAATGTGAATGCTCTCCTAGAACAACTTGATAAGGCTAACTCGCTTATAGATGAAAAGGAGGATATCATCGTGACTTTGGAAAGTCATAGAGGTAGTCATTCTATCAAGGACAAAGAGCTTTAAAAGGCTTTTGAGAAAGAGCGGTCCCTTAGATCTTCTCTTGAAGAGAAACTATATAGTCTAGAAGAAACATATGCTATTAGCATTTCTAAGCTCAGAAGGGGCAATGAATTATCTATTGCTCTTGCTAATGACCTCAAAGCTAAAAATGTTGATGCTTGTGCTACTAACTCTATTTCTTGTGAAGCATCCACATTAAAGGAGAATGTTGAGGTACGGGCTCAACTTGAGTTGCTAACTAGTAATTATGAGAAATTGGAAGAAACTCATGAAAAGCTATCAAGATCTAATAAGGATCTTCTAGTCTCCCATGAGAGGCTAAAGTTATCTCATCAGGATATTTTACCTAAGGTAACATCTTGTGAGCCTCATGTGGACAAAGGCACAATATCTACTCTAAATGCTATATTGCCTTGTGCTAGTCCTAATAATTCATCCTCTCATAATGTTCCCACATCTTATGATGAATTGCTTTCCTTACACTACTAGAGATTTGCTTATAGCAGTATATCCTACCACAGGCGAACAAGAAAGCCTGTGCGCCTGGGTTAATTAGCGCAGGCGAAGCGCCAGCAAGTGCGCCTGGGGTAGGACTGTTACCCCAGGCGAACAGAAACCGGAAGCGCCTGGGGTAAAGTGTGGCAGGGCCAACCACGGCCGACCCTGGCACGCTTCCTTTACCGCAGACGAATAGATTCCCAGTTCGCCTGCGGTATAACAGATACCACAGGCGAGTAAGCAACGAAGCGCCTGGGGTAAAAAGTGGACTGGGGTAGCTCCCTTTAGCGCAGGCGCACAGGTTCGTTGTTCGCCTGGGACAAAGAATAGCCTGGGGTAGCACCACTTAGCGCAGGCGCTTCCCATAGCATATTCGCCTGGGGTAATATTTGTCCCCAATATAAGTGCGTCCAGCCACCCACCACCACCCCTATCCACCCCACTCACTCACTCACTAGTCCAAACTCGAGCCATTAGTGCTCCTAGCTCAATCCCCCATACCCCTCCACCTTTTTTAGCTAATTTAACCAATCATGTTTGTTATATTTTAGCTAGTATGCTACCCCACTTTCCCTCTTCCAAATCTCTCCACTAGATATACTAACCGGACACTAGATCTCACCACAAATGCACCACTAGCTACTTCTAGATCTATCAATCTCTTATCGGTCGTCTCTTCGGTGATCTTCGACGTCGTCATCGCGTCTATATATTTTGCATTGTGTGTCATCTTAATAGGTGCGTGGGATTGGTCGGTGGATGAGAATTCGTTCTCTTTTTCATTTTATTGTGTTGCCATGAGGATGAGTTGCCAATGTTTTGCCGAAATGTTGATTCATTTCATTTTCGGCAAATTTCTGGCGCTCCGCGTTACACCTTTTGTAGGAAGGTCATGCCGAATTTTTCCGTGAAAACCGGATCTAGTTAATGAAACCTCTCTCTCTTGCATTTTGTAGCAATGGTCATTGCGATGAGGACAAGCGTGGTGCATAGGTACGTGCGACGCGCGACGGCCGAGATGCATCGAAACAACCGCACCGAGATAGAGTGTCCGTGTCGGAAATGCAAGCTGGGGTCTTTGTTCAAACCAGATTCTGGTAATGTGGAGAAGCACCTGCTCAGGTATAGTTTCATGGAGGGCCACACTAAGTGGATGGATGACGATGAAGACGATGATAACGTCGAGACCAATTGGGCGGCGACATGTGAAGATGATCAGGAGGAGTCTGAACATGGCAATGGAGAGGACGAAGAGGCGGCTGTCCACGGAGACGACTATAATGAAGAAGAAGGGAGTCATGGTGATCAGCAACATGAAGACGAGGACATGAACACTCCGCTAACTTCAGTCGTGCGGGACCCTCATGTTCAAGATCTTCTTCTCAAGAACACGTCGACCGACGCCAGACGTAAATCTAAGATCACGCAACTAGAGATAGACTCTGCAACTCCGTTGTATGACGCAAGTCGCGGGGCGGAGGAGTCACGCTTGAGAGTAGCTCTGGATCTTCTTGAGATGAAGGCAAAACACGGATGGACCGACACAAGCATGGACGATCTTCTGCGATACCTGAAGACGCACTTACCTGAAGGGAACACATGTGCTAGTAGTCTACAGGAGGCCAAGAAAATCGTGTGCCCCCTCGATTTACCGCACACAAAATACCACGCTTGCGTCCGTGACTGCATAATTTACCGTAACGAGCACGCGGACCAGATCAAATGTCCGGTGTGCGGTGTTGATCGTTACAAGAGGGGGACGAAGAAAGCTCCTAGGAAAGTTGTGTGGTACTTTCCACTCATTCCCCGTCGGCAGCGGTACTTCGTGGACCCCAAGGAAGCAAAGCTCATGCGCTGGCACGAGGACAGAAAGAAGGCGGTGCTGAGCGATCCAGAACGTGTTGAAAAACCAGTGCTAACACACCCTTCGGATGCACGTCAGTGGAAAGCATTAGACGCATTCGATGAGGAATTCGGGAACGACCCAAGGAACATCAGGCTTGGTGCGAGCACCGACGGTCTCAATCCGTTTGGCAATCAGAGCAGCAAACATAGCACCTGGCCCGTGTTTGTATGGATGTACAACCTCCCCCCGTGGTTGTGTCTGAAGAGGAAGTACATACACATGAGTATGCTGATTCAAGGGCCGACCCAGCCAGGGAGCGATATCAACCTGTATCTCGAGTTATTGAAGGAGGAGCTAGACACGTTGTGGGAGGAAGGGGTGGAAACATGGGACGCCTTCAAAGAAGAAACTTTTCGTATGAGAGCCGCACTGATCACGACGGTGCAGGACTATCTCGGATACGGATATATTGCGTGTCAGGTGTGCCATGGACACAAGGCTTGTGTCAGGTGCATGGAATTTACCCCGTTTCTACAGCTACACAAGGATCCCGGATCTTCTAAAACCGTATACATGAGGCATCGAATGTGGCTACCACTGAACGACCCGTGGAGAAAGCGCGGAGACCTGTTCAACGGTAAAGATGAGCTCGATCTACCTCCACGCAAGAGAAGAGGAGAAGAGATCGATACTCTATTGAAGAATTGGAAAACGTGTCCTCCGTCGGGAAAGGTACAAAAGCGGAAGCGAGGAGAGAAAAAGTGTCCTCCGCCAGAAGGACCGCTCTTGGGGGTATGGAAAAGGAGGTCCGTGTTTTGGGACTTGCGGTACTGGCCAATCCTCGGAGTGCCTCACTGCCTTGATGTCATGCATATCACGAAGAATGTGTGTGAGAGCTTGCTTGGCACCCTGTTCAACATGCCAGATAGGATCAAAGACGGGCCAAAATCAAGATACGACCTGATGGCCCTGAATATCAGGAGCGAGCTTCACTTACCGCCTTATACGCGTGAACAGACGGAGGAGGACGAGGATGGGGTGGAGGAGATGGACGACCGCAAGCGGAAAACGGCTAAGAAACACCAAACTCACCGCCTGAAACCCTCTTGCTTCACTCTAAGCCCCGACAAGCTCGCGCAAATATTCACATGCCTCCTCGGAGTGAAATTTCCCTTAGGTTACGCGGGGCTGATAAGCAGATACCTAGACGCGGAGAAAAAAATCTTCAGCGGGATGAAGTCTCATGACTGTCACGTGATGATGACGCAGATACTTCCGGTTGCAATCAGAGGGATAATGGAACCGCACGTCCGTCAAACGCTCACTGGCCTTTGTAACTTTTTCGATGTCATCACTCGGAAGTCGATAAGCGTGAAGAAACTCGGAAGGCTGCAGGAAGAGATCGTCACCATCCTATGCGAGCTTGAGATGTATTTCCCACCTGCCTTCTTTGATATTATGGTACATCTCTTGGTCCATATCGTGGACGATATCACCAATCTTGGGCCGGCATTCTTGCACAACATGATGGCGTTAGAAAGAATGAATGGGATCATCAAATCATTCGTTCGTAATAGGGCACACCCGGATGGAAGCATTGTCCAGGGATTTCTCACCGAAGAATGCATCTCTTTCTGCAAGAATTTCCTAGGCGATGAGAAGCCAGCTGTTGGTTTGCCCGCGAACAAGCACCTTGACAGGTTCATGGGGGTAGGCCACAACACTGGCAAAAGGGTAATGGACGCGGACTCCTGTGGTCGGAGAGCCGACTTTGAAAGGGCCCACCTAGTAGTGTTACAACACATCGACGATGTCGACCCTTGGATAGAAGAGCACAAAACCGCGATAAAAAACAGTGCTCGCAGGCCGATGATGGAAGATGAGATATTTAGAGCACACAACTCCTCTTTCGCGACATGGTTCAAGAAGCAGATTGATGCCGATCCCCCGCCAATGACATGTGAGAAAGATAAAATTGTATTGGCCTTGTCATATGGCCCCGCGCCCAATCTGATGACTTATCAAGCATACGACATCAATGGGTACACATTCTACACGGAGGAAAGAGAAAAAAGTAGCGACTATCAAAACTCGTCTATAACGATGGAATCTTACACGGGCGAAGAGGTTAGAAGATACTACGGAAAGATCGAGGAAATCTGGGAGCTTGACTACGTTGGGGTAAAGCTGCCGATGTTCCATGTCAGATGGGCTACAAACGTCACGAAAGAAGACGAATATTTCACCACTATGTCGATGTCTGAAGCCAACAAACCCAAGTCCAAGAACCCCACCGCGCAAAATGAGCCCTGGGTATTGGCTAAGCACGTGGAGCAATGCTTCTTCATAACCGACCCGGCAAAGCCTAGTCGTGTTGTCGTAAGGAGAGGAAAAAGGGCCCTCGTCGGAATGGATGGAGTCGCCGATGAGAAGGACTTCGACGGCTTAGTCGGAGACTCGATGATGGAAGAACCCGGTGAAGACGATGCACCATACACCACAAGAAGAAGCAGGACCACACTACCTAGGGCAGGTCTTCCATTCACAAGAAGAAGTCACAATATGGCGGTCACGTATTCAACATCGACCAAGAAAGGCAAGACTAATATTGTGACGAAAGGTTGAGAGAGGGAAATACTCGCGATATAACATGCTAATAGCTATATGTACAATGTGTTTTTAGAGAGAAACACTTGCGGTATCTCGCTAAACCAATCTATTTACGCTCGATGCGACATTAATTTTTTTTTGCACATGTTAACTTTCATATGTATGTATTTTTTAAGTGAAAACCAACGTGGGGGAGCCACATATTATAGCATTCGTATTGCTCGATGTGTCCCAGGCCGCGGGGCTGTGTAATTTAGAAAATCTTAGCACAGGCGCATCATCGAGAAAATGCGCCTGGGGTAATCTTTATCACAGGCGCTTTTGACAGGACATGCGCCTGGGGTAATGCCATGTGGGACCGCGCAAACCAAAATCCTACGAAATTTAGCGCAGGCGCATTATCTAGGTAACGCGCCTGCGGTGCCGCAGGCCTTTAGGACCGGTTTGTATCACAAACCGGTCCTAAAGGCCTGCGGCCATTTGTTGCGGGTAGGTAGGGGGCCCAGAGGACAGATCCTTTAGAACCGGTTGGTACGACAAACCGGTCCTAAAGGCCATGAGGCCATTTGCGGCAGGGTGTGGGGCCCAGTGGACAGATTCTTTTCGAACCGGTTGGTACCACAAACCGGTCCTAAAGGCCATGAGGCCATTTGCGGCAGGGTGTGGGGCCCAGTGGACAGATCCTTTTCGAACCGGTTTGTATTAGAAACCGGTGCCAATGTGCTTAGCTCAATGCTTTAGTATTCTAAGTGACCAGATCTCACCCGCACCCGCACCCACACGAACCCACACGCCGCCGCCGTCGCCAGTGTCGAGAGGAGCAGAGCAGGTCGTCGCCCACTCCGTCGTCGTCGTCGTCGTTGATCCAGGTCAGCCCCTCTCCCTCCCATCCCCCCTCCATCCCAGCCCACTCCGGCCCTCCCGTCGTCGTTGTGGAGGATGTGCGCCTGCTTCTGGTGGCCGCGGTGCTCCCGTCGTCGTGGATCGATCCAGAGGAATGTGCATTATATCTCCAGGATTCAGTGCTCTTAGCGGATCTTTGTAGTGCATTTTTTTTAGACTAAAAGGGGCTGCCCCCGATTTCATTGAAATCACGAACAGCAAAGTTTTAGCAGGTTCCTTACAAACGGCAAAAGCCGTAGAACAAAACACAGCACCACACACAGGTGGGCAAGCCGAAAGGCTAAGAATTGTGAATGTGAATTGACAGGTTTCACTAGTAAAAAGGAATGTGAATTGTGAGATTAAATAGGAGTAAAAACACGCACAATAACAACATTTCGTGTGTACTGCTGTCAATTGCCTTATTATACTACTAGAGTATTGTGAATTGTGAATTGTGAGATTAAATAAGAAAGTGTACTGTTGGAAGTATCACCTAAACTCTTCGACAGGTTCCATTTCGTTTGTACTGCTGTCAATTGCCTTATTATACTACTAGAGGTAGGTGCTGCCATTTGTCTTTGTTTTGTGATAGCTATGCTCCTCTAACCTCTATGTGTACTTTCTTAATTTAATAGAACATGGCTTGCGGCGTATGTCGGTCCCGATGTGCCGAAGGACGATTCAGTGGGACTTCTTTTATGCTTCAGCTCCACGATGGTGACGTTGATTCGTTGGTAATTAACAATTCTTTTTATGTTAACTTGTTCTTTCGTTTTACTATCTAGCTTGAGACTTGTGTTTATTCTTTATATTTCTTTTTTAGATTCTTCCATGCAATATTCGCCAAGAGTTCAACCAGTTAGTTGGCAATAATGTGGACTTCAATGTTCACGGGACCACCTACATTCTTCGAGTGAAAAAAGAAAGAACGAAGACATACTTCTACGGGGAACAGTTGCAGGCTATCATCGCCACGTACAATTTCAGCGGAAGTGATTACATTCACTTCTCAATGGAAGGACCACAACCTCGTATCAAAATTGTGTATATGGGCGGGATTGCGAGCGAGAATGCCGGGAGTGAGGAGGATATTGGGAACACTGAGGATGATATGGACACTGAGGATGATATGGACGAGGAGGACCCATGGAAACATGTGGTGGTTGCTCAAAGAGCTGAAGGGGAACGTAGCATAGAAAACAAAAATTTTCCTACACGCGATAAACCCAAAAGGCCAAGATCTAATCTATGAGATGAAAGGCAACGGGGAGAAAGAGAGTCTTGAGATAACATACCCTCGAAGACTCAAAGTGGTACGAGAAAAGATCTCGTGGTTGGCGTAGTCGTTCTCACGCCGATCCCGAGCGAGAAGAAGAGCACCGCAATCCGGCGGCACCTCCGTAATCGGTCACACGTTCAGCTCGATGAAGACTTCCGTTCCCTCGTTCCAGCGGGTTGCGGAAGTGGAAGATTCCTCCGGAATTCCAGCAGCACGACGGCGTGGTGGTGGTGAAGAATCCCACGGTCAGGGCTTCGCCAAGCCGGAGACCATGGAATGGAGCAGCGGATGGAAGGGAAAATGTGTGAGCAAGTGTGTGTGGAAGAGAGAGCCCTCACCCTCCTTTTATAGGGGAGGGGGAGGCAGCCCAAGGGGGGGGGGGTGCGGCCAGCCATGGGTGCCCCCACCCCTTCCTCTCTTCATGTGAGTGGAAGCTCCACTCAAACCCACTCAAAATTCCCTTAATTTCCCACTTGGAAAATCCAAAGGTTTTTCTTTAATAAATAAATAAAACATTTTTATTTCTTTATTTATATTTGTTAATTCCATTAACAAACATTTGCATGCAGCACCTCGAACCATTTGTTAATTCTATTAACAACCGTTCGACGAAAAACCCCTTGAACTATTTCAATTTTCCCCGAAACAATTCCGGAGCTGCCCAAAATATTCTTCGGTATTCCGTATCTTCTCTAAACGCTTCATCGAACCTTAAGTGTGTCTCCCTACGGTTCGTGAATATTATAGACATGATCGAGACTCCTCTCCGATCAATAATCAACAGCGGGGTCTGGAAAACCGTGATGACTCCTATATATTCAACGATGACTCTCGTGATCGTGTGAACCTTTCAACGTCGTAACGATTTCCCTTTGTCTCGCGATATATTACTTGTCCGAGATCCGATCATCGGTATCCACTATACTTTGTTCGATCTCGTTATCCGACAAGTACTCTTTTCTCGTTCCCGTGATATAACATCCTAGTGATCAAATCACTTGCTTGCAAGCGGTGTTGATGTGATATCACCGAGAGGGCCCTGAGTATATCTATCCGTCATATTGGATGGACAAATCCCATTCTCGATCCATGAGCTTCAACCAATACTTTCCGAATATCCAATGCCACCTTTATAGTCACCCTTTTACGGTGTGATGTTTGATGTCATCAAAGTATTCTTTCGGTATTAGTGATTAACATGATCTCATGGTCTAAGGAATAATGTTACTCCGAATGTAAGACATAACAACAAAACTAAATGACTTGATCGTATTGTTATACTTAGTTTAGGGTTTAAGTTCATCATGTCATTCTCCTAATGACATGACCCCGTTATCAACAACATCCAATGTTCATGATCAGGAAACCTTGATCATCTGTTTAATCAACGGGCTAGTTAAAAGAGAGGCTTCACTAGGAACGTTGGTTTGTTTATTAATCACACATGTATCAACGTTTCCGGTTAATACAATTCTAGCATGAGAAATAAACATCTATCATAAACAAGGAATAACATAATAAACACTTTATTATTGCCTCTCGGGCATATTCCCTTCAGTCTCCCACTTGCACTAGGGGCAATAATCTATATTACATAGTGATGAATCTAACACCCATGGAGTTCTGGTGTTGATCATGTTTTGTCCTTGAGAGAGTTTTAGTCAATGGATCTGCCACATTCAGATCCGTATGTACTTTGCAAATCTTCACATCCCCATCTGCGACATGCTCACGGATGGAGTGAAAACGACGCTTGATATGCTTGGAATTCTTGTGAGACCTTGGTTCCTTAGCATTGGCTATGGCACCATTGTTGTCACAATAGACAACCATTGGATCCAACGCACTTGGAACCACGCCTAGTTCGGATATGAACTCCTTCATCCAAACTGCTTCCTGTGTTGCCTCCGAGGCAGCAACATATTCCGCTTCTGTTGATGATCCCGCCACCACGGATTGCTTGGAACTCCTCCAGCTTACAGCTCCTCCATTCATAATAAATACGTACCCGGACTGAGACTTAGAGTCATCCGGATCAGTGTCGAAGCTAGCATCGACGTAACATCTTGCGACGAGCTCTTCTTCACCGCCATATACGAGAAACATGTCCTTAGTTCTTCTTAAGTACTTTAGGATATTCTTGACCGCAGTCCAGTGTTCCAAACCTGGATTGGATTGGTACCTACTAGTCAAACTAATAGCATGTGCCACATCCGGTCTTGTACATAGCATAGCATACATGATAGAACCTATGGCTGAAGCATAGGGAGTCTTATCCATCTTTTCTCTATCTTCTGCTGTAGCTGGACATTGAGTCTTACTCAACGTCTTGCCTTGCAACATAGGTAGGAACCCTTTCCTACTATCTTCCATTCTGAACTTCTTCAAAATCTTGTCAAGGTATGTACTTTGCGAAAGTCCAATTAAGCGTCTTGATCTATCCCTGTAGATTTTGATGCCCAATATATAAGCTGCTTCACCGAGGTCTTTCATCGAAAAACTATTGTTCAAATAACCTTTTACGCTTTCTAAAAGTTCTATATCATTTCCAATCAACAATATGTCATCCACATATAGTACCAGAAATGCTACAGAGCTCCCACTCACTTTCTTGTAAATACAAGCTTCTCCGTATGTTTGGACAAATCCAAAACCTTTGATCACCTTATCAAAACGGAGGTTCCAACTTCGGGATGCTTGCTTCAGTCCATAAATGGAACGTTGAAGCTTACACACCTTGTCAGCATCCTTAGGATCAACAAAACCTTTGGGTTGCATCATATACAACTCTTCCTCAATGTCACCATTAAGGAACGCCGTTTTGACATCCATCTGCCATATTTCATAATCGAAAAATGCAGCAACTGCTAACATAATCCTAACTGACTTAAGCATCGCTACTGGTGAGAAAGTCTCATCATAGTCAACTCCTTGAATTTGTCGGAAACCTTTTGCGACAAGTCGAGCTTTATAGACGGTCACATTACCATCAGCATCAGTTTTCTTTTTAAAGATCCATTTGTTCTCAACGGCCTTGCGGTCATTGGGTAAATCCACCAAAGTCCAAACTTGGTTTTCGTACATGGATCCTATTTCGGATTTCATGGCTTCAAGCCATTTGTTGGAATCTGGGCTCATCATCGCTTCCTCATATGTCGCAGGGTCATCACCTCCATCTACCATGAAGTTTAATACGGGATCTCCGTATAGTTCAGGAGCTGCACGCTCCCTAGTTGACCTGCGAGGTGCGGTAGTTTCCTCTATTGGAGTTTCATGATCTTGATCATTAACTCTCTCTTCATCTGACGGGGTCGGCCCCGGAACAACTTCCGGTGCTGCGCTACTCGCCATTCCAAGAAGAGAAGGTTCAATAACCTCGTCGAGTTCTACCTTCCTACTATTCACACCTTTCGAGAGAAACTCCTTCTCCAAAAAGGATCCATTCTTGGCAACAAAAATCTTGCCTTCGGATCTGTGATAGAAGGTGTACCCTATTGTTTCTTTAGGGTATCCTATGAAGACGCATTTTTCCGCTTTGGGTTCGAGTTTATCAGGTTGAAGCTTCTTCACATAAACATCGCATCCCCAAACTTTTAGAAATGACAGCTTAGGTTTGTTTCCAAACCATAATTCATACGGTGTCGTTTCAACGGATTTAGATGGTGCCCTATTTAAAGTGAATGCAGCGGTCTCTAGTGCATAACCCCAAAACGACAGTGGCAAATCTGTAAGAGACATCATAGACCGAACCATATCTAATAAAGTACGATTACGACGTTCGGAAACACCATTTCGCTGTGGTGTTCCGGCAGGTGTGAGTTGTGAAACTATTCCATATTGTTTCATATGCATGCCAAACTCGTAACTTAGATATTCACCTCCACGATCAGATCTTAGAAATTTAATCTTTCTGTTACGATGATTTTCAACTTCACACTGAAATTCTTTGAACTTTTCAAACGTTTCAGATTTGTGTTTCATTAAGTAAATATACCCATATCTACTCAAATCATCTGTGAAAGTGACAAAATAACGATATCCACCGCGCGCCGATACACTCATTGGTCCACATACATCAGTATGTATGATTTCCAGTAAGTCTGTCGCCCGTTCCATAGATCCAGAAAACGGGGTTCTAGTCATCTTGCCCATAAGGCATGGTTCACATGTTTCAAATGATTCATAATCAAGTGATTCTAAGAGTCCATCAGAATGGAGCTTCTTCATGCGTTTAACACCAATATGACCTAAGCGGCAATGCCACAAATAAGTAGCAATATCATCATTTAACTTAATTCTTTTGGCATCCACATTATGAATATGTGTATCAACATTATCAAGATTCAAAAGAAATAAACCATTCTTCTCAGGTGCATGACCATAAAAGATATTATTCATATAAATCGAACAACCATTGTTCTCGGACTTAAAGGAATAACCGTCCCGCATTAAGCAAGATCCAGAAACGATATTCATGCTTAATGCGGGCACCAAATAACATTTATTGAGGTTTATAACTAATCCCGATGGTAGACGTAGAGGTAGCGTCCCGACGGCGATCACATCAACTCTTGATCCATTGCCGACGCGCATCGTCACCTCATCCTTTGCTAGTGGTCGCTTGTTCTGCAGCTCCTGTTTCGAGTTACATATGTGAGCAACCGAACCAGTATCAAATACCCAGGTGCTACTGCGAGTACTAGTAAGGTACACATCAATAACAAGTATATCATATATACCTTTGTTCACTTTGCCGGCCTTCTTATCTGCCAGATACTTGGGGCAATTGCGCTTCCAGTGGCCAGTACCCTTGCAATAGAAACACTCAGTCTCAGACTTAGGGCCATGCCTGTTTCTCTTCTCAGCAGTAGCAACAGATTTGCCACCCTTCTTGAAGTTTACCCTTGGCTTGCCTTTCTTGCCTTTCTTGAAACTAGTGGTCTTATTGATCATCAACACTTGATGTTCTTTCTTGATCTCCACTTCAGCAGTTTTAAGCATCGAGAGAAGCTCAGGAAGAGACTTCTTCATGCTCTGCATATTATAGTTCATCACGAAGTTCTTGTAACTAGGTGGCAGAGATTGGAGAACACGATGTATCCCTAGCTCAATGGGAATCGATATTCCCAAGGCTATGAGCTTATCAGCGTACGCAGACATTTTGAGTACGTGCTCACTAACGGAGCTGTTCTCTTCCATCATGCAGCTAAAGAACTTTTCTGAAGCGTCATAACTCTCAACTGCGGCATGGGTATCGAAAATCATTTTCAATTCTCCCATTGTGGCATAAGCAGTGCTGTTCTCGAAACGTTTTCGCAGCTCTGGCTCTAATCCATAGAGGATGCCGCAGTGAACTATACTGTGGTCTTCTTGTTGAGTCAGATAAACATTTTTATCCTCATCAGAAGCATCATCAGCGGGTTGGTCACCTAGAGGTGCATCAAGCACATAGAGCTTCTTGCAAGCGGTGAGGAGAATCCTCAGGTTAAGTGCCCAGTTGGTAAAGTTGCTTCCATTGTTCGCTAATTTCTCTTTCTCCATGAACATATTGAAATTGAAGGTAGGTGGTGCCATGATCTACAACATATTTGCAAAGACTATTTAGACTATGTTTATGATAAATTAAGTTCAAGTTAATTCTAAAATTATCCCATGAACTCCCACTCAAAAACAACATCCCTCTTAGTTGTCTTTAGTGATTACACGAACCAAATTCACTACACCGAAACCGATCATCACGTGAGACGGTGTAGTTGCAAAGGCGAACATCAACATGTTCATCATATCATTCATATGACTCATGCTTTACCTTTTAGTTACGTGTTCCGAGGCCATGTCTGTACATGCTAGGCTCGCCAAGTAGAACCATTGCATTGCATGTGTTTCAAGGCCATGTCTGTACATGCTAGGCTTGAAAACACCCGTTGTATGCGAACGTTGAGTCTATCACACCCGATCATCACGTGGTGTCTCGAAACGACGAACTTTCTTAACGGTGCATACTTAAGGAAGAACACATTATTATCTTGATATTAAGTGAGAGGGATCATCTTATAATGCTACCGTCGCGATCTAAGCAAAATAAGATGCATAAAAGGATAAACATCACATGCATGGATAATGTGATATGATATGGTCCTTCTTGCACTTGATCTCCATCTTGTGCATCATGGTATGATCTCCATCATTCTACCGGCGTGGCACCAAGGTCCGTGGCACCTCCATCTTGATTGTCCATTACAACATATCACATGGATATGACATACAGCACGCAGGCCATAAAATAAGACAACCATATGGCTCCAGCCGGTATGTCAATAATTTACAAAAGATATCATCTCATACATAACGTTTGTAACATTGACCATATCACATCACATGCCCTGCAAAAACAAGTTAGACGCCTCTAATTTATTTTTGCATATTTTACGTGGCTTTGGGCTTACGAGGATAGAACCGTTCATATCTACGTACAAAAAACCACAACGTTGATAAAATATATTTTTGAACAACCCTTTGTAGATTAGATCTTAACTATAGTAGGAGAAACCGACACCCGCAAGCCACTTATGCAATTCAAGTTGCATGTCAGTTGTGGAACAAGTCTCATGTACGTGGACATGTAAAGTTAGTCCGGGCCGCTTCATCCTACTATGCCACTAAGATCATAAAATACTCAAAGAGACAAAAACATGATCATCAACGCCCACATACTCCTATGTGTTCTACCCGTACAATTCATCTACGCATAGATCCGGCTCTGATACCACTGAAGGGGAACGTAGCATAGAAAACAAAAATTTTCCTACACGCGATAAACCCAAAAGGCCAAGATCTAATCTATGAGATGAAAGGCAACGGGGAGAAAGAGAGTCTTGAGATAACATACCCTCGAAGACTCAAAGTGGTACGAGAAAAGATCTCGTGGTTGGCGTAGTCGTTCTCACGCCGATCCCGAGCGAGAAGAAGAGCACCGCAATCCGGCGGCACCTCCGTAATCGGTCACACGTTCAGCTCGATGAAGACTTCCGTTCCCTCGTTCCAGCGGGTTGCGGAAGTGGAAGATCCCTCCGGAATTCCAGCAGCACGACGGCGTGGTGGTGGTGAAGAATCCCACGGTCAGGGCTTCGCCAAGCCGGAGACCATGGAATGGAGCAGCGGATGGAAGGGAAAATGTGTGAGCAAGTGTGTGTGGAAGAGAGAGCCCTCACCCTCCTTTTATAGGGGAGGGGGAGGCAGCCCAAGGGGGGGGTGCGGCCAGCCATGGGTGCCCCCACCCCTTCCTCTCTTCATGTGAGTGGAAGCTCCACTCAAACCCACTCAAAATTCCCTTAATTTCCCACTTGGAAAATCCAAAGGTTTTTCTTTAATAAATAAATAAAACATTTTTATTTCTTTATTTATATTTGTTAATTCCATTAACAAACATTTGCATGCAGCACCTCGAACCATTTGTTAATTCTATTAACAACCGTTCGACGAAAAACCCCTTGAACTATTTCAATTTTCCCCGAAACAATTCCGGAGCTGCCCAAAATATTCTTCGGTATTCCGTATCTTCTCTAAACGCTTCATCGAACCTTAAGTGTGTCTCCCTACGGTTCGTGAATATTATAGACATGATCGAGACTCCTCTCCGATCAATAATCAACAGCGGGGTCTGGAAAACCGTGATGACTCCTATATATTCAACGATGACTCTCGTGATCGTGTGAACCTTTCAACGTCGTAACGATTTCCCTTTGTCTCGCGATATATTACTTGTCCGAGATCCGATCATCGGTATCCACTATACTTTGTTCGATCTCGTTATCCGACAAGTACTCTTTTCTCGTTCCCGTGATATAACATCCTAGTGATCAAATCACTTGCTTGCAAGCGGTGTTGATGTGATATCACCGAGAGGGCCCTGAGTATATCTATCCGTCATATTGGATGGACAAATCCCATTCTCGATCCATGAGCTTCAACCAATACTTTCCGAATATCCAATGCCACCTTTATAGTCACCCTTTTACGGTGTGATGTTTGATGTCATCAAAGTATTCTTTCGGTATTAGTGATTAACATGATCTCATGGTCTAAGGAATAATGTTACTCCGAATGTAAGACATAACAACAAAACTAAATGACTTGATCGTATTGTTATACTTAGTTTAGGGTTTAAGTTCATCATGTCATTCTCCTAATGACATGACCCCGTTATCAACAACATCCAATGTTCATGATCAGGAAACCTTGATCATCTGTTTAATCAACGGGCTAGTTAAAAGAGAGGCTTCACTAGGAACGTTGGTTTGTTTATTAATCACACATGTATCAACGTTTCCGGTTAATACAATTCTAGCATGAGAAATAAACATCTATCATAAACAAGGAATAACATAATAAACACTTTATTATTGCCTCTCGGGCATATTCCCTTCAAGAGCGAATCTTAGCGAGATTGAGAAGGACCGTGTCCTTCAGAAACTTGCCGAGATAGATAGCTACATCGGTTTTCCTTTCGTGCATCGCATCACCAATACTAACATCTCCAATGGACATGTCATGGTATGTTTCTTAACACTTTCTTATTCCTGTAGTTGCTTATGTTATAATGTGGCCGGTATGTGACTTTGTGCTTTTATTCTATCTTGGAATTGTGTTCTAGAAAATACCCATGGCGGTAGCGGACAGTGCTGGCATGGAGCCCGGTACCATTGGAGTACACCGTGGAGAATCCGGACATGTCACCGCAGTTCCGATCACCAGGGATAATGCTGATGGTCGGGTCATCCTCAACTCTCAAGCATGGAGGCAGTTCCATTCCGCAAGAGTTGGTATGGCGGTTGGACGAGCTATTCTGATCACCATGAGGAATAGTGACGTCCCCAACTTGGACATGATGATGGTCATCCACTACATCAGCCCGCTAGAGCTGTAGATGACGAGTTTAATTAAATTAGAACAAATAATTATTTCCATCTCACTAGCTAACTCCTGGATTTATTAGTAGCATGGTTCTTTTCGAGACTATGTAATTTTGTTAAACTATGTGTTGATGATCGAGACTATGTGTTGATGATCGAAAATATTTATGTTATAAAACTTAATTGTGTCATTTTGCTGTTATTCTGTCAGCTTGATACTTATTCTGTCATTTTCCTGTAATTCTGTTATTTTGGTTTTTCTTTTATTTTTTGATACAGCAAAACCATACCCCAGGCGAACAGTACACAGTACCCCAGACGCATCTGTACCCCAGGCGCACAGCGCTTGTTCGCCACAGGTAAGAGTTTTACCCCAGGCGCACAAGGTGTATTCTCCTGGGGTATGCGAACTTACCACAGGCGCATTGTGTTATTCGCCTGGGGTAAGCCATTACCGCTGGCGATGTGGTCCCAGGCGAACTGCAATTCTCCTGCGGTAGCCTAATTTGGTGCGCCTGCGGTAGCCTTTTCCCTAGTAGTGTTACCTTGTTGCTCCAATAATGATGCATCTACTTGATCTAGCTCTTGTGTTGATACTAACCATGTAGAGGGAATCAAAGAGCTCAAGGCCCAAGTCACTTCATTGGAGAAAGACTTGGAGAAGTTTCATAAAGGGAAGTCCACACTTGACAATATGTTGAGTGTCCAAAAATCCCCAAATGACAAGAGAGGACTTGGATTCATTTCCAATCACAAGAACAAGTCCAAGGTCGACAAGATGAAGGGACATGAACAAGACAAGAATTTGGCCAAGATTGTTTGCTTCAAGTGCAAGGTTGAAGGGCATCATGTTAGATCATGCCCTTTGAAGAAGAAGAAACTTAGCGAGAAGCAACAAGGGAAGCGGCCACAAGTTCAACCTCAATCTCAACTTCAAGTTGAAGAAAGTACTCTTCCCATCAATACTCAAGCTAATGCTTCTCAAGTTGAGAAATCAACTAAGAAGAATGGAAGGAGTCGTTGTTGCTACTTATGTCGTGAAAAGGGCCATCTTTCTTGTTCATGCACTAATGGTACATTATCCAACCCTATCATAATTGATAATGTGCATTCCATTCGGAAGGATAATGTGGGAAATGTGTTTGCCAAATATGTTGGTACTATAAGTGGTGTCAAGAAAAGAACCATTTGGGTTGCCAAGCCTATTGTGACTAACCTCTTAGGACCAAACTTGATTGGGTACCAACAAGATCAAACTTGATCAATAGGTTTTATCGAAGGGCATTGGAGACTTGGCTATATCATGAAGAATTAAGGGATCTTCATCACGTATATTTTCCTTAAGCCAAGTCATTTGAATTATCACGTCTCTATCTCATATTCCATGCTCCTTCTTGCCTTAACTTGTATTTATTAAATTATATATATATATACATTGAAAGTTGCTTGCCCCTTTGCTTGTATTGGTTTTGTACCTTACTTGTTTTGTATATTTTGTGCTTACTACTTACTTATCCTTGAGTAATCTAGTATGTGTTTGTCGGTTCGCACAAAATGTATGTATGGGTTTGTTTTGAGCCTAATTGTATCTTGTGTGTATCTTATTTGGCTCTTTTGAGTGATTAAATGGACTATCCCATTTTGGGGGAGTAATATGCCTTTGGCACTTCACAATCCCAAAATGTGTGTACATGAGGAATACCACATAGTGTTGCTATTTCAATATCATATAGTCTCTATGTGGTATCTCATACTCATGAGAAATTCAAATTCTAATGTCTATTAATTATCTCAAGTTGGTCTTTGTTTGCCTCTTGCTAAGAAGATACAGATTATCACATTATGTGGGAGTAATATGTTTGTGCATATTACAAGCCTAAAGAACGTGAACATTTAAGTTTTTTCCACATAGAATTGATATTGTTAATTATCTTGTTCCTATGTGGCATGTGTGCTCAAACAAGTTTCAATTTGCTTAAATGATTTTATTTGCTCATCTTTTGGTATCTTATTTGTGAGAGAGTTTCTTGGTGCGGTTTCCACAAATTAGCACTAGAATTTACCTTCTCTGGAACCGGTTGCTTCTTGATATATTAATCATTGCTTTGCATAATCATTCGACTATTGAAGACACCAAGAATCTCTATTTAGGTATGGTGTTTTCATTCCTATCTTTTACCACATGCTTATGTTTTGTGAATATGATTGTGAACAAATATACCACCGAGAAATATCTCCATACATCTCTTGTCTTTTAAAAATTATAATAATTTGTGGTAAGTTTATTGATCATATTTACTTTGTCCATTGCTCTAAAATTGCCTTGTTTCATGCCAAGGATTTGTTTGGTTCAAACTCCTTTGTGTCTTCCTTGCTCTACTCAAAATTTGTTTTATGCTTTCTTGAGTTAGGAAAAGCAATGATTCCATTCGTGTGCACTTTCATTCAAATTCATACTTCTTTGTGTTGCATTTCTTGGAGAAGCTATCCTACATTGAGTAGAACAGAATTCTTTAATTGGTATTGCATCTTATTGTTTTTCTTGAGCTTGACTAGTGTTTGAACAATATATATAGAGAGTAATGATTCCATTGTGTGATCTTGTATTCAAATGCAATATCATAATTAATGCACTATTATTGGAAGAACTATCCTATATGTGTTTGAACACTTGTTGTCTTCAAATTGGTATTTTATCCCAATGACTTGTCTCTTTGGAAGACGAATATTTTTCGTCTTGGTACTTTGTGTGCCATCATAAAAAGTGTAGAGGGTTTGTTTATTCTTTGATTTTTTTTGTTATCTTCTCTATTTGGTTTCCTAAATTATGTGTTGATTTGGGGTTTTGATATAATTGGGACACTTCATTTGATTTTATCTCTTGTGAGTGCCTTCTTTGTTTTAATTGGTATTTTGTCCAATTTGTATCTTGTTTGGTTCTTGAAAGTTTTGTGCATGTATATTTACTATATATATATCCTTTGACATGCTTACTTTAGTTGATCCAATATATAGGATAAACTCCATGAAATCCTAAATGGCTAAGATGTGCATGAAATTCAATTCATATTAATATGCACATATTTATGTGGAGTTTGTCCTATGTATTGTAGTTGTTCTAACTACTTTGGACCCAATAAGTTTGGGAACCATTTGTACTTGATTTTTGTTTTTAGGTACAATGGAGATACATTGGTTGCTTCCTCCATTCATAAGGAAGGTGTTCTCACCATGGTATTATAGGAGTCAAGATACGATGATTATCAAACTCGCATCCTCTTCATCACCAATGTCATCTCGGTAACAAGTATCTGTTCCATGCATACATTTCTAGCTTTCAACCTTGTGTAGATTGCATCTTGGCATGAATTCATTTTCATTTGGATCTTGCAAATGTCCTATCAAAAACATCTTTATTGCAACTATGAGTAAGCCCGGATGATTACATACTAAGGGGATATTTATAATCATTTTCATGATTCACCAATCCCAAGTATATTAATCTAGTAACTTCTACTTTAAGTCTCTCATATGCAATATTGATGAATTCTCAAAAACCATTTGAATCTTTTGTGATATGAGGAGGTGGGTTGCCTTTGTCTTGCCTGTGGGCTTATCTGTGAATAGATGTAGCGTGCAATAACCGTCCAGGTCCTCCTCGGGAGTTTTATCGCCTGGCTTTAGCTTCCAGTCGCGATTTTCATGAGGTCTGCTGTCACGATTTCTTGTAAACTCTGTTGCAACCAATGCTTCTCAATCATCGTTATTGTAGTGCTTTCTCTTTTTCTTTTGACCATGGCGGTTGTCCTCCGGCGCTGGCAAAGATGCCTTCTCGTTGCGCACGGAGTCTTCACCATTGGCCCATCTATCGGCTATGGCCATCAGCTCCCCGATGGTTTTGGGTGCGGCTCGCCCCAGCTCTTCTCTGAAGGCAGATCGTCGAGCTCCTTTGGTGAAAGCTTCGACTGCCACTTCCTCTGATATGTTTCCCGCCGTATTTTTGAGCATGGTCCACCGCTGAATATACTCGCCGGTAGACTCACCACTCTTTTTCTTACAAGCCCGTAGCTCCTCGATGGACGCGGGTCTTTTGTATGTTGCTTGAAAGTTTTTGCGGAAGTCGTAAGTTAGATCGTCCCATGATCCATAGCACGCCCTCGGTCTTCCTTCGAGCCAGCTGTGCGCAGCGCCTACAAGATGTAGGTTGAGGTACCGCATAGCCGTTGTCTTGTTCCCACGTTGGCATTTTACTGCCGTGAGGTAATCTGATAGCCAGGATTTGGGCTCCAGCGAGCCGTCGTACTTTGGGACCTCCGTGGTAAGCTTAAATCTTCTGGGCATCGGTGCCTCGCGGATATCGCGAGTGAAGCACAACGCACCACATGCTTCTTCGTCGGAAGAGGTGGATAGGGACCGTGCGCGGTTCCTGATCGCTCGAGCTTTGTTGACCTTGTTCTGCGCGATGTCACATCGCGCGTTGTGTTCTGGCCGGTCGCGATCGTCCTCTTTCCGCGGCTCCTTGCTGCGGTGTCGCGAGCGACTGCTACGATGCCGCGGACTGCGATCACGATCCCTCGGGCTCTCATCGCTGCTACTCAGACTATCACCGCGACGCCGGGCTTCCTTTCCTCGGGCGCGATGAGGTGATTCCTTCCTTCTAGGTGATGTGCTCCCGCGTATGCGGGGTATTTCTTTGTCTTTCTGAGGGGTCTTCTCAGTCTCTTGCGCTGTCGCGTGCTTGCGGCCTTGAGCAGCGAGTCTTGCGGCTGCCATGCCTAGCCCATTCTGGACTTGTCGATATTGCTCCGCGCGGGGGTCATTCTCTCCTGGTTGGTTCACCTGCGGGTACGTGGCTGCTGCCAGGACCACGGGAGTCGTCGGGTGCATGTTGTCGTCGTCGTCGACGTGCATAAGAGATGTCTCGAGTGTTTTGCTGATATCGCTGAGAGACTCGCGATCCAGGGCTGTGGTCTTTGAGACCTATATTTTATTCGGGGGATTGTTCCCTACCGAATATGTTTTGGAGAACGCCGCACGGCGTAGACTCGATTCGTCCGCCAGTTTCTTCCACTCGTCGTGATTTTTGCGAGCTTCCTTGATCAATTCCGCTGCTTTCACTAGATGATAGTGGTATGCAGTTAGATCTTCCTGACGGGCTCCTTCCTCAATCGGCTGGCCTAGATGTACAACCTTTTTTGCCTTGAGCCAAGCGTATCGCGACACTTTGATGTGCTCTCACTCCTTCAGGTTGTTTTTAGTTTCTTCGGGTGGCTCAGCCGATCCTGCCATGCAAACCTGGGCCAGATATGGCCTGCGAGTCCTAGGCGTAGGCTGACAAGTTTTGTCGACCCGAGAAGGCTCCTCAGCAGCGATGGTTGTCGCACCCTGGCTTCTAAGGGATACTCATCGTACGAACTGGATAGCAGGTGCTTGGATTATGGGGCATAACTGCTCCCACGTCCCAGCTTCCTGGTAGGCCTGCGCTTATGCGCGACAACACAAGCCCTGCTATTCCACCGTCGATGTAAACTATCCACTAGAAGTCAGAGGCACTACTGTCGACGTACTTCATATCAATCACGCAATGTACGTCAACAGCTTTGAACGAATGATGATCACAACATATCTCTAAGACACAAAAGATTGAAATAAGGTTGCAAGTGGCCTTCACTAAGGCAGAGATAGCAAATACAATCATCCAGAGGACACATGTCCCAACATAACATCCATTACATCAGCGGAAGCAATCAAAGGTGTCTGGGTACAGACAAATCCAACAGGCTTAAGAAGCCGGAGAAAATAAAGAAGACGAAGCCCATCCACGTAGGTTCTGGATCCTGCCCTGGTCCAGCTAACTACTCGTCTGCAGTCTCGTCAAACTCCACGAAGTAGCCATCCTGGTGGTCATCGTAGCCGTAGTCGTAGTCTGCGTAAACCACAGCCCCAACGGGGTCAGTACATCCAAGTACTGGCAAGCAAGACTCACAGTTCACCAAAGTATAGCCCGTCAACACAAGCACAGATGACTTGGTTCAACGGAAAGAAGGGGATACATATAATGCTGCAACTGGCTGCTCTAACCAACTACAGAGATTCTATCACTTCCAACTATTAGACAGGGGATAAGATCGAGGGTTGTAACCAACTGAAAGATAACTCCCAAACAAACCCATCCTGGATCTCGCCCCTTATCCAAAGAAGCAATCCGAGGATAACTCACGCAGTGGGATTAAGATGAATCAAGTTATTGTGACAATAATCCTATTACTAGTCAAATTGTTAATCATGGGGTGTGAAGAGTGAATCATTATTTTAAGTTGTCCTGAGTACTTGTTAGCCAGTACTTTCACCAAGTAATCCATAACCGCGGAAAACACGGCTTCTCGAGAAGATTATCCCTGCAGGGTTGCACCAATTTGGCCGTACACGCAAGAATAACCCGCCATATGGGATGCCTCCCACCAAGCGGGGTACTCTACACAACCAACCATTCTTCGCATCAAGCCCAAAGCACCTTGGGCGCACGGCTAATCGAGCCCAGAAGAAAATGGACCCTCATAGCACTCTAAGAACGTGTCCCCCTATATGCCGACTACAAAAGTTCCACCCTGCGCTGGGCTCGCAAAAACATGCATGCGGCAAATAGAAAGCTCGAACTAAATGAGATGATTTGGACGAGATGCGAATCAGGTCAAGTTGAGGGGGGCGCCCATACTCGCTTCCCACATGCGGGTAGTGCGCTCATCATGGATCAGTAGACAAGACCCTTTTCCTATTAGGGTCGACACTAGCAGGCTCCAAAACCTCTCATGGGCCTCCTGCCGGTGCCTTATCATCAAATTATTATTAACAGTAATAACATTAGCATGATTGATTGATTGATTAGACATCGAGCCCCCAGAACATAATAAAGATATAGTAACTGAAAGTAACGGGTAACAGACTCGAGCAAAACAACCTAAGCATGCTAGTAAGACACTGGCTCAATCAATGGGTTGTAGGAGGGGTGATGAGGCAATATCATGGGTTGCAGGATTCATGTGATAGGTTCGTAACAGAAACATCTACCACTAAGGCTAGCAAGATTTAGACAACGGAAAGTATCGGTAACCAGGGTTGAAAGGAACACGATGGTTCATGTGAGTGATAACTTGCCTGCAAACTGATCAGCCGGGTACTGAGCTAGATCCTCAGAAGGGGTGCTGTAAAGGTCGCCTGCCTCAACGTCGTCGTCTATTCGAGAAGAAGCAAACAAACAAAAAAGGAATTGTAAACAATCATTGCCATGGCATTGTGCACAATCAATATGATGCATGACAATTAATAGTGCAGCAAAATAAACTGACTAACATGATAGCACAAATTAAATGGACCCATAAGCAAAGTGAATTGCATATGGATGCAAATTGTTTAGGTTGAAGCAATGAACTACATTTGATTAACAAGTGTAAGTAGTTAAACATGATGCATGCATGATGATTAACAATAACATAACAATATTAATTGCAATTGGAATGAGGGTTAACAAGTTAAGAAAACACTTATCAAGTTTGGAAATTATTGTTACTTAATGGTGTTAAACAAGTAGTTGTTGTTTTCAACAAGTTAAAGTGCTCAAAGCAATTAACAAAATTTATATTTGAAAAGGGTATCAAATTTTTAGTTGGATTACATGTTTCACATTTTGAAATTAGACTTAGGATTAATTAATTATGAATTAAACAATATTAAACAAGTTTTAATTGCATTAAACAAGATTTAAATGGTTTAGGCAATTTAAATTATTCAAACCAGAAAACAAAAATTATATTTGATTAGGATATTCAAAAAGGTGTGAAAAACATATTTTATTTGACTTATTTGGAAATAGTATGAATTAGTTATGAATTATTTCAATTTGCATTTGAATTATTCAAATTTGAAATTTAAAAGTATTTTGAAAACTCAAAACAGAACACAAATAGGCTAGTTGGAAATATTATGAAATTTGGAGCAATAAACATATAGAGTTTGTATTTATTGGATTCATATATTAAAAGTTATTGAATTTTCAAATTAGGTGTTTATTCTGCCCATTTAAAAAGAATTAGAAATTAACAGAATTGTTTTAATACTTTTGTGACCGCGCTGGTGTTATACCCACACGCTGCCAGGTAGGGCCTGTGGTCCACTGTGCCCACGTGGCACCAGAGAGACTGACCGACGGGCCCGGGCTGTCAGCGCGGTAAAAGATGAGAAAAAGGGGAGGCTTTTGCCTCCGCGGGGATTCGACCCCGAGAGCGATTGGCTCGCGCGCAAGGAACAGGCCAGCTGCGCTAGCGTTCGGTTGTTGATAGGATAGGAGGGCGAGCAAGGTTAAGTTTGTTTCTGTCAGCTATTGCCTGACGAAACTGAAACTTCAGGCGACAGCAGCGAAACCGACTGCCGGCGGCAGCAGCGCTGCGCCGCGGTGCTCGTGGGGCAGGGATGCCGCGGCTAGTGGGGCGTTTGTGCGTGCGGTGCATGCGGGGATGTTGCTGGAGGCGTACGGGGGAAAGGAGATCGACGGCGAAGCTCACCTGCGCTGCGGTGTAGCAGTGTTGATGCAGGGCTCGTCGGAGAAGTCACAGACGGCGGCGTGGCTCTGGCCCTCCTCAGACTCCGCGGTGGTGTTGATGACGAAGGGGTTACCGAGGCCGAACCATTCCCGTGGCTAGCTCACGATGCAAGCCATCGGAGGCGGCGCTCGTCGTCGGAGTTCAGAGAGGCGGCGACGAGGTTCAGAACAGCGGACGGATCGGTGGAGGAGAAGGTGGAAAAAGGGCAGACGGTGGCGGAGCTCGAGGGGTGAGGGGTCTAGGACTCGCAGGGCTAGGGGGGTAGGGTTTTATAGTGACCTAGGGGAGCGGGTGGCCGTCTGCTCCTCACCATGCGGACGTGGCACCGGTGGATTATCAGCCGTACGGGGGGAAGACGATGACGTCGTCGTCGTCGAACCGGTAAGTGGAGATAGGTGGGCCGGGCTGCGCTCTGTTAGCTGTTAGGTGGGCTGGGTTGCGGTAGATAGGTTAGCTGCCTCCTGTTTCTCCTTTTATTCTTTTTCTGTTTTTTTTTTGTAGTTTTGCTTTTGGAAGAAAACTGTTAAGGGTTTAGTTAATAAAAATTACAGAAAAATTAGTTTAGGCTTGTTAGGTAATTAGAAAACATATTCCAAAAGTGGATTTCAAAAATTGAGTTTTAAAATGATAGTTGGTATTTGAACCCAAATTTAGAGGAATTTTAATAGTAATAAACCATTAAGAAAACATGCATTTGAATAGGGTTACCCCTAGGGTTTTTAGAATGATCTAAGGAGGGCAATTGTTTGGTGAGTTTTATGGTTTCAAAAGGTACTGACTTTTAAGGATTGGTTTGAGATGGAAAATGATTTAGGAGTTAATGATTTGAACTAATTGATTGGAATATTGGTTTGATTAAAACCAACACTTTGAGAATTGAACATTAATTGAATTATTTGGAAAACAAGGAAAGGTTTTGTCTTGCAATTCTTTGCTTGAAAAGATTGTAACAGAAAAGTGTGAAACAAGGTTTGATTCATTATGAAAACAATGCAACAGAAATGAAAATGAGGATGATGCCATGATGCATTGCATAAATTAAACAAAGAAGTAAAACAACTAGGGTGTTTTCATACTTGGATGTTACAAAACGCCCCCCTTGAAGGAATCGCGCCCTGAGATTCCCTACTGAGATGTGAAAAGGTCCGGATACTTCTTGCGAAGATCCTCTTCGGTCTCCCACGTTGCCTCTTTATCGGAATGATGCGACCATTGGACTTTCAAGAACTTGGTGCTCTTGTTGCGAGTCTTACGCTCGGTCTCATCGAGAATACGAATAGGGTGCTCCTCATAAGATAGATCATCTTGCAGTTCAATGGAATCATGATCAACTGCACGATCTGGATCTTTGAAACACTTCTTGAGTTGTGACACGTGGAACACATCGTGCACCTTGGATAGTTTTTCTGGAAGTTCAAGACGATAAGCATTCTCTGCACGTCTTGAGAGGATGTTGAAAGGGCCAATGTATCTTGGTGCAAGCTTTCCTTTCACACCAAAACGATGAGTGCCTCTGAGGGGAGTTACACGGAGATATGCCTTATCACCAGGTGCATAGACCATATCCCTGTGCTTGCTATCATAATAGCTCTTCTGACGAGACTGAGCAATCCTGAGATTGTCACGAATGATACGAACTTTCTCCTCGGCTTCCTTAACAATGCCAGGGCCTAAAAGTGAACGTTCACCAGCTCCAGACCAATTGATTGGACTCCTGCATCTGCGACCATACAGTGCCTCAAATGGTGCCATGCCTAGGCTTGCCTGGTAGCTGTTGTTGTAGGAGAATTCAGCATATGGAAGGCAATCCTCCCATTTCATGCCAAAGGAGAGACCACATGCTCTGAGCATATCCTCGAGAATCTGATTGACTCTTTCGACTTGCCCCTGAGATTGAGGGTGGTAAGCTGTGCTGAACAGAAGTTTAGTGCCCAAAGCTTCTTGAAAACTCTTCCAGAAATGAGAAGTGAAAATACTTCCACGGTCTGAGCTTATTTCCAATGGAACACCATGAAGAGGAATAACCTTTGCTGTGTAGAGCTCTGCTAACTGGCTAGCTGAGATAGTTTCCTTTACAGCATAGAAGTGAGCAACCTTAGTGAGACGATTAATAACAACGAAGATTGCATCGTTGCCCTTTTTGGACTTTGGAAACCCAGTAACGAAGTCCATTTCAATCATGTCCCACTTCCACTCAGGAATTTTCAGAGGTTGTAGTAGACCTGCTGTCTTCTGATGGACTGCCTTAACACGTTGACAAACGTCGCATTCAGAAACGTATTGAGCAATTTCACGTTTCATGCCAGGCCACCAATACAGAGTCTTGAGATCCTGGTACATCTTTGTACTTCCAGGGTGAATGGATAGAGGAGTTTCATGAGCCTCCTTGAGAATGATATCCTTGAGACTTCGAATCTGAGGAACTGCAATGCGTCCTTCGAAGAACACAGTTCCTTTGTCATCAATTGAGAAGGACTTGAACTTATCACTGCCCTCCTTGATTTGCTCTACCATCTTCTTGATTTCATTATCACGAAGTTGTTCAGAACGAATCTTGTCCTCGAGAGTTGGACTGGCTGTCAAGCTAGCAAGATAACCTTGTGGGACAAGACCAAGGTTCAGCTTCTGGAATTCTTCATGAAGTGGAGGTTGGCTTTCCATGATCATGAGATTATTGCAATAGGATTTGCGACTGAGAGCATCGGCCATAACATTAGCCTTGCCTGGAGTGTAAGAAATGGTGAGATCAAAGTCTTTAATCTTCTCAATCCATCTCCTTTGCCTGAGGTTTAGATCTGGCTGAGTGAAGATGTATTTCAGACTCTTGTGATCGGAAAAGATTTCAGTTTTGTTACCCAACAAGTATTGTCTCCATTTCTTGAGGGCAAACACAACTGCTGCAAGTTCTAGGTCATGAGTGGGATAGTTTTGCTCATGTGCATTCAACTGACGTGAAGCATAAGCCACAACTTGACGTTCTTGCATAAGAACTGCTCCTAGACCTTGGAGAGATGCATCGCAGAATATCTGGAAAGGTTTGGTAGTATCTGGGCCAACCAGAACAGGTGTAGAGGTGAGTTTAGTCTTCAGGAGGTTGAAACTCTCATCACATTGTGGAGTCCAAACGAACTTTTTGTCCTTCTTTGCGAGATCAGTGAGAGGTTTGGCAATTTTGGAAAAGTTTTGGACGAAACGACGGCAATAGCTAGCCAAGCCAAGAAAACTTCTGACTTGCTTCACCGTCTTAGGGGGTTTCCAATCAACAATTGCCTTAACCTTTTCAGGGTCAATGGCAATGCCTTTGGCAGAGATGATATGACCAAGATATGCAACTTCTGGAATCCAGAACTCACATTTGGAAAACTTGGCATACAGACGATGCTCGCGAAGTTTCATGACAGTGAGACGAAGGTGTTCTCCATGCTCTTCCTCGGATTTGGAGTAGACTAGAATGTCATCGAGATATACCACAACGAACTTGTCGAGGTATTCATGGAAGACAGAATTCATGAGTCTTGAGAACGTTGCCGGTGCATTGGTGAGACCAAAGGACATGACGGTGTATTCATATAGACCGTACCGAGTGGTGAAAGCTGTCTTAGGAATATCTTCCTTTCTGATCTTTATCTGATGGTACCCCATCCTCAAGTCCAACTTTGAGAATATTGAGGCTCCAGCAAGTTGATCAAAAAGATCATCGATACGAGGAAGTGGGTACTTGTTCTTGATTGTTTTCTCGTTGAGAGGACGATAGTCAACCACGAGTCTTTTTGTTTGATCCTTCTTGGCAACAAACAGAGTTGGGCAACCCCAAGCGGAGGAACTAGGCTGAATGTAACCTTTGTCCATGTACATATCGATTTGCTCCTTCAACAATTTTAGTTCAGGAGGAGCTGTCTTGTATGGATGCTTAGAGATTGGAGCAGTACCTGGCTCAAGCTCGATCACGAACTCTACTGCTCTGTCCGGGGGCATCCCTGGCAACTCTTCTGGAAAGACGTCAGGGAATTCACAAACCACCGGAACATTTTCAATTGCAGGAAGGGGTTTGGCATCGAGGTTGAACAGCTGAACAGAACTTGATCCATATGGAGAATAGACTATCTGGCCTGAAGTGTGGGAGAGAGTTATTGACTTTTGAGCACAGTCAATTTTAGCTTTGTGGGTCTTCAACCAATCCATACCCAGAATGACATCAATGTCAGAATTTCCCAGCAACATGAGTGAAGCAAGGAATATGCGACCTCCAATTAGGATCTCATTGTCCATGCTTATCTTGGATGTCAACATTTGCGGTCCCGGAGAGTGAACAGTCATTTGATTGCTTAGCGGAACCAGAACTAGGTTGTATGCTTTTGCAAAAATCTTTGACACAAATGAATGCGATGCTCCAGTATCAAACAACACATTAGCTGGAATAGAGTTTACGGGTAATATACCGAGAACGACGTCAGCAGCTTCCTCAGCTTTGTCGGCCTTGATATGGTTCACCCTCGCGTTCCTCCCGATAGGCCTGTTGTTGGAGTTGAAGGCTTTAGCCGGGGGAGCACGAACCATAGCCTGGTTGGTGTTGGGGCGAGGAGGTAGGGGTAGCTGCTTCTGAGTGCACTTATCAGCATAGTGTCCAGTATCCTTGCACTTGTAGCAAGTGACGACACGAGAAGGACCTGGTCTTGGCTGCCCCATTGGAATCCTCTGACCCTGCATCTGAGATGGGTTGGGTGGGCGGGGACCAAAGCCTGGAGAAGCTTGGGCATTTGGAGCCCGAGTGACAGCACCATTTGGCACCCAGATGCGGCGCTTCTGCGGAGGGGTGGTCATGTTGGAGGAGGAACCACCCTCACGCGAGTGCTTGCGCGACTCTTCGAACGCCTTGCGCCCATTCTCCTCATTGAGCGCGGTGTTCACGAGCTCCACGAAGTCCTTGCACTTGATGTTGGTGAGAGCGTACTTCAGTTCCGGGTTAAAACCTCGGCGGAACCTTGCCATCTTCTTGGCTTCAGTGGACACTTCGTCACCAGCGTACCGAGCGAGACGATTGAACTCGTTCTGGTAGCCGAGGACGTCCAACTTGCCCTGTCTGAGAGAGCAGAATTCCTCATGCATCCTTTCCATGAGACCATCCGGGATGTGGTGCTTCAGGAAGGCATCCTTGAAACATCCCCAGGTGATAGGAAAGCCAGCTCTCATGGTCTGGTAGTTCTCCCACCAAGTAGCTGCCTGACCCTTCAGTAGGTAGGTGGCATACTTGACCTTATCCTCTTCCGCAACATGAGCAATCTCCAGAGCTCTTGCTACGTCACGGATCCAGTCATCAGCATCCAGGGGCTCACGTGTTGCCACGAAAGCTTTTGGGCCCAAGCTGAGGAAGTCCTTGATGGTGACCCTTGGAGCATTCTGGTTGTGGTGCTGGTTAGCCTGGATCTGGGCCATCTGTGTCACCACTTGGGTCATCTGAGCCAACAGTTCCCCCATTGGTGGTGGCGGAGGCGGGTTGTTCCTGGTTGGAGGCATCCTGAACAGAAATTAATTTTAGCACAACAACAGAAAAGGATAGACTTGGTAACCGAAAGATAGATTATTCCGACGCATGAATAGATAACCAACAGGTACATCATCACATGTTCAAACACATCAGAATATCCAACAGACCAATACATGGTTCGAAAGACAAAGGATAACTAAACATAGCTAGGAATGGATACATCGGTACTCCCATGCTCATCACGCAGGACGACGGTGAGTAGTACGACGAGAGATACGGTGCGGAGGAATCCCACGGAAGTAGGTATGACGACGATCCCTGTAGATAGGAACTGCTCTGAGAGCAACTCTCGGTGTGGTGAAGTAGAAAGCGTCGTGTCCCTGTGCTCCATAGCGGGGAATCCCTGTGTAACCAGCTCCGAGGTCGAGAAGTGGGCCTCTGATCGGCTCATAACCTCCAGCATCTGGCAGACGAAAACCCAGTGTCTGCTGGAAACGCGCAAAGCGCTCGTCTCCAACAAAGTCTGTGGTGTACGTCGCCAGACGCGTCAACGCGAGGTAGAGCTGCTCCCTGACTGAGGCCAACTCCTGAGCAAGTGTGGAAGCAATGACGTCACTGTGCCTCACGAACTGGGCAGTGGTGTGCAGCCTGGAGCTATCATCCTCGTAGGTATCCAGGTTACGGTGGAGAGTGAAGTGAACTCCCGCTGCCGTGATGTAACCACGGGGGATGTGACGATAGATGGAATCATCAAACCCCCAGTAGTCAACACGGATAACGGTGAGACTCACGTACGCTGCCTGCTGCATGGCCATATCCACTGTGGACCCTACTGCCTCGTACTGGTGGACAGTGCTCCTGCCATCATCCGACGGAATGTAGACGATGGCCCGGTAGAAAGTCTGATCGAACTCGTGCTGGTGCTCGTAGACCTGGTACTCTGGTGCCCAACGGAACCCCAGATAGGTAACCATGTCTCTCAGCATCTCCGGATAACCGGCGGTGCTCTCACAGCGAGTCATGCGAACCACCTGCGGGTAGTAGCTGAGACCCATCTGCAGATGATTTGGAATGTTTTGATTAGACTCCGGTAGAAGAAAAAGGATGTGGAAAACAACAACAAGGTTTGAACGGACGAAAGGTTCTTCAGAAGAACATGATATCGAAGCAACATCGGGAAAACGAGACCAAAAGTCCTGAGGTACTAAGGAGAACCCAAAACACGTGAAATCCTAACTTGAAAGTTTAGGTGAGAAAAGAAAAACAACGTTGCACTTCCTTACCAGAAAAGGGTGGGTGGGTGGGGAAAGAAGAAAAATGGCAGAATTCCTACTCTCACGTTTCATTTTTCCTATATAGCTACAAAATAGTTTCTAGACTCAACTGCGACCAGTAAAAAGGGATCCTATAGGCAGACAGGCTCTGATACCATTTGTCGCACCCTGGCTTCTAAGGGATACTCATCGTACGAACTGGATAGCAGGTGCTTGGATTATGGGGCATAACTGCTCCCACGTCCCAGCTTCCTGGTAGGCCTGCGCTTATGCGCGACAACACAAGCCCTGCTATTCCACCGTCGATGTAAACTATCCACTAGAAGTCATAGGCACTACTGTCGACGTACTTCATATCAATCACGCAATGTACGTCAACAGCTTTGAACGAATGATGATCACAACATATCTCTAAGACACAAAAGATTGAAATAAGGTTGCAAGTGGCCTTCACTAAGGCAGAGATAGCAAATACAATCATCCAGAGGACACATGTCCCAACATAACATCCATTACATCAGCGGAAGCAATCAAAGGTGTCTGGGTACAGACAAATCCAACAGGCTTAAGAAGCCGGAGAAAATAAAGAAGACGAAGCCCATCCACGTAGGTTCTGGATCCTGCCCTGGTCCAGCTAACTACTCGTCTGCAGTCTCGTCAAACTCCACGAAGTAGCCATCCTGGTGGTCATCGTAGCCGTAGTCGTAGTCTGCGTAAACCACAGCCCCAACGGGGTCAGTACATCCAAGTACTGGCAAGCAAGACTCACAGTTCACCAAAGTATAGCCCGTCAACACAAGCACAGATGACTTGGTTCAACGGAAAGAAGGGGATACATATAATGCTGCAACTGGCTGCTCTAACCAACTACAGAGATTCTATCACTTCCAACTATTAGACAGGGGATAAGATCGAGGGTTGTAACCAACTGAAAGATAACTCCCAAACAAACCCATCCTGGATCTCGCCCCTTATCCAAAGAAGCAATCCGAGGATAACTCACGCAGTGGGATTAAGATGAATCAAGTTATTGTGACAATAATCCTATTACTAGTCAAATTGTTAATCATGGGGTGTGAAGAGTGAATCATTAGTTTAAGTTGTCCTGAGTACTTGTTAGCCAGTACTTTCACCAAGTAATCCATAACCGCGGAAAACACGGCTTCTCGAGAAGATTATCCCTGCAGGGTTGCACCAATTTGGTCGTACACGCAAGAATAACCCGCCAGATGGGATGCCTCCCACCAAGCGGGGTACTCTACACAACCAACCATTCTTCGCATCAAGCCCAAAGCACCTTGGGCGCACGGCTAATCGAGCCCAGAAGAAAATGGACCCTCATAGCACTCTAAGAACGTGTCCCCCTATATGCCGACTACAAAAGTTCCACCCTGCGCTGGGCTCGCAAAAACATGCATGCGGCAAATAGAAAGCTCGAACTAAATGAGATGATTTGGACGAGATGCGAATCAGGTCAAGTTGAGGGGGGCGCCCATACTCGCTTCCCACATGCGGGTAGTGCGCTCATCATGGATCAGTAGACAAGACCCTTTTCCTATTAGGGTCGACACTAGCAGGCTCCAAAACCTCTCATGGGCCTCCTGCCGGTGCCTTATCATCAAATTATTATTAACAGTAATAACATTAGCATGATTGATTGATTGATTGATTAGACATCGAGCCCCCAGAACATAATAAAGATATAGTAACTGAAAGTAACGGGTAACAGACTCGAGCAAAACAACCTAAGCATGCTAGTAAGACACTGGCTCAATCAATGGGTTGTAGGAGGGGTGATGAGGCAATATCATGGGTTGCAGGATTCATGTGATAGGTTCGTAACAGAAACATCTACCACTAAGGCTAGCAAGATTTAGACAACGGAAAGTATCGGTAACCAGGGTTGAAAGGAACACGATGGTTCATGTGAGTGATAACTTGCCTGCAAACTGATCAGCCGGGTACTGAGCTAGATCCTCAGAAGGGGTGCTGTAAAGGTCGCCTGCCTCAACGTCGTCGTCTATTCGAGAAGAAGCAAACAAACAAAACATGAATTGTAAACAATCATTGCCATGGCATTGTGCACAATCAATATGATGCATGACAATTAATAGTGCAGCAAAATAAACTGACTAACATGATAGCACAAATTAAATGGACCCATAAGCAAAGTGAATTGCATATGGATGCAAATTGTTTAGGTTGAAGCAATGAACTACATTTGATTAACAAGTGTAAGTAGTTAAACATGATGCATGCATGATGATTAACAATAACATAACAATATTAATTGCAATTGGAATGAGGGTTAACAAGTTAAGAAAACACTTATCAAGTTTGGAAATTATTGTTACTTAATGGTGTTAAACAAGTAGTTGTTGTTTTCAACAAGTTAAAGTGCTCAAAGCAATTAACAAAATTTATATTTGAAAAGGGTATCAATTTTTTAGTTGGATTACATGTTTCACATTTTGAAATTGGACTTAGGATTAATTAATTATGAATTAAACAATATTAAACAAGTTTTAATTGCATTAAACAAGATTTAAATGGTTTAGGCAATTTAAATCATTCAAACCAGAAAACAAAAATTATATTTGATTAGGATATTCAAAAAGGTGTGAAAAACATATTTTATTTGACTTATTTGGAAATAGTATGAATTAGTTATGAATTATTTCAATTTGCATTTGAATTATTCAAATTTGAAATTTAAAAGTATTTTGAAAACTCAAAACAGAACACAAATAGGCTAGTTGGAAAGATTATGAAATTTGGAGCAATAAACATATAGAGTTTGTATTTATTGGATTCATATATTAAAAGTTATTGAATTTTCAAATTAGGTGTTTATTCTGCCCATTTAAAAAGAATTAGAAATTAACAGAATTGTTTTAATACTTTTGTGACCGCGCTGGTGTTATACCCACACGCTGCCAGGTAGGGCCTGTGGTCCACTGTGCCCACGTGGCACCAGAGAGACTGACCGACGGGCCCGGGCTGTCAGCGCGGTAAAAGATGAGAAAAAGGGGAGGCTTTTGCCTCCGCGGGGATTCGACCCCGAGAGCGATTGGCTCGCGCGCAAGGAACAGGCCAGCTGCGCTAGCGTTCGGTTGTTGATAGGATAGGAGGGCGAGCAAGGTTAAGTTTGTTTCTGTCAGCTATTGCCTGACGAAACTGAAACTTCAGGCGACAGCAGCGAAACCGACTGCCGGCGGCAGCAGCGCTGCGCCGCGGTGCTCGTGGGGCAGGGATGCCGCGGCTAGTGGGGCGTTTGTGCGTGCGGTGCATGCGGGGATGTTGCTGGAGGCGTACGGGGGAAAGGAGATCGACGGCGAAGCTCACCTGCGCTGCGGTGTAGCAGTGTCGATGCAGGGCTCGTCGGAGAAGTCACAGACGGCGGCGTGGCTCTGGCCCTCCTCAGACTCCGCGGTGGTGTTGATGACGAAGGGGTTACCGAGGCCGAACCATTCCCGTGGCTAGCTCACGATGCAAGCCATCGGAGGCGGCGCTCGTCGTCGGAGTTCAGAGAGGCGGCGACGAGGTTCAGAACAGCGGACGGATCGGTGGAGGAGAAGGTGGAAAAAGGGCAGACGGTGGCGGAGCTCGAGGGGTGAGGGGTCTAGGACTCGCAGGGCTAGGGGGGTAGGGTTTTATAGTGACCTAGGGGAGCGGGTGGCCGTCTGCTCCTCACCATGCGGACGTGGCACCGGTGGATTATCAGCCGTACGGGGGGAAGACGATGACGTCGTCGTCGTCGAACCGGTAAGTGGAGATAGGTGGGCCGGGCTGCGCTCTGTTAGCTGTTAGGTGGGCTGGGTTGCGGTAGATAGGTTAGCTGCCTCCTGTTTCTCCTTTTATTCTTTTTCTGGTTTTTTTTTGTAGTTTTGCTTTTGGAAGAAAACTGTTAAGGGTTTAGTTAATAAAAATTACAGAAAAATTAGTTTAGGCTTGTTAGGTAATTAGAAAACATATTCCAAAAGTGGATTTCAAAAATTGAGTTTTAAAATGATAGTTGGTATTTGAACCCAAATTTAGAGGAATTTTAATAGTAATAAACCATTAAGAAAACATGCATTTGAATAGGGTTACCCCTAGGGTTTTTAGAATGATCTAAGGAGGGCAATTGTTTGGTGAGTTTTATGGTTTCAAAAGGTACTGACTTTTAAGGATTGGTTTGAGATGGAAAATGATTTAGGAGTTAATGATTTGAACTAATTGATTGGAATATTGGTTTGATTAAAACCAACACTTTGAGAATTGAACATTAATTGAATTATTTGGAAAACAAGGAAAGGTTTTGTCTTGCAATTCTTTGCTTGAAAAGATTGTAACAGACAAGTGTGAAACAAGGTTTGATTCATTATGAAAACAATGCAACAGAAATGAAAATCAGGATGATGCCATGATGCATTGCATAAATTAAACAAAGAAGTAAAACAACTAGGGTGTTTTCATACTTGGATGTTACAATGGTGCGGAAGTTGCGAGTGCTGGGGTGGATGGATCCGCCGCTGGGCGCTAGGTCGCGACTAGCATAGTTGGGCAGCGAGTCGAAAGTCGCCGGGCTCGAGACTGACTCGGAGTCTGATCCGTCGAGATCGGTCTGCTCGGGGAAGTGCAGGATTTTTGCTTTGTTGGCATGGAAACGAAGACTCCCGAACGTCAGGCTGACGCTTTTCTCTAATCCGCTGAACGCCGGGCGTGATTCTGGCGAGTGGGCGCGACGATGATCGACCCGAATCGGATCGGATCTGCTGAAGTCGAGGTCCCGGGGCTCCAGCTGAAGGTTGGTGATGATGAGGCCGAAAACGCCATAGATCCAGCGCACGCCGTTCCCACAGACGACGCCAATTGTTGAATAGTCATCTCAACAAGTCCCTCAGATGAACCGGTAGGGTTTCGATTAGGAGAACGTGTAGGCACTGGTGACGATCGTCGGCTAACAGGGGCACGATTTACCCAGGTTTGGGGCCCTCGTAGAGGTAAAACTCTTACTCCTGCTCTTGTCGATCTGTATTATCAATAGATCGGTTACAATGGGGGTGCTCGAGTCGAGAGTATGATCTCGAGCTCAAGGCTTTGGTTGTGCGAAATTGCTTGGCTCCCCCTCTCGGTGGTTCTCCTGGCCTTATGTAGGTGACCAGGTCTCGAGCCGTACCCGAGGGGGGTTACAAACCCTAGCTCTAGGTCGGTTTGATGTTTCCTTCTTGATCCGCAAGACTTTGCGGGTGGGCTTCAATTAGGGCTTCTAGAACTGTAGGTGCACCTCCCTCTGGGATCAGTTGTTGGGCCTTTGGACCGGGTAGGCTCACCCGATAGGTCCAAAATTCATCCCCATGTCACCGGTCCACCTAGTATTCTTACGCGGGCGAGTCCTAACTCGCACTCGCAATAGGCCATAAGTAGGGTCTGCGAGTTATAGCTGGGCCAATCTACTTCCCAAAAACGGCAAGGCCTAGCCCAACTAAGTGCATAAACATCCGATTTTATTCGTCAAGCGCCATGACCCATGAGCATTATTACACACTGTACCTAAAAAGGGAAAAAAGAAAAAAGCTCGAACCGCACGGACCAGCTCGAAATCCACATTTTACAGAGTTCTTTACAGATGGACGATTCGTCAACCAATGATTATGATGGTTCCACCGTTCCGTAGCCCAGAGGAGGCTATAGCCTAGCTAGAAGGAGAACTTGTAGACCATGTCGTGGTTGTACACCTGTCCGGGCCTCACCGTGATGGACGGGAACTCGGGGTGGTTCATGGCGTCGGGGTAGGCCTGCGTCTCCAGGCAAAACCCGCCGTACTGCTGATACAGCTTACCGTCCTTCCCCCTGGTGTTGTTCAGCCAGTTGCCCGTGTAGAGCTGCATGGCCGGCTGGTTGGCCGAGAGCTCTAGCCCGCGGCCGGACTTCCCGTCCCTGACCGCAGCCACCTTCCGCATGCCGTACCCGTCGACCACGTAGTTGATGTCGTAGCCGACCACCTTCCCGCCCATGACCTTCCGGATGCGCGGCGTCGGCGTCCGGAAGTCGTAGTCCGTGCCGGCCACGGGGTCGACGCGGCCGGACGAAGGGAGGAGCTCCGCGTCCATGGGCGTGTACCGGGACGCGAAGAGCTGGAGCGTGTGGCCCAGCACGTCGCCGCTGCCCTCCCCTCCCAGGTTCCAGTAGACGTGCTGGAGGAAGTTCACCGGCGTCGCCTTGTTCAGCGCCGCCGCGTTCGTGCGCACGCTCAGCACGTACGGGCTCGTCAGTTCGTACGTCGCGCACACGTCCAAGTCTCCGGGGAACCCTGATTGATTGTGAGTTCCAAGCGTCATTGATCACAATAACTGAACGAGAAAATTTTGGAATAAAATCCGATCGTATTTATTTTCGCACCTTGCTCCCCGTCGAAGCTGCGGTAGTACAGCGTGATGTGTGGGCAGTCACCGCCTCCGACGTACTCCTTCACCGTCCAGATGACCTTGCTGAACCCCCTGTGTCCACCTACAGAACATACAGTAGCAAGTTAAGTTAACGCATCTGATCACTGTGTCTCTCCCCATCTTAAAAATTCTCGGAAGCAAGCAAACAATGCAAATGTACCATGAATTGGCCATTCTTTGCGCCACGCGCCCAGTCAGCGGGCCGAAGTAAGAAGTATCATTCTGATTTGCGGGAAGAGCAGATATTCAGAGAAAGCAACTTTGGAAAAAATGCGTTTTCCGGACAGCGATATCGCCAATGTGATATAATAAGGCCCATTAATTTGACCGATATTGGCGTCGGTGAAGAAAGATTATTCGTGCCTCGCGTGCTGATTTTCAAAGTTTGATCGCAAAATATGGGTTGTAGGGCCTAGCTACAATGCTATAACTAGGACTAGCGCCAAATCGTGATGGGGATTGGGTTGTCTACCAGCTCAAAAGCTTGACGGCCTGTAGATAAGCCTTTTCTGAATAATTTGGTCCGGATGGTGGAAGATTTTGCTCATTCTTGGAAAATCCTATTTGCCACTCTGACCATGACACGGTCAAAGAAAACATAGGACGTGTATGTTTTTGGATAGAGATGGGACGTGTGTGTAAATGATGTACTCCAGTAACAAGGCCACCATCCCAGTGCCGCGAGTTTTATCGGAGAAAATTGTGTCATGTCTTTCGACCCACTCATAATTCACATAATCTATTCGTGAGCAACGTGGATGCATGTCGCATCTGCTACTCCTTGCATATGCTTATTTTTCTATCCTCCGTACCACTCTTTCAATTGCTAATATATCTTTTTTTTGCCTCCAGCCTCTGCATCAAAATGATGCACACAGCCGGTTTTTATTAAAAGATAGAACAGAAAACATCATGTCTTACAAGCAACCATTAATCGTCTTGAGATTTTTCTTACGCCATTAGTTGTGGTGCTTGTGGAGTTGTGGTACATATGTAAGTAACCGAGTAATTGCAATATGAATTGATAGAGAGGGGGGACTGTTCGACATGAGCCCTGAACTGAGAAAGAAAGAAGCAAAACTAACACCGGCGCAACTTTCTAAGAACAATCCACACACATGACGCTGAAATGATACAGGAAGGATTATAATGAAAGGGATTCAATTCAATGCTCTTACCACGTATTCAGCGAGGGTGTCTAAGCCCAGAACAACATCAGCCAAATTCCCTGTGAAATAACAGTACATATCAACATTACACAAAATTGATCAAGCTCGCCGCATCTGAGGGCGACCATATATGGAACATACAGGACCCCCAAACTCAACGCTTAGCGAAGAACTTCGCAAGCAGTCGCTGACAGGTTTCCTCCTGCGCATCTTCGGCAGCCGGGACCGGATCAGACACCTTCCAGGAGTGGGGAATCATCGCCAGGCGATTCGCAAAAGCTCGTCTCGCTTCTTGTTCAGCTTCAGAATGCATTGGTCCAGCAAGATCGAGACGGCGTCGCTTGTCACCACCTTCAACAATGTGAGAGCCCTGTTGGAAATCTTGACGGAGAAATCCCCTTTCTTGAGCTCGTACACACCGACCATCTTCCTCGCATTGTCACCGCCGGCCGACGCAAAGGCAGCAAGGCACAGGAGCGCGAGAAGCACCGGAGCTCTCGCCATTGGCGGGACAGCGCTAGCTGGTAGGTTTCCAATCCAGAGCAGGAAGAAGACGATGGCTTAGAAGATGGGGGCCCTGAATGGAGAATACACAAGAGGTGTGTACGGTTATCGTCTATACTATAGGCGAACCGATCGACGCGAGATCGGTTGGTGGACTTTTTCTAGAGATCTTGCATTGCTGCATGCCTGGCTGCAAGTACTGAACGGAAAATAAAAAAAGGATCCGGCTGCTAGCACATTTTTGAGAATCTGCTACAAGCTGGTTAAAGCAAACGAGGTCAAGAGTAACGGCCGGCACGCGCCTGCGTGCGCTCGTTTGCCTCGTTCGTGTAAACATTGAGCGACCTTTTCCGATGTCCGAACCAGGCCCGAAATTTCGAAGCAGCGACGAGCATCAAAACCTGAAAGTTGGAATTGTTACACAACCTCTGCCGGCTGGCCGGTCCCGAGGATGTGTGACCGCGGCGATATAGACGAACAACACACGAACAGGAAAATAAAGGAGACACAGGGTGTGGGCACAACAAAATCTTTATTGTTTTTCTTTTCTCTGTTCTAGACTATGTACAGTGCGTCAGTGCCTCAATATATAAATGTGGATGGAAAGGGGATAAAAGCCAAACGTACGTACAAAGTGGGGATAACCTTCTGGCCTGGTTGGACTGGGCAAAGCCCACCGAGTGGACTGCCATCCTATGGCCCAGGTTTCCCAACACTCCCACTTGGGTATTATCCGTATAGCCATGCCTCAAAACTCCGAAAAATCCAGTGGAAAAAATATAGAGAAAAATCACATGGTATACTTTTGCTATGTTGCACGAATTGTCTCGTTAAAACCTTATGCGAGAAACTTCCTAAAAACCCACTAAAGGGAAAAAGAGTACAACTCACTTAACTATTAAGTTAAGTACTCAGTCATCGGGATAGAGATTTTAGTGATGAGTTTGTGAAGATTCTCCCCCTGAACTTTACATCTCTCTAAGTCTCATCATACCGATTCCACGAACACATCTCTCGAAAGACGATGCCGGTAATGATTTAGTGAACAAATCAGCGAGATTTTCACACGACTTAGTATGTAAGATCTTTACTTCATTCAACTTCTGCAACTCATGTGCGTAGAAGAACTTGGGGTTGATATGCTTCGTGAGATTGCTCTTCACGTAACCCGTCTGAACTTGTGCAACACAAGCGGCATTATCTTCATAGATAATGGTGGGGGTTTGGACGGTGTTCAGCCCACATGACAGCTAGATGTGGCCGATCATCCGTCGAAGCCATAAACACTCACGTGATGCTTCATATAGTGCTATGATTTCCGAGTGGTTCGTCGAAGTTGACACTAGGCTTTGCTTAGACGATTTCCAAGAAATAGCGGTTCCACCACAAAGGAAAACATATCCAGTCTGAGACTTGGATGTGTGCGGGTCCGATAGGTACCCAGCATCAGCATAGCCTACAACCGTGAGATCTTGATTCCTCCGGTAAAACAAGCCAAGATCTTTGGTCCCTTGCAGGTATCGGAAGATGTCCTTAACGCCTTTCCAATGTCTCCTGGTAGGCTCAGAACTGTACCTAGCAAGCAAATTGACAGCGAACGCAATGTCCGGCCGTGTGCAATTCGCGAGGTACATGAGTGCGCCAACTGCACTCGAGTAGGGGAATTCTGGTCCCAGAATTTCCTCCCCCTCTTCCTTAGACCTGAACGGGTCCTTATCCTGCTGTAAAGATCTCCCAACCATCGGGGTCTTAGAAGGATATGTCTTATCAAATCCAAATCTTTCCAACACCTTCTGGATGTAGGCAGACTGGTGCACTAAGATCCCAGCAGGGGAATGTTCAAGCTGCAAACCTAGGCAGAACTTAGTTTTGCCTAAGTCTTTCATTTCGAATTCCGACATCAGGTAGGAACTCGCTTCCTCAATATCCTCAGGTGTACCGATTATATTCAAAGCGTCCACGTACACCGAGATAATACAGAAACCATCTTGTGATCTCCGTATAAAAACACATGGGCAATCTTCGTTGCTCGTGTAGCCCTTCTGATGAAGGAAATCGCTTAAACGATTATACCACATCCTATCTGACTGCTTAATTCCATACAGTGACTTCTTAAGTTGAACACTGTATAAACCTCTGTTAGCTCTATCTTGGTTCGGGACAGGGATACCTTCGGGTACCTTCATGTATATGTCCGAATCCAAATTACCATAAAGGTAAGCGGTGACAACATCCATAAGTTTCACTGTCAAGTCCAAGTTTACTGCCATTGAGATCAAGTATCTAAAGGTAATTCCATCCATGACTGGGGAGTAAGTTTCCTCGAAGTCGACACCTGGTCGATGGGAGAAACCTTGAGCAACGAGCCTTGCCTTATACCTTACTACCTCATTATTTTCATTTCTCTTTCGAACAAATACCCATTTGTGACCAACGGGGCGCACATGGGGAGGAGTTAGACAAACAGGTCCAAACACCTCTCTTTTGTTTAGAGAAAATAACTCGGCATTCATTGCCTTCTTCCAATCTTTCCAATCCGACCTTTACTTACAATCAGCGAGAGTGTTAGGCTCTCGGTCAAGATCTATGATTGAGGCAATTTTCTTGGCAAAATAAATGTCGACATTTGCCATAGCTCGACTAATTGACTCGCCCGAATTAATATAATTAATGGCCATTTCGTCATGGAGTGCATCAGGCACATTCCCTTCCTCCACCGGATTTCCCATTCCGGGAGCAAGGTCCTTTAGCTTTCCCGCTCCAATGTGTGCGCACACATCTTCGCTGGGTATTTCCGTACTAGGAAAATTCAAGTCCGGAATTTCGTGCACTGAAACGTCCGTACTTGTGCTAGGTCTCAACTGGCTCCCCTTTGCAGGGGTAGGCTGAGATAAATCTCTCTTATCCTTTTTCTTCGGGCGTCCCCGGGTACTTGGGATTTGAGAAACTGGATTCCTCATCCTCTTAGGCCTAAGAACGGGAGCGGGTGTACCATGATTTCTCTTTGGTATTTCAACCCTTTCCGGTGCATTGTGCGCGGGCACATGCAACTTTGTCACAATGTTTAAGTCACTAAAGTGATCAGGCAGTTGATTCTCTAACGAGTGCAAATCTATTGTCTTTTGAACTTCTCTATTAGACTCAGCAGTGCGCGGGTCATGAGCGTGGATCCCCGTGGATTGCCACGTAAGTTCTCGACTTTTATCATCAAGGGGTTGATTGTCTCCCCCTAAAGTCGGGAAAAGATCCTCGTCAAAAATACAATCAGCGAAACGGGCCGTATGACAGTCACCTGTCGCGGGGTCGAGAAACTTGATTATGGACACAGTCTCATAACTAACGTATATCCCCGACTTACGGAGCGGTCCCATTGCTGATCGCTGAGGGGTTGGTATTGGTACATATACCTGGCAACCGAACCTACGAAGATGGGAAATTTTCGGTGCCGACCCTTGCGCAAGCTGCATAGGAGAATGGATGTTGTAGGCCGATGGTCGAAAGTTGATGAAATTGGCAGCGTGTAACACCGCGTGACCCCAACATGTTGTTGGTAAATTACAACCCTGAAGGAGCGGTCTGGCAATGAATTTAATTCTTTTAGTCAATGCCTCCGCAAGTCCATTTTGTGTGTGGACGTGCGGTACAGAGTGCTCAAGTTTAATTCATGTTGCCATGCAATAATCATCGAACGCCTTTGAAGTAAATTCACCTCCGTTGTCCATTCGAATAGACTTAATACGATGATCAGGGAATTTATTCCTCATTTGTATGATCTGAGAGATCAACTTTGCAAAAGCATGATTTCTTGTTGACAGTAGACTAACACTGGATCATTTAGATAAAGCATCAATGAGCACCATGAAGTACCTAAACGGCCCCGAAAGGGGCTGAATAGGACCGCATATGTCCCCTTGGATACGTTCCAAGAACGCGGGGATTTCATCCTTCACCTTTAGGGGTGATGGTCTAATGATTAATTTCCCCTTAGCGCATGCGGAGCACACGAAATCATCAGGATTTGGGAAATTTTTCACATTAACATTATGACCATTAGAGTTGTTAATTATGTTTCTCATCATCGTAAGACCGGGATGGCCTAACCTATCATGCCAAAGGCAGAATAGTTCGGAGCTTCTAAAAACAGTTTTAAGGGTAGTGTACATGGGTAGTGCTACTATCTTAGTGTAGTACAACCCTGTAGCGAACGAAGGAAGCCTTTCGACAACATGTTTACTATTTTCATCGCGTTTCGTGATGAGTAGGTACTCCTTACCGGTGTCATCATCGTGTCAATGTGGAACCCATTAACGAATGTCTTTAAAACTCAAGAGAGTACGAGTCGCTTCCGGGTACAACAATGCATCATTAATGATCAAAGTTGTTCCCATGGGGAGTGTTATAGTGGCTCGTCCGGAGCCAACTATATGAGGACCGCAGCCGGCGATCGTCGTAATACTCCCTGGAATTTTCTTGATGGACTCAAAGTACTTTGTATCTCTCAAGAGGTGGTACCGCTATCGGCAAGGCACGTTTCCTCCATTCGGGCGCCACACGTATTCTAAAATATAGTGTCTAATTATTAAACGAGAGCGAAGAAGATGCTACAGTAATAATAATTAAACATGCAAATATTTCAGAACATAACATAAGTATCTCTATTTAAAATAATGGAATAAATGAATGATGACGAAGTCATCCAAGAGCCGATAAATGTTTTAGGAAACAAATAATGTTGCTCTACAACCAAATCGAATGTATTGTATCAAATTATTGCCGTAATGAATCACGAATAAATGAACAGAGTTTAGATGGGGTCCGCAAGGCAACCATCAGGCTCATCCGAGATCTCCATCTCGCTAAACTTCCTGGTTTATTTCACCTCCGAAAGGCTGCGAGGAGAAGTTCTTTTTCAGAACCTCATCCTATGCCTCATCCATCTGGAGGACGTCAATGAGCTCTGAGTACTGCGTGAAGTTCTCCTGGCGGTTGTTCCGCGCATTCTGGAGATTACGCCAATGGAAGGTGGAGAGAGTTTTCTCTATCTTCTCCTCGTCTGTGATTCTGGTACCACACATGTCGAGAGCCGTACAAATCCTGTGTAACGCAGAATTGTACGATGTCACCAACTTGAAGTCAATGAACCTCAGACGCAACCATTCCGCCCTTCGCCTTTGGCTTGATATGGTACTTCAACCTAGAGAACCGCATATTCAGGGCGGTCCATAGGGTTGAAGCACTCCTTACAGCCATGTACTCGTTTTTCAACGTGGCACACATGTGATGGCGGAGGAAACGCAGTGCTTGGGCATTCTCTGCCGCAGTCGTGGTGCCAGGGGCCCTCGGGGTCCCCGCAACCAGTGCTCCCTTGATCTTTCGGCCCTCGAGGACGATCTCCACGTCCGAGGCCCATGCCAAGTAGTTTAGTCCGGTGTGAGCCAACTCCTCAACTTCCCGGTTCATGATTCCGGCCATCTGCGATTTATGCAAACATGTATCAGATTACAGCGGGTAATCGATTGCATAAAGCGATGTTGATACAAAAATTCAATATGACGGCGTTCCAAAATTTAAATAACATGCTAACGGTGCTCTACTATGAATTAATCAATTAATTACGATAGTAAAACATTATATATAAGCATGTATGAAGAGATATTATGCTAAGCGCGTTCTAAACGTGAAAATTGGCCCTAAAAATGACTTTCCGAATTTATTTAGTGCTCAATTATACAATTTCAATAAAAACAAGCTATTTCAGGTTTTTACCGTTAAAATTATTCAACAGAAATAAAATATACGTAATTCTGAAAAAATCCGGATGCTAAAACGTAAAAATCCGCGCGCGTGACTGTTTTCGGCCCAATCTGTCTTGGCAGCAGGCCGCAAACGGGCCGAGAAAAGGAGGGGGGGGGGGCAGCAGCCCACCGAGTCCCACCAGGTCGTCTGCCTTTTTTTTCGGCAGAACAACGCCTAGGCCAGCGGCCCAACGGACGCGCCTCGCAGTGGGCTATTTCGGCCCCGCGGCCCAGCCGAACCCTAGAGGGGCTGCGCGCGCTGACCTCGCGGCGGCGGCCAGCCTCGTCGGGCTCGAGGCCAGGGCCGGGCGTGGTGGCAGTGCGGAGGCGCGGTTGGCGGGGCGACGCGGCGACCGGCGGCAGCGGCGGCGCATCGACAGTCATGTCGATGACCGTCCTAGACCTCGAGTCCGGCGCATGGTGGAGAGCTCACACGGCCAGCAAAGCCTGCGGCCGGCCATCACGTTGGACTAATCAAAACAAAAATAAACAAAGAATCGTCGACGCGTTCATCCGGAACAACGACGCGTAGCACAGCCGATGCGTCGTGGTGGTACCGTGACCATCTGGGTCACGTTTGTACCGGATACGTTTGTACCGGATCTTCATAGTACCGTCAACAAATCCCTCGCGGATCCGAGAGAATCGACATTGGTCGGCGACGTGTTCGTCAGCTCGTCTCTCGGGGGGAAATCCGTACTAGATGCGATCTAAAAATACGCAGAACGCAAAAAATAGAAAGAAAATTGCGAGACGATTCTATTTTTGCGATCAGATCTGAGTTATACCTCGCGATTTTTGAAGAAAGCCTGCTCGGTGTAGGCTCGACGGAGGCTCGACGGAGAGACACGTGCTGATAACGTGTTACACAACCTCTGCCGGCTGGCCGGTCCCGAGAATGTGTGACGGCGACGATGTAGACGAACAACACACGAACAGGAAAATAAAGAAGACACAGGATGTGGGCACAACAAAATCTTTATTGCTTTTCTCTTCTCTGTTCTATACTATGTACAATGCCTCAATATATAAAGGTGGATGGAGAGGGGATAAGACCCAGACATACATACAAAATGGGGATAACCTTCTGACCTGGTTGAACTGGGCAAAGCCCACCGAGTGGGCTGCCATCCTATGGCCCAGGTTTCCCAACAGGAATCACACGATGGCATCATATATGGGAAAAAAATACTTCCGCAAGGGGGTCGCAACATGCTCCGTTTGATGAGAACGAAAATCCTCTTTATTAACAAGGATACCATACATCTTTGAATTTTAAACGAAAACGGCCAATGTATGATAGAAACAAAAATTGCATCGAAATTATGTGAAGGCATCATCGTAAGATACTTTGACCACCATAAAAACTAGAGAAAACTTGATAAAAAATTGAAACTGCGTGGGTGGCCAAATTGTGGTGTTGGCCCCTTTGTAGACATGCGTTGGAGTCAGCTTTCCACTTGATTTTCCTTTGTCGATGCCACATTTAGATTTAGACCTTGATATTTTCTTGGATTGGTGTCTACTTTGCCTCTCCGGATCTTTGGACAAACCGTTATTATGTCGAGTCTCGCTGGGTTGCAATTGTCATGCATCCGAGCCTCCCTTGCAAGGCTATAGCTCCATCACCGCCCTCGTCATTTGGCGGATTTGGGAAAAAGAAATACTCATGTCTTCTGACATGTTTCTCTAATGCCCTCTTGCATTGTCTTGGATATTGAAGAAGAGGCGGATTTTTTTTTCCGTGAATTTTATCCTGTGAGTAGTTTATTTTTTTGTCCACATGAGTTGCATTTTTCCGGCGTTTTATTTATTTATTTTTGATTTTCCCTAGTATTGCTACTATGCTCTCTTCTCCTTCTTAATTAATGAAATGGAAAATATTTTGGCAATGTAAAACTAGAGAAGACAAGCCTTTAACAAGCCCAAGTAAGCTCAATGATATTACAGAGTTGTAAGAATTGCATGTGGAAGGGTGTTTCAAAGTTTTCGAGCATCTTGCCAACAAGGAGTAGGGGTTTGATGGTGCGAGGAAGCGATCCAAGACGAAGCGCAATGCCACCTCAGCGAAGAACACAAGAAAAGGCACACGTAACAAGTGGACGGCTTCCATGATGTAGTGGGTGATGAAGTTGACGGTGGAAAATAATCTTCATAGTAAATCCTCCTTTAAATTTTGATTGTGTATGCTTGGGTTGTGAAGGCAGTAGAGATGGGGGAACGTGATCCCGTCGGATATTTCAGAGACATATTGGTTTTACCCAGATCCGCACCCTTAGATGAGTAATAGCTTTACACCATGCTTATAGTGGTATTGTCAATAACATGTTAGAGAGGTACAAGGGCTAAATTGGACCTAGAGATATAGGTCTTGATGATGACGGCTATTATGGGTGTTTGAAAGTGCTTGTCTACGCTGCAGATTTTTTTTAAAAAATTCCTACATAGTCTGCCAATATCACTATGCAGATAACGAGACATGTCCATACATGCGAGGATCATGATCACCACTCACCGGGCAGCGGATTCGTTGTAGTCGTAGAAGAGTTCTAAACAATCGTAGATCCTCACAACTAGGCCTAATTGTAAGAATACCCGTTACTTCCCTCGTCAAGGATCACACGTGTAATCCCTCTTAAGGTGTGCACATGTATGCTCGTGTCAACCCGTAAATGCTCCACCATCCAGGACTCGGCACCGACGAAGAGAGACAACCTTGTGACTTTGCTAATTTGTAGCTCTAATCAACTGTGATTAGAGCTATTTATGAAACTGAAAAATTGTCAACACATGAGAGAAAACTAGAATTAGAGCTAGGTCTAATTGGGAGAGGACACCTCAAAATTCCAATTAGAAGAGTCTCTAATTCAATTAGAGGGGCTCGAATTAGAATCTCTAATTAGACCCTGTAATTCTATATAGAGAGAGAGGTTTGAAAGCCAATGATGTGTTTTGATTTGAGACTTTGGGTATTGTGGGAGGGAGGAGAGACTTGCCAAACGGGAGAGGGGAGTCCTAGTTGAGCTAGGAGGAAGGTGGTCGCACCACCTCTCCTAGCCCAACTCGGATTGGGGGGTGGAGTCCAACTCCACCTCCCTCTTGCTTCCTATTTTCTTTCCCCCTTTTTTTCTCCTTTTCTCTCCAATAAAATCAGGAAAAATACCAGGACGATGCGTACCAACTTGTGAAGCCACCGGGGCCCACCCGACATCCCCTTAAAATAGGTTTCGTCCATGAGGGGGACATCTGTCCCCTCCCCACACTTCTTCCTTATATGGAAAGTCCTCGAAACTTCTCCGGAACCACTTGACCCCTATAGATAAAGCCACTGATACTATCTAGCGATGTTAGAAACATATTTCTAACACCCCGGGACATCTCACATCCCGTGCTACCTCTCATATTAACTTTTCCTAACACCGGCATAATTTCTCTCTTATGGTAACTTCCCCAAAACCACTCCGATTGACACCGGATTTGTTTCTGTGACATCGTAACGATATCGAACAGTCATAAAACCTATAAAAACATATTAATTCTCTCAATTTAAGGTTGGAACGGCTTAAGCGTGTGACCTGTAAAGACTCAATAACACACATACATGTTCGGGAACTTACCGAACAATAACCAACAACGCGACCGTGGACGCCCATGATGGCTTCTGTGTGTTCCCAAAGAATAAGGAAGCCTTATAATTTACTCGTTGCACTTATTCACTTAACTTCGCGATATCAACGATATCACGAGACGAGACTATGTGATCTGGTCAGATCATACTCTTTGATCATAACACATAAAACTCGTTTACCGATATCATTCTCTTTTCTATGCCATATCCCCGATGACCTTTGTGATAAATCACACTGTGTCTGGCCAGGAGATATATAATCGGTGACACTGAAAGGGACCAATAAATGTATCTCTCTATCTTCTAGAAGAGCTAAGTACTATTCTGGAACGATCTTAGTTCCATTACACTTTCTAGGTCATACCGACATATCACCGTTATGATCCCCAGTTACGGCAACATAGTTGATGATATCCGAAGTTTAATCTTTGATCGTGCAGTCACTAGATATTCTCATAGTATAGGAATTATAGTCAATGACAACTTCATATGTATTTGCTAAAATACACTAAGATTGTTTAGTCTCTTTTAGGAACAACACACACTTGGGTTGTTTCAGTACTATTGTTACTCTAACAATAAACTCTTATGTTTTTCTAGACTTTCATTCAAGTCCATGATCAGGAAAATATGATCATCTTAGAAACCATAAGCTAATATTATAGACAAGATTAGGAACTCTTGTTTGTTTATATCTTCACACCCGCACAAAGATTTTCCTTTGAAAACTCACTTTTCAAGTGCTATAGCGGTTGTAGCATGATGACATAAACTTAATTATGAAGTTGATGATAGAATAATAACTGAATATTTTTGCCTCTAGGGCGTACATCCAACAGTATCTCACTTGCACTAGAGTCAATTAATACTCTAGTTAGTATGATGACATAACACATATGGAATTTCGGTACCTTAGACTTATGGCTTTAACCTTTTGATCTAATCAACTTATGATAAACTTATGTTTGAATTTGTTAGGAATTGGATTTGTGTGAACCTAGTTAGTATGATGACATAAGATATAATGCAAGATTTATATTATATAATTGCTACATGTTGTGTTTGCTATTACTTTTCATGCCAATATTTTATTTACATTCTTGCATGCTCTCTGATTTATGTGGTTACTTTGACCAAGTGAATGTATGGATCTGCAAGATAGATTTTGTGCTAGATAGTTGGTTCATGCCTTGTCCGTATCTGGGCACAAGTGACAGAAACGTCTAAGTTCAAAGATGTGTTGTTTCTACTAATGGTAAAACAACAGTTTTTTACATCTACTTATTGATTATAAATATTTTTACATTATGTATTGTGCTTAATGGAATTGTCTGTTGCTTTGCTACATAATACTGCGAGAGACGAGCATAGAACCTCTCTCAAGGTGGATTATTAGTTATAGATACAGATGAATAGCGATCTATATATGTTAGACGTAATGCCTACATGAATATTGCAATGAACTTTCTCTTGTCATAATATTGTTGTTCCAATCTGTCAATTGCCTACCTTCTTCCAGCCATTACTTTCTTGTTGGTCCGTTTTTATTTTATTTTATTGCTTTCATCACTACTTTCCATACTTGGCAACCTTGACAACATTCTTGAAAAGTTGGGACAAAGAAAAGTTGTGTGTTATGTGTAGGTCCACTACAAGCCTTGCTGGAGATCTCTAAGTTCTAGTGGTATGATAACCTTGGTCTCAACTGAGCCTATGCTATGATCATCACCTTCATCTTGGGGTTCCCAACTGGTGATGTTGTTCACGACATCATTTGTATTTGAGGAACGTTCCACACCTCTTCACGTTAGGATACAAAGTTTAGTTTGATAGATTATGTTGTTAGTTTTCTATCAAGATTAAGTACATCTCATTCGGAGTTTGAAAAAGTTATGGATGTTTTGTTCTCTTCTGCTTCTACATTTATTTTCCAGTCGCGATAGTAGGGATTGAACTTCCATTGCTGGCAGGGAGTAGTACCGCCTCCCTCGCGGGAGCAGTATTGTCTGTCAAAGTACCACTCGTATTACCGTGTCCGGATCTTCTCGGGCCATCTATAGATATACTACATCGCCAGTGCCCTGGAAGTACCGGTCAATTTATTCCCTCGGGATTAAATAGTGGTACAACCGGTGTCTCCCACGGTACTACGGCTCGTGGCACTTCACGTGTTTTATTCCTAGCAGCTAGCTGGTTCTCTTTGAGCTGTAGTACTGCTTCCCCAATAATAGCACCGCCCCTACGCGAATCTGCACATAACGGTTGGATTTCCATGGATCTATTTTAGGGACTTCTTTCCCAATGGTTTTCCAAACCTTTCGCAAGTTTTGGAGCATATTTTTCTCCTCCATTGTTGACCTCCAAAATTTTGCTATCTCTCAATCACTCTAATGATTCTTTCTCCTTCTTGAGGCAAAAGAGAGGTGAGATCTAGATCTATATCTTGGGTTTCATTTGTTTATTCCTCCTCGTTTTTCCTTTCTATTTTGTCCATAACATTTGTTACTTTGGTGGGATTTGATAGTGAAGGACTTGCGTTCTTACAGTTTCATTAGTTGCATTGTTTTGAATTCTCCACGGCAATACGTCGAAGTGAAAGATTGAGAATCTTATTACTCTTGGGTTCTTGGGTGACATAGAGTTTGTTCCTCTTGTTGGGCGACCTAGACGGTTGTATGTTGTCGCAAGCTCAATCTTTATGTGAAGCTTTGGGAAACTTCGGGAGCCTGAAATTAAGTTGCGGAGATTGCCCCGGTGAATTTTTTCAGGTTTGGTCAATGACTTAAAGAAGACCTCATAGTGGATTGAGTTCTTCCTTTTGTGGAAGAAATTCAAGAAGAACAAGGTGAGCCTTTTGTGGCGTTGCTGAGTTGTGTGTTCCCGCATCTTGAGAAGAGGCCTTTTGTGGCTTGTGATGTGCATTGTGCAGGCATTTGTGAAGATGATATTTTTTCCGTCTTCACAGGGCACTATGCAGCAACTCTAACGAAGATGTATCTTCATTTGGAAGGAAATTTGAAAATTATATCTTCGTCTCCGCATAAGTACCTCGTTACTCTATACCCGAGTATTTTACTTATGCATTTAGTTTGTGATAGCCATGAAGTTTAAAGCTATATCTTGATATCACATATGTGTTTTCTTGTTTAGCATAAATTGTTGGTGCACATAGTTGAGTCTAATATATTTTAGTTTGGTGATTGATAAATTATTCTGCATTTATTTAAGTTTAACCCGTAATTGTTTTAAATCGCTTATTCACCACCTCTAGATGAAATCTCAAACGTCCTTTAAGTGATTTAAAGAGACTTGAACAATATACGATGAAAATCAAGTTGCGTTTTGCTAACATCGCTAATGATTACAAGATCAAGACGGATGCAACTGTTTGGAGATGAAGAAGATTACAAAATATATCATAAAGAAGGTGATGTGTCTCCATTTTGCATTGGGAACGATAGTTATCAAAGTAATCGTCATGAACTCTAGATAGAACTATTGCATGCTAGATTGGTGAAAAACTAATGTGCATGTAGTTAAAAGGATTTAAGGATTAAAAGTAGGGGTTATTATTAGAAGGCTCAACATTTGAAGGTTGTCCGAGCCACGCTCAAATTTACCCGGTCCAATTAGAAACATTGTCACTTTGTCACCTGTTGAAGATATCCGGAAAGGGGTATCTACCGGCATCCAAAAGCCTGACCAAGGGAGCAGGCCCAATGCCTAAAGGCCTAAGAGGGACAAAGCGCGGGGATGCATCCAGAATGACGGCCACAAGCCCATCTGAGTGTGAAGATCCATATGACCGTAGATTCTAGGTTTAGTCCAATGTATGGTTGGTGAATCTGTATGGTCCGATACGGCTATCGATATAAAGCCGGATGGGATAAACCCTAGGGAAGATTTAGCCTCATACTCAATCTGCCTAGATACTTGTAACATGTGCCCAGCGATCTCCGTCATAGTTGTTTGCAGGAAGTAGGGAGCCTCCCCGGCTAACCTGAACCTGGGTAAAACACCGTGTCATCTCCCTACAAGCTCTCCCCCACATTACCCTTCCCCGCGGTTCTTCCTTGTGAGATGGCTCCCCCTTCCAGGAAACCTGATCATGGAACTCGTTATTTGGCGCCCACCGGTTGGGCGAGCTACGTCTGGGTAATCTTCAAGGCAGGGATCCTAGGCGGCATCGGCAACACAATTGCCATCGGCAGCGCCATCCCAGGATCGTGCGGCAGTTACCTTGTCAACAACAACACGGTAACACCGGCATGAGACCACATTATCTGCTCCTACATCGTCCCGATTGGTACCACCAATATCTTTGTTGGGCTCACGGCTGAGGCAATGGGGTTTGGCGGAGGAAGGAAGTTCTTCGCTCCCACCCACCACTCAATCTTCAAAGGAAATGAAAACGCACACAACTCATGTAGATCTACAGTTCAGTCTTCAATGCAAAACCCTAGATCTACGTTTGTTGCCATGGTGCAAGCTGAGCATTCGAAAGAAAAGTCAGATCCTGAATCTATTTTAGCCGCCATTGACGGTAAAATAGATTCGGAAGCCGGAGCTGATTCTGATCAAGATGGTATTGACTTTGCCGAAAAAGTCCGAAGAGCCGCTAGATTCGCCAACAGCATCTACATGACAGAGCTGGCAAAACCAGAAGCTGATAACGAACAAACGCCCTCTAAGGAGGCGCAGGACCTCGAAAAGCCAGCTCCTGAAGTGACTAATGGTAAAGGACAAAACCCGCCCTCTGTGGAAGAACAATTCCAGAAGGCGAAGTCCAAATCACCGCCCCCAACAGCCAAAAAGGCAGATCCGCCAAAGAGGACATTGTCAGCTGTACCATGGAGATTGTATCTCCACGACAAGCTGCTGGATGAGGGTGGGCCTAGCGGCACGAAAGCCGTTGGTGGGAAGAAAAATACCTCATCACCTTTAGAGATCATTGACGAGTACGATGAGTACGCTCTGCTCCGAACCCAAGTTGATCCTGCGGATCCACCTCATTTCCTGGAAGCCATACGCCAGTTGTTAATGAAACAGACTGACTACCTGGAGAAAATCACATGGAGCTGAAAAGCGTGCAATAAGCCACTGAGGAAGCCCAAGCTTCCGTTGAGGAGTACGAAAGGTCCGTCAAGAGATCCTCCATTTGTTCCAAGGTCGTCAAGCCAACAACGAATGAGGACGGCCCAGTCCGCCAAAGGATAGCAGCCGTCAATTGGACGAAGGAATCAACATGAAAAAACTCCAAGGGAGAAATCATGTTCGGAACCCCAGCAGTAAACGCGGAGGTAGCCTATGAAATCATGAATGATGATCGCTACTCGCCGGAGGACAAGATCAAATACGGTAACATGTTGCTGCGTCAGGCTTTGGTCTAAAAGCAAAATGGCGAAACACGCTCCGGGAAGCTGTTAGAGAACTCCCAGCTCTGCAGAACCCACACTGTCACCGTCCTTCCACCAAGTTGTGCTAAAGACCCAAAAGAAAAGGCTAAGGTACAAAAGGACAATGAAGCGTAAAAAATAGGCTCCAATCATGGAAAGCATGAGAAAAAAGGCGAGAAAACCTCAGCCCCTCATAAGGAGGACATTCATCACCAAAACCGCACGGCCAGGCATCGGGATGACTTACCACCCCGACAAAACCCAACAGTGGAAGTGGAAGATCAACGGGACGCTAGAGACATGATCACTCATGTTCGCCGCAACATGGTAACGAGGGAAGATACAGGGATCGCACACCCCCAAGATCGCAGCATAAACCAGCGCAATGGCGGAAGCCGAGCTAAGACGCGAGCCTCAAGGCACAGTGGCTTGCACCATTCAAGATTTGTGCACTCTGATGCGCGAGGAATGCTGGATGTGATAAGAGCATCCAAGGATGCAAACTACCTAGGGCCCAAGTGCTTTGGGGATATCATCCGACATCTGTAGCTCCACACGGGATTCGCCAAAGTTCGGGCAACGCACGAGAGATACAATGGATCCACAAGCCCAGACACTTGGCTGCCATATTACCACACGGCGGTGAAAATCAATGGCGGAACCAATCTAGAAGTAGTTCACTTTTTTGCCCTTGATGTTGATCCAAGGAGCAAGAACATGGATAGAAAGCCTTCCGCCGAAATCCGTCAATAGCTTGGAGGACATGGCTAGGGTTTTCACCCAACACTTCAGGGGTATGCACAAAAGCCCTAAGAGTATCAACGAGCTACAAAACTGTGTCCAGTTTGACAATAAAACCAATGTGGATTACATGTCACGATGGACTGCATTGAAGAATAGATGTGAGGGAGGAAGCAAATTCCAGGCAATCCATGTGTTTGTCAATGGCCTGAGGAGCGGGTTTGTCAAGTTCATGATTACATCATCTGACCACCTAGACCTTGGATCCATGCCGACAACCGCCAACAAGCATGCAGCAGCAGACGACATGAATGGCGGAAAACTCGACCAATACAAAAATAGTCGAAGACAGCCGAAAGTCGATCGAAAGCCCAACCAAGATACGTCAAAACCCCAGAAGGAGGTAAACGCCGCCTTCGGCGAAGGCGGTCCATCCGATGGCGTAAAGTGGAAGGGAGAGTCCAAGGAGCCATACTTCAATGAAAATATCAGGAAGATGCACTGGGACAAAGTAAGGCAGGAGCCATGCCTCCACCACTCTAGGTTCGGGACGCCAATGCACTCAAACCAGCAATGCCACCCGAATGCTGAATTCAAGCAAGATTCAGACATCGGGTACAAGGGGGGAAACTTCAAAAGGAAGTACAACCCAAAGCCCAAGCTAAAGTTGGAGAAGCTAACATCACCTCTGACATGGATGAGAAAATCCAGGAACACTAAACGAAGGGAGAACCAAAGTTCCCCAAAGTACATGAGAGCATAAATCAGAATTTCTTGGAAACACCGTCTGCTAGAAAGGTGAAAGCCACATGGCGGGAAATCAACACCATTATCCCATCGAGCCCAAGGTTCCTGAAGTATACTGAGAGGGCAATCACATGGGACCATAGGGACCATCCGCCACACATCCTGGACCCCGGAGCGCACGCACTAGTGGTGAGTCCAATCGTGGAGAAGACTAGGCTCCACAAGGTCCTCATGGACAGCGCCAGCATAAAACTCTTGTACCTCAGTACATTGGAGAAGCTCTGATTATTCCGGAAACAATTAAACCACATCAATGTGAAGTTCCATGGTATTTTCCTTGGAAGAAAAGCCGAATCCATGGGAGAAATCTCCCTAGATGTCACATTCGGTGAGGAAAAACACTTTAGAAGAGAAATAATCTCTTTCTAGGTTGTACCGTTTCAAAGTGTTTACCACGCCATACTTGGGCGTCCGACGTTTGCCAAATTCATGGCACGCCCATGCTATGTCTACAACAAGATGAAGAAGCCAGGCCCGAACGGCGGTGTGATACGTCATAAATGTATCCATAATTTCTGATGTTCCATGTTGTTTTCATGCCATATGCTACATGTTTCCTTCACACTTTATGCCTTTTTATTTATTTCCTAGGACTAACCTATTGACAAGATTCCACAGAGCCAGTTCATGATTTCTACTGTTTTTAGTTTAAGAAAAGATGTTCTAGAAATATTCTTGGAATTGGACGATTCGAAGCATGGAAGTCTTAGAAAGTTAAAGTGCACACGGAGTCAAGAGGAGACCCGGAGGGGTGCCCTGGAGCCCCCACACCATGGGTGGGCGCATGCCCTCCTGGCTGTGCCCAGGGGTGGTGTGGCCCCCCTAGCCGCCCACCGACGTTGTCGTCGCGCCTATATATTCTCCTCGAAGGGTTAACCCTAAGTATATAAGCCTTTTCCACCAAAAACATCCGCCGCTGCCGTCATCGTCAACCCTAGTTTGGGAGGGTTCTGGGGCTCTCCGCGGCACCCTGTCGGGAGGGGGAATCATCACCGGAGAACTTTACACCACCATGCCTGACTCCGGAATGATGCGTGAGTAGTTCATCCTTAGACTACGGGTCCATAGCACTAGCTATATGGTTGTTCTGTCTTCTTATGCCTCATGTTTAGATCTTGTGAGATGCCATACATGATCAAGATCATCTTATTGTAATGCTACATGTTGTGTTTTCTAGGATCCGATGAATATTGAATGCTACGTACAATGATTATCAATCTGTCATGTTCTTTTCATGTTTATGTTATTTATTATCTTGCGTGCTCTCTGTTGTTAGTCGATGCTCTGGCCAAGTAGATGCTAGTAACTCCAAGAGGGAGTATGTATGCTCGATAGTGGGTTCATGTCTCCCTTTCACTCATGCTCGAGTGACAGAAATGTAAACGAGTGGGGGATGTGATATTGCCACTAGGGAGAAAACAAGGATGTTTACATTGTTTACATTACACACTTTTCTTACTACGATTATCTGTTGCTTGCAATTTAATACCCAAAGTTTGCTCGGATGACATTCTGAGGGTGGATTATTAGTCATAGATGCAGTTGGATGACGATCTATGTATCTTGTTGTAATGCCCGCATGAATCACACAGTAATCATCATGTCATGCATATGCACTACGGTGCAGCCTTTATATCTGTCAATTGCCCAACTGTAATTTGTTTACCCAACATGCTATCTATCTATTTTGGAGAGACAACACTTGTGAACTATGGACCCCGGTCCATTTCCTTTATAATGATAATACAACCACTTCAATCTCTATTTTCACACTGTTACTATTGTTTTCCTACTGCCATCATTGTTCTCTTTTCATCTACTACAGACAAGTAATGTTTTCCACACCATACGCTTAACCTCTTCGTTTTCAGCAAAACTGGTGAGATTGACAACCTCACTGCTTCATTGGGGGAAATTGATTTGATTGTGTTCTGTAGGTTCCATGTTGCTACGGAACCGGTAGTGCCCCTGCCAATGTCAGCTGCGTCAACCTTCGGAAGTGATTTCTTTATCCTATTGGTCGATTTAACCCTGGTTTCTTTCTGAGGGAAACTTGTTGTTGTGCTCTTCATACCTTACACTTGGGGTCTCCCAACGAGTGCAAGCCCTGCACCATCAAGCAATTTCTGGCGCCGTTGCCAGGGAGAAAGAGGATTTCTGCAAGGGGAGTCTCTCACTTCCAATCTCTTTACTTTTTTTTTGCCTAGTTTATTTTATTTTGTCTTGTTTGCTTCTCTTTATCGAAAACCCCAAAAATTAGTTCTTATTCTAGTTGTTACTTTTATCCTGTTTTTAATCTTGCTAAAATGAATACTCCCTAGAACACTATATTATGTGACTTCACTAGCACAAACAACAATGATTTCATTAGCATACCTATTGCTCCACCTGCTCCTACTGCTGATTTTTATGAGATAAAGCCTGGCCTATTAAATCTTGTTATGAAAGAACAATTTTCTGGTGTTAGTACTGATGATGCTATTGCCCATCTTAATAATTTTGTTGAACTATGTGAGATGCAAAAATATAAAGATGTAGATGGAGATATTGTTAAACTGAAATTGTTTCCTTTCTTTTTGAGAGGAAGAACTAAACAATGGTTGTTATCTTTGCCTAGAAATAGTATTGATTCTTGGACTAAATGTAAAGATGATTTCATTGGAAAATATTATCCTCCTGCTAAGATTATATCTTTAAGAAGTGGCATTATGAACTTTAAGCAACCTGATAATGAGCATGTTGCTAAATCTTGGGAAACAATGAAATCTTTGGTAAAGACTTGTCCCACTCATGGACTGACTACTTGGATGATCATCCAAACCTTTTATGCAGGTCTGAAATTTTCTTCAAGAAACCTTCTAGATTCAGATGCTGGAGGAACCTTTATGTCTATGACTTTGGGGGCAGCAACAAAGCTTCTTGATGATATGATGGTAAATTATTCTGAATGACACACTCAGAGAGCTCCAACAGGTAAGAAGGTAAATTTTGTTGAAGAAACCTCTTCTTTGGGTGATAGGCTTGATGCTATTATGTCTATTCTTGTGAATGAACATGCTCCTATTGATCCAAACAATGTTCCTTTAGCCTCTTTGGTTGCTCAAGAAGAGTATGTTGATGTGAACTTCATTAAAAAAAAATTCAACAACAATTCTTATAGGAATAATTTTGGTAGCAACAACTATAGGCCATATCCTCCTAATAATAATAATGGTTATGTCAACTCTTATGGTAATTCCTACAACAACAATAAAAGTGTACCCTCTTATCTTGAAAATATTCTTAAGAATTTTATTAGTACACAAACTTCTTTTTAACAAATCTGTTGATGAAAAGTTTGGAAAAATTGATGTTCTTGCTTCTAAAGTTGATAGCTGATGCGCGTGTAACACACGTTCGTTGGGAGACCCCAAGAGGAAGGTTTGATGAGCACAGCAGCAAGTTTCCCTCAGGAAGAAACCAAGGTTGAATAGACCAGTAGGAGGAAGGAGTAACTTCAGAAGGTTGATGCAGTTGAGATGGTAGGGCACACTACTGGTTCAGTAGCAACGTGGAACCTACACAACACAATCAAATCACTTTGCCCGAACAAAGTAATGAGGTTGTCAATCTCACCGGTTTTGCTGAACACAAAGAGGTTAAACGTATGGTGTGGAAAACAGTACGAGAACAATATGAAAACAGTAGAAGCAGTGTGAAAACAGTAATTGCAGTGGTTGTATTATCAGTATGAGAAAATGGACCGGGGTCCATAGTTCACTAAAGGTGTCTCTCCATAAAATATAGCTAACATGCGTGGTGAACAAATTACAACTGGGCAATTGACAGATAAAGAAACATGCATGACATACAAATTACTATGAGATTCATGCGGGCATTACAACAAAATACATAGATCGTCATACAACTGCATCTATGACTAATAATCCACCCTTTGAATATCATCCGAACAAACGTTGGGTATTAAGTTGCAAGCAACGAATATTCACAGTAAGCAAAGTGTGTAATGTAAATGATGCGTGTGAACACACGTTCGTTGGGAGACCCCAAGAAGAAGGTATGAAGAGTGTGCAACAGCAAGTTTCCCTCAGAAAGAAACCAAGGTTGAATCGACCAGTAGGAGGAAGGAGTAACTTCAGAAGGTTGAAGCAGCTGAGATGGCAGGGTACACTACCGGTTCAGCAGCAACGTGGAACCTACACAACAAAATCAAATCACTTTGCCCCAACGAAGCAGTGAGGTTGTCAATCTCAATGGTTTTGCTGAATACAAAGAGGTTAAACGTATGGTGTGGAAAACAGTAGGAACAGTATGAGAGCGCTATGAAAGCAGTATGAAAGCAGTAGGCACATAAAACTCAGAATGGCAAAAATGCTCTCTCAACCGTGCATAAAGTTAGAAGATGGAGACTCAACATAAAAGTAAAATAAAGGCCCTTCGCAGAGGGAAGTAGGGATCAACTCATGTGCTAGAGCTTTTATTTTATTAAACAGAGGTATAAAAATTTGACACTCCTCCCAACCATATTTCACAAACCATGGCTAACCGAATCCTCGGGTGCCTACCAATAATCACATATCGTGAAATAGTGTCTATATTTGAAGAGAGGTGTATTCTTATGTCAACGAATGGTAAACAGAAAATACAGCACATCAGAAGCCAACTAGACTTCACAAGAGCGGCTCCCATAGAAGTACGCATCTGGGTAGAATGTCATCCCTATTTCTAATTGTTTACATAATTATGCTTTGACTGATAAATCAGGGGTAAAAATAATAAAGATAATTTGTGTTGTTAATTTGGGGCTGGACACCCCGCTGCCAGCTCTTGTATCATTGGATAAGCGGATGAAGCCACTAGTCCAGGGTATGAAAGTCCAATTGCAACATCCTAGATTTTTCAAAAATATTAAACCAACATGCATACATATCCATCATGACATGGTTACACAAAAGTGCATTTAAAAATTTAAACATTACAAAACAAAAACCCTGTTTGAGTTTATCACCAAAATTAATAACTCTAATGACCCGATGCTAATTTCCCTATAATAATTTTTTTTTGATTTTTCAAAATTACCAAAACATTTTAAATGTTTTAAGCTTTGCAATTTATAAATTTTACAAACCTTTCTAAATGAGTTTGACTCATTCTATTAATTATTTGGGGTTTCTATTAATTAACAAAAGAAAACAGTACAAAAAAAAGTAGCCAGCCGGCCCAGCCCCTTTCCCTCTCTCCCCGCGCGCGAAGCTCACTGGGCCCAACCACTAACTCACGCGTGCGTGCAGAAAACTCCCAACCCACGCGCCCCCTTCTCTCTCTGCCAAGCGGGCCCAGGTGACGCCGCGCTGCCGTCGATATGACGCTCACCCCCAACCTCCCTTCGTTTTCATTGGCAGCACACGCCCGCACTCCCCCCACGATCACACGCTCTCACAACCGCCCGCACCCCCTAAAACCTCTCCGCATGCGCCCCTCCACCCCCTCTACATTCCCCCTCTTGTTCCCCGAGATCCCGCGCCTCTAGTCGCACGAATTTGCTCGCAAGAGTCCTTCTGAACCGCCGTCGTCCGTCGATGATTCCAGCAAGGGTAAGGGATCCTCGGCCCTGTTTTTGCCCTACTCCTCATCCTCTCTCCCGTGCGCACCCCCTAAGCCTTCATCTCGAATTTTTGGCGCAGCACAGAGCCACGCCCTGCACTCCGAGCTCGTCGGACACCACCGCGCCTCCTTCCACCTCGGGATACCTCTCCTGGAAGCGAGCGTCTGCGCCAGCATCGTCATCGTCCTCGGCGCCTCGCTTCGCCCCTCGTCGTCGCTTCCCCGTGCGCTAGGACCCCCGGAGACGCCAACCCCGTCCACCATCTGCGATGCCGGCCGTCGCGTCGCCATCTTCCGGCCACGCCCCGCCGGTGAGCTCCCCTCTTAGTTCTATGTCGTTAGATTTAATCTCAACGGCAACGGTTAGATTGTTTCAGCGAATCGGTATCGTCTACTAAAATAGCACCGTGTGGCATTGCTGCGTCAGCACCAGTCAGCCCCCTGTTCTAAATTGATTTGAATTCATTTTAAAAACAAAATCTGTTGTCCCATTGTAATTTCGATAGAAAAATAAATATTGATCAACCAATTGTGAAATTTGAATCTTTAGAAAGATAATTAAATTCTCTATGCAATTATAAAAAAATATCATGTGGTCTCTGTAGAAAATTTTGGAGTAGTATTTTAATTGCCAAAACCACTCATAAACACCATTTAATTAATAGATTTGGTTCTACAATTCCAATTTTGTTAAAATTGTAGTCTCTGGATTCCTTAGAACTTATAGAACATCATAGAACCAGTGAAAACCAAAATTGTATTGTGCACACACTTTCTATTTCAAATTTGGTCAAATCAGTATTCTGTCCATAATTCAAATTCTAAATTGTATTTTTGAGTGAAACCAATTGGGTTGCCTTGGTATTAGTGTCCTCTGTCCAGAAACAATAAGGACCAATTTTTACAGAAACTTAAAAGTGTGATTAAAATCTTATATTTACTAATTGGAGGCACCGTAAAAAGCACCAGATTAATCCTCACAAGAAACAAAAATAGCCGTAGGATTTTCTTAACTCACGGTCGAGATTGCTAGATCGCTAATTGTCTTCGGCTTCCCTTCCTACAATATCCACGTCTGCCCGATCGAAGTCTCAGATAAAGAAAAAACTAAAAACTAGGTCGTCGTTCTGATATTCACAGCTTAGTTGGATCTGCCGCCGTCTCTTCTTCTCATCTGTGTGTGTGGCCACTGCCAATGCCTCCTGTATCGTGGTAAGTCCCACCGCCTCCAATGCTCCAGCTGGCCATGCAGCCATACATCAATCTCACGGGTACGGCTGACGGACACTGTCATTCTGTCTATTTTTTTATCATCCATGAAAGATCTGCGGTAGTTGGATGTCTGCGTGCAAGGCTAACACCCCTCTATATAATCAAACCCCTTCGGTTCATCCATATGTAGTTTATCTTGCTTTCTTCTTTACAGCTATAGTCATGTAATTATTGATCTGCTTCACGTGAAGCTATGCACGATATGACATCCAAGTTGCTAACTGCCTGAAAGGATGTACAATGCATGCGCTAATCTACAGGCGTTCTGATTTTTCTCCCGGTTTTGTCATGCAGTTGCTTGGTACCATCCCTGCCGATATATGCTTAATTAAAAGTGTTGACGTAAAACACTGCGCCTCTTAGTTTCGGAGGAGTTAGTTGGAGGCGAAGACAGACACGCCCTGCATTGAAACTTTGGCCTCTTTTGTTGGCAGGTGGGATTAATTTTCCTTTTCCCCCCTCAAGCGTCTAATCAAGCCTTCATGATTGTACATGTCCTGATGGAGTCTGTCCCCAGGTATATGTACATTAGCCTAATAAGAATTTATTCAGGTTCGGCTACTAGACTAATAAGAAGTTACATATAATTTCCCGCACAGAAAAAATAAATTTACACTAGAGAATATACAAATATTGTGTATGTACAAATGGAAAAAAAATTCACTTACGTTTTGAAAATTCCGACCCCAACCAAATCTCAAGGATAAAGCATGGTTAATGTCAAAATTATTCAAAATCCCATTCAATTTTTTTGGTCACATTATCTCCCATATATTTTGTTTTCTCAATCGTCCATGGCAGAAGAGAAGATCCAAACCATCTATCTTAGTTAAATATTGCTTGAATCGTACACATATACACTGAAAACTTGCAAACAATTTAGTTGTGTGCTGCATGGATTTTTTTTTTCCTATTCTGTGTCTTACAAATGAGAGATTTCTAGGTGATTTAAGTATTATTATTTCTCTGGTCGCTCGCCCTTCCTGTTTTAAAACTGAGAGTTTGCTTTGTTTCTTTTTTTAGTAGGTGCTTAATCCTCTGCTAAGAAAAGTTCTATTCTGTTGTACGAGAAATATGTGGCAGATTTTGAAGAGATTTATGTAGAAGTATAGAATTCCGTCACTTTGCACCGATTATCTGGAGCCCACTGAGTGGTAGTGTGGGATTGATCGAATGTATCTATTTGAGGGACATAACTATGTGCAGTTAAAAGTAACAGGATTGTAACATCAAGTAGGAGAGCTGGCTAGATAGAATAGTACTCCCTCCGTCCACTTTTATAAGGCTCACTTCTTACTATTGAAATGCTAAGAAGTGTGCCTTATAAAAGTGGACGGAGGGAGTACGTATTGTTGTGCATGCACTAAGAAAATTAATTGACTGTCAATGCGGCTACAGTAGGTCAGTTATTTATTATGACTGCACTTGGAATAACTTTTATTTTTAGATACTTGGAGATATCATAGGTGGTATTTACACTGTTTTTCTTTCATATACAGATTGGTACAAAATCTATACGGCACAACAAGAGAAAGTTGAGGATGGCGGTGATGTTTTTTATTCACAATTTCTATAGTATACCCATATGATCAAAGAGGACTTCCAACTGTTGATACTTTTTTTCTCAAAAAAAAAAGATATCTATCATTAATGCATTAATATGTGACAGTAACATAATAGACTAACCTCTCAAACATATTACATTTTGTAATTTCGTCGTGTTGTAGTATCTATCCAAAACATATAAAAGAGGAAAACATAGGGGGTGAACATTATGTGTTTGGAAGATTATGTGAATCTTTTTATTTTGAAATAACTATTAAGATGATCTTTAATGTGACCAAAGAGAGATCAGGAGGAAGTTTTTTAAATACATGCAAATAATGAGTTCTAAGAGAAACATATTAGTTAAGAGAAGAAATTAAGAGCTTATCTTGAGTTGTTGTTATAATAAGTACCCGAATGCCAAATGTCAAATTATGAAAACACAAAATGCAGTGATGGATTTTCTTCTCCATTAGTGAACCCTCTTTTTTCTGAATCGTGTTAACGAATATTTTTTGGGGTTTCTAAAGAGCACACCATGCTTCATTTCTTAGTATATTACAGAATTGTCTTTCTGAACTCAGCTTCTCTACTGTGGGGCCTACTAATTTAGGTATTTTCGGTGTCTGCTACAATTTCTTGGTCTTCATTTTGTACCGCCTTATCAGAGAGAAATTCTATATATGGCTAATCAACTCAGATGGCTGAGCTCAGGTGTAATATTATACATGGAATGATAGAAGGTATATGGGTGTTAATTTATCTTTTACTTTGTACCTTTTTATATTAGAGGTCATTACTAAAGGAGACAATGTTTCCAATATATCATTTATATTAGTAATATTTACCTCATTATCAAATTAATTTGTTCATTGACATACCAGTTTAATAGATATGACTTTTTTTTCTCGGAAAATGGTGTAATTTAGGGCGACAGTTGACTCTATACAAATGAAGAAGAAGCTGAAACAAATCCATATGTATAAATATTACAAATACATGATGTAGTTTGGCTCTAGAGTTGGAAGTAATTCTCCATTATTATTGCAATGACATCCAAATAATTAAATGAGAAAAACATAATAATTTTAATGGTTGTATATTTTCCTATAATATTTAATCTATTAAAGTATACATATAGAATAAGTGCAACTAATAGTTCCATTGTTGCATGTTAACTTACATAACTAGCCCGTGCAATTGCACGTGTTGATGACTAGTATAATTAATCTAAATATCTATTAATGAGCTACTAAATTGGAATAATTGAAATAATCCATTGAAATAAATCTCAACCAGAGCCTTATACCAACTAAATAAACCCCATATGATACCAAATACATCTCAACACTACATGTACCTTGTGTAAAACAAAATATTGCATTCATGCATGCATACATGTTTATGAGTGTATTGTTTGAGTGGTATGTTTATGTTAGTGTTGTTATTGCTTGTTTAGATTTTGGAGAAGACCAATACAACACATGTGATTGTTGTGCTTGTGTTGGTTGATGTTATCAACGCAAGTGGTACTCATGTCCCACTTTTGTTTTACATTGCATTAGAGTTTTCAGTAGTATGCATCATAGGTGATTTTAATTATTTTTCAAGTATATGCTATGCTCAGAAAACCTAGTAGTGTGTAGTCAACCTGAAACCCCTGCTACGTACTTGTTTAGCAATACTAGAATGCTATCACAACTATTGTTGTTACTTGTTGGGTTGTGATGATTTGAAAATTAAAAAGTAACAACCCAATGAAACACCTGGGTGGATTGGTATGAATGGATTATGTTGAGTGGCTACTCAGGGCCATGTTCATGGTGGATTTAGCCATAGATGTCGTGGTTATCACCTGAGGGTACACATGTGGATTGCCACCCAGGAATAAAGAGATCTTTAGGTCTTCAATGTATAGTTAGCTTCCAGTGCAGCCTTGAGGTATTATGGGCTCTGCCAAGATTAAGTAAGTTGTGGGGGTTCCTCCTGTTGTATTGACAAGGGGTGGTAGAATTTTAGGAGCAACGAGTCAATGATATTATGGTTGAACCCCTCTCCCCAAAGATCCTGTCTCATTCTTCTCTCAGTGAGGATGAGTCTCTAGGTGAAAGTGCACAACCTCTGCAGAGTTAAAAACTAAGATCTTAGTCGTGTCCCCGGTTATGGGCAATTTGAGGAAACTAGACATAGTTGTTGCTAAAGGATCTCCTCATCTTTTCTGAATAATATAAAACATGGTAGAAACCCCTTTTAGGGCACATGGTGGATTTAGCCATGATGCCACAACTAAACCTCATGGTGGATTTAGCCATGATGATTTACTAAACTTCATGGTGGATTTAGCCATGATGATTTTCAAACTTCATGGTGGATTTAGCCATGATGATTTATCAACCTTCATGGTGGATTTAGCCATGATGGTTGTACCAAAGTTTTCATTTTTTATGAAAATGATTTAAAAATATAGGACAAAATTGGCTTTATGCAAATAGCCCAGACTCCACCAGCCAAATATCATGTAGCTAGTATTCCTCAAAACTGCCACCATACAAGTGTCACTTGCGACTACATTGTTTGTACTGACTTCCTCCCCCGTGGGGGCTGCATATTCCAACATGTAGGTCATTCTGATGATGAATAAATGTTTAGGATCTCGAGCCTACATTCCAACATGTCTGCCTGTGGCACATGTAGAGAAGGAGGCTCATTGAAGATTTGCTTTCCGTTGTATTTGCTTTGAACTTTGTTATTTGGGGCTAGTCCATGTTGACTATGCAAGTTGTAAGACTATTTTATTTCGTACCCAATAGATCATAAGTTGTAGAATGATGATATTGTTATGAATATTTCATTTTGTCATGTGTATGCTATTAGTGATCCAGGGAATAGCAGGTACACAGGTATTCTACCTTTGTAAAAAGGTAGGGTGCTACAAAATGGTATCAGAGCATAGTGCTGCATGTAGGATCGAGACCCTAGGAATGGAAACCATTGGAACAAAATTATGTCAAACATTTATGAAAACTTTTATTCTACATATGTATTTTTTTATTTTTGCTCTATTCTTGTATCTTCCTACCCTGTGCTAACCATACCCCTTTTATTTCCCAAAAATTTAGATGGACCCTGCTGATGAGGACTATACTGGAGAGATTGTTGTTGCTGGAGATGTAGGGTACTTGCTGAGCAAGAGCCTATATGACTTGGCCATGGATATTGGAATGCCAGCTCCTCACTTCCACGGCATGCCAGAGTTCATTGACCATAATGGTGCTCATAAGTGGCGCATCTCAACGTTCATTCATGGTTGTACAGCGGACCCAAACGACCATGACATGGAATAAGCCCAGTACTACCCAGGCTTTGGAGCTTCGATGAGTTCAGCAATGCATGATGCCATCGCCCGCATCTGCAACAAGCACACATCACCCACGGTAGTGTCTTCCGACTCTTTGGAGAGAGGACTGAGTTAGGAGCGCACATTGATCGTAGTAACCAACATCTCACTCCCACACGTCACCATTTCATGGAGATGGAGTTCGTAACGATGAACATGGAGTGGGAGATGCGTACGGAGATGGAGGTGATTGATTCCCAGCGGGATAAGATTGGGCAGCTGTGGAAGGCAATGATGAACCTTGATGCCATCAACGATGATTTGAAGGGCAAGCTGGATTTCAAGTATGCTACAATTGCTTATCTCCAAGCATAAAATGCATACTTCACGAAGGACTCCAAGATATGGATGATGTTAGGCAGAAGAGAGACCAGCTAAAGAATCAGGTTGAGGAACTGAAGAGGTAAATAACCCAGCTGATAGTGGCACAGAGAGGGAATGAGCCCATAGTCCCTCCAACCACTGTTGATCACCAGGCTCCTGTTGTAGAAGAAGATCATCAGGCTCCAGTTGCAGCAGAAGAGGAAGAGGAGGAGGACCCTGAGGAGCGGGTGTTTGAGAGCTCTTCTGATGAGGATCCTGACATCAAGGAGAGCTCGTCGGTAAACCACTCCCCTCTAAAGAAGCGCCTGAAGTCCACACACTACTTCAACTTGTTCAAGATTCAAGACTAAAGAGCCAAGATCTTGAGTCACTAGATGTTTCCCTTAGACTTTTACATCTCGTTTATGTATTCCTATATTGTCTTACTACTTGAAGTATGACAGTACCCACGACTCTTTTAGTTTCCTAAAACCTTTGTTTTGTTATTGTTTGTGATTTTGTTTTGTTTGTTGTTTGATTGATGTTTGTGCATGGGTAGAAATTTTATTTCCCACTAGGTCTATTTGTCAATCTCGTTTCTCATTTATTACAAAAACCTCGATGCCTCCCACGCCAGATCCAACTAAAGAAGCATTCCAGCAGACGCTGGCAGCCCAAACTCAGCTGATGCAGATGATGACACGGTTCATGCAGCACAACAACAACAACAACGACGACAAGAAAAATAACCCTCCACCACCACCTCCTGTGGATAGGCTTACTAGATTCCTTAGGCTCAGTCCCAACAAGTTCTCTACTGCTACTGAACCCATGGTAGCTGACGACTAACTTCGCTCGGTTAGCAAGGACTTGACTGCTTGTGAATGCAATGATGCGGAGACGTTTTGATTCACCGTACATCTACTGGAGGGACCAGCCACAGTGTGGTGGGAGACATTCCAAGTCACCCATCTTGTGGAACCTCTAGACTGAGCCACATTCAGAGCAGGCTTTCATAATGCCCACATCTCATCAGGCATTATGAACCTGAAGAGGGATGAGTTTCGCACTTTGAAGCAAGGTGGAAGAACCCTGAAGGAATACATGGATGATTTATGTGCACTGTCCAGGTATGCCCCGGAGGACATTGATACTGATGCCAAGAGGAAGGAGAAATTCATGAATGGACTCAAGGGGGGCCTGAAGATACCACTATATGTGGCATATGCTCCAAACTACCAGACACTACTTGACCAAGCCATCGCCTTGGATAACAACATCAATAAGGAGGAGAACCGCAAGAGGTAGTTTAGCAATGGTAAGAACCATTCTAAAACATCTCACAGGAGGAATCACTCATCTGAGAGTAGTGGAGGCTACAGCGGCCACAAGAATGGAGGCCATTTTAACAAGGGCAATGGCCACACATTCAATGGTGGGTTCAGAGGCAATCACTCCAATGGACATTACAATGGTAATCACAACGGTCATCGTAATGGAATCACAATGGAAATAATGGACATCATTACTCAAACTTAGAGGGCAGGAAAGACATATCAGAAGTTACATGCTTCAAGTGCAAGAGAAGGGACACTTCACTGATAAATGCACAAAGCCAAAGGCCATTGAAGCAGCAAAGCCCAATCCATTCCAGAAAGGGCAGGTGAACCACCTAGATGTTGAAGAATTGATAAATGAACGTGAGTCTGTGATGGGTAGGTTTCCACTCAACTACTTTACATCATTAGTTTTATTTTATACTGGAGCATCGCATTCATTCATATCAAAGGCATTTGTGGATAAAAATAAAATACCCACCAATTCAATAGGAAAGATATTTCAAGTGAGTTCCCCAGGTGGTGAGATGTCTGTCAATACAGAATGCGGGATGCTAATTCTAGAAACTGGAACCCATAAATTTCCAACCCATTTAGTAATCCTACCATCACAAGGATTAGATGTCATATTGGGAATGGACTGGATGACTACCTATAGAGGAGTCATAGACTGTGTCAATCGATCAATCGCCCTACCCACCCATAGGGAAAGAGGATTAGGTACAAACCCCACTTGGAGCCTAAGGATATTAGTCTGAACTATCTTAATGGGGTTAGCCTAAACCATCTTAAGGAGGTTAGCCTAGACCAAGTGTCTCTGATGAGAGAATACCCAGATGTATTTCTAGACAAATTACCGGGGATGCCACCGGATAGAGATGTGGAATTTCTGATTGATTTGCTTTCGGGCACATGCCCTATAGCAAAGAGACCTTACCCTATGTCCACAGATGAACTAAAAGAACTCAAAAAGAAACTTGAAGAGCAGTTAGGTAAAGGATTCATAAGAGAAAGTTCATCCCCTTGGGGAGCACCAGTCCTGTTTGTGGAGAAGAAGGACAAAAGTCAGCGTTTGGTTATGGATTATCATTCGCTGAACGAGGTGACAATCAAGAACAAATACCCACTACCTAGAATCAATGACTTATTTGATCAGTTGGAAGGAGCTAGTGTATTTTACAAGATCGACCTATGGTCTGGATATTTTCAACTCAAGATTAGAGAACATGATATTCCCAAGACTGCTTTTGTTACTAGATATGGTTCATATGAGTATACGGTGATGCGCTTTGGCTTAACCAATGCCCCTCCATACTTCATGAATATGATGAACAAAGTGTTCATGGAATTCCATGATAAGTTTGTCATAGTTTTCATTGACGACATACTAATCTACTCCAAGAGTGTTAAGGAACACGAAAAATACCTTTGTCTCATAATGGAAAAGCTTAGGGAATACAAGTTGTACGCTAAATTCAACAAGTGTGAATTCTGGCTGGGTGAAGTAGGATTTGTAGGACACATTGTGTCTAAGGAAGGAATTGTAGTCGACCCCTCAAAGGTTACTGCTGTGACAGAATGGGAACCACCCAAGAATGTAGGAGAAATCTGTAGCTTCTTAGGCTTGGTTGGTTACTGTAGAAGATTCATCGAGAATTTCTCCGAGATTGCTAAACCAATGACTAAGCTATTAAAGAAAGAGAAGAAGTATGAATGGACTGAAACCTGTGAGACCAGCTTTCAAGTGTTGAAGAGGAGATTAGTGTCTGCACCTATATTGTGTTTACCTGATTTGGAGAAAGAATTCCAAGTTTACTGTGACGCTTCACGTCAAGGATTAGGAAGTGTGCTGATGCACGGAGGTAGAGTTGCAACTTATGCTTCAAGGCAACTTAAGAAACATGAATTCAACTACCCCACTCATGATCTTGAATTAGCTTCAGTGGTTCATTCCTTGAAGACATGGAGACACTATTTAATCGGGAAACGTTGTGAAGTTTTCACTAATCACAAGAGTTTGAAGTATATCTTCACTCAAAAGGATTTGAACATGAGACAAAGGAGATGATTGGAACTCATCAAGGACTATGATGTAAGTCTGCAATACCATCATGGTAAGGCTAACGTAGTGGATGTTGCTTTGATCCGTAAGGTTTATGTAAATTGTCTCTCAACTGAAGAGATATCCTAGAATCTATGTAAAGCCCTCCAAGACCTCAGTTTGGAAGTGGTACCTGAAGGATTTGTAGCATCACTAGTAGTTCAACCAACACCGATGGATAGAATCCATAAAAGTCAGGAAGGAGATAAGGAAATAGAGCCAATCAAGAAAACCTTGAAAGAGGCACTAAGTGAAGGAAAGACCACAAAATTCAGTGAAGATGAGCAAGGAACTATTTGGTTCGAGAAACGTATCTTTGTACCCAATGACCCTGAGTTGAGGAAGCTAATTTTCCAAGAAGCCCATGAGTCACCTTATTCCATTCACCCTGGTAACACCAAGATGTACATGGATTTGAAGGAAAGATTTTGGTGGAACAATTTGAAGAGAGATATAGCAGAATACATAGCCAAATGTGATGTTTGTAATAAGGTAAAGGCTGTGCATCAGAAACCAGCAGGATTGCTGCAACCATTAAAGGTGCCAGACTGGAAATGGGACCAAATTGGTATGGACTTTATCACTGGATTACCCCGAACCAAATCAGGGTATGACTCAATCTGGGTAGTGGTTGATCGTTTGACAAAGATAGCTCACTTTGTGCCAGTAAAGACCACATATACAAGTGCTAAGTTGGCTGATATTTATATGAATAAGATTGCATGTCATCATGGTGTATCCAAGAGTATTGTGTCTGATAGAGGTACCCATTTTACCTCACACTTTTGGAAACAACTGCATGATTCATTAGGAACCAGATTAGAGTTCAGCACAACTTTTCACCCTCAAATAGATGGCCAAACCTCTTGGTGGATTTAGCCATGATGATTTACTAAACTTCATGATGGATTTAGCCATGATGGTTTTCAAACATCATGGTGTATTTAGCCATGATGATTTATAAACATTCATGGTGGATTTAGCCATGATGTATGTACCAAAGTTTTCATTTTTATGAAAATGATTTACAAATGTAGGAAACATTTGGATTTATGCAAATATCCCAGACTCCACCAGCCAAATATCATGTAGCTAGTATTCCTCAAAACTTCCACCATACAAGTGTCACTTGCCAGTACATTGTTTGTACCGACTTCCTCCCCGGTGGGGGCTGCATATTCGAATGTGCAGGTCATTCTGATGATGAATAAAGTTTTAGGATCTCGAGCCTACATTCCAACATGTCTGCCTGTGGCACATGAAGAGAAGGAGGCTCATTGAAGATTTGCTTTCCATTGTATTTGCTTTGAACTCTGTTATTTGGGGCTAGTCCATGTTGACTATGCTAGTTTTAAGACTATTTTATTTCGTACCCAATGGATCATAAGTTGTAGAATGATGCTATTGCTATGAATATTTCATTTTGTCATGTGTATGCTTTCAGTGATCCCGGGAATAGCAGGTACATAGGTATTATACCTTTGTAAAAAGGTAGGGTGCTACACCAATCAACAAGTGACATAAAGATTCTCTATTTACATCCTCATGAGCTAAAACAGGAGCACAAAAAAAAGAGTAATTTTGAAAGTTTGAAAGGTAACACATGAGAAATTTACTTTGGAGTGGCGGTTAAATACCACATGTAGGTAGGTATGGTGGACACAATGGGAAAACTTTTGTTTTTGGGAGTTGGATGCACGAGTAGAGCTCATACTCAGTACAGGTGGAGGCTAGCAAAAGACTGGGAGTGACAAATCAAGTGAGCATAAGAACCATAATCATGCATAGCGACATAAACATAATTAATCAAAGAATAAGTGGTACCACAAGTTCAAAAACTAAATGATCATACAGGGTATTCGTGACTGGTTCATAGTCGTAAACATGGTGTGAGCATGCGCCAAGTCAACCAAATAAAACACTCAAAGGAGAACACCACAAATTTATGCTTCAATATGACAAGAACAACTCATGATTCTTTCAATGACACATTAAACACTCTCAGCTATTTGAGGCTAATCATGCTACTCAATAACCACAAAGATTTATAACTAAAATAAAATCTAGAATGACATGAAAAATTCTAGCCATAGTCTATACAAGCTTCTACTTGTACCGTTAAAAATTCTACCTCAAGCAGCATTTTCTTTTCCCAACAAGCACCATACAAAACATGCTTTAACAAAAAATCTATAAATTCTACATAAATCAAACATGAGAGGAATCAAAAAACACTACTAAAACTAACAGATCTGAATAAAAGATGCAATGAGAACGAGAGCTAAACATGAATTTTTGCAGTAACTAGAAGAAAAACTAAGAATACTAGCAAGTATTCAAACGAAAAAGTGGAGCGTGTCTCTCTCCCAAGCAAAGAATGTGTCGCACCCTGACTTCTATAAGATACTCACCGGGCCGAACTGGATAGTAGATGATTGGATTACGGGGCCTATCTGCACCGACATCCTCTTACGAGTAGGCTAACACTTATGTGTGACAACCAAACTCTACTATCCACCGTCGATGTAAACTATCCCATAGAGATCAAGATACTACCATTGACGTACTTCATACCATACACACATGGTACGTCAACGGCGTTAAACGAAATGATACCACAACAGATCTCTAAGACACAAAAGATGGAAATAAGTTGCAAATGGCTCTCACTAGAGCAGAGAATAGCAAATACAATCATCCAGAGGACACTTGTCCCAACATATAATCATTACATCACAGCGGAAGCACTCAAAGTGTCTGAGTACAGACAAATCCAAATAGGCCTAAGAGGCCGGGAATGAAAAGAAGACGGAGCCCATCCACGTAGTCTCGGATCCTGCCCGGGTCCGCTATCTACTCGTCAGCAGTCTCGTCGTACTCCACGTAGTAGCCACCATGGGGATCCTCGGAATCGTAGTCTGCGTAAACCACAGCCCCAGAGGGGTCAGTACATACAAGTACTGGCAAGCAAGACGCACATGATACCAAAGTGTTACCCGTCAACACAAGCACGGATGCTTTGGGTTCAACGGAAGAATAGGTGATATAAAAGATGCTGCAGCGGGCTGCACTAACCAACTACAGAGACACGCTACAGCTTCCGGCTAACAGAAAGAAGATAAGATCGCGTATCGTAACCAACTGGAAGTAGCTTCAAACAAACCCATCCAATGTTACCCCCTACTAAGGAAGCAACCCAAGGATAACTCACACGGTTGGATTAATGATGGTTCAGGTTATTGTGTCAATAATCCTATTACTAGTCAAGATTAGCATTAGTTAGGTGTAAGTTGTTCTGAGTACTTGTTAGCCAGTACTTTCACCAAGTCATCCATAACCGCGGACAACACGGCTTCTCGAGAAGATTTAACCCTGCAGGGATGCACCAATGTAGCCGTACACGTAAGAATATCCCGCCAGACGGGAATCAAACCCACCAAGCGAGGCACTCAACACAACTCAACTCTTCTTCGCATCAAGCCCAAAGAACCACGTGCTGTGCGTGCGCGGCTAATCGAGCCCCCACGAAGAAAAGGGGGACCCTCATAGCACTGGAAGGCCATGCCACCCTAAATGCCGACTACAAAAATTCCACCCTGGCCTCGGGTTCGTACCTGCATATGCGTGCAGCAAATGGAAAGCCCGAACTAGGTGTGGCGATTTGGACGAGATGCGAATCGAATCAAATTGAGGGGGGCGCCCATACAAGCTTCCCACATGCGGTTAGTGCGCTCATCATGGATCGGTAAACAAGACCCTTTTCCTAATTAGGGTCGACACTAGCAGGCCTCAAAACCACGCCGGGCCTCCTGCCGGTGCCTTATCATCAAATTATTATTACCCATAACATTAACAGGTTGATTGTTTTAAACACCGAGCCCATAGAACATAATAAAGTATAGTAAAAGAAGTAACGGATAGCAGACTCGAGCACAAGCAACCCTAAGCATGCTAGTAGGACTAAGGCAACAAACAAGGGGTTATAGGTGTGGAGGTGAGGCAATATCAGGTTTATAGGATAACATGTGATAGGATCGGGACACAAGCAACGATTCATAGGGCTAGCAGAATAGACAATGGACAGTATCGGTATCCAGTGTGGAAAGGAACACAATGGTTCATGTGAGTGAATACTTGCCTGCAAGCTCAGCAGCCTGGTACTGAGCTAACTCCTCTGAAGTGGTGTCGTAAACCTCGTATGTCTCAACGTCGTCGTCTAATCGAGAATAAGAAAAACAAACAACGAAGAGGGACGGACAATCAATAACATGGCATAGTGCACAAACATGGGATGATGCATGACAATTTAATTGGTGCATCAAAGTAAACTAGTTGACATGGTAACATGTTTAAATGGACCCATATGCAATTTGGATTGCATATGGAAGCCCATGAGTTAAGGTTGAAACAAATGATCTACAATTAATTACCATGTGGAAGTTGATTAGCATGATGCATGCATGATGAAAACAAAAGGAAACAACAATGGAATCAATTTGATATGTTGTTTACCAAGTTTAGAATTTTATTTATTAAGTTGAGAAAATGTTGGCTTCTTAAAGGAGTTACACAAGCATTTGTTGTTTTCATCAAGTTTAATTGTTCAAAACAGATAACAAAGTTCATATTTGAAAAGAGCACAAAATTTTAGGTGGATTACATGTTTCAATTATTGAAAAAGGAATTACAATGATTTAATTATGAATTAAACAAGTTTAAACAAGATTTAAATGTATTTATTTCAAGTATTAATATTAATTGAATTTTATTTGTTCAAAACATTAAATAAAATTCATATTTGAAAAGATTATGTTTTTCTGGTTTGAAAACATATTTTATATGTTGCATTTGAATTAATATTGAATTAGTTATGAAATTAACCAAATGTGAAATGATTTGTTTGAATTTAAATTTTGAAAATATTTGAATTGTTCAAAAGAGTAAACAAATGCTTTAAACATGTAGAGAATTTAATTTGGTTCAGAATACATATTTTATTTGTATTATTTGGATTTGGAAATTAAAAGTTATTTGCATTTTTGAATCAGGGACTAATCTGTAAAAGAAAAGGATTTATTTTTTTTTAAAAAGAAAAGGCCAGAAAACCCTTTTTTACCTCGCAGTGGCCCAGCCCAGGCCACTGAAGAGGGGGCCCTGGCCACGGTGGCCCGCGTGTGTGCGCGCGTGGCAACACAGGCCACTGGCAGGTGGGCCTCCTGCCTGCCCGCGTGGCAAACAAAAAGTGGGGATTAAACCCCGCGGGGGCAGGGCTCGAACCCGCGCCGCGGTGTGCGCGTGCAGTGGTGCGTGCCACTGCGGTACTGCTGCTTCGCTTGTCATGTAAGGGATGCGCAGGGGGGTTATGTTTCAGTTAACGTTTACTGAATTTTCTGCAGGTCGTTTTCTGAATTTTTCGACAGCGGGCCGGTGGCCGGCGGCGAGCTGCTGCTATGCTCGTGCTGCCGTGCTGCTGGTGCGTGGATGCGTGCAGTGCATGCTCGTGGACGTGATGCAGAGAGGAGGGAGCAGAGATCGACTGCTCACCGGCGATGGCAGGGGAAGCAGAGGCTCGGTGGAGGACGCCGGCAGCGACAGCACGGACGGCGGCGGCGTTGCAGAGGTTCCTCGGGGCTGCTGGGGTGTCGATGAGGTCGAGTATAGCACGGTGGTCTGATCCCCGTGGTTAGCCAGCGAGGAGGAGGAACCTGGCGGCGATCATCGGAGAAGTTCGGAGGGCGGAGCTCGGTGGTGGCGGTGGTGGTTCAGGGATGGAAGCGATCGGCGGCGGCAGGCGAGGGAGAGATGGTGGTGGGTGGTCTAGGGCACCGAGGGGGAACCCTAGGGTTTATAAGGGCGAGGGGAGGAGCTCGTGGCCGTCTCTGCTCGCTGTACGGCGACATGGACACGACTGATGGCCGCCGTACAGGAGGAAGAGAAGAGCGAATGGGTACCAGGCCAGATTGTGGGCTGGGCCTGGCTGGCCTGCCCCTCTCTCTCCGATTTTTTTCTTTTTATTTTTCTTGTTCTGTTTTGTTTTGCTGAAAAGAAAAAGGAAGAAAAAGCTAGGGTTTTTGGGTTAGAAAATTTAGGAAAAATTTGTTATAGTTTATTTAGGATAACAGCAACAATTGCCAACTTTTGTTTTACAAAAATATTTCAAATATGTTGCTGTTTGAAATTTGTTTGAAATTTGATTGAATTTAACATTAATTGAATAATTGAACTTAAGCAAAATAAAAGTTTTTAAATTCAAGTTTATTTGAAGCAAATGGTTGATTTGTTTTGTACTTTTCAATAAACTTCAAAATGGTTGCTGTATTGGAATTTTAATTGAATTTGAATTCAAATTGAATTAAGTGGATTATTAATAGAACCATTTGATAGTGTGAACTTTAAAGTTTAATGGAAACAATTGGTTGTTTTTATTTGAAAATTTCTATTTGAGAATTGTAACATAACAAGTATGAATAATTTGATTTGGAAATTGGTTTGAATTTGAAATAGGAAACAAATGAAAACAGAAGCAAAACAAATGCAAACAAAAGTAATGGGTATGATGACATGATGCAAAACAATAATTTAACAGAAAGCAAACATTCTAAATGGGAGTTTTCATACTTGGGATGTTACAAAACGCCCCCCTTGAAGGAATCGCGCCCCGAGATTCCTACTGAGAAGAGAAAAGGTCCGGATACTTCTTGCGAAGATCCTCTTCGGTCTCCCACGTTGCCTCTTTATCGGAATGATGCGACCATTGCACTTTCAAGAACTTGGTGCTCTTGTTGCGAGTCTTACGCTCGGTCTCATCGAGAATTCGAACAGGGTGCTCTTCATAAGATAGGTCTTCTTGCATATCAATAGAATCATGATCAACTGCACGACCTGGGTCTTTGAAGCACTTCTTGAGCTGTGACACGTGAAACACATCGTGCACCTTGGATAGTTTTTCTGGAAGTTCAAGACGATAGGCATTTTCCGCACGCCTTGAGAGAATGTTGAAAGGACCAATGTATCTTGGTGCCAGCTTTCCTTTGACACCAAAACGATGAGTGCCTCTGAGGGGAGTTACACGGAGATATGCTTTGTCACCAGGTGCATAGATCATATCCCTGTGCTTGCTGTCATAGTAGCTCTTCTGACGAGACTGAGCAATCTTGAGATTGTCACGAATGATGCGAACTTTCTCTTCGGCTTCCTTAACAATGTCAGGGCCTAAGAGTGAACGTTCACCAACTCCAGACCAGTTGATTGGACTCCTGCATCTGCGGCCATAGAGTGCCTCAAATGGTGCCATGCCTAGGCTTGCCTGGAAGCTGTTGTTGTAGCAGAATTCAGCATATGGAAGACATTCCTCCCATTTCATGCCAAAAGAGATACCACATGCTCTGAGCATATCCTCGAGAATCTGATTGACTCTTTCGACTTGCCCTTGAGACTGAGGATGATAAGCTGTGCTGAACAGAAGTTTGGTGCCCAATGCTTCTTGAAAACTCTTCCAGAAATGAGAAGTAAATATGCTTCCACGGTCTGAGCTTATTTCCAATGGAACACCATGAAGAGGAACAATCTTTATTGTGTAGAGCTCTGCTAACTGGCTAGCTGAGATTGTCTCTTTGACAGGAAAGAAGTGAGCTACTTTAGTGAGTCGATCAATGACAACGAAGATTGCATCGTTGCCCTTCTTGGACTTTGGAAAACCAGTGACGAAGTCCATTTCAATCATGTCCCACTTCCACTCGGGGATTTTCAGAGGTTGGAGAAGACCAGCTGTTTTCTGATGAACTGCCTTAACACGTTGACAAACGTCGCATTCAGAAACGTATTGAGCAATTTCACGTTTCATGCTAGGCCACCAATACAGTGTCTTGAGATCCTGGTACATATTTGTACTTCCAGGGTGTATGGAGAGAGGAGTTTCATGAGCCTCCTTGAGAATGATATCTTTGAGACTTTGAATTTGAGGAACTGCAATGCGTCCTTCGAAGAACACATTTCCCTTGTCATCAATTGAGAAGGACTTAGATTTATCCTTGCCTTCTTTGATGTGCTCTACCATCTTCTTGATTTCAGCATCACGAAGTTGCTCAGAACGAATCTTGTCCTCGAGAGTTGGACTGGCTGTCAAGTTTGCAAGATAGCCTTGAGGAACAAGACAAAGGTTCAGCTTCTGGAATTCTTCATGAAGAGGAGGTTGGCTTTCCATGATCATGAGATTATTGCAATAGGACTTGCGACTGAGAGCATCGGCCATAACATTAGCCTTGCCTGGAGTGTAAGAAATGGTAAGATCGAAGTCTTTGATCTTTTCAATCCATCTCCTTTGTCTGAGGTTTAGATCTGGTTGAGTGAAGATGTATTTCAGACTCTTATGATCGGAAAACAAAAATAAACAAAGAATCGTCGACGCGTTCATCCGGAACAACGACGCGTAGCACAGCCGATGCGTCGTGGTGGTACCGTGACCATCTGGGTCACGTTTGTACCGGATACGTTTGTACCGGATCTTCATAGTACAGTCAACAAATCCCTCGCGGATCCGAGAGAATCGACATTGGTCGGCGACGTGTTCGTCAGCTCGTCTCTCGGGGGGAAATCCGTACTAGATGCGATCTAAAAATACGCAAAACGCAAAAATAGAAAGAAAATTGCGAGACGATTCCATTTTTGCGATCAGATCTGAGTTATACCTCGCGATTTTTGAAGAAAGCCTGCTCGGTGTAGGCTCGACGGAGGCTCGACGGAGAGACACGTGCTGATAACGTGTTACACAACCTCTGCCGGCTGGCCGGTCCCGAGAATGTGTGACGGCGACGATGTAGACGAACAACACACGAACAGGAAAATAAAGAAGACACAGGATGTGGGCACAACAAAATCTTTATTGCTTTTCTCTTCTCTGTTCTATACTATGTACAGTGCCTCAATATATAAAGGTGGATGGAGAGGGGATAAGACCCAGACATACATACAAAATGGGGATAACCTTCTGGCCTGGTTGAACTGGGCAAAGCCCACCGAGTGGGCTGCCATCCTATGGCCCAGGTTTCCCAACAGGAATCACACGATGGCATCATATATGGGAAAAAAATACTTCCGCAAGGGGGTCGCAACATGCTCCGTTTGATGAGAACGAAAATCCTCTTTATTAACAAGGATACCATACATCTTTGAATTTTAAACGAAAACGGCCAATGTATGATAGAAACAAAAATTGCATCTAAATTATGTGAAGGCATCATCGTAAGATACTTTGACCACCATAAAAACTAGAGAAAACTTGATAAAAAATTGAAACTGCGTGGGTGGCCAAATTGTGGTGTTGGCCCCTTTGTAGACATGCGTTGGAGTCAGCTTTCCACTTGATTTTCCTTTGTCGATGCCACATTTAGATTTAGACCTTGATATTTTCTTGGATTGGTGTCTACTTTGCCTCTCCGGATCTTTGGACAAATCGTTATTATGTCGAGTCTCGCTGGGTTGCAATTGTCATGCATCCGAGCCTCCCTTGCAAGGCTATAGCTCCATCACCGCCCTCGTCATTTGGCGGATTTGGGAAAAAGAAATACTCATGTCTTCTGACATGTTTCTCTAATGCCCTCTTGCATTGTCTTGGATATTGAAGAAGAGGCGGATTTTATTTTTCCGTGAATTTTATCCTGTGAGTAGTTTATTTTTTTGTCCACATGAGTTGCATTTTTCCGGCGTTTTATTTATTTATTTTTGATTTTCCCTAGTATTGCTAATATGCTCTCTTCTCCTTCTTAATTAATGAAATGGAAAATATTTTGGCAATGTAAAACTAGAGAAGACAAGCCTTTAACAAGCCCAAGTAAGCTCAATGATATTACAGAGTTGTAAGAATTGCATGTGGAAGGGTGTTTCAAAGTTTTCGAGCATCTTGCCAACAAGGAGTAGGGGTTTGATGGTGCGAGGAAGCGATCCAAGACGAAGCGCAATGCCACCTCAGCGAAGAACACAAGAAAAGGCACACGTAACAAGTGGACGGCTTCCATGATGTAGTGGGTGATGAAGTTGACGATGGAAAATAATCTTCATAGTAAATCCTCCTTTAAATTTTGATTGTGTATGCTTGGGTTGTGAAGGCAGTAGAGATGGGGGAACGTGATCCCGTCGGATATTTCAGAGACATATTGGTTTTACCCATATCCGCACCCTTAGATGAGTAATAGCTTTACACCATGCTTATAGTGGTATTGTCAATAACATGTTAGAGAGGTACAAGGGCTAAATTGGACCTAGAGATATAGGTTTTGATGATGACGGCTATTATGGGTGTTTGAAAGTGCTTGTCTACGCTGCAGATTTTTTTTTAAAAATCCTACATAGTCTGCCAATATCACTATGCAGATAACGAGACATGTCCATACATGCGAGGATCATGATCACCACTCACCGGGCAGCGGATTCGTTGTAGTCGTAGAAGAGTTATAAACAATCGTAGATCCTCACAACTAGGCCTAATTGTAAGAATACCCGTTACTTCCCTCGTCAAGGATCACACGTGTAATCCCTCTTAAGGTGTGCACATGTATGCTCGTGTCAACCCGTAAATGCTCCACCATCCAGGACTCGGCACCGACGAAGAGAGACAACCTTGTGACTTTGCTAATTTGTAGCTCTAATCAACTGTGATTAGAGCTATTTATGAAACTGAAAATTGTCAACACATGAGAGAAAACTAGAATTAGAGCTAGGTCTAATTGGGAGAGGACACCTCAAAATTCCAATTAGAAGAGTCTCTAATTCAATTAGAGGGGCTCTAATTAGAATCTCTAATTAGACCCTGTAATTCTATATAGAGAGAGAGGTTTGAAAGCCAATGATGTGTTTTGATTTGAGACTTTGGGTATTGTGGGAGGGAGGAGAGACTTGCCAAACGGAAGAGGGGAGTCCTAGTTGAGCTAGGAGGAAGGTGGTCGCACCACCTCTCCTAGCCCAACTCGGATTGGGGGGTGGAGTCCAACTCCACCTCCCTCTTGCTTCCTATTTTCTTTCCCCCTTTTTTTTCTCCTTTTCTCTCCAATAAAATCAGGAAAAATACCAGGACGATGCGTACCAACTTGTGAAGCCACCGGGGCCCACCCGACATCCCCTTAAAATAGGTTTCGTCCATGAGGGGGACATCTGTCCCCTCCCGACACTTCTTCCTTATATGGAAAGTCCTCGAAACTTCTCCGGAACCACTTGACCCCTATAGATAAAGCCACTGATACTATCTAGCGATGTTAGAAACATATTTCTAACACCCCGGGACATCTCACATCCCGTGCTACCTCTCATATTAACTTTTCCTAACACCGGCATAATTTCTCTCTTATGGTAACTTCCCCAAAACCACTCCGATTGACACCGGATTTGTTTCTGTGACATCGTAACGATATCGAACAGTCATAAAACCAATAAAAACATATTAATTCTCTCAATTTAAGGTTGGAACGGCTTAAGCGTGTGACCTGTAAAGACTCAATAACACACATACATGTTCGGGAACTTACCGAAGAATAACCAACAACGCGACCGTGGACGCCCATGATGGCTTCTGTGTGTTCCCCAAGAATAAGGAAGCCTTATAATTTACTCGTTGCACTTATTCACTTAACTTCGCGATATCAACGATATCACGAGACGAGACTATGTGATCTGGTCAGATCATACTCTTTGATCATAACACATAATACTCGTTTACCGATATCATTCTCTTTTCTATGCCATATCCCCGATGACCTTTGTGATAAATCACACTGTGTCTGGCCAGGAGATATATAATTGGTGACACTGAAAGGGACCAATAAATGTATCTCTCTATCTTCTAGAAGAGCTAAGTACTATTCTGGAACGATCTTAGTTCCATTACACTTTCTAGGTCATACCGACATATCACCGTTATGATCCCCAGTTACGGCAACATAGTTGATGATATCCAAAGTTTAATCTTTGATCGTGCAATCACTAGATATTCTCATAGTATAGGAATTATAGTCAATGACAACTTCATATGTATTTGCTAAAATACACTATGATTGTTTAGTCTCTTTTAGGAACAACACACACTTGGGTTGTTTCAGTACTATTGTTACTCTAACAATAAACTCTTATGTTTTTCTAGACTTTCATTCAAGTCCATGATCAGGAAAATATGATCATCTTAGAAACCATAAGCTAATATTATAGACAAGATTAGGAACTCTTGTTTGTTTATATCTTCACACCCGCACAAAGATTTTCCTTTGAAAACTCACTTTTCAAGTGCTATAGCGGTTGTAGCATGATGACATAAACTTAATTATGAAGTTGATGATAGAATAATAACTGAATATTTTTGCCTCTAGGGCGTACATCCAACAGTATCTCACTTGCACTAGAGTCAATTAATACTCTAGTTAGTATGATGACATAACACATATGGAATTTCGGTACCTTAGACTTATGGCTTTAACCTTTTGATCTAATCAACTTATGATAAACTTATGTTTGAATTTGTTAGGAATTGGATTTGTGTGAACCTAGTTAGTATGATGACATAAGATATAATGCAAGATTTATATTATATAATTGCTACATGTTGTGTTTGCTATTACTTTTCATGCCAATATTTTATTTACATTCTTGCATGCTCTCTGATTTATGTGGTTACTTTGACCAAGTGAATGTATGGATCTGCAAGATAGATTTTGTGCTAGATAGTTGGTTCATGCCTTGTCCGTATCTGGGCACAAGTGACAGAAACGTCTAAGTTCAAAGATGTGTTGTTTCTACTAATGGTAAAACAACAGTTTTTACATCTACTTATTGATTATAAATATTTTTACATTATGTATTGTGCTTAATGGAATTGTCTGTTGCTTTGCTACATAATACTGCGAGAGACGAGCATAGAACCTCTCTCAAGGTGGATTATTAGTTATAGATACAGATGAATAGCGATCTATATATGTTAGACGTAATGCCTACATGAATATTGCAATGAACTTTCTCTTGTCATAATATTGTTGTTCCAATCTGTCAATTGCCTACCTTCTTCCAGCCATTACTTTCTTGTTGGTCCGTTTTTATTTTATTTTATTGCTTTCATCACTACTTTCCATACTTGGCAACCTTGACAACATTCTTGAAAAGTTGGGACAAAGAAAAGTTGTGTGTTATGTGTAGGTCCACTACAAGCCTTGCTGGAGATCTCTAAGTTCTAGTGGTATGATAACCTTGGTCTCAACTGAGCCTATGCTATGATCATCACCTTCATCTTGGGGTTCCCAACTGGTGATGTTGTTCACGACATCATTTGTATTTGAGGAACGTTCCACACCTCTTCACGTTAGGATACAAAGTTTAGTTTGATAGATTATGTTGTTAGTTTTCTATCAAGATTAAGTACATCTCATTCGGAGTTTGAAAAAGTTATGGATGTTTTGTTCTCTTCTGCTTCTACATTTATTTTCCAGTCGCGATAGTAGGGATTGAACTTCCATTGCTGGCAGGGAGTAGTACCGCCTCCCTCGCGGGAGCAGTATTGTCTGTCAAAGTACCACTCGTATTACCGTGTCCGGATCTTCTCGGGCCATCTATAGATATACTACATCGCCAGTGCCCTGGAAGTACCGGTCAATTTATTCCCTCGGGATTAAATAGTGGTACAACCGGTGTCTCCCACGGTACTACGGCTCGTGGCACTTCACGTGTTTTATTCCTAGCAGCTAGCTGGTTCTCTTTGAGCTGTAGTACTGCTTCCCCAATAATAGCATCGCCCCTACGCGAATCTGCACATAACGGTTGGATTTCCATGGATCTATTTTAGGGACTTCTTTCCCAATGGTTTTCCAAACCTTTCGCAAGTTTTGGAGCATATTTTTCTCCTCCATTGTTGACCTCCAAAATTTTGCTATCTCTCAATCACTCTAATGATTCTTTCTCCTTCTTGAGGCAAAAGAGAGGTGAGATCTAGATCTATATCTTGGGTTTCATTTGTTTATTCCTCCTCGTTTTTCCTTTCTATTTTGTCCATAACATTTGTTACTTTGGTGGGATTTGATAGTGAAGGACTTGCGTTCTTACAGTTTCATTAGTAGCATTGTTTTGAATTCTCCACGGCAATACGTCGAAGTGAAAGATTGAGAATCTTATTACTCTTGGGTTCTTGGGTGACATAGAGTTTGTTCCTCTTGTTGGGCGACCTAGACGGTTGTATGTTGTCGCAAGCTCAATCTTTATGTGAAGCTTTGGGAAACTTCGGGAGCCTGAAATTAAGTTGCGGAGATTGCCCTGGTGAATTTTTTTAGGTTTGGTCAATGACTTAAAGAAGACCTCATAGTGGATTGAGTTCTTCCTTTTGTGGAAGAAATTCAAGAAGAACAAGGTGAGCCTTTTGTGGCGTTGCTGAGTTGTGTGTTCCCGCATCTTGAGAAGAGGCCTTTTGTGGCTTGTGATGTGCATTGTGCAGGCATTTGTGAAGATGATATTTTTTCCGTCTTCACAGGGCACTATGCAGCAACTCTAACGAAGATGTATCTTCATTTGGAAGGAACTTTGAAAATTATATCTTCGTCTCCGCATAAGTACCTCGTTACTCTATACCCGAGTATTTTACTTATGCATTTAGTTTGTGATAGCCATGAAGTTTAAAGCTATATCTTGATATCACATATGTGTTTTCTTGTTTAGCATAAATTGTTGGTGCACATAGTTGAGTCTAATATATTTTAGTTTGGTGATTGATAAATTATTCTGCATTTATTTAAGTTTAACCCGTAATTGTTTTAAATCGCTTATTCACCACCTCTAGATGAAATCTCAAACGTCCTTTAAGTGATTTAAAGAGACTTGAAAAATATACGATGAAAATCAAGTTGCGTTTTGCTAACATCGCTAATGATTACAAGATCAATACGGATGCAACTGTTTGGAGATGAAGAAGATTACAAAATATATCATAAAGAAGGTGATGTGTCTCCATTTTGCATTGGGAACGATAGTTATCAAAGTAATCGTCATGAACTCTAGATAGAACTATTGCATGCTAGATTGGTGAAAAACTAATGTGCATGTAGTTAAAAGGATTTAAGGATTAAAAGTAGGGGTTATTATTAGAAGGCTCAACATTTGAAGGTTGTCCGAGCCACGCTCAAATTTACCCGGTCCAATTAGAAACATTGTCACTTTGTCACCTGTTGAAGATATCCGGAAAGGGGTATCTACCGGCATCCAAAAGCCTGACCAAGGGAGCAGGCCCAAAGCCTAAAGGCCTAAGAGGGACAAAGCGCGGGGATGCATCCAGAATGACGGCCACAAGCCCATCAGAGTGTGAAGATCCATATGACCGTAGATTCTAGGTTTAGTCCAATGTATGGTTGGTGAATCTGTATGGTCCGATACGGCTATCGATATAAAGCCGGATGGGATAAACCCTAGGGAAGATTTAGCCTCATACTCAATCTGCCTAGATACTTGTAACATGTGCCCAGCGATCTCCGTCATAGTTGTTTGCAGGAAGTAGGGAGCCTCCCCGGCTAACCTGAACCTGGGTAAAACACCGTGTCATCTCCCTACAAGCTCTCCCCCACATTACCCTTCCCCGCGGTTCTTCCTTGTGAGATGGCTCCCCCTTCCAGGAAACATGATCATGGAACTCGTTATTTGGCGCCCACCGGTTGGGCGAGCTACGTCTGGGTAATCTTCAAGGCAGGGATCCTAGGCGGCATCGGCAACACAATTGCCATCGGCAGCGCCATCCCAGGATCGTGCGGCAGTTACCTTGTCAACAACAACACGGTAACACCGGCATGAGACCACATTATCTGCTCCTACATCATCCCGATTGGTACCACCAATATCTTTGTTGGGCTCACGGCTGAGGCAATGGGGTTTGGCGGAGGAAGGAAGTTCTTCGCTCCCACCCACCACTCAATCTTCAAAGGAAATGAAAACGCACACAACTCATGTAGATCTACAGTTCAGTCTTCAATGCAAAACCCTAGATCTACGTTTGTTGCCATGGTGCAAGCTGAGCATTCGAAAGAAAAGTCAGATCCTGAATCTATTTTAGCTGCCATTGACGGTAAAATAGATTCGGAAGCCGGAGCTGATTCTGATCAAGATGGTATTGACTTTGCCGAAAAAGTCCGAAGAGCCGCTAGATTCGCCAACAGCATCTACATGACAGAGCTGGCAAAACCAGAAGCTGATAACGAACAAACGCCCTCTAAGGAGGCGCAGGACCTCGAAAAGCCAGCTCCTGAAGTGACTAATGGTAAAGGACAAAACCCGCCCTCTGTGGAAGAACAATTCCAGAAGGCGAAGTCCAAATCACCGCCCCCAACAGCCAAAAAGGCAGATCCGCCAAAGAGGACATTGTCAGCTGTACCATGGAGATTGTATCTCCACGACAAGCTGCTGGATGAGGGTGGGCCTAGCGGCACGAAAGCCGTTGGTGGGAAGAAAAATACCTCATCACCTTTAGAGATCATTGACGAGTACGATGAGTACGCTCTGCTCCGAACCCAAGTTGATCCTGCGGATCCACCTCATTTCCTGGAAGCCATACGCCAGTTGTTAATGAAACAGACTGACTACCTGGAGAAAATCACATGGAGCTGAAAAGCGTGCAATAAGCCACTGAGGAAGCCCAAGCTTCCGTTGAGGAGTACGAAAGGTCCGTCAAGAGATCCTCCATTTGTTCCAAGGTCGTCAAGCCAACAACGAATGAGGACGGCCCAGTCCGTCAAAGGATAGCAGCCGTCAATTGGACGAAGGAATCAACATGAAAAAACTCCAAGGGAGAAATCATGTTCGGAACCCCAGCAGTAAACGCGGAGGTAGCCTATGAAATCATGAATGATGATCGCTACTCGCCGGAGGACAAGATCAAATACGGTAACATGTTGCTGCGTCAGGCTTTGGTCTAAAAGCAAAATGGCGAAACACGCTCCGGGAAGCTGTTAGAGAACTCCCAGCTCTGCAGAACCCACACTGTCACTGTCCTTCCACCAAGTTGTGCTAAAGACCCAAAAGAAAAGGCTAAGGTACAAAAGGACAATGAAGCGTAAAAAATAGGCTCCAATCATGGAAAGCATGAGAAAAAAGGCGAGAAAACCTCAGCCCCTCATAAGGAGGACATTCATCACCAAAACCGCACGGCCAGGCATCGGGATGACTTACCACCCCGACAAAACCCAACAGTGGAAGTGGAAGATCAACGGGACGCTAGAGACATGATCACTCATGTTCGCCGCAACATGGTAACGAGGGAAGATACAGGGATCGCACACCCCCAAGATCGCAGCATAAACCAACGCAATGGCGGAAGCCGAGCTAAGACGCGAGCCTCAAGGCACAGTGGCTTGCACCATTCAAGATTTGTGCACTCTGATGCACGAGGAATGCTGGATGTGATAAGAGCATCCAAGGATGCAAACTACCTAGGGCCCAAGTGCTTTGGGGATATCATCCGGCATCTGTAGCTCCACACGGGATTCGCCAAAGTTCGGGCAACGCACGAGAGATACAATGGATCCACAAGCCCAGACACTTGGCTGCCATATTACCACACGGCGGTGAAAATCAATGGCGGAACCAATCTAGAAGTAGTTCACTTTTTTGCCCTTGATGTTGATCCAAGGAGCAAGAACATGGATAGAAAGCCTTCCGCCGAAATCCGTCAATAGCTTGGAGGACATGGCTAGGGTTTTCACCCAACACTTCAGGGGTATGCACAAAAGCCCTAAGAGTATCAACGAGCTACAAAACTGTGTCCAGTTTGACAATAAAACCAATGTGGATTACATGTCACGATGGACTGCATTGAAGAATAGATGTGAGGGAGGAAGCAAATTCCAGGCAATCCATGTGTTTGTCAATGGCCTGAGGAGCGGGTTTGTCAAGTTCATGATTACATCATCTGACCACCTAGACCTTGGATCCATGCCGACAACCGCCAACAAGCATACAGCAGCAGACGACATGAATGGCGGAAAACTCGACCAATACAAAAATAGTCGAAGACAGCCGAAAGTCGATCGAAAGCCCAACCAAGATACGTCAAAACCCCAGAAGGAGGTAAACGCCGCCTTCGGCGAAGGCGGTCCATCCGATGGCGTAAAGTGGAAGGGAGAGTCCAAGGAGCCATACTTCAATGAAGATATCAGGAAGATGGACTGGGACAAAGTAAGGCAGGAGCCATGCCTCCACCACTCTAGGTTCGGGACGCCAATGCACTCAAACCAGCAATGCCACCCGAATGCTGAATTCAAGCAAGATTCAGACATCGGGTACAAGGGGCGAAACTTCAAAAGGAAGTACAACCCAAAGCCCAAGCCTAAAGTTGGAGAAGCTAACATCGCCTCTGACATGGATGAGAAAATCCAGGAACACTAAACGAAGGGAGAACCAAAGTTCCCCAAAGTACATGAGAGCATAAATCAGAATTTCTTGGAAACACCGTCTGCTAGAAAGGTGAAAGCCACATGGCGGGAAATCAACACCATTATTCCATCGAGCCCAAGGTTCCTGAAGTATACTGAGAGGGCAATCACATGGGACCATAGGGACCATCCGCCACACATCCCGGACCCCGGAGCGCACGCACTAGTGGTGAGCCCAATCGTGGAGAAGACTAGGCTCCACAAGGTCCTCATGGACAGCGCCAGCATAAAACTCTTGTACCTCAGTACATTGAAGAAGCTCTGATTATTCCGGAAACAATTAAACCACATCAATGTGAAGTTCCATGGTATTTTCCTTGGCAGAAAAGCCGAATCCATGGGAGAAATCTCCCTAGATGTCACATTCGGTGAGGAAAAACACTTTCGAAGAGAAATAATCTCTTTCTAGGTTGTACCGTTTCAAAGTGTTTACCACGCCATACTTGGGCGTCCGACGTTTGCCAAATTCATGGCACGCCCATGCTATGTCTACAACAAGATGAAGAAGCCAGGCCCGAACGGCGGTGTGATACGTCATAAATGTATCCATAATTTCTGATGTTCCATGTTGTTTTCATGCCATATGCTACATGTTTCCTTCACACTTTATGCCTTTTTATTTATTTCCTAGGACTAACCTATTGACAAGATTCCACAGAGCCAGTTCATGATTTCTACTGTTTTTAGTTTTAGAAAAGATGTTCTAGAAATATTCTTGGAATTGGACGATTCGAAGCATGGAAGTCTTAGAAAGTTAAAGTGCACACGGAGTCAAGAGGAGACCCGGAGGGGTGCCCTGGAGCCCCCACACCATGGGTGGGCGCATGCCCTCCTGGCTGCGCCCAGGGGTGGTGTGGCCCCCCTAGCCGCCCACCGACGTTGTCGTCGCGCCTATATATTCTCCTCGAAGGGTTAACCCTAAGTATATAAGCCTTTTCCACCAAAAACATCCGCCGCTGCCGTCATCGTCAACCCTAGTTTGGGAGGGTTCTGGGGCTCTCCGCGGCACCCTGTCGGGAGGGGGAATCATCACCGGAGAACTTTACACCACCATGCCTGCCTCCGGAATGATGCGTGAGTAGTTCATCCTTAGACTACGGGTCCATAGCACTAGCTATATGGTTGTTCTGTCTTCTTATGCCTCATGTTTAGATCTTGTGAGATGCCATACATGATCAAGATCATCTTATTGTAATGCTACATGTTGTGTTTTCTAGGATCCGATGAATATTGAATGCTATGTACAATGATTATCAATCTGTCATGTTCTTTTCATGTTTATGTTATTTATTATCTTGCGTGCTCTCTGTTGTTAGTCGATGCTCTGGCCAAGTAGATGCTAGTAACTCCAAGAGGGAGTATGTATGCTCGATAGTGGGTTCATGTCTCCCTTTCACTCATGCTCGAGTGACAGAAATGTAAACGAGTGGGGGATGTGATATTGCCACTAGGGAGAAAACAAGGATGCTTACATTGTTTACATTACACACTTTGCTTACTACGATTATCTGTTGCTTGCAATTTAATACCCAAAGTTTGCTCGGATGACATTCTGAGGGTGGATTATTAGTCATAGATGCAGTTGGATGACGATCTATGTATCTTGTTGTAATGCCCGCATGAATCACACAGTAATCATCATGTCATGCATATGCACTACGGTGCAGCCTTTATATCTGTCAATTGCCCAACTGTAATTTGTTTACCCAACATGCTATCTATCTATTTTGGAGAGACAACACTTGTGAACTATGGACCCCGGTCCATTTCCTTTATAATGATAATACAACCACTTCAATCTCTATTTTCACACTGTTACTATTGTTTTCCTACTGCCATCATTGTTCTCTTTTCATCTACTACAGACAAGTAATGTTTTCCACACCATACGCTTAACCTCTTCGTTTTCAGCAAAACTGGTGAGATTGACAACCTCACTGCTTCATTGGGGGAAATTGATTTGATTGTGTTCTGTAGGTTCCATGTTGCTACGGAACCGGTAGTGCCCCTGCCAATGTCAGCTGCGTCAACCTTCGGAAGTGATTTCTTTATCCTATTGGTCGATTTAACCTTGGTTTCTTTCTGAGGGAAACTTGTTGTTGTGCTCTTCATACCTTACACTTGGGGTCTCCCAACGAGTGCAAGCCCTGCACCATCAAGCAATTTCTGGCGCCGTTGCCAGGGAGAAAGAGGATTTCTGCAAGGGGAGTCTCTCACTTCCAATCTCTTTACTTTTTTTTGCCTAGTTTATTTTATTTTGTCTTGTTTGCTTCTCTTTATCGAAAACCCCAAAAATTAGTTCTTATTCTAGTTGTTACTTTTATCCTGTTTTTAATCTTGCTAAAATGAATACTCCCTAGAACACTATATTATGTGACTTCACTAGCACAAACAACAATGATTTCATTAGCATACCTATTGCTCCACCTGCTCCTACTGCTGATTTTTATGAGATAAAGCCTGCCCTATTAAATCTTGTTATGAAAGAGCAATTTTCTGGTGTTAGTACTGATGATGCTATTGCCCATCTTAATAATTTTGTTGAACTATGTGAGATGCAAAAATATAAAGATGTAGATGGAGATATTGTTAAACTGAAATTGTTTCCTTTCTTTTTGAGAGGAAGAACTAAACAATGGTTGTTATCTTTGCCTAGAAATAGTATTGATTCTTGGACTAAATGTAAAGATGATTTCATTGGAAAATATTATCCTCCTGCTAAGATTATATCTTTAAGAAGTGGCATTATGAACTTTAAGCAACCTGATAATGAGCATGTTGCTAAATCTTGGGAAACAATGAAATCTTTGGTAAAGACTTGTCCCACTCATGGACTGACTACTTGGATGATCATCCAAACCTTTTATGCAGGTCTGAAATTTTCTTCAAGAAACCTTCTAGATTCAGCTGCTGGAGGAACCTTTATGTCTATGACTTTGGGGGCAGCAACAAAGCTTCTTGATGATATGATGGTAAATTCTTCTGAATGACACACTCAGAGAGCTCCAACAGGTAAGAAGGTAAATTTTGTTGAAGAAAACTCTTCTTTGGGTGATAGGCTTGATGCTATTATGTCTATTCTTGTGAATGAACATGCTCCTATTGATCCAAACAATGTTCCTTTAGCCTCTTTGGTTGCTCAAGAAGAGTATGTTGATGTGAACTTCATTAAAAAAAAATTCAACAACAATTCTTATAGGAATAATTTTGGTAGCAACAACTATAGGCCATATCCTCCTAATAATAATAATGGTTATGTCAACTCTTATGGTAATTCCTACAACAACAATAAAAGTGTACCCTCTTATCTTGAAAATATTCTTAAGAATTTTATTAGTACACAAACTTCTTTTTAACAAATCTGTTGATGAAAAGTTTGGAAAAATTGATGTTCTTGCTTCTAAAGTTGATAGCTGATGCGCGTGTAACACACGTTCGTTGGGAGACCCCAAGAGGAAGGTTTGATGAGCACAGCAGCAAGTTTCCCTCAGGAAGAAACCAAGGTTGAATAGACCAGTAGGAGGAAGGAGTAACTTCAGAAGGTTGATGCAGTTGAGATGGTAGGGCACACTACTGGTTCAGTAGCAACGTGGAACCTACACAACACAATCAAATCACTTTGCCCGAACAAAGTAATGAGGTTGTCAATCTCACCGGTTTTGCTGAACACAAAGAGGTTAAACGTATGGTGTGGAAAACAGTACGAGAACAATATGAAAACAGTAGAAGCAGTGTGAAAACAGTAATTGCAGTGGTTGTATTATCAGTATGAGAAAATGGACCGGGGTCCATAGTTCACTAAAGGTGTCTCTCCATAAAATATAGCTAACATGCGTGGTGAACAAATTACAACTGGGCAATTGACAGATAAAGAAACATGCATGACATACAAATTACTATGAGATTCATGCGGGCATTACAACAAAATACATAGATCGTCATACAACTGCATCTGAGATGGCAGGGTACACTACCGGTTCAGCAGCAACGTGGAACCTACACAACAAAATCAAATCACTTTGCCCCAACGAAGCAGTGAGGTTGTCAATCTCAATGGTTTTGCTGAATACAAAGAGGTTAAACGTATGGTGTGGAAAACAGTAGGAACAGTATGAGAGCGCTATGAAAGCAGTATGAAAGCAGTAGGCACATAAAACTCAGAATGGCAAAAATGCTCTCTCAACCGTGCATAAAGTTAGAAGATGGAGACTCAACATAAAAGTAAAATAAAGGCCCTTCGCAGAGGGAAGCAGGGATCAACTCATGTGCTAGAGCTTTTATTTTATTAAACAGAGGTATAAAAATTTGACACTCCTCCCAACCATATTTCACAAACCATGGCTAACCGAATCCTCGGGTGCCTACCAATAATCACATATCGTGAAATAGTGTCTATATTTGAAGAGAGGTGTATTCTTATGTCAACGAATGGTAAACAGAAAATACAGCACATCAGAAGCCAACTAGACTTCACAAGAGCGGCTCCCATAGAAGTACGCATCTGGGTAGAATGTCATCCCTCTTTCTAATTGTTTACATAATTATGCTTTGACTGGTAAATCAGGGGTAAAAATAATAAAGATAATTTGTGTTGTTAATTTGGGGCTAGACACCCCGCTGCCAGCTCTTGTATCATTGGATAAGCGGATGAAGCCACTAGTCCAGGGTATGAAAGTCCAATTGCAACATCCTAGATTTTTCAAAAATATTAAACCAACATGCATACATATCCATCATGACATGGTTACACAAAAGTGCATTTAAAAATTTAAACATTACAAAACAAAAACCCTGTTTGAGTTTATCACCAAAATTAATAACTCTAATGACCCGATGCTAATTTCCCTATAATAATTTTTTTTTGATTTTTCAAAATTACCAAAACATTTTAAATGTTTTAAGCTTTGCAATTTATAAATTTTACAAACCTTTCTAAATGAGTTTGACTCATTCTATTAATTATTTGGGGTTTCTATTAATTAACAAAAGAAAACAGTACAAAAAAAGTAGCCAGCCGGCCCAGCCCCTTTCCCTCTCTCCCCGCGCGCGAAGCTCACTGGGCCCAACCACTAACTCACGCGTGCGTGCAGAAAACTCCCAACCCACGCGCCCCCTTCTCTCTCTGCCAAGCGGGCCCAGGTGACGCCGCGCTGCCGTCGATATGACGCTCACCCCCAACCTCCCTTCGTTTTCATTGGCAGCACACGCCCGCACTCCCCCCACGATCACACGCTCTCACAACCGCCCGCACCCCCTAAAACCTCTCCGCATGCACCCCTCCACCCCCTCTACATTCCCCCTCTTGTTCCCCGAGATCCCGCGCCTCTAGTCGCACGAATTTGCTCGCAAGAGTCCTTCTGAACCGCCGTCGTCCGTCGATGATTCCAGCAAGGGTAAGGGATCCTCGGCCCCGTTTTTGCCCTACTCCTCATCCTCTCTCCCGTGCGCACCCCCCTAAGCCTTCATCTCGAATTTTTGGCGCAGCACAGAGCCACGCCCTGCACTCCCAGCTCGTCGGACACCACCGCGCCTCCTTCCACCTCGGGATACCTCTCCTGGAAGCGAGCGTCTGCGCCAGCATCGTCATCGTCCTCGGCGCCTCTCTTCGCCCCTCGTCGTCGCTTCCCCGTGCGCTAGGACCCCCGGAGACGCCAACCCCGTCCACCATCTGCGATGCCGGCCGTCGCGTCGCCATCTTCCGGCCACGCCCCACCGGTGAGCTCCCCTCTTATTTCTATGTCGTTAGATTTAATCTCAACGGCAACGGTTAGATTGTTTCAGCGAATCGGTATCGTCCACTAAAATAGCACCGTGTGGCATTGCTCCGTCAGCACCAGTCAGCCCCCTGTTCTAAATTGATTTGGATTCATTTTAAAAACAAAATCTGTTGTCCCATTGTAATTTCGATAGAAAAATAAATATTGATCAACCAATTGTGAAATTTGAATCTTTAGAAAGATAATTAAATTCTCTATGCAATTATAAAAAAAATATCATGTGGTCTCTGTAGAAAATTTTGGAGTAGTATTTTAATTGCCAAAACCACTCATAAACACCATTTAATTAATAGATTAGGTTCTACAATTCCAATTTTGTTAAAATTGTAGTCTCTGTATTCCTTAGAACTTATAGAACATCATAGAACCAGTGAAAACCAAAATTGTATTGTGCACACACTTTCTATTTCAAATTTGGTCAAATCAGTATTCTGTCCATAATTCAAATTCTAAATTGTATTTTTGAGTGAAACCAATTGGGTTGCCTTGGTATTAGTGTCCTCTGTCCAGAAACAATAAGGACCAATTTTTACAGAAACTTAAAAGTGTGATTAAAATCTTATATTTACTAATTGGAGGCACCGTAAAAAGCACCAGATTAATCCTCACAAGAAACAAAAATAGCCGTAGGATTTTCTTAACTCACGGTCGAGATTGCTAGATCGCTAATTGTCTTCGGCTTCCCTTCCTACAATATCCACGTCTGCCCGATCGAAGTCTCAGATAAAGAAAAAACTAAAAACTAGGTCGTCGTTCTGATATTCACAGCTTAGTTGGATCTGCCGCCGTCTCTTCTTCTCATCTGTGTGTGTGGCCACTGCCAATGCCTCCTGTATCGTGGTAAGTCCCACCGCCTCCAATGCTCCAGCTGGCCATGCAGCCATACATCAATCTCACGGGTACGGCTGACGGACACTGTCATTCTGTCTATTTTTTATCATCCATGAAAGATCTGCGGTAGTTGGATGTCTGCGTGCAAGGCTAACACGCCTCTATATAATCAAACCCCTTCGGTTCATCCATATGTAGTTTATCTTGCTTTCTTCTTTACAGCTATAGTCATGTAATTATTGATCTGCTTCACGTGAAGCTATGCACGATATGACATCCAAGTTGCTAACTGCCTGAAAGGATGTACAATGCATGCGCTAATCTACAGGCGTTCTGATTTTTCTCCCGGTTTTGTCATGCAGTTGCTTGGTACCATCCCTGCCGATATATGCTTAATTAAAAGTGTTGACGTAAAACACTGCGCCTCTTAGTTTCGGAGGAGTTAGTTGGAGGCGAAGACAGACACGCCCTGCATTGAAACTTTGGCCTCTTTTGTTGGCAGGTGGGATTAATTTTCCTTTTCCCCCCTCAAGCGTCTAATCAAGCCTTCATGATTGTACATGTCCTGATGGAGTCTGTCCCCAGGTATATGTACATTAGCCTAATAAGAATTTATTCAGGTTCGGCTACTAGACTAATAAGAAGTTACATATAATTTCCCGCACAGAAAAAATAAATTTACACTAGAGAATATACAAATATTGTGTATGTACAAATGGAAAAAAAATTCACTTACGTTTTGAAAATTCCGACCCCAACCAAATCTCAAGGATAAAGCATGGTTAATGTCAAAATTATTCAAAATCCCATTCAATTTTTTTGGTCACATTATCTCCCATATATTTTGTTTTCTCAATCGTCCATGGCAGAAGAGAAGATCCAAACCATCTATCTTAGTTAAATATTGCTTGAATCGTACACATATACACTGAAAACTTGCAAACAATTTAGTTGTGTGCTGCATGGATTTTTTTTTCCTATTCTGTGTCTTACAAATGAGAGATTTCTAGGTGATTTAAGTATTATTATTTCTCTGGTCGCTCGCCCTTCCTGTTTTAAAACTGAGAGTTTGCTTTGTTTCTTTTTTTAGTAGGTGCTTAATCCTCTGCTAAGAAAAGTTCTATTCTGTTGTACGAGAAATATGTGGCAGATTTTGAAGAGATTTATATAGAAGTATAGAATTCCGTCACTTTGCACCGATTATCTGGAGCCCACTGAGTGGTAGTGTGGGATTGATCGAATGTATCTATTTGAGGGACATAACTATGTGCAGTTAAAAGTAACAGGATTGTAACATCAAGTAGGAGAGCTGGCTAGATAGAATAGTACTCCCTCCGTCCACTTTTATAAGGCTCACTTCTTACTATTGAAATGCTAAGAAGTGTGCCTTATAAAAGTGGACGGAGGGAGTACGTATTGTTGTGCATGCACTAAGAAAATTAATTGACTGTCAATGCGGCTACAGTAGGTCAGTTATTTATTATGACTGCACTTGGAATAACTTTTATTTTTAGATACTTGGAGATATCATAGGTGGTATTTACACTGTTTTTCTTTCATATATAGATTGGTACAAAATCTATACGGCACAACAAGAGAAAGTTGAGGATGGCGGTGATGTTTTTTATTCACAATTTCTATAGTATACCCATATGATCAAAGAGGACTTCCAACTGTTGATACTTTTTTTCTCAAAAAAAAGATATCTATCATTAATGCATTAATATGTGACAGTAACATAATAGACTAACCTCTCAAACATATTACATTTTGTAATTTCGTCGTGTTGTAGTATCTATCCAAAACATATAAAAGAGGAAAACATAGGGGGTGAACATTATGTGTTTGGAAGATTATGTGAATCTTTTTATTTTGAAATAACTATTAAGATGATCTTTAATGTGACCAAAGAGAGATCAGGAGGAAGTTTTTTAAATACATGCAAATAATGAGTTCTAAGAGAAACATATTAGTTAAGAGAAGAAATTAAGAGCTTATCTTGAGTTGTTGTTATAATAAGTACCTGAATGCCAAATGTCAAATTATGAAAACACAAAATGCAGTGATGGATTTTCTTCTCCATTAGTGAACCCTCTTTTTTCTGAATCGTGTTAACGAATATTTTTTGGGGTTTCTAAAGAGCACACCATGCTTCATTTCTTAGTATATTACAGAATTGTCTTTCTGAACTCAGCTTCTCTACTGTGGGGCCTACTAATTTAGGTATTTTCGGTGTCTGCTACAATTTCTTGGTCTTCATTTTGTACCGCCTTATCAGAGAGAAATTCTATATATGGCTAATCAACTCAGATGGCTGAGCTCAGGTGTAATATTATACATGGAATGATAGAAGGTATATGGGTGTTAATTTATCTTTTACTTTGTACCTTTTTATATTAGAGGTCATTACTAAAGGAGACAATGTTTCCAATATATCATTTATATTAGTAATATTTACCTCATTATCAAATTAATTTGTTCATTGACATACCAGTTTAATAGATATGACTTTTTTTTCTCGGAAAATGGTGTAATTTAGGGCGACAATTGACTCTATACAAATGAAGAAGAAGCTGAAACAAATCCATATGTATAAATATTACAAATACATGATGTAGTTTGGCTCTAGAGTTGGAAGTAATTCTCCATTATTATTGCAATGACATCCAAATAATTAAATGAGAAAAACATAATAATTTTAATGGTTGTATATTTTCCTATAATATTTAATCTATTAAAGTATACATATAGAATAAGTGCAACTAATAGTTCCATTGTTGCATGTTAACTTACATAACTAGCCCGTGCAATTGCACGGGTTGATGACTAGTATAATTAATCTAAATATCTATTAATGAGCTACTAAATTGGAATAATTGAAATAATCCATTGAAATAAATCTCAACCAGAGCCTTATACCAACTAAATAAACCCCATATGATACCAAATACATCTCAACACTACATGTACCTTGTGTAAAACAAAATATTGCATTCATGCATGCATACATGTTTATGAGTGTATTGTTTGAGTGGTATGTTTATGTTAGTGTTGTTATTGCTTGTTTAGATTTTGGAGAAGACCAATACAACACATGTGATTGTTGTGCTTGTGTTGGTTGATGTTATCAACGCAAGTGGTACTCATGTCCCACTTTTGTTTTACATTGCATTAGAGTTTTCAGTAGTATGCATCATAGGTGATTTTAATTATTTTTCAAGTATATGCTATGCTCAGAAAACCTAGTAGTGTGTAGTCAACCTGAAACCCCTGCTACGTTCTTGTTTAGCAATACTAGAATGCTATCACAACTATTGTTGTTACTTGTTGGGTTGTGATGATTTGAAAATTAAAAAGTAACAACCCAATGAAACACCTGGGTGGATTGGTATGAATGGATTATGTTGAGTGGCTACTCAGGGCCATGTTCATGGTGGATTTAGACATAGATGTCGTGGTTATCACCTGAGGGTACACATGTGGATTGCCACCCAGGAATAAAGAGATCTTTAGGTCTTCAATGTATAGTTAGCTTCCAGTGCAGCCTTGAGGTATTATGGGCTCTGCCAAGATTAAGTAAGTTGTGGGGGTTCCTCCTGTTGTATTTACAAGGGGTGGTAGAATTTTAGGAGCAACGAGTCAATGATATTATGGTTGAACCCCTCTCCCCAAAGATCCTGTCTCATTCTTCTCTCAGTGAGGATGAGTCTCTAGGTGAAAGTGCACAACCTCTGCAGAGTTAAAAACTAAGATCTTAGTCGTGTCCCCGGTTATGGGCAATTTGAGGAAACTAGACATAGTTGTTGCTAAAGGATCTCCTCATCTTTTCTGAATAATATAAAACATGGTAGCAACCCCTTTTAGGGCACATGGTGGATTTAGCCATGATGCCACAACTAAACCTCATGGTGGATTTAGCCATGATGATTTACTAAACTTCATGGTGGATTTAGCCATGATGATTTTCAAACTTCATGGTGGATTTAGCCATGATGATTTATCAACCTTCATGGTGGATTTAGCCATGATGGTTGTACCAAAGTTTTCATTTTTTATGAAAATGATTTAAAAATATAGGACAAAATTGGCTTTATGCAAATAGCCCAGACTCCACCAGCCAAATATCATGTAGCTAGTATTCCTCAAAACTGCCACCATACAAGTGTCACTTGCGACTACATTGTTTGTACTGACTTCCTCCCCCGTGGGGGCTGCATATTCCAACATGTAGGTCATTCTGATGATGAATAAAGGTTTAGGATCTCGAGCCTACATTCCAACATGTCTGCCTGTGGCACATGTAGAGAAGGAGGCTCATTGAAGATTTGCTTTCCGTTGTATTTGCTTTGAACTTTGTTATTTGGGGCTAGTCCATGTTGACTATGCAAGTTGTAAGACTATTTTATTTCGTACCCAATAGATCATAAGTTGTAGAATGATGATATTGTTATGAATATTTCATTTTGTCATCTGTATGCTATTAGTGATCCAGGGAATAGCAGGTACACAGGTATTCTACCTTTGTAAAAAGGTAGGGTGCTACAAAATGGTATCAGAGCATAGTGCTGCATGTAGGATCGAGACCCTAGGATTGGAAACCATTGGAACAAAATTATGTCAAACATTTATGAAAACTTTTATTCTACATATGTATTTTTTATTTTTGCTCTATTCTTGTATCTTCCTACCCTGTGCTAACCATACCCCTTTTATTTCCCAAAAATTTAGATGGACCCTGCTGATGAGGACTATACTGGAGAGATTGTTGTTGCTGGAGATGTAGGGTACTTGCTGAGCAAGAGCCTATATGACTTGGCCATGGATATTGGAATGCCAGCTCCTCACTTCCACGGCATGCCAGAGTTCATTGACCATAATGGTGCTCATAAGTGGCGCATCTCAACGTTCATTCATGGTCGTACAGCGGACCCAAACGACCATGACATGGAATATGCCCAGTACTACCCAGGCTTTGGAGCTTCGATGAGTTCAGCAATGCATGATGCCATCGCCCGCATCTGCAACAAGCACACATCACCCACGGTAGTGTCTTCCGACTCTTTGGAGAGAGGAATGAGTTAGGAGCGCACATTGATCGTAGTAACCAACATCTCACTCCCACACGTCACCATTTCATGGAGATGGAGTTCGTAACGATGAACATGGAGTGGGAGATGCGTACGGAGATGGAGGTGATTGATTCCCAGCGGGATAAGATTGGGCAGCTGTGGAAGGCAATGATGAACCTTGATGCCATCAACGATGATTTGAAGGGCAAGCTGGATTTCAAGTATGCTACAATTGCTTATCTCCAAGCATAAAATGCATACTTCACGAAGGACTCCAAGGATATGGATGATGTTAGGCAGAAGAGAGACCAGCTAAAGAATCAGGTTGAGGAACTGAAGAGGTAAATAACCCAGCTGATAGTGGCACAGAGAGGGAATGAGCCCATAGTCCCTCCAACCACTGTTGATCACCAGGCTTCTGTTGTAGAAGAAGATCATCAGGCTCCAGTTGCAGCAGAAGAGGAAGAGGAGGAGGACCCTGAGGAGCGGGTGTTTGAGAGCTCTTCTGATGAGGATCCTGACATCGAGGAGAGCTCGTCGGTAAACCACTCCCCTCTAAAGAAGCGCCTGAAGTCCACACACTACTTCAAGTTGTTCAAGATTCAAGACTAAAGAGCCAAGATCTTGAGTCACTAGATGTTTCCCTTAGACTTTTACATCTCGTTTATGTATTCCTATATTGTCTTACTACTTGAAGTATGACAGTACCCACGACTCTTTTAGTTTCATAAAACCTTTGTTTTGTTATTGTTTGTGATTTTGTTTTGTTTGTTGTTTGATTGATGTTTGTGCATGGGTAGAAATTTTATTTCCCACTAGGTCTATTTGTCAATCTCGTTTCTCATTTATTACAAAAACCTCGATGCCTCCCACGCCAGATCCAACTAAAGAAGCATTCCAGCAGATGCTGGCAGCCCAAACTCAGCTGATGCAGATGATGACACGGTTCATGCAGCACAACAACAACAACAACGACGACAAGAAAAATAACCCTCCACCACCACCTCCTGTGGATAGGCTTACTAGATTCCTTAGGCTCAGTCCCAACAAGTTCTCTACTGCTACTGAACCCATGGTAGCTGACGACTAACTTCGCTCGGTTAGCAAGGACTTGACTGCTTGTGAATGCAATGATGCGGAGACGTTTTGATTCACCGTACATCTACTGGAGGGACCAGCCACAATGTGGTGGGAGACATTCCAAGTCACCCATCTTGTGGAACCTCTAGACTGAGCCACATTCAGAGCAGGCTTTCATAATGCCCACATCTCATCAGGCATTATGAACCTGAAGAGGGATGAGTTTCGCACTTTGAAGCAAGGTGGAAGAACCCTGAAGGAATACATGGATGATTTATGTGCACTGTCCAGGTATGCCCCAGAGGACATTGATACTGATGCCAAGAGGAAGGAGAAATTCATGAATGGACTCAAGGGGGGCCTGAAGATACCACTATATGTGGCATATGCTCCAAACTACCAGACACTACTTGACCAAGCCATCGCCTTGGACAACAACATCAATAAGGAGGAGAACCGCAAGAGGTAGTTTAGCAATGGTAAGAACCATACTAAAACATCTCACAAGAGGAATCACTCATCTGAGAGTAGTGGAGGCTACAGCGGCCACAAGAATGGAGGCCATTTTAACAAGGGCAATGGCCACACATTCAATGGTGGGTTCAGAGGCAATCACTCCAATGGACATTACAATGGTAATCACAACGGTCATCGTAATGGAATCACAATGGAAATAATGGACATCATTACTCAAACTTAGAGGGCAGGAAAGACATATCAGAAGTTACATGCTTCAAGTGCAAGAGAAGGGACACTTCACTGATAAATGCACAAAGCCAAAGGCCATTGAAGCAGCAAAGCCCAATCCATTCCAGAAAGGGCAGGTGAACCACCTAGATGTTGAAGAATTGATCAATGAACGTGAGTCTGTGATGGGTAGGTTTCCACTCAACTACTTTACATCATTAGTTTTATTTTATACTGGAGCATCGCATTCATTCATATCAAAGGCATTTGTGGATAAAAATAAAATACCCACCAATTCAATAGGAAAGATATTTCAAGTGAGTTCCCCAGGTGGTGAGATGTCTGTCAATACAGAATGCGGGATGCTAATTCTAGAAACTGGAACCCATAAATTTCCAACCCATTTAGTAATCCTACCATCACAAGGATTAGATGTCATATTGGGAATGGACTGGATGACTACCTATAGAGGAGTCATAGACTGTGTCAATCGATCAATCGCCCTACCCACCCATAGGGAAAGAGGATTAGGTACAAACCCCACTTGGAGCCTAAGGATATTAGTCTGAACTATCTTAATGGGGTTAGCCTAAACCATCTTAAGGAGGTTAGCCTAGACCAAGTGTCTCTGATGAGAGAATACCCAGATGTATTTCTAGACAAATTACCGGGGATGCCACCGGATAGAGATGTGGAATTTCTGATTGATTTTCTTTCGGGCACATGCCCTATAGCAAAGAGACCTTACCCTATGTCCACAGATGAACTAAAAGAACTCAAAAAGAAACTTGAAGAGCAGTTAGGTAAAGGATTCATAAGAGAAAGTTCATCCCCTTGGGGAGCACCAGTCCTGTTTGTGGAGAAGAAGGACAAAAGTCAGCGTTTGGTTATGGATTATCATTCGCTGAACGAGGTGACAATCAAGAACAAATACCCACTACCTAGAATCAATGACTTATTTGATCAGTTGGAAGGAGCTAGTGTATTTTACAAGATCGACCTATGGTCTGGATATTTTCAACTCAAGATTAAAGAACATGATATTCCCAAGACTGCTTTTGTTACTAGATATGGTTCATATGAGTATACGGTGATGCGCTTTGGCTTAACCAATGCCCCTCCATACTTCATGAATATGATGAACAAAGTGTTCATGGAATTCCATGATAAGTTTGTCATAGTTTTCATTGACGACATACTAATCTACTCCAAGAGTGTTAAGGAACACGAAAAATACCTTTGTCTCATAATGGAAAAGCTTAGGGAATACAAGTTGTACGCTAAATTCAACAAGTGTGAATTCTGGCTGGGTGAAGTAGGATTTGTAGGACACATTGTGTCTAAGGAAGGAATTGTAGTCGACCCCTCAAAGGTTACTGCTGTGACAGAATGGGAACCACCCAAGAATGTAGGAGAAATCTGTAGCTTCTTAGGCTTGGTTGGTTACTGTAGAAGATTCATCGAGAATTTCTCCGAGATTGCTAAACCAATGACTAAGCTATTAAAGAAAGAGAAGAAGTATGAATGGACTGAAACCTGTGAGACCAGCTTTCAAGTGTTGAAGAGGAGATTAGTGTCTGCACCTATATTGTGTTTACCTGATTTGGAGAAAGAATTCCAAGTTTACTGTGACGCTTCACGTCAAGGATTAGGAAATGTGCTGATGCACGGAGGTAGAGTTGCAACTTATGCTTCAAGGCAACTAAAGAAACATGAATTCAACTACCCCACTCATGATCTTGAATTAGCTTCAGTGGTTCATTCCTTGAAGACATGGAGACACTATTTAATCGGGAAACGTTGTGAAGTTTTCACTAATCACAAGAGTTTGAAGTATATCTTCACTCAAAAGGATTTGAACATGAGACAAAGGAGATGATTGGAACTCATCAAGGACTATGATGTAAGTCTGCAATACCATCATGGTAAGGCTAACGTAGTGGATGTTGCTTTGATCCGTAAGGTTTATGTAAATTGTCTCTCAACTGAAGAGATATCCTAGAATCTATGTAAAGCCCTCCAAGACCTCAGTTTGGAAGTGGTACCTGAAGGATTTGTAGCATCACTAGTAGTTCAACCAACACCGATGGATAGAATCCATAAAAGTCAGGAAGGATATAAGGAAATAGAGGCAATCAAGAAAACCTTGAAAGAGGCACTAAGTGAAGGAAAGACCACAAAATTCAGTGAAGATGAGCAAGGAACTATTTGGTTCGAGAAACGTATCTTTGTACCCAATGACCCTGAGTTGAGGAAGCTAATTTTCCAAGAAGCCCATGAGTCACCTTATTCCATTCACCCTGGTAACACCAAGATGTACATGGATTTGAAGGAAAGATTTTGGTGGAACAATTTGAAGAGAGATATAGCAGAATACATAGCCAAATGTGATGTTTGTAATAAGGTAAAGGCTGTGCATCAGAAACCAGCAGGATTGCTGCAACCATTAAAGGTGCCAGACTGGAAATGGGACCAAATTGGTATGGACTTTATCACTAGATTACCCCGAACCAAATCAGGGTATGACTCAATCTGGGTAGTGGTTGATCGTTTGACAAAGATAGCTCACTTTGTGCCAGTAAAGACCACATATACAAGTGCTAAGTTGGCTGATATTTATATGAATAAGATTGCATGTCATCATGGTGTATCCAAGAGTATTGTGTCTGATAGAGGTACCCATTTTACCTCACACTTTTGGAAACAACTGCATGATTCATTAGGAACCAGATTAGAGTTCAGCACAACTTTTCACCCTCAAACAGATGGCCAAACCTCTTGGTGGATTTAGCCATGATGATTTACTAAACTTCATGATGGATTTAGCCATGATGGTTTTCAAACATCATGGTGTATTTAGCCATGATGATTTATAAACATTCATGGTGGATTTAGCCATGATGTATGTACCAAAGTTTTCATTTTTATGAAAATGATTTACAAATGTAGGAAACATTTGGATTTATGCAAATATCCCAGACTCCACCAGCCAAATATCATGTAGCTAGTATTCCTCAAAACTTCCACCATACAAGTGTCACTTGCCAGTACATTGTTTGTACCGACTTCCTCCCCGGTGGGGGCTGCATATTCGAATGTGCAGGTCATTCTGATGATGAATAAAGTTTTAGGATCTCGAGCCTACATTCCAACATGTCTGCCTGTGGCACATGAAGAGAAGGAGGCTCATTGAAGATTTGCTTTCCGTTGTATTTGCTTTGAACTCTGTTATTTGGGGCTAGTCCATGTTGACTATGCTAGTTTTAAGACTATTTTATTTCGTACCCAATGGATCATAAGTTGTAGAATGATGCTATTGCTATGAAAAATTCATTTTGTCATGTATATGCTTTCAGTGATCCCGGGAATAGCAGGTACATAGGTATTCTACCTTTGTAAAAAGGTAGGGTGCTACACCAATCAACAAGTGACATAAAGATTCTCTATTTACATCCTCATGAGCTAAAACAGGAGCACAAAAAAAAGAGTAATTTTGAAAGTTTGAAAGGTAACACATGAGAAATTTACTTTGGAGTGGCGGTTAAATACCACATGTAGGTAGGTATGGTGGACACAATGGGAAAACTTTTGTTTTTGGGAGTTGGATGCACGAGTAGAGCTCATACTCAGTACAGGTGGAGGCTAGCAAAAGACTGGGAGTGACAAATCAAGTGAGCATAAGAACCATAATCATGCATAGCGACATAAACATAATTAATCAAAGAATAAGTGGTACCACAAGTTCAAAAACTAAATGATCATACAGGGTATTCATGACTGGTTCATAGTCGTAAACATGGTGTGAGCATGCGCCAAGTCAACCAAATAAAACACTCAAAGGAGAACACCACAAATTTATGCTTCAATATGACAAGAACAACTCATGATTCTTTCAATGACACATTAAACACTCTCAGCTATTTGAGGCTAATCATGCTACTCAATAACCACAAAGATTTAGAACTAAAATAAAATCTAGAATGACATGAAAAATTCTAGCCATAGTCTATACAAGCTTCTACTTGTACCGTTAAAAATTCTGCCTCAAGCAGCATTTTCTTTTCCCAACAAGCACCATACAAAACATGCTTTAACAAAAAATCTATAAATTCTACATAAATCAAACATGAGGGGAATCAAAAAACACTACTAAAACTAACAGATCTGAATAAAAGATGCAATGAGAACGAGAGCTAAACATGAATTTTTGCAGTAACTAGAAGAAAAACTAAGAATACTAGCAAGTATTCAAACGAAAAAGTGGAGCGTGTCTCTCTCCCAAGCAAAGAATGTGTCGCACCCTGACTTCTATAAGATACTCACCGGGCCGAACTGGATAGTAGATGATTGGATTACGGGGCCTATCTGCACCGACATCCTCTTACGAGTAGGCTAACACTTATGTGTGACAACCAAACTCTACTATCCACCGTCGATGTAAACTATCCCATAGAGATCAAGATACTACCATTGACGTACTTCATACCATACACATATGGTACGTCAACGACGTTAAACGAAATGATACCACAACAGATCTCTAAGACACAAAAGATGGAAATAAGTTGCAAATGGCTCTCACTAGAGCAGAGAATAGCAAATACAATCATCCAGAGGACACTTGTCCCAACATATAATCATTACATCACAGCGGAAGCACTCAAAGTGTCTGAGTACAGACAAATCCAAATAGGCCTAAGAGGCCGGGAATGAAAAGAAGACGGAGCCCATCCACGTAGTCTCGGATCCTGCCCGGGTCCGCTATCTACTCGTCGGCAGTCTCGTCGTACTCCACGTAGTAGCCACCATGGGGATCCTCGGAATCGTAGTCTGCGTAAACCACAGCCCCAGAGGGGTCAGTACATACAAGTACTGGCAAGCAAGACGCACATGATACCAAAGTGTTACCCGTCAACACAAGCACGGATGCTTTGGGTTCAACGGAAGAATAGGTGATATAAAAGATGCTGCAGCGGGCTGCACTAACCAACTACAGAGACACGCTACAACTTCCGGCTAACAGAAAGAAGATAAGATCGCGTATCGTAACCAACTGGAAGTAGCTTCAAACATACCCATCCAATGTTACCCCCTACTAAGGAAGCAACCCAAGGATAACTCACACGGTTGGATTAATGATGGTTCAGGTTATTGTGTCAATAATCCTATTACTAGTCAAGATTAGCATTAGTTAGGTGTAAGTTGTTCTGAGTACTTGTTAGCCAGTACTTTCACCAAGTCATCCATAACCGCGGACAACACGGCTTCTCGAGAAGATTTAACCCTGCAGGGATGCACCAATGTAGCCGTACACGTAAGAATATCCCGCCAGACGGGAATCAAACCCACCAAGCGAGGCACTCAACACAACTCAACTCTTCTTCGCATCAAGCCCAAAGAACCACGTGCTGTGCGTGCGCGGCTAATCGAGCCCCCACGAAGAAAAGGGGGACCCTCATAGCACTGGAAGGCCACGCCACCCTAAATGCCGACTACAAAAATTCCACCCTGGCCTCGGGTTCGTACCTGCATATGCGTGCAGCAAATGGAAAGCCCGAACTAGGTGTGGCGATTTGGACGAGATGCGAATCGAATCAAATTGAGGGGGGCGCCCATACAAGCTTCCCACATGCGGTTAGTGCGCTCATCATGGATCGGTAGACAAGACCCTTTTCCTAATTAGGGTCGACACTAGCAGGCCTCAAAACCACGCCGGGCCTCCTGCCGGTGCCTTATCATCAAATTATTATTACCCATAACATTAACAGGTTGATTGTTTTAAACACCGAGCCCATAGAACATAATAAAGTATAGTAAAAGAAGTAACGGACAGCAGACTCGAGCACAAGCAACCCTAAGCATGCTAGTAGGACTAAGGCAACAAACAAGGGGTTATAGGTGTGGAGGTGAGGCAATATCAGGGTTATAGGATAACATGTGATAGGATCGGGACACAAGCAACGATTCATAGGGCTAGCAGAATAGACAATGGACAGTATCGGTATCCAGTGTGGAAAGGAACACAATGGTTCATGTGAGTGAATACTTGCCTGCAAGCTCAGCAGCCTGGTACTGAGCTAACTCCTCTGAAGTGGTGTCGTAAACCTCGTATGTCTCAACGTCGTCGTCTAATCGAGAATAAGCAAAACAAACAACGAAGAGGGACGGACAATCAATAACATGGCATAGTGCACAAACATGGGATGATGCATGACAATTTAATTGGTGCATCAAAGTAAACTAGATGACATGGTAACATGTTTAAATGGACCCATATGCAATTTGGATTGCATATGGAAGCCCATGAGTTAAGGTTGAAACAAATGATCTACAATTAATTACCATGTGGAAGTTGATTAGCATGATGCATGCATGATGAAAACAAAAGGAAACAACAATGGAATCAATTTGATATGTTGTTTACCAAGTTTAGAATTTTATTTATTAAGTTGAGAAAATGTTGGCTTCTTAAGGGAGTTACACAAGCATTTGTTGTTTTCATCAATTTTAATTGTTCAAAACAGATAACAAAGTTCATATTTGAAAAGAGCACAAAATTTTAGGTGGATTACATGTTTCAATTATTGAAAAAGGAATTACAATGATTTAATTATGAATTAAACAAGTTTAAACAAGATTTAAATGTATTTATTTCAAGTATTAATATTAATTGAATTTTATTTTTTCAAAACATTAAATAAAATTCATATTTGAAAAGATTATGTTTTTCTGGTTTGAAAACATATTTTATATGTTGCATTTGAATTAATATTTAATTAGTTATGAAATTAACCAAATGTGAAATGATTTGTTTGAATTTAAATTTTGAAAATATTTGAATTGTTCAAAACAGTAAACAAATGCTTTAAACATGTAGAGAATTTAATTTGGTTCAGAATACATATTTTATTTGTATTATTTGGATTTGGAAATTAAAAGTTATTTTCATTTTTGAATCAGGGACTAATCTGTAAAAGAAAAGGATTTATTTTTTTAAAAAAAGAAACGGCCAGAAAACCCTTTTCTACCTCGCAGTGGCCCAGCCCAGGCCACTGACGAGGGGGCCCTGGCCACGGTGGCCCGCGTGTGTGCGCGCGTGGCAACACAGGCCACTGGCAGGTGGGCCTCCTGCCTGCCCGCGTGGCAAACAAAAAGTGGGGATTAAATCCCGCGGGGGCAGGGCTCGAACCCGCGCCGCGGTGTGCGCGTGCAGTGGTGCGTGCCACTGCGGTACTGCTGCTTCGCTTGTCATGTAAGGGATGCGCAGGGGGGTTATGTTTCAGTTAACGTTTACTGAATTTTCTGCAGGTCGTTTTCTGAATTTTTCGACAGCGGGCCGGTGGCCGGCGGCGAGCTGCTGCTGTGCTCGTGCTGCCGTGCTGCTGGTGCGTGGATGCGTGCAGTGCATGCTCGTGGACGTGATGCAGAGAGGAGGGAGCAGAGATCGACTGCTCACCGGCGATGGCAGGGGAAGCAGAGGCTCGGTGGAGGACGCCGGCAGCGACAGCACGGACGGCGGCGGCGTTGCAGAGGTTCCTCGGGGCTGCTGGGGTGTCGATGAGGTCGAGTATAGCACGGTGGTCTGATCCCCGTGGTTAGCCAGCGAGGAGGAGGAACCTGGCGGCGATCATCGGAGAAGTTCGAAGGGCGGAGCTCGGTGGTGGCGGTGGTGGTTCAGGGATGGAAGCGATCGGCGGCGGCAGGCGAGGGAGAGATGGTGGTGGGTGGTCTAGGGCACCGAGGGGGAACCCTAGGGTTTATAAGGGCGAGGGGAGGAGCTCGTGGCCGTCTCTGCTCGCCGTACGGCGACATGGACACGACTGATGGCCGCCGTACAGGAGGAAGAGAAGAGCGAATGGGTACCAGGCCAGATTGTGGGCTGGGCCTGGCTGGCCTGCCCCTCTCTCTCCGATTTTTTTCTTTTTATTTTTCTTGTTCTGTTTTGTTTTGCTGAAAAGAAAAAGGAAGAAAAAGCTAGGGTTTTTGGGTTAGAAAATTTAGGAAAAATTTGTTATAGTTTATTTAGGATAACAGCAACAATTGCCAACTTTTGTTTTACAAAAATATTTCAAATATGTTGCTGTTTGAAATTTGTTTGAAATTTGATTGAATTTAACATTAATTGAATAATTGAACTTAAGCAAAATAAAAGTTTTTAAATTCAAGTTTATTTGAAGAAAATGGTTGATTTGTTTTGTACTTTTCAATAAACTTCAAAATGGTTGCTGTATTGGAATTTTAATTGAATTTGAATTCAAATTGAATTAAGTGGATTATTAATAGAACCATTTGATAGTGTGAACTTTAAAGTTTAATGGAAACAATTGGTTGTTTTTATTTGAAAATTTCTATTTGAGAATTGTAACATAACAAGTATGAATAATTTGATTTGGAAATTGGTTTGAATTTGAAATAGGAAACAAATGAAAATAGAAGCAAAACAAATGCAAACAAAAGTAATGGGTATGATGACATGATGCAAAACAATAATTTAACAGAAAGCAAACATTCTAAATGGGAGTTTTCATACTTGGGATGTTACAAAACGCCCCCCCCCCCCTGAAGGAATCGCGCCCCGAGATTCCTACTGAGAAGAGAAAAGGTCCGGATACTTCTTGCGAAGATCCTCTTCGGTCTCCCACGTTGCCTCTTTATCGGAATGATGCGACCATTGCACTTTCAAGAACTTGGTGCTCTTGTTGCGAGTCTTACGCTCGGTCTCATCGAGAATTCGAACAGGGTGCTCTTCATAAGATAGGTCTTCTTGCATATCAATAGAATCATGATCAACTGCACGACCTGGGTCTTTGAAGCACTTCTTGAGCTGTGACACGTGAAACACATCGTGCACCTTGGATAGTTTTTCTGTAAGTTCAAGACGATAGGCATTTTCCGCACGCCTTGAGAGAATGTTGAAAGGACCAATGTATCTTGGTGCCAGCTTTCCTTTGACACCAAAACGATGAGTGCCTCTGAGGGGAGTTACACGGAGATATGCTTTGTCACCAGGTGCATAGATCATATCCCTGTGCTTGCTGTCATAGTAGCTCTTCTGACGAGACTGAGCAATCTTGAGATTGTCACGAATGATGCGAACTTTCTCTTCGGCTTCCTTAACAATGTCAGGGCCTAAGAGTGAACGTTCACCAACTCCAGGCCAGTTGATTGGACTCCTGCATCTGCGGCCATAGAGTGCCTCAAATGGTGCCATGCCTAGGCTTGCCTGGAAGCTGTTGTTGTAGCAGAATTCAGCATATGGAAGACATTCCTCCCATTTCATGCCAAAAGAGATACCACATGCTCTGAGCATATCCTCGAGAATCTGATTGACTCTTTCGACTTGCCCTTGAGACTGAGGATGATAAGCTGTGCTGAACAGAAGTTTGGTGCCCAATGCTTCTTGAAAACTCTTCCAGAAATGAGAAGTAAATATGCTTCCACGGTCTGAGCTTATTTCCAATGGAACACCATGAAGAGGAACAATCTTTATTGTGTAGAGCTCTGCTAACTGGCTAGCTGAGATTGTCTCTTTGACAGGAAAGAAGTGAGCTACTTTAGTGAGTCGATCAATGACAACGAAGATTGCATCGTTGCCCTTCTTGGACTTTGGAAAACCAGTGACGAAGTCCATTTCAATCATGTCCCACTTCCACTCGGGGATTTTCAGAGGTTGGAGAAGACCGGCTGTTTTCTGATGAACTGCCTTAACACGTTGACAAACGTCGCATTCAGAAACGTATTGAGCAATTTCACGTTTCATGCTAGGCCACCAATACAGTGTCTTGAGATCCTGGTACATATTTGTACTTCCAGGGTGTATGGAGAGAGGAGTTTCATGAGCCTCCTTGAGAATGATATCTTTGAGACTTTGAATTTGAGGAACTGCAATGCGTCCTTCGAAGAACACATTTCCCTTGTCATCAATTGAGAAGGACTTAGATTTATCCTTGCCTTCTTTGATGTGCTCTACCATCTTCTTGATTTCAGCATCACGAAGTTGCTCAGAACGAATCTTGTCCTCGAGAGTTGGACTGGCTGTCAAGTTTGCAAGATAGCCTTGAGGAACAAGACAAAGGTTCAGCTTCTGGAATTCTTCATGAAGAGGAGGTTGGCTTTCCATGATCATGAGATTATTGCAATAGGACTTGCGACTGAGAGCATCGGCCATAACATTAGCCTTGCCTGGAGTGTAAGAAATGGTAAGATCGAAGTCTTTGATCTTTTCAATCCATCTCCTTTGTCTGAGGTTTAGATCTGGTTGAGTGAAGATGTATTTCAGACTCTTATGATCGGAAAAGATTTCAGTGCGGTTACCCAACAAGTATTGTCTCCATTTCTTGAGGGCAAACACAACTGATGCAAGTTCTAGGTCATGAGTGGGATAATTTTGCTCATGGGTGTTCAACTGACGTGAAGCATAAACCACAACTTGACGTTCTTGCATAAGAACTGCTCCTAGACCTTGGAGAGATGCATCACAGAATATTTGGAAAGGTTTGGTAGGATCTGGGCCAACCAGAACTGGTGTAGAAGTGAGTTTAGTCTTGAGGAGATTGAAACTTTCATCACATTGTGGAGACCAAACGAACTTCTTGTCCTTCTTTGTGAGGTCAGCGAGAGGTTTGGCAATCTTGGAGAAGTTTTGGACGAAACGACGGCAATAGCTAGCCAAGCCAATAAAACTTCTGACTTGCTTCACCGTCTTAGGAGGTTTCCAATCAACAATTGCTCTAACCTTTTCTGGATCAATGGCTATGCCCTTGGCAGAGATGACATGACCAAGATAAACCACTTCTGAAATCCAGAACTCACATTTGGAGAATTTGGCATAGAGACGGTGCTTGCGAAGTTTCATGAGAGTGAGACGAAGATGTTCTTCATGCTCTTCCTTGGATTTTGAGTAGACAAGAATATCATCAAGATATACCACAACGAACTTGTCGAGGTATTCATGGAAGACAGAATTCATGAGTCGAGAGAAGGTCGCCGGTGCATTGGTGAGACCAAAGGACATGACGGTGTATTCATATAGACCGTAGCGAGTGGTGAAGGCTGTCTTTGGAATATCTTCCTTTCTGATCTTTATTTGATGGTAACCCATTCTCAAGTCCAGCTTGGATAATATTGAGGCTCCAGCAAGTTGATCAAAAAGATCATCGATACGAGGAATTGGATACTTGTTTTTGATGGTTTTCTCGTTAAGAGGACGATAGTCAACAACGAGTCTCTTTGTTTGATCCTTCTTTGCAACAAACTGGGTTGGGCAACCCCAAGCCGAGGAACTAGGTTGAATGTAACCTTTCTCCATGTACATATCGATTTGCTCCTTTAACAACTTCAGTTCAGGAGGAGCTATCTTGTATGGATGCTTAGAGATTGGAGCAGTACCTGGTTCAAGTTCGATCACGAACTCAACTGCTCTGTCCGGAGGCATTCCTTGCAATTCTTCTGGAAAGACTCAGGGAATTCACAAACCACCGGAACATTTTCGAGTAGAGGTAGAGGTTTTGCATCGAGTGTGTATAGCTGAATGGAACTTGATTCATGTGGAGAATAGACTATCTGTCCAGAAGGATGGAAGAGAGTTATTGACTTTTGAGCACAGTCAATTTTTGCTTTATTGGCCTTCAGCCAATCCATACCAAGAATGACATCAATGTCAGAACTACCAAGTAGTATGAGAGAAGCAAGGAATATGTGGCCTCCAATTAGGATTTGATTGTCCTTACTTATCTTGGAAGTCAACATTTAAGATCCCGGGGAGTGAACAGTGATTTGATTGCTTAGTGGAACCACAATTAGGTTGTTTGTTGTGGCAAAGATCTTTGACACAAAAGAATGTGATGCTCCGGTAGAAGAACTGAAGTGGCAGGCAACAACAAGGTTTCAACGGACGAAAAGGATGTTGAGAAGAACAGGATATCGAAGCAACATTTGGGAAACACGAGACCAAAACTCCTGAGGTACTACGGAAAACCCATCCGGGCTTCTAAAGGATCAATATCTACTGCTTAAGGAATAGAGGATCTGCTTCCGGGGCTTACACGCCTCCGTTCCCAATCGTGAGTAGGCAACATGATAAATCATGTCACAACCACCTCCATTCCTATGGTATAGTAGATATAACCATCCTAGAGAAACCAGGATACATGAAAACCTAACTTGAAAGTTTAGATGAGAAGGGAAAAACAACGTTGCACTTCCTTACCAGAAAAAGGGAGGGTGGGTGGGGAGAAGAAGAAAAAGATCAGAATTCCTACTCTCACGTTTCATTTTCCCTATATAGCTACAAAATAGTTTCTAGACTCAACTGCGACCAGTAAATGGGATCCTACAGGCAGACAGGCTCTGATACCATTTGTCGCACCCTGACTTCTATAAGATACTCACCGGGCCGAACTGGATAGTAGATGATTGGATTACGGGTCCTATCTGCACCCGCATCCTCTTACGAGTAGGCCAACACTTATGTGTGACAACCAAACTCTACTATCCACCGTCGATGTAAACTATCCCATAGAGATCAAGATACTACCATTGACGTACTTCATACCATACACACATGGTACGTCAACGGCGTTAAACGAAATGATACCACAACAGATCTCTAAGACACAAAAGATGGAAATAAGTTGCAAATGGCTCTCACTAGAGCAGAGAATAGCAAATACAATCATCCAGAGGACACTTGTCCCAACATATCATCATTACATCACAGCGGAAGCACTCAAAGTGTCTGAGTACAGACAAATCCAAATAGGCCTAAGAGGCCGGGAATGAAAAGAAGACGGAGCCCATCCACGTAGTCTCAGATCCTGCCAGGGTCCGCTATCTACTCGTCAGCAGTCTCGTCGTACTCCACGTAGTAGCCACCATGGGGATCCTTGGAATCGTAGTCTGCGGAAACCACAGCCCCAGAGGGGTCAGTACATACAAGTACTGGCAAGCAAGACGCACATGATACCAAAGTGTTACCCGTCAACACAAGCACAGATGCTTTGGGTTCAACGGAAGAATAGGTGATATAAAAGATGCTGCAGCGGGCTGCACTAACCAACTACAGAGACACGCTACAACTTCCGGCTAACAGAAAGAAGATAAGATCGCGTATCGTAACCAACTGGAAGTAGCTTCAAACAAACCCATCCAATGTTACCCCCTACTAAGGAAGCAACCCAAGGATAACTCACACGGTTGGATTAATGATGGTTCAGGTTATTGTGTCAATAATCCTATTACTAGTCAAGATTAGCATTAGTTAGGTGTAAGTTGTTCTGAGTACTTGTTAGCCAGTACTTTCACGAAGTCATCCATAACCGCGGACAACACGGCTTCTCGAGAAGATTTAACCCTGCAGGGATGCACCAATGTAGTCGTACACGTAAGAATATCCCGCCAGACGGGAATCAAACCCACCAAGCGAGGCACTCAACACAACTCAACTCTTCTTCGCATCAAGCCCAAAGAACCACGTGCTGTGCGTGCGCGGCTAATCGAGCCCCCACGAAGAAAAGGGGGACCCTCATAGCACCGGAAGACCACGCCGCCCTAAATGCCGACTACAAAAAATTCCACCCTGGCCTCGGGTTCGTACCTGCATATGCATGCAGCAAATGGAAAGCCCGAACTAGGTGTGGCGATTTGGACGAGATGGGAATCGAATCAATTTGAGGGGGGCGCCATACACGCTTCCCACATGCGGTTAGTGCGCTCATCATGGATCGGTAGACAAGACCCTTTTCCTAATTAGGGTCGACACTAGCAGGCCTCAAAACCACGCCGGGCCTCCTGCCGGTGCCTTATCATCAAATTATTATTACCCATAACATTAACAGGTTGATTGTTTTAAACACCGAGCCCATAGAACATAATAAAGTATAGTAAAAGAAGTAACGGACAGCAGACTCGAGCACAAGCAACCCTAAGCATGCTAGTAGGACTAAGGCAACAAACAAGGGGTAATAGGTTAGGAGGTGAGGCAATATCAGGGTTATAGGATAACATGTGTTAGGATCGGGACACAAGCAACGATTCATAGGGCTAGCAGAATAGACAATGGACAGTATCGGTATCCAGTGTGGAAAGGAACACAATGGTTCATGTGAGTGAATACTTGCCTGCAAGCTCAGCAGCCTGGTACTGAGCTAACTCCTCTGAAGTGGTGTCGTAAACCTCGTCTGTCTCAACGTCGTCGTCTAATCGAGAATAAGCAAAACAAACAACAAAGAGGGACGGACAATCAATAACATGGCATAGTGCACAAACATGGGATGATGCATGACAATTTAATTGGTGCATCAAAGTAAACTAGTTGACATGGTAACATGTTTAAATGGACCCATATGCAATTTGGATTGCATATGGAAGCCCATGAGTTAAGGTTGAAACAAATTATCTACAATTAATTACCATGTGGAAGTTGATTAGCATGATGCATGCATGATGAAAACAAAAGGAAACAACAATGGAATCAATTTGATATGTTGTTTACCAAGTTTAGAATTTTATTTATTAAGTTGAGAAAATGTTGGCTTCTTAAAGGAGTTACACAAGCATTTGTTGTTTTCATCAAGTTTAATTGTTCAAAACAGATAACAAAGTTCATATTTGAAAAGAGCACAAAATTTTAGGTGGATTACATGTTTCAATTATTGAAAAAGGAATTACCATGATTTAATTATGAATTAAACAAGTTTAAACAAGATTTAAATGTATTTATTCCAAGTATTAATATTAATTGAATTTTATTTGTTCAAAACATTAAATAAAATTCATATTTGAAAAGATTATGTTTTACTGGTTTGAAAACATATTTTATATGTTGCATTTGAATTAATATTGAATTAGTTATGAAATTAACCAAATGTGAAATGATTTGTTTGAATTTAAATTTTGAAAACATTTGAATTGTTCAAAACAAAAAACAAATGCTTTAAACATGTAGAGAATTTAATTTGGTTCAGAATACATATTTTATTTGTATTATTTGGATTTGGAAATTAAAAGTTATTTGCATTTTTGAATCAGGGACTAATCTGTAAAAGAAAAGGATTTATTTTTTTAAAAAAAAGAAAAGGCCAGAAAACCCTTTTCTACCTCGCAGTGGCCCAGCCCAGGCCACTGACGAGGGGGCCCTGGCCACGGTGGCCCGCGTGTGTGCGCGCGTGGCAACACAGGCCACTGGCAGGTGGGCATCCTGCCTGCCCGCGTGGCAAACAAAAAGTGGGGATTAAATCCCGCGGGGGCAGGGCTCGAACCCGCGCCGCGGTGTGTGCGTGCAGTGGTGCGTGCCACTGCGGTACTGCTGCTTCGCTTGTCAGGTAAGGGATGCGCAGGGGGGTTATGTTTCAGTTAACGTTTACTGAATTTTCTGCAGGTCGTTTTCTGAATTTTTCGACAGCGGGCCGGTGGCCGGGAGCGAGCTGCTGCTGTGCTCGTGCTGCCGTGCTGCTGGTGCGTGGATGCGTGCAGTGCGTGCTCGCGGACGTGATGCAGAGAGGAGGGAGCGGAGATCGACTGCTCACCGGCGATGGCAGGGGAAGCAGAGGCTCGGTGGAGGACGCCGGCGGCGACAGCACGGACGGCGGCGGCGTTGCAGAGGTTCCTCGGGGCTGCTGGGGTGTCGATGAGGTCGAGGATAGCACGATGGTCTGATCCCCGTGGTTAGCCAGCGAGGAGGAGGAACCTGGCGGCGATCATCGGAGAAGTTCGGAGGGCGGAGCTCGGTGGTGGCGGTGGTGGTTCAGGGATGGAAGCGATCGGCGGCGGCAGGCGAGGGAGAGATGGTGGTGGGTGGTCTAGGGCACCGAGGGGGAACCCTAGGGTTTATAAGGGCGAGGGGAGGAGCTCGTGGCCGTCTCTGCTCGCCGTACGGCGACGTGGACACGACGGATGGCCGCCGTACAGGATGAAGAGAAGAGCGAAGGGGTACCAGGCCAGATTGTGGGCTCGGCCTGGCTGGCCTGCCCCTCTCCGATTTTTTTTCTTGTTCTGTTTTTTTTGCCGAAAAGAAAAAAGAAGAAAAAGCTAGGGTTTTTGGGTTAGAAAATTTAGGAAAAATTTGTTATAGTTTATTTAGGATAACAGCAACAATTGCCAACTTTTGTTTTACAAAAATATTTCAAATATGTTGCTGTTTGAAATTTGTTTGAAATTTGATTGAATTTGACATTAATTGAATAATTGAACTTAAGCAAAATAAAAGTTTTTAAATTCAAGTTTATTTGAAGCAAATGGTTGATTTGTTTTGTACTTTTCAATAAACTTCAAAATGGTTGCTGTATTGGAATTTTAATTGAATTTGAATTCAAATTGAATTAAGTGGATTATTAATAGAACCATTTGATAGTGTGAACTTTAAAGTTTAATGAAAACAATTGGTTGTTTTTATTTGAAAATTTCTATTTGAGAATTGTAACATAACAAGTATGAACAATTTGATTTGGAAATTGGTTTGAATTTGAAATAGGAAACAAATGAAAACAGAAGCAAAACAAATGCAAACAAAAGTAATGGGTATGATGACATGATGCAAAACAATAATTTAACATAGAGCAAACATTCTAAATGGGAGTTTTCATACTTGGGATGTTACAGAATGCTAGCATAAAACTATATTATCAAAGCAAGGAAAACAAAAGAAAACAAAAGAAAAACAAATAGACGCTCCAAGTAAACTTCATATGATGAGACCGACTAAAAATATAGTTTCACGAGAAGTGACCTGATAGATAGTTGATGAAGAAAGGGATGCCTTGGGAATCCCCAAGCTTATATGCTTGAGTATTTTAAAAATATGCTTGGAGGAACCACAGGGGCACCCCCAAGCTTTGACCTTGCACTCTTCTTGATCACATATATCACCTCTTCTCTTGACCCTTGAAAACTTCCTTCACACCACACTCAAACAGTAATTTGCATTAGAGGGTTAGTGAAAAAATTAAAAATCCATTGGTTCTGTGTGGAACAAGTTCTATTGATAGTTTTAAAGATTAGCTACAGCCACTGATGTTTTGTGAAGCAAAGAAATCCACTTGACATCACAAAAGAGCAAATGTAAGAAAAATGACAGAATTTATCAAAACCAGAACTATATGTAAAGAAGATTTTTTTCGAGCCACTTACGTTGCTCAGATCGAAAAACTTAAGGAACAAAAAAGTTGCAGAATTAGATGAGAAATAAGCAAAAAATATTTCAGATCATTCTGATCTTCCAGCATTTTATACGATTTTTTATGGTGGATAGCACAAATCTGTTTCCTCCGTAGAAATCCGAAAACCAACTCGAACTCTCGTCTGGAACCTTACTTGGCACTACTAAAACATGAAAATAAAGATACAAAGGAGTTGCTACAGAAGTATACAACCCCTTGACTCAAATAAAACAGATAAAAACAAAGCAAAAATAAAACCATGGGTTACCTCCCAAGGAGTGGTTTTCTTTAACGCCTTTTAGCTAGGCCCGGAAAAGTGGAATCAAGTAGATGCTCACATAAGGAGATCATCAAGAATAAAGTATAAAACAAATTTAATTCTAACCCACTTCCTATGCATAGGAATCTTGTAAAGAAATAAATTAAAGAAGCTCAAACTAGAAATCATGGGAAGGTAGAACAAGAGCAACTTCAAAACTTTCAACAAAAAGAGAGGTGTTTTAGTAACATGAAAATTCCTACAACCAAATTTTCCTATCTCATAATAATTTTCAGTAGCATCATGAACAAACTAAAAAAATAGTTATCACATAAAGGATATTTGTCATGGTATAAAAGCACACAATTCATATCAAGCTCCAAAACAGTGGGATCATAATTTAAAATCAGCTCCTCTTTTTTTTTCCACTTTTAGCAATAGCAAAACAAGATGATTGATCACTCATAAAAGGTATAGGACACATTATAGCAATCCTATTTTCAGTAGCATTATAATTTATAACATCAAGTAATATAGGACCATCATCAAGAGCACTATCGTAAGATTTATCCAAGTAGCATGGATTATCATAAATAACAATAGCAATATCATTCTCACAAGTTTCATTCATAGTAGTATCAAGGTCACAAGTATAGCAAGTGTCAATTTCATCAAATAATGTATGAGTTAAAGAGTTACTATCATTGGGAGGTAGACATCGGTAGCTCCATGCTTCCTCCTCTTGATCATCACTCTCCTCCGCTTTTTTCACCCAATGAGCTTCTAGATTCAGCAGTTTCTTCTTCCATAGGTTCCTGCAAGGCATTAATCTCTTCCTTAGGTTGAGAGCATTTATTAAGATATTCCATTATGTAGTAATTACAATCCTTGTAATTATCAAAGCAATATTCAAGTATAACATAAATCTCGTATTTATAAGGTGCATCATCAATACTTTCAAGCAAATAGGCAATTTCGAATGCCCCCTTCCAAGCAATAAATTCTTCAATTTGTTCCACATCATATAATTCATAATTTCCCTTAACATAAGAAGATATGGTAAGATCATCATTATACTCACATTGAAAAGGGAGGTGTTTATACCTCCCACAGCAGCAAGATTTATCAAAGCAATAAGTAACATTATAAGTAGAGCACAAGTTTTTAGCATAGTCATTCAATTTATTAATTTGCTCCTATAAGCGTATTCCTTTTTGTGACAAGCGGTGGTCCTTATAATATTTTTGTTGTTCATCTGAGAACTCACCTTGCCTATAAGATCTAGTTTCAAAGGCATCAAACATTGCTAGCATGCATGATAAAGCAAATAACAAGCAAAACAATAATAAAGTAAAAAGATTGGAGGTGAGAGACTCCCCTTGCAGAAATTCTCTTCCCCCCGGCAACGGCGCCATAAAAGTGCTTGATGTGTGTGAGCACACATTCGTTGGGAGACCCCAAGAGGAAGGTATAAAGAGTATCAAGTTTCCCTCAGAAAGAAACCAAGGTTGAATCGACCAGTAGGAGGAAGGAGTAACTTCAGAAGGTTGAAGAAGATGAGATGGCAGGGCGCACTACCGGTTCAGAAGCAATGTGGAACCTACACAACACAATCAAATCACTTTGCCCCAACGAAGCAGTGAGGTTGTCAATCTCACCGGTTTTGCTGAATACAAAGAGGTTAAACATATGGTGTGGAAAACAATAGGAATAGTATGAGAGAAGTATGAAAGCAGTAGGTGTTTTATCAGTATGAGGAAAAAGGACCGGGGTCCACAGTTCACTAGTGGTGTCTCTCCGTGAAAGATAAATAACAAGTGTGGTGAACAAATTACAGCTGGGCAATTGACAAAAATCAAGGCTGCACCGTAGTGCATATGAAAGACATAAAGATTACAATGTGATTCATGCGGGCATTACAACAAAATACATAGACCGTTATCCAACTGCATCTATGACTAAAAATTCACCCTCCAAATATCATCAGAACAAACATTGGGTATTAAGTTGCAAGCAACAGATAATCTCCGTAAGCAAAGTGTGTAATGTAAACAATAACATCATCCTTAGACAAAGCATTATTGTTTTCTCCCTAATGGCAACAACACATCCTCCATCCGTCACGCTTCTGTCACTCGAGCACAGATGGAAAGGATGCATCAACCCACTATCGAGCATAAATACTCCCTCTTGGAGTTACTAGCATCTACTTGGCCAGAGCATCTACTAATAACGGAGAGCATGCAAGATCATAATTAACATAAGCATCAAGATAACATGATAGATTGATAATTAGAAGAAATAGCATTCAACATTCATCAGATCCCAGCAGACACAACATGTAGCATTACATAAAGATAATCTTGATCATGATATGCAGCTCACAAGATCTAATCATGAGGTACAAAGTGGAGGGAACAACCATCTAGATAATGCTATGGACCCGTAGTCCAGGGATGAACTACTCACGCATCACTTCGGAGGAGGGCATGGTGGTGTAGACCCCTCCAGTGATGATTTCCCCCTCGGCAGGTTGCCGAGGAGAGCTCTAGAACCCTCCCGATCTCGAGATGACGGTGACGGCGGCCTCGGGTTTTTCTCGGGAAAAAGTGGTCTCCTCCTAGGTTTTATGTATCGGGGGTATTAAATAGGCGAAAGGGCAAAGGCGGTGGAGCCCTGGGGGCCCCACACCACCCCAGGGGCGGCCAAGGGGGGCGCGCCACCCTATGGTGTGGCCCCCCCGAGGCCCCCCTCCGGGTCTCTTCAAGACTCCGTGGAACCTTCGGGAATTCTAATCCTTACGGGCTTCGAATTGTCCAATTCCGAGAATATTTCCAGAACAACTTTTCTGAAACTAAAAACAGCAGAAAACAGGGAACTGGATCTGTGGCATCTTGTCAATAGGTTAGTCCGGAAAATCGATAAAAATTACATAAAGTGTATAACAAACATGTGGGAAACAATAAGAAAACAACATGGAACATCAGAAATTAAGGATATGTTTATGACGTATCAACATCCCCAAGATTAGTTCCTACTCGTCCTCGAGTAGGTAAACGATAAAAACACATAATTTCTGAGGTGACATGCTACGATTATAAACATGATCATCAATAATGTAAAAGCATAAGTAAGCTGAGATCATATAACTTATACAAAAGCATGATAATAGAACTTTAATAATAAAGCATCGTTATCACTTTCCATCATGAGAAGTAACTCAAATAAAAGATCATGAATAACAATGCAAAGAAAGATATACGTGTGTTCCAAGTATAGAGAGAACATGTCAAAGTGATATTTCGCTAGTCCTTAAGAGTGGGGCAAAACATAAATGCCAGGACACCTTCAAAGTTCATGAGGAAAACTAGAACAAATAATTAGAGAACAAGCAATAACACATCATGAATCAATTAATAATGTTTCTGGGATAAATGCACATAATACTCAGAATGGTAAAAATGCTCTCTCAACCGTGCATAAAGTTAGAAGATGGAGACTCAACATAAAAGTAAAAGAAAGGCATGTGAGACAGCGCACGAGATATAAACATGATGCATAAAGTGGAGAGGACAACCATTTAGCTACTGCGATGGACCCGTAGTCTAGGGAAGAACTAATCACGCATCACTCCGGAGGCGGGCATGGTGGTGTAGACCCCTCCGGTGATGAATTCCCTTCCCGGCAGGTTGCCGGGGAGAGATCCAGAACCCTCCCGATCTAGGGTTGACGATGATGGCGGTCTCGGGTGTTTCTCGGGAAGAAGTGGTATATTTTTAGGGTTGATGTATCGGGGGGAATAAATAGGCGAACGGGCGATGGCGGTGGACACCTGAGGGGCCTACACCACCCCAGGCGCGGCCAGGGGGCGCCGCCCTATGGTGCGGCCCCCCTGTGTCCCCCTTCCGGGCCTCTTCGGGACACCGTGGAACCTTCGGGAATTCTGAGACTTCCGGACTTCGAATTTTCCAATTCCGAGATTATTTCCAGAACAACTTTTCCGAAACTAAAAATAGCAGAAAACAGGGAACTGGCTCTGTGGCATCTTGTAAATACGTTAGTCCTGGGAAATCGATAAAAATTACATAAAGAATAAGGAAAACATGTAGCATATGGCATCAAAACAACATGGAACATCAGAAATTATAGATACGTTTATGACATATCAACATCCCCAAACTTAGTTCCTACTTGTCCTCGAGTAGGTAAACGACAAAAAACATATAGTTTCTGAGGTGACATGCTACCAACATAAACTTGATCATCTAAATTGTAAAAGCATAAGCATAGCTGAGATCATAGAACTTTAACACAAGCCTGATAAATATAATTCTAACAATAATACATACCAATCACCATGCATCATGAAAATTAACACAAAAGAAGATCATGAATAATAATGCACTCAAAAACTATACATTTTTTTCAAGCATAGAGATAACATAGAAAAGTTATATTTAGCTTTTCCTGAAGAGTGGGGCAAAACATAAATCCTAGGACACCTTGAAAGTTTAAGAGGAAGACTAGAACAAATAATTTGAGAACAAACAATAACACATCATGAATCAATTAATAATGTTTCTGGGACAAATGCATATTAAACTCAGAATGGCAACCATGCTCTCTCAACTGTGCATAAAGTTAGAAGATGAAGACTCAACATAAAATTAAGAGAAAGGCCCTTCGTAGAGGGAAGCAGGGATCACTCATGTACTAGGCCTTTTATTTTGTTAAACAGAGGCATTGAAAATATTTTTAAGAGAGGTGTATGCTTATGTCAATGAATAGTAAACAGAAAATATAGTACGTCACAAGCCAACTAGACTTCACAAGAGCTGCTCCCGTAGAAGGACACATCTGGGTATAAGGTCATCCCTCTTTCTCTTTTGTTTACATAATTATACTTTGATTGATAAATCATGGGCAAAAATAGTGAAGAGAATTTGTTGTATTAATTTGGGGCTGGGCACCCGCTGCCATCTCTTCTAGCAATTGGATAAGCGGATGAAGCCACTAGTCCATGGTGTGAAATTAAAATCAACAAGTGAGATAAATATTCTCTAATTCCGTCCTCATGAGCTAAAACAGGAGTAATTTTGAAGGTTTTAAAGGTAACACATGAGCAATTTACTTTGGAGTGGCAGTTAAATACCACATGTAGGTAGGTATGGTGGACACATTTGGCAAAATTTGGTTTTTGGGAGTTGGATGCACGAGTAGAGCTTATACTCAGTACAGGTGGAGCCTAGCAAAAGATTGGAAGTGATAAATCAAGAGAGCAATAATGACCATAATCATGCATAGCGACAAAAAAATCATTAATTAAAGCATAAGTGGTACTACAAGTTCAAAAAATAAATTATCATAGAGGCTATAAGTGACTGTTTTGTAGTCATAAACATGTTGTAAGAATGTGCCAAATCAACCAAATAAAACATTCAAAGGAGAACACCACAAATTTATGCTTCAAAATGACAAGAACAACTCATAATTCTTTCTAAGGCACATTAAACACTCTCAGCTATTTGAGACAAATCATGCTACAAAAATAACTACCAGGATTTAGAATTAAAAATAACATCTAGCATGACATGAAAAAGTCTAGCCACAGTCTATACAAGCCTCTAATTGCACCGTTATAAGCACAAAAATTGTACTACTGCTTTCCAACACCAAGCATTTCATAGTAAACAAAACCTCTCTAAGAGATACAATATTGAAACGAGATAGTACTAACACAACTCTACTAAAACTAACAGCTCTAAATAAGAGATGCAAGAAAAACATGAGCTAAACGGGAATTTTGCAGCGGCTAGAAGAAAAACTAAGAATACAAGCATAACAAGTATTCATATGAAAAGCGGAGCATGTATCTCTCCCACAAAAAGAATGCTAGGGTCCAACTATATTATTGCAGCAAGGAAAACAAAATAAAACAAAATAAAAAAAACAGACGCTCCAAGTAAACTTTATATGATGTGACAGAATAAAAATATAGTTTCACTAGAAGTGACCTGGTAAATTGTTGATGAAGAAGGGGATGCCTTGGGCATCCTGTCGTGGGATAATCACGGCAGATGTTACCAGGGGTAACTGATCTTGGGGCAAGTCGACACAGGCGTTCGGGAGAGGGTTTAGCTCAAGAGAAGTCATGGTACAACTTGATCTGACAGCCGGCAATCGAAGTCGCCGGATCTCTATTCTCGATACAATAACTCGATTAGGGTTTACACTGGATACTCGATATCACACGATATTGCTAGGGTTCTTAGATCTCTCTCTAAACTACCTCCGGGGGTCAGTTTATAAAGCACCCGTACCCCCTGGCTTGTCCTACAAGGCGCACCCTGAATCCTACCCGGACCCGGCGCACCAATCCTAACTTGCCTCTACAATAACCCACAATCCGGGTTATTGGGCCTACAAGCTTGGGCCTTCACAAGTTTCCCTATCCTTAGCCGGATCCTGCACATCATTCCTTGAGCCGGGTTATTCCTTGGAGCTTGGCCTACCGGGTTAGCATCCCCCTGTCAGTAGTCCCCACAATAGCCTGGGCTTCACAGATCTCCTTGAAGCGCTTGCTATTCCCTGCAAAGATATCGATCATACGGGTATATGAAGATCGGGTTAAGATGCTTTAATATTCAGCTAGGCCTTGCTCCTTGGCAGCCATACAATAACCTCAGCTTTCCCTCCAAACACCTTGGTTCAAACTTCTGGGTCCAAACCATAATAATAACTCCAAGATCCTATGCTTGATAACCAATCCTGTCATCACGGGACGAATCCCCTTCTTCCTTTTATCCGGATGCCTTGCTCAAATACCTGGCGCACATCTCGCAGAAACTTTAAATAAATAGCCGTTTACCCCCTCCATTCTCGGCTCCCACTCACCAAACCGTGCTCATCCATTTGCACTATAAAAAGGCTCCTTAGGGGTGACTCGAACCCTAACGGCTCATTTCCCCCATTCCATCCTTCTCTTCCCCTGAGTTCTCCTTCTCCCTGAGCGTCACCACGGAAACTCCGCGCACGCCACCGGAGCCCGTCGCCCGGAGGTTACGCTCCGCCACCGTTCGCCCCGTGCCGCCGCCAAGATCCGCCGGCGCATCCTTATCCGGCCCACCAAGATCCGCGAAGGGACATCAGGCCTGCGCCATCTGCCTCCGCAAGGCTTCACTCAGATTGCCTCCGGTAAACCTTTTGCACCCACTAATTTGCCCTTGCAGCCTTTAATTTCTTCCTCAGATTAGATCTAGATCAGTCCGCCTCAAATTTCTTGACTAGGCCGAATTTGGCTACCCGTAGTCTCTTTAGCTCGCGTATAGGATAAGGCGCATGCTCCAATCCACTCTCCTACTGCCCACAATCATTACCCTTGCCACAAATTTGAAAATAGAACTTCCAATCTAGACTCGAACTACTCGAGATTTCCGCCTTGGCATCAGTCACCCGGCGGGACCACTTCTTTTTAGTTCCTTCTATTCACGTTTGGCGCTTAAGCCATTGTCCACTATATTCAAAAAGCTTCTTCACCGTTTGGATCCCATAATTTTCACCATAACACTTGACACCCGGGACTTTCGAACTTAGCTCTGCAGTCTAACACCCGGAACTCATACCATACCTCAATATCATCCGGCTTATACTTGGGCGTTTCGCAACTTCCATGTCTTAACCTTCTTCTTATTTTGTGCTTTGCAGGCCGACCACATGGCTCCCAAGAAACAGGGGAAAACCCCTACCAAGACTAAAGCTGCCAACACCATTTCCGCCAATTGGGGGCGGTCTATGGTCACACAGGCCAAGTTGGAGGAGTTGGTGGAGCTGGGAGTTCTTCCTCCTCAGGAAAATATCCAATGGAGGGTGCCGGGTAAGGAGACCCGGCCCACCCCTACAAAAGATGAGGTAATCTGCTTCGTGGAACACGTGACCCGAGGTTTTCGACCACCGGGTCATCCCTTTTTTCGTGATATTCTTAGTCACTATGGCCTTCGCGTCTTTGACATCGGGCCCAACTCCGTGCTAAATATTACCCATTTTATCGTCCTTTCTGAATCCTACTTGTGCACTCCGCCAAATCTAGCTCTTTTTATCGAGCTTTATCAATGCAAACCATGCCGCGAAAGCGGTGATGGGGCGCTTCTTGCTTGCGGCGGGGTTTCGATCCAACGCCGCAAGAACTCTCTGATGCCATCCCTCACCCTTAATTCTCATGTCAAGCACTGGCAGCTCTCTTATTTCTACTGCCAGGACACTTCCCCACCCGGCCAAAAGAAGCGGCCGGGTTATTCTGATGGTCTTCTAGACATTTCTGATAAGTTTAGTGCCTTCGCCCCTGACCCGGACAGGGAGGCAATTCAACCCCTTCTTGCCAAGATCACCACTCTTACAGCCCAGGGCCTCATCGGCCTCAACCTAGTGAAGACCTGGGTCGATTTTAGGATCCAGCCCAACTCCATCCGCACGAAGCTTATGTGCGAGTATTCAGGAGAACCCTCTGATCCGCTCCGATATTCCGACAACATTTTCGCACCTGGCGACACTCATAAAACCATCAAGGGTTTTCTAACGGAAAAACTCGAAGTGATCCGGAACATATCCGGGTTAGAGCCCTTCACGCTTGAAAACCCGGCCCCTGAGGTAAAAACCCGATTTTGGCGCCTTTACTTTCATTCTTTCCACTTGATACAGTTGGTAACCCGTGTATTTACACCTTTCAGGCTAATGACGACTTTTGGAAAATCAACGCCTCCCCTAGCTCCGAAAGTCCAGAGGAGCAAGAGGCCGTTCACTCGGATGAGGGTACTCTTCAAATTCTATTTGGTTCCTTTGAACTCGTCATAACCCCTTCATTTTCAACCATAACTTTGACGATATTTCAGAACAAGAGGATGATGAGGAGGAAGACTCGGATGGCAAGGTAGAATCTGCCAGCGACGAGGACGAACCGGAACCGGCAACCAAAGCCGGATCCAAAAGAAAAGCTCAAGAGGCCCCTTCCAAGGTTTCATATCCCCTCCTCGCATTCAATTCGCGTCACCTTAATGATATACTTGAGTTATTTTGACATTACTCCACTGGCCATTCTTGAAGGAGTCGCCCATGATCAAGCGTAGGTCAACTCGAAATAACCCGGGTGACAACGTCATCAACCCGGGTATTTCTTCGACCCCCATTCGGCGGGCTGGTAATTATTCTATCTTTTCTTGGCCGGCACATTCCCCTTGAACTATTCTTATATGACATCTAACCTGGCAATTTTCAGCCTCTCCCGAGTCTGATGACGGATTTCCTTGTGACTTCGCGGTGAATACCGGGTAAGATCCCCTTCCGGACGCTCTTCCACACTCCACCACCCTTTCCTGACCGCTTATTTTAACTGTTTCTTGATAACATTTACAGGGCCACGGTCGTCGTTAGCGACCAAGAGGGCATGGAAGACGAAGGCCCGGGTCAAGGGAGCCCGGCCGATAAGACTACTGTCATGTCTGGCGATGAAAAGCAAACCTCGCCGATTAAACCGGACGCCCAAGAAACCGAGTATCCAATTGCTTCCCATGCGAGCAAGAAGAAGAAAGCCACAACCTTGGGTGCCGAAGGAGTGTCGGATTCCAATGCACAAATGACCCGGGTTCCGCCTCCTTCTAAGAAGAAAACCTCTTCTCGGAATTCCCAAGGCCCCGGGTCTTCTGATACAGGTAAAGATACTTTTGATCAATTGATGAACACGCTCCTCACCATGAAGGCTTCAGAGGGCGATATTTTAGAGCGCATGGCTGCAGAGCACCAGGTAAAAGCGCTTGTCATCTCATATTGCATATCTAGTCCCCAAGTTCCGAGTATGACTTGCAAAAGTTATGCTTGGTACTTCACGCCAAATTTATCTTATCCTAACATCCCACTAATGTTTGCCCTCCTTTCTACTTTCAGGCACAGATAACTCGGTCTGATGAAACTTTACTGAAGACCGAACAACGTCTTCTTGCCGAGATAAAACGGCGGGAAATCCTTGAGGATGACATGGAAGCTTTGAAGAAGGATGTTTCCAAATATAAGAAGAAATGCCACACCGCTCGGACCGACTTGAAGAATTTATCGGATCAAATCACCGACACTTACCAGATTTTACTGAGTAAGTTTTTGTCTGCCGACTAACTTCATGCTTCTTGTTATGCACCATTCTAGGTTTTATGATGCCTTCTTGCTTCTGTTTCAACTGCAGGTGCCAACCTTGCACCTCCAGAGGAAGATACTATTGCCAAGGCTAAGACCCTGAAGACTGTGCTCCGGACTTTCTTTGCCGGCACAAAATTTATATTGGACGCCATACATTGGCCCACAGAAGCCTATCCAGGTGAAGAGAATCTTGTCCAAGCCTGCTCCACTGTGCCTGGCTGGATTGAACTTTGGAAACGTTCGTCCTGCCGAATTGGAATAACCCGGGCATTGACCTTGGCCAAAGCCTACTTTCCGAAGCTTGACCCGACGAAGATAATATCCGGGTTTCCCGAGTTTAAGGCGGATGGTGCCAAATTTACGCCTAAGGACTTCAAGGCCATTCAGTCAGCGGTGCGCCCCTCGGCTACCTCTTTAGCCGATAGCTTGGACCTGAATACGCTAATGGCTGCGTATGACGCCGATGGCAAAGTTATCACAGAGGAAGCACCCCCGCCCTTGGACCTCTTGGAGAAGTGGGCTGATCACTCGGCCAAAAAGAAGGAGGCAACTGCGAAGAGGGAGGCCGAGTTAAAATCAGGGCCATCCGCCTCTACACCGTCCGTCCTTCCACCCATCCGCCCTGGCGCGGTGAGTCCGGGTGGTTCTGCCAGGAAAGCTAAGCAGCAGGCCCAGGAGCAAGACCCGGAGGTCCGCACTCAGGAGGCCGAGTAGGGTGATGATGTCATAATACCTTAATCACGTGGGACCTTTTTATTTGAACTATTTATTCTGCCAATGGTGCGCTTGTGCACTTCTGATACCGATGCCATACTTGTAATGTACTTCTATTCGGTGACATATTTTCGCGGCTTTCCCTGCCCTTTGATAATCGTGCTATTTTGTCTGTTCTTTTGAACTTGTTCTTGATACCCAGCTTTCTTTTTACCTCCCTTTGTAAGACTCGATTTTCCGAGACCAGGAGTTTTAATACGTGGGCTTTTTCTTTAAGTCCCCAAGACTCGGATGGTGAGGTTTTTCGAACTGCGATAGCCAAGTAGTTTGTTTCTGTTTCGAAGTCCCCCAGCCCCCATGACCCAAAGTTCGAGTAATGGGGGTGTGGCCTTTCTGAGAGAACAAATTACTTTTTACCGAGTCGCAAACCTAAAGCCATTCCGTGTAAGTACTGAAGTTATGCTTGATAATTGTTGAGTTTCCGGCTTTTAGCCTTGTACTCTGCATAAACTTGTGGTTTAGATGACCCTTTTAACTATCTTGTACTGTAAGCCGGCTTTCGCGTGGATACCATGTTGTTACATCCATACGAGAACAGTGTCAGGCAAGTCCCATTGGGCTCCATGGCTGATTGTAATCGTAAGCGAACGAATCATGCCACTTTAGTGCGAGTCACATCAAGCTTAAGTAAGATAAGTCAAGAAAAGTTGGCTTCTTTGCCCAGTCATAAGATTGCAGCCGTGCTCGTTTGCGAGGAATCGGCCCTTATAACTTATAGCTATCTATGCCGGGTCATTCGGGTTAGTGGTTGGTTACCTGAGCAACCAACCCCCAAGACCTACATGCAATCGATGCTTTTGATGATACTGAATTATCGATGTCGCCAGGATACTACTTACTTGTAATCAGGGTGTAATGATATAGGACTTGATAACCATCTCTTTATTGATACTAGAAATTTTGGATCAGCAGGCCGCCTCATTAAAAACCTTCCAGTCCCCTTAGGTACCCTGGGTAGGAAAAGAGCGCGTCTGAAACCTGCTGCCCGTTACATTGTTTAGTTCCTCATAAGCGCTGGTCCCGGTCTGGCTTGACCAATGCACATTCTCCATATGTTGGATCTTTTCCTGATGAGTACCGGGTTTGCTAGCCAACCCGGGTGGGGTGTTCCAATGACCTGGCTGGTTGTAAGCGGCCGTGTGGCTTCTTCCTTTACAGCAAGCCGCTTGGGGGAATCATCCTCGATTAAGGCCACCATTTTAGAATCTTGCGTTGCCTTGAATTTTGTTCTTTCGCCTTCAGTACTCGGCCTTTTTGATGTGGCTATATCCTCCGGGTCTGCTTGAGATCGGTAGTGCTTGAGCTCTTCTTTTCTACAGGCCTGCTCGGCCATTGCTGCGTCTCCTTCGTCACATTCAGCTGCTATATCTCGATTTCCATGTATGGTAATGGTCTTCTTGGGACCCGGGATTTTTAGCTGTAGATATACGTAACACGGCCTAGCCATGAATTTGGCATAAGCCGGCCTTCCAAACAGCGCGTGATAGGGGCTGCGTAATTTCACTACCTCAAAGGTGAGCCACTCAATCCGATAGTTATCCTTTGATTCTCCGAAAGCTACCTCCAATGCGATTTTTCCCTCGGGGCATGCTGAATGACCCGGCACTATTCCATGAAAAACTGTTGAGCTTTTTTGCAGTTGAGATTCCTTGAGACCCATGCGTAGGAAGGTTTCCCAATACAGTATATTGATGCTGCTTCCACCATCCATTAAAACCTTCTTTAGTTCGTACCCATTAACTTGCGGTGCGACTACTAGTGCCAAGACTCCTGGGTGTTCCACTCTTTCTGGGTGATCCCTTCTGCTCCATGTTACCTCCTGTTCTGACCATCTCAAGTATCTCGGAACGGCTAACGAAACTGAGTTGACTGCTTGCTTCAGTATCTTTTTGTCCTTGTTAGATCCTCCTGTGGTATGCACATGATATTGACCCAATTGTTTGGGGTTAGCCTGGAAGCCTCCTGCCCCCCTTGGTTATTACCTTGATTTCCAGCCGCCGGGTTACCAGCTGGGGGTGGGCCGTTGCCCGGGTTTGCCCCTGGACCCGGTCCTCCTCCCCGCCCTGCACCTCGCATAGCTCTGTGCACTTCCTCATTTTTCCATCTTTGCAAATCGGCGCATTGTTCTAGGGAGTGGTTAGCTGGCCTGCCATTCCTGCTGTGCTTCGGACATGCCATTCTGAATATGTCCCAATTGTTACCCGGCCTTGGTGGACCTTGATAGTTTCCTCCATGGTGGTTACCTCCGTTGAAATTTCCTTCTGCTCTTGGCCTTGAAGACCCGGCTTCGGTGTTAGCGACGAACTCGGAGCCTCCTTCGAAGGGACGCTTGTTCTGACTATTTCCATTGTTTCCTGACGCTGTTCCGTTGCCGGTTCTTCCATTACCGCTTGTGTTTGCTTTTGTCTTCTTGTCATCAGCTTCTTCTTCTGTGGTATCTGTCGCAGCGTGTTTGTTGCACGCATCCATCAATTCTCCCATTGTGACTTCTGACGCATTTCGACTGGACTTCATGCGAGTTAACTTTTGCACTAAAGGTATATACTTGCATGTTTTTGCCATGGCTTGTAGTGCATCCTTGGGCTGGATGTCTGTGGATGAGTGAAGTATCTCCATAACCCGGCGCACCCAACTGCGCGCCGATTCTCCCTTCTTTTGGACGCATCGCTCTAGATCATCAATGGTGAATAATTTCCTGCAGGTCCCGTGAAAGTGCTTGATAAACGCGGTCTTCAATTCCTCCCAAGACTTGGTTGATCCCTCTGGTAGATTGGTGAACCACAATTTTGCTGCTCCTTCAGACATCATCAGATACATGAATTTGGCTTGGAGGTTCTCGGACGCGTTGCGGATTGACATTGCCATCTCGTAACTGCTTAGCCACGTTTCGGGATCCATGGTTGGCTCATAATTCACTACTTTCCCTGGCTCTTTGAACTTTTCCGGGTAAGGTTCAGCTCTAATATTGTCCGAGAAACACTTGGGCCCCGCAAGAATGATTGAAGCCGGCCTTGCCCTGGAAACGTGTGATGCCGCGGGGGGCGCGTCTGGGCGCTGTGCTGCGGGAGGTCCATGCGCTGCAGACCCGGCCGCGGCCCTCCGAGCCCTAGAACTGTCCACGACGGCCTGTGCTGCTGATACTGCCTGAGCGCGGGGAGGAGGCGGCATTTGCTGCTGCTCTTCCCTCCGCCGCGCCGAACTCGTTTGTAAATTCCCTTGCTGCTGGCTGACATATGGCGTCCCGTGCATTCCGCTTCTGTGATCCGGGTAATTGGCTTGCTGTGCCACCGCAGTGTGCAACAGCTCGATGGCTTGCCGAGTCTTCTCTGCATGGGGCGACTCTCCCACAGGTATTTGATTCAATGCGAGTGTCGCCGCATATACGTTGTCCATAGGATTGTTGTAGTGGCCGGCTGGCGTGCGGAATCGTGATGGTGGCGGCGGCAGTAGATCGTTGCCGGTTGTGACTCTAGTTTGCGGTGGGGGTAACCCGGTCCGTTCATTCGCCGGATGCGTCGCTGCTGTTGTCTGTTTGGGTGCGGTTCCCTGGTTCACCACTGGTATCGGTTGGTCCTGAGGCGTGATGAACAAATTAGCCGGATTAATAACCCCGCCCGTTGCTGGCAACCTGGTGTGGTGCCTTTGATGTATCCTGGACGTTTCCTCTCGAAGCCGGGTTTCCAACGCGTCTAGCTCGCGCCGTCGGGTGGCCATCCCCTGTCTATCTGCTTCCACTTGCCTTCTTTGCTGTTCCAATGCACGACGAGCCACGTCCAGATCTCTAACACGCTCTGCCGCGTTTTCTGGGGTGATAACAGTGGCGAGGACTGTAGGATCCAAAATCAAATTATTATCGAACAGGGCCGGGTGACGCGGATTCGAGGGACCCGCCCCTGGTGTCCGATTGGCTTGAAACCCGAACATGTTGGCGTGTTGCTCCTCATCTGCTGGGCGACTGGTGACCGATGCTGACTCTCCATCGACCCGGGTCAAGACCGGGTCTCCGTTACCCGCGCCCTGTTGCTGGGCCACTGCCTGAGCCGCCCCGACTGGTGCCGCGGCTGTGTTTCCTTGGTTGGCCGCGGGGGCTGCATAGACTGCAACTCGGCGCGCGATATCCGGTGTAAATTCAGGCTGTTCCTCCTCACCGTTCTCCTCATACCGGTTTTCCAGTAGATCCAGGATAGACCCGGTGTCATCTTCTCCTTGGACCCGGTCGCGTGGGGTCCATGCCGGCTCCTCCGACTGTTCCCACTCCGCGACGGGTTCTTCTGCCGGATATGTCGTTCCCGTTGATTCTTCATCATCTGATCGGATAGACGTGGCTTTTCCTGGCATAGAATCAGATCCAACGTTGTCAGGGGCCGAATTGGAAGCACATACCATACGGATGAAGACGTTGATCCGGCCGATTGTTACGAGGGATCCGGTTTCGAGGTGATCCGACTCCGGCCCCCAGCCGGAACCGTCCACCACCTTTTCTCCTTCGTGGTCGATGTAGATCTCGCCGATGACAAGATTCTCCATGCCCTTCCGAGCTTCTCCCGTGATGTAGACACCTTTGGACGCAGGCCCCACGGTGGGCGCCAACTGTCGTGGGATAATCACGGCAGATGTTACCAGGGGTAACTGATCTTGGGGCAAGTCGACACAGGCGTTCGGGAGAGGGTTTAGCTCAAGAGAAGTCATGGTACAACTTGATCTGACAGCCGGCAATCGAAGTCGCCGGATCTCTATTCTCGATACAATAACTCGATTAGGGTTTACACTGGATACTCGATATCACACGATATTGCTAGGGTTCTTAGATCTCTCTCTAAACTACCTCCGGGGGTCAGTTTATAAAGCACCCGTACCCCCTGGCTTGTCCTACAAGGCGCACCCTGAATCCTACCCGGACCCGGCGCACCAATCCTAACTTGCCTCTACAATAACCCACAATCCGGGTTATTGGGCCTACAAGCTTGGGCCTTCACAAGTTTCCCTATCCTTAGCCGGATCCTGCACATCATTCCTTGAGCCGGGTTATTCCTTGGAGCTTGGCCTACCGGGTTAGCATCCCCCTGTCACATCCCCAAGCTTAGATGCTTGAGTTTTCTTATAATTTGCTGGGATGAACCACGGGAGGATCCCCAATCTTTGACCTTGCACTCTTCTTGATCGCATTATATCACCCTCTTCTCTTGACCCTTGAAAACTTCCTTCACACCACACTCAAAGAGTAATTCACATTAGAGGGTCAGTGCAACAATAAAAAATTCATGGGTTATGCAAGGGCACAAGTGCTATTTATACTTCTAAACATTAGCTACAGCCATTTATATTTCGTGAAGCAAAGAAATCCACTTGACATCGTAAAATAGCAAATGCAAGAAAAAATGGGATAATCTGCCAAAACCAGAACAGTTTGTAAGACGAATTTTTTCGTGGCACTTACGTTGCTCTGATAAAAAAAACTTAAACAACAAAGAAGTTTCAGAATTAGCTGAGGAATAAGGACAAAAACTTTCAGGTCATTCTGATCTTGATGGATTTCATATGATTTTTTACGGTGGATAGAAGAAATCTGTTTCCTGCGCAGAAATCCAAAACCAACTCTGTCGTGGGATAATCACGGCAGACGTTACCGGGGGTAACTTGTCTTGGGGAAAATCGACTCTGGTGTTTGGGAGAGGGTTTAGCTCAAGGGAAACCATGGTGATATGCGATCTGGTAGCCGGATATCAAGTCGCCGAGTCTACGATCTGAATATACTATCTCAACTCTCGTGTTACAATGGATACTCGATATCTCGTGACCTTGTTGTCTTTCAAACTTGTCTAATCTAACCCTAGGGGCCGGCTTATATAATATCCGGACCCCCTGGCTTACTCTCCAAGGCGTACTCTGAAACCTACCCGGACACTGCTTACAAACCCTAAACTTCCTTATCGGAACCCACAATCCGGGTTACGAGGCCTACACTCCTGGGCCTTCTAGAAACTCCTTTTCCCTAAGCCGGGTCTTGCGCAGCGTCCTTTAGGCCGAGTTACTCCTTGGCGTTAGCCTACCGGGTTAGCATCCCTCCATCAGTAGTCCCCAGAATAGCTTGGGCTTCACGGGATCCTCCTTGAAGCGCACGCTATTCCCTGCAAAAATAACAAACATACAAGTTCATAGAGGCCGGGTTAGGTTGCTTTAATAAACAGCTAGGCCTAACTCCATTGGTGGTCCATATAATAACCCGGCTTCCTCTGAATCCATCTTTACTTTTCTGGGTCAATGTTCCGAGGAAAATGCAGAAGACCCGGCTTATTTCACTCGTTAATTGGTCCGGATATCGCGGAAGGGATTTGCTCTCATAATTTCCGGATATTACGCACAGGCACTTAACGGCCTACCCCAACAAATCCGGAATGATATTCCTTATCCCGAAACTTTTGTTTCCCGCTCGCCGGCCTAGGTCTCCACACCCGTACCTATAAATAGGTGCCTAGGGGGTGACCTAAACCTAACGGCTCATTTCTTCTTCTCCTCTCTCACCCATCTCACCTTCAACCTCCGGTAACGCCCCCTTGCACGAGCTCGCCGTTGCGCCGCCACAGAGCCCACCGGAGAGCAACCAGAAGCGAGCCGCCGTCTACGTTCCGCCTCCGCTCGCGCCGCTCCGCCATCGAGCTCCGCCACCGCGCCGGTAAGCTGCCCACCGGGGGTCGCTAGGGGACACCACGACTGCGCCATCTGCCGCCGTCGCGCCCTTCTCCAATCCACACCAGTAAACCTCCCTCTTCATTAATTTTGGCTTCAAGTTCTTGCCCTCGAGCTAGATTAGATCTAGATCCGCCCGCGGACCATCTTCTTGCTCCGCGCCGAATTAAGTCGCTTAACCCCATTCTAGCTTGTTAAATTGCTCAACGATAGACTCAATTTCAATCTCCCAACACTTGCAATCCTTAATTTCTCCGCGAAATCATCCACAAATTTTCCAATCTAGATGTACTTCGCCCAAATTTCCGCGACTGTTCTTCAATACCCGGACAATCCACCACTTCCGGTTGTTTTATCCACACTAGATAAACAGGCAATCAACCTCTTTTCATAATTGCTCACTGATACTTAGATACCCCATAATTTCTGTACTGCTCGTTGATACTCGGATAGTTCGTAATTTTCATACTGCTTATCAATACTCGGAAAATCCATAGCTTCCGAGTCTCATGCTCTACACCCCTCTGTCTTGTATTTTGCAGACCGAACCAATGGCTCCCAAGAACAAAGGGAAGCAGCCGGCCAAGCCAAGGATGACCCAGTCCATATCCGCCAATTGGGCGCGGTCCTCCATGACCCAGGCCAAGCTGGAGGAGCTGGCCGAATCTGGCGTCCTCCCTCCTCAGAAGGAGATCCATTGGAGGGTGCCGGGTGATGAGACCCGGCCTACCCCCAATCCCGACGAGGTAATATGCTTCGTCGAGCACGTGATCCGGGGGTTTCGCCCCCCGGATCACTCTTTTCTTCGTGTGGTCCTCAGCCATTATGGCCTCCGGGTGTTCGACATAGGGCCTAACTCTATGTTGAATATAACCCATTTCATAGTCCTTTGTGAGTCTTATTTGTGCATCCCGCCAAATTTGGCTTTGTTTATTGAGCTTTTCCAATGCAAACCGTGCCGCGAAAGCGGTGACGGGGCCCTTTTGGCCTGCGGCGGGGTTTCCATCCAGCGCCGCAAGAATTCTCCTATGCCGACTCTCAGCCTTAACTCACATGTTAAGCATTGGCAGCTATCTTTTTTCTATTGCCGAGACACCTCCCCACCCGGCGAGAGGAAACTGCCGGGTTACTCGGAGGGTCTCTTAGATCTTTTCTGATACCTTCAACGCCTTCGCCCCTGAGTCGGACAGGGAGGCCATCCAGCCCCTCCTAGCAAAAATAGCCGTCCCTTCTGCCCAAAGTCTCCTTGGGCTTAATCTGGTTAAAACATGGGTAAACCTCTGAATTCAGCCCAACTCCACTCGCTCTAAGCTAATGTGCGAGTACTCGGGGCACGCGACAGACGCACTCCGGTACTCTTCAAAGAATTACCCGGCGGGTGATACCAATAAGACCATCAAGGGTTTCTTGACGGAGAAGTTGGACGTTATCCGGAATATAGCCGGATTGGAGCCATTTACACGCGAGAATCCGGCTCCTGCGGTAAGATCCATCACTTATACCTTTACTTTCATATTTTTACTTGATACAACTACTAAATCTCACGTTTATGCCTTTATCTCAGGCTGATAGCGCTTTCTGGAACATCGAGACCTCCCCTTCCTCCGGAGACCCGGAAGAAGATGAAGAGCCGGCTGACACGGATGAAGGTATCATCCGGGTCTTAATCAACTTTACTTACGTCATTTTGCTTTCACATATCTCACTCTTTCCGACTATGCAATCTCGGCTTTCAGGGATGGAGGACAAGGACGACAAGGAGAACCCAGAGGACACCGAGTCCGACAAAAGCGATGCTGAGCGGGAAGTCACAGTTGGGGCCAAGAGGAAACCCCGAGGGGTGGTGTTCAAGGTTCCCTACTCCTTCATTTCCTCCGAACCCTATTCTTTTGCTAACATGTGTAAACTTAACCAAAAATTATCCAACTCATCGCACTTGAAGGACCCTCCTCCGGCCAAGCGTAGGGTGACCCGGAACTCCCCGGGTGATGACCCCCTCAACCCGGGCATCCCCAGATCACCAGCCCGCCGTGCTGGTACTTCTCCATCTCATCCTTCCAACTCTCCTCAACGTCACCCTTCCCCCAACCATCCATTAGCCGGACAGTTCCGGGTCTCACTCTCGGATTCTGTGACAGCTTCATCCGCTTCTAGCAGCGAGCTTCCACCAGATTACGCTGTGAACATCGGGTGAGTTTTTGCTATATGATATACCTGTACTCTTGATAACTTCCACTTATTATTACTAACCAACTCTATCTTTTTTTCTTTTAGCGCCCAAGTCACAATCAGTGACCCGGATGACGTGGTAATGGACACCCGGGAAACTGAAGGCCCGGCTGATAATGTGAACACCGCAACTGGCGGCCTTGAAGAAGAAGAAGCCAAGGGGCAATATTCCCCGATAGACTCGGCCAAGCAGGATGCCGGGTCTCCAAAGCAAGCTGATGGACCCGATGATGAGGACGCGGGAGTCCTGGGTACGAGGATGGGTACCCCCAACCCTGACGCCCAGGCCACCCAGGTATCATCTCCAAAGCCGAACAAAACTCCTACTCCGGGTTTCCAGGCAGCCGGCTCTTCCGGCACCAAGCCCGAAGACATGAGCTTCGCTGAGATGCTCGACGCTCTGCACACCTTGAGAGCTGATGAAGAGGGTATCCTAGAGGCCCTGATAGCTAAACACGAGGTAAGCTGTGCTAACACCGCTCGTATACTCGTCTAGTCCCTAAGTTCCGAGTGAACTTATGCATAATTTGCTTGGAACTTTCATAGATATCCGACTGATACTTTTGTTTTGTCCGACTAACATTTCTTTGTGTTTTCGCACAGGCCTACGTAACGCACTCTGAGAAAGCGTTGGCTAAAACCAACAAACTTCTCAAGGCGGAGACAAAGCTGTGTGAGTCGGCTGAAGCTGATGCTAAGAAAGCCGGGAAGCTTGCGAAGAAGTATAAGAAGAGATGCAATGCTGCAGTGGATAGGGTGAACGAGCTGTCGGGCCAGATCGCCGACACTTATCGTTCTCTGATAGGTAAAATTTCCCGACTGACTGATCTTAACTTGGTTTGGACATTCTAAAAAACACTCGGAGTTCCTGACTTTGGATATTTCTTCTTTTCTGCAGGGCCGGATGAGGAGATTTCAGATGTAGATGAGGTAGTTCTGCTGAAGACCGTAAAGAGCACCATCCGGCAACTCTGCGCTGGGACCAAGTGGGCCCTGAAGGCTGTCAAGTGGCCCGGCACCGGGGAGGGTGGTTTGAACACGCTACTTGATGCATGTTCCACCATCCCCGAGTGGATCGAGCATTGGAAACACTCATCCTACCGGGTTGGAGTAACCCGGGGTCTTGCTTTGGCAAAAGCATATTTTCCCAAGCTTGACCCGGCAAAGCTCGTTGCCGGGTTTCCGGAATTCAACCACGACGGCTCCCCGTTTTTGCCCAAGCATTACCAGGCCATTCAGACAGAGGTTCGTCACTCGGCTAGCCTGATTGCCGACAACTTGGATGTTAGCCGGATCGTGCCCCCGTATGACGCTCAAGATAAGGCAGTTAAGTCGGATCCTCCAAAAACCTTTGACATGCTAGCACGGTGGAAGGTGGAAGCTGCCCGACTGAGGGAGGAGGCTGCGAAGAAGAAGGCCGAGGCCGGTACTGTGCCTACCAGCTCCACACCGGTTGTCCCTCCTCCTTCGCGTGCCAACACTGCTGCTGATCCGGATGCTGCTGTTGCCAAGACTGCTGAAGAACAAGTCAAGGACCAGGACTCGGCTGGCAAGGGCAAGGACAAGATGGACGCCTCTACCCAAGATGCCGAGTGATATTATTTATCCGCTGCCATATCAAGTGCGTCATCCGGCCAACAGGCCTTTTAAACAATTATTTTTAATAGTGCGCTTGTGCACTTTTGATACTACTATCGCGGTATGTAATACATTTTAAAACCTTAATAGCTTTCGTGGCCTTTCTGGCCTTTGGATAAATTGGATATTTTCTCTGTCTTTTGGGTTTATTCATTCTTGGTTTTCCGACTTTCTTTATGGTTCCTTTTGTGAGACTCGGTTTCCGGGTCTCGTGGGTTTGACATGTGGACTTTTCTCTAATTCCCCAAGTCCCCAAGACTCGGATTTTTGGGTTTTTGAGCTTTATAGCTAGATAATTTGTTTCTTTTTTCAAATTCCCCAGTCCCCAAGGTCCGAAATTCCTAGTCTAGGGTGTTAGGTCTTTCAAAGAGAACAAACCATTTCTGCTAAGCCAAAAACCTAGAGCCGCTCACATAGGTTTTGAAGTTATGCTTAATAGATTTTGAGTTTCCGGGTATTAACCTTGTACTCTGCATAACTTGTGGTTTAGATGACCCTTTTGACTCTCTTGTACTGTAAGCCGGCTTTCGCGTGGATAATCATGGTGCTACAGCTGTACGAAGACAGGGTCAGGCAAGTCCCATTGGGCATCATGACTGATTGTAATCATACGCTAGCAAAGCATGCCACTTTAGTGCGAGTTGCATCGAGCTTAAGTAAGAAAAGTCAAGAAAGTATGGCTCCTTTGTCCGGTTATAAGCTTGCAGCCGTACTCGTTTGCAAGTAATCGGCCCTTATAACTCATAGGCATCGTGGCCAGGTCTTTGAGTTTGCAACTGTGCTATTCAAGCAATCAGCCCCCAAGACCTAAATATAAGCAATTTTACTAAAGAAACTAATATACTAAGAACAATAAATAATACTTACCTGGAAGAAAAGATAAAAACACAACAGAAATAAAAAAAAACTTGATAAAAAACACATAAAAATGAACAATATATTGTTTAACCATCTCTTTATTGATATGAGAAAGTTAGGTCAGCAAGCCGCCTCATTAAAAACCCTCCAGTCCCCTTAGGTACCCTGGATAGGAAAAGAGTGCGTCTGAAACCTGCTGCCTGTTACATCGTGTAATTCTACTTTGTGAATCTGGCCTATACTAAGTATAGTAGGGACGTAGCTGAGCCACGTTCCACGGTCTTTCTCTTTCTTGCATAGATGAAGTGGTATGAGCGGTGTCATTAACCGTAGCCGACTCTTCCCTTGCATCTATCAAGTAATATGATCCGTTGTGCAGATTTTGGCTTATGATGAACGGTCCTTCCCATGGTGGGGATAACTTGTGTTTTCCTTCCTTTGATTGTACCAGACGTAGAACCAGGTCTCCTTCCTGGAAGACCCGGGTTTTTACACGCTGGCTATGATATCTCCGCAGATCCTGCTGGTATATGGCTGATCTCTCCAAAGCTTGTTCCCTGTGTTCTTCTAGCATATCCACGGCGTCCTGCCGGGTCTTCTTGTTCTCTATCTCGATATAAGCCGATACTCGAGGCGAGTCATGAATAATATCACTCGGCAACACCGCCTCTGCACCATAAACCATGAAAAACGGTGTCATCTGAGTGGATCTGTTAGGTGTGGTGTTGATACCCCCAAACCACTGAAGGTAACTCCTCAACCCATGCACCAGCAGCTCTGATACATGGAACTCGCAACCGTGGCTTTAATCGACGAAGAAACTCCTGATTAGCTCTCTCCACTTGTCCATTAGCCTGTGGGTGAGCCACTGAGGCTATGTCCAAACGGATGCCATTGTTTCCACAGAACTTTTCCATCTCTCCTAAGGACATGTTGGTTCCATTGTCTGTTATTATGCTGTGAGGATACCCGAACCGATAGATAATCCTTTTCAAGAACTTGACTGCTGTAACTGCTTCACAATTGGTATCTGGCATAACTTCAACCCACTTTGTAAACTTATCAACGGCTACCAAGAGATGTGTCTTTTTGCAAGGTGACATGTGGAAGGGACCAACCATATCCATACCCCAAACAGCAAACGGCCAGGTTAACGGGATAGTCCTCAATTCCATAGCCGGCACATGAGTTTGGCGAGCATACCTTTGACACCCGTCACACCTTGCCACCAAGCGCTTCGCGTCTGCTAGGGCAGTGAGCCAGAAGAAACCATGTCGATAAGCTTTGGCCACGAGGGATCTTGTGGATGCATGATTCCCACAATCACCTTCATGGATCTCCTTGAGGATCTGTCGACCTTCTTCTGGTGCTACACAGCGCAAAAAGACTCCTGCTGCACTTCTCTTGTACAACTCCCCATTGATGATAGAATATCCCTATGATCGCCTCAGAATTTGTCTTGCTAATACCTCCTGCTGTGGTAACTCGCCCCGTGATAGGTAGGCCAGGAACGGCTCTGTCCACTCGGGAACAGCACGTACTGTGGCCACGAGCTCCAAATCCGGGTCTTGATTTGCTAATTCTTCTTCAGACTCGGTTTTAACTGATGGTCGCCATAGCTCGTCCAGGAAAACATTAGGTGGAACCGGCTCTCTGCACAAGCCGAGTCTGGCGAGTGCATCTGCTGCCTCGTTTTTTCTTCTGTCTATGTGCTCCACCTCATACCCGGAAAAACACCTGGCAACCCTGACCACTTCTCTGCGGTATGCTGCCATAGTTGCATCTTTTCTATCCCAAGTTCCTGAGACCTGCTGTACCACGAGGTCCGAATCTCCAAAGCACCGTATCCTCTTAATGTTCATCTCCTTGGCTACCTTTAAGCCATGCAATAAGGCCTCATACTCGGCCACGTTGTTGGAACAATCAAAGTGAATCTGCAACACGTAACTCAACTTGTCTCCTTTGGGTGATGTTAGGACCACTCCAGCTCCTGATCCCTCGTATTGCTTGGAACCATCAAAGTGCATTATCAAAGACTCGGAATTCGGGGCCATTGTGGGCATGCCTGTGTGAGTCCAATCGTTAATGAAATCAACTAGAGCTTGAGATTTGATTGCTGACCTGGGCTCGTAGTTGATGTGATAATCCCCCATCTCGATCGCCCACTTGGCTATTCTACCTGTTGCGTCCGAGTTTCTGATGATATCCGACATTGGTATAGAACTAACCACTGTTATGGGGTGTTCCTGGAAATACGGCTTCAATTTCCGGCTGGCCATGAAGACCCCCCAAACCAGCTTTTGCCAATGTGGGTAACGCTGTTTTGCCTCTGATAATACCTTGCTGACGTAATAAACCGGCCTCTGAACCGGATGATCTTTCCCATCCTCTTTACGCTCAACAACAACCACTGCACTAACCGCCCGGGGCCTGGCTGCAACGTACAATAGCATGGGCTCTTTAGGACCCGGGGCTGCTAGGACTAGTGCCTCAGATAGTTGCTTCTTCAGTGCCTCGAACGCCTCGTCCGCCTCTTGGTCCCATACAAATTTATCGGATTTCTTCAAGAGCCGGTACAAGGGTATTTCCTTCTCTCCGAGTCTGGATATAAACCGGCTCAGCGCTGCTACACACCCTGTAAGCTTCTGAACATGCTTCAGGTTTTCCGGCTTTTTCAGACTCTGGATAGCCTTGATTTTATCCGGATTTGCCTCAATTCCTCTTTCTGAAACGATAAAGCCGAGCAATTTCCCAGCTGGAACCCCAAATACACATTTTGTCGGGTTAAGTTTCATCTGGTATCTTCTCAGGTTCTTGAACGTTTCCTTTAGATCATCAATAAATGTGTCCGCTTTTCTGGTCTTGATCACCACATCATCCACATAAGCGTGAACATTGTGTCCGATTTGGTCCTCAAAGCACTTCTGAATACACCGTTGATAGGTTGCGCCAGCGTTCTTCAATCCAAATGTCATGGTCTTGTAACAAAAGGCCCCAAAAGGGCTTATGAACGATGTTTTCTCCCAATCTTCCTTCTTGAGCTTGATCTGATGATACCCGGAATAATCATCCAGGAAACATAATAGGTCACTTCCAGCCACTGCGTCTATGATCTGATCTATCCTTGGTAGTGCAAACATATCCTTTGGACAATGCTTGTTGAGACTCGTATAATCAATGCACATCCTCCACTCATTGGTCTTTTTCATCACGAGTACCGGATTTGCTAACCAGTCCGGGTGAAATACTTCCATGATAAAGCCGGCTGTAAGCAGCCGAGCAATTTCTTCCCCTATAGCTTTCCTTCTTTCCTCATTCATTTTCCTCAGGCCCTGCTTCACATGCCTGGACTTGGGATCAACGTGCAAACTGTGCTCTGCCAGCTCTGTAGGGATACCCGGCATATCGCTAGGCGTCCAAGCAAACACATCCTGATTCGAACGAATAAACTCCACAAGTGCTTTTTCCTGCTCACTGTCCAAATTAGATCCTATAGCAAATTGCTTAGAGGGATCACCCTTGACAAAAGCCACCATCTTGGTGTCCTGCGCTGCTTTGAACTTTGCTCTCTCATCTTCAGTATTCGGCCTCTTTAACGCTGTTCTATCATCCGGGTCTACTTGAGACCGGTAGTACTTGAGTTCCTCTTTTCTACAAGCTTTCTCTGCCACTGCCGCATCTCCTTCGTCGCACTCAGCCGCTATATCCCGGCTCCCATGTATGGTGATGGTCTGCTTGGGACCCGGGATTTTTAGCTGTAGATACACATAGCATGGCCTGGCCATGAACTTAGCGTAAGCCGGCCTCCCAAATAACGCGTGATACGGGCTGCGTAATTTAACCACCTCGAACGTGAGCCACTCAACCCGGAAATTGTCCTTCGATTCTCCAAAAGCAACCTCCAATGTGATCTTTCCCTCGGGGCACGCTGAGTTACCCGGCACAATCCCGCGAAAAACTGTTGAACTTTTTTGTAGCTGGGACTCCTTGAGACCCATGCGCAGGAAGGTTTCCCAATATAAGATGTTGATGCTACTTCCGCCGTCCATTAAGACCTTTTTCAGCTCATAACCATTAACCTGCGGTGCAACCACCAATGCTAAGACTCCCGGCTGTTCTATCCTTTCCGGGTGATCTCTTCTGCTCCACGTTACATCCTGCTCCGACCATCTCAGGTATCTCGGAACGGCCGAGGAAACCGAGTTTACCGCCTTTTTCAGAATCTTTTTATCCTTGTTGGAAATTCATGTAGAATGCACGTGATATTGTCCCAACTGCTTGGGGTTAGCTTGGAAACCTCCAGCTCCCCCTGGTTGTTACCCGGATTTCCGCCTGCCGGGTTACCGGCTGGGGGTGGACCGTTGCCCGGGTTTCCACCCGGACCCGGTCCTCCTCCCCGAACTGCACCTCGCATAGCCTTGTTTACTTCTTCATTCTTCCATCTCTGTAGGTCCGCACATTGCTTTAATAAGTGGTTAGCCGGCCTACCGTTTCTGCTGTGCTTTGGGCACGCCATTCTGAAGATATCCCAGTTATTACCCGGCCTTGGTGGCCCTTGATAGTTTCCTCCATTATGGTTTCCTCCATTGAAATTTCCTTCCGCTCTGGGCCTTGAAGACCCGGCTTCTGTACTGGCGACAAACTCGGAACTTCCCTCAAACGGGCGTTTGTTCTGGTTGTTTCCGTTGTTACCTCCATTATTACCCGGCGTTGATCCATTGCCGGTTCTTCCATTATTGCTCGTGTTTTCTTTTGCTTTCTTATCATCGACGTCCTCTTCTGTGGTATCCGTTGCAGCGTGCTTGTTGCATGCGTCCATTAGCTCTCCCATTGTAACCTCTGAAGCATTCCTACTAGATTTCATGCGAGTTAACTTTTGCACTAAAGGTATGTACTTGCACGTCTTCGCCATAGCTTGTAACGCATCCTTGGGCTGAATATCCGTAGATGAGTGAAGTATCTCCATAACCCGGCGCACCCAGCTGCGCGCCGATTCTCCCTTCTTCTGGACACACCGCTCTAGGTCATAAATAGTAAATAGCTTTCTGCACATCCCATGAAAGTGCTTGATAAACACAGTTTTCAACTCCTCCCATGACTTGATAGATCCTTCCGGTAAATTATTGAACCACAACTTGGCTGCTCCTTCTGACATCATTAAGTACATGAACTTGGCTTGAAGATTTTCAGATGCGTTGCGAATCGACATAGCCATCTCATAGCTGCTCAACCATGTCTCTGGATCCATAGTCGGCTCATAATTCACTACTTTACCCGGTTCCTTGAACTTATCCGGGTAAGGCTCAGCCCTGATGTTATCCGACAGGCACTTAGGCCCAGCGAGATTAGTCGGAACTAGCCTCACTCGGGAAACGTGCGATCCTGCGGGGGGTACGGCTGGACGCGGTACTGCTGCTGGTCCGTGCACCGCAGACCCGGCCGCAGCTCGCCTGGCTCTGGAACTATCCACAATAGCTTGCGCTGCTGATGCTGCTGGTGCTGCCTGAACGCGGTGAGGAGGCGGCATTTGCTGCTGCTCTGCCCTCCGTCGCGCTGAGCTTGTCTGAATATTGCCGGTATTGCCTCGTTGCTGGCTGATATATGGTGTCCCATGCATTCCACTTCTGTTATCCGGGTAATTAACTTGCTGCGCCACCGCAGTGCGCAATAGATCTAGCGCCCGCCGGGTCTCCACTGCGTGGGGTGACTCTCTTTCGGGGATTTGATTCAATGCGAGTGTTGCTGCGTATACATTGTCCATGGGGTTGTTGTAATGACCTGCCGGCGTGCGAAATCGTGATGGTGGTGGTGGTGGTACTGTATTGCCGGCAGTAACTCCAGTCTATAATATGGGTAACCCGGCCTGCACGTGTACCGGCTGTGCTCCTCCAGTTGCGGGTTGATGTACAGTTCCTTGGTTCACCGCTGGAATCGGCTGATCCTGAGGTGTGATGAATAGTGCGGCCGGGTTTATGACTCCACCCATTGCCGGTAATCTAGTCTGGTGCCTTTGATGCACCCTGGTTGTTTCTTCCCGGAGCCGGTTCTCCAATGCATCTAGCTCACGCTGGCGCGTGGCTACCCCTTGCTTTTCTGCTTCCACTTGTCTTCTCTATTGCTCCAATGCATGACGGGCTACATCCAGATCCCTAACACGTTCCACCGCGTTTTCCGGGGTTATGACTGTGGCTAGAACGGTGGGATCCAGGATCATGTTGTTGTTGAATAGGGCCGGGTGTTGCGGATTTGAAGGACCCGCCCCTGGTGTCCGGTTTGCCAAATATCCGAACGTGTTCGCCTGCAACTCACTATCCGCCGCTCGGCTGGTAACTGACGCCGATTCTCCGTCAACCCGGGCCAGAACCGGGTTTCCGTCGACCGGATTTTGCTGCTGGACCAATGCTTGTGCCGCTCCGACATCGGCCGCGGTCACGTTCCCATGATTGAGATTGGTTGCAGGAGCCGTGTAAACCGCGACCTGGCGCACAATGCTCGGCGCAGATTCATATTCTTCCTCATCACTGCTATCCTCCTCGTACCGGTCCTCCAGCAGGTGCAGGATAGACTCGGTATCTTCTTCTCTCATGACCCGGCCACGCGGGGTCCATGCTGGCTCCTCCGGCTGTTCCCTCTTCGTGGTGGGCTCTTCTGTCGGATCTAGCGTCCCGACCGATTCTTCTCCATCCGACTGAACGTAGGTGGCCTCCCCTGACACAGAATCAAATCCAAAATCGTCAGGGATTGAACCGGACGTACGTACCATGCCGATGAAGACGTTGATCCGGCCGATTGTCACGACAGATCCGGATTCGATCAGATCCGACTCTGCCCCCCAGCCAAAATCGTCCACCATCTTCTCTCCTTCGGGGTTGGTGTAGATCTCGCCGATGACGCGGTTCTTCATGTTTTCCCGAGCTTCTCCTGTGATGTAAACACCCTTGGACGCAGGCCCCACGGTGGGCGCCAACTATCGTGGGATAATCACGGCAGACGTTACCGGGGGTAACTTGTCTTGGGGCAAATCGACTCTGGTGTTTGGGAGAGGGTTTAGCTCAAGGGAAACCATGGTGATATGCGATCTGGTAGCCGGCAATCAAGTCGATGAGTCTACGATCTGAATATACTATCTCAACTCTCGTGTTACAATGGATACTCGATATCTCGTGACCTTGTTGTCTTTCAAACTTGTCTAATCTAACCCTAGGGGCCGGCTTATATAATATCCGGACCCCCTGGCTTACTCTCCAAGGCGTACTCTGAAACCATGTAGCATATGGCATCAAAACAACATGGAACATCAGAAATTATAGATACGTTTATGACATATCAACATCCCCAAACTTAGTTCCTACTTGTCCTCGAGTAGGTAAACGACAAAAAACATATAGTTTCTGAGGTGACATGCTACCAACATAAACTTGATCATCTAAATTGTAAAAGCATAAGCATAGCTGAGATCATAGAACTTTAACACAAGCCTGATAAATATAATTCTAACAATAATACATACCAATCACCATGCATCATGAAAATTAACACAAAAGAAGATCATGAATAATAATGCACTCAAAAACTATACATTTTTTTCTAGCATAGAGATAACATAGAAAAGTTATATTTAGCTTTTCCTGAAGAGTGGGGCAAAACATAAATCCTAGGACACCTTGAAAGTTTAAGAGGAAGACTAGAACAAATAATTTGAGAACAAACAATAACACATCATGAATCAATTAATAATGTTTCTGGGACAAATGCATATTAAACTCAGAATGGCAACCATGCTCTCTCAACTGTGCATAAAGTTAGAAGATGAAGACTCAACATAAAATTAAGAGAAAGGCCCTTCGTAGAGGGAAGCAGGGATCACTCATGTACTAGGCCTTTTATTTTGTTAAACAGAGGCATTGAAAATATTTTTAAGAGAGGTGTATGCTTATGTCAATGAATAGTAAACAGAAAATATAGTACGTCACAAGCCAACTAGACTTCACAAGAGCTGCTCCCGTAGAAGGACACATCTGGGTAGAAGGTCATCCCTCTTTCTCTTTTGTTTACATAATTATACTTTGATTGATAAATCATGGGCAAAAATACTGAAGAGAATTTGTTGTATTAATTTGGGGCTGGGCACCCGCTGCCATCTCTTCTAGCAATTGGATAAGCGGATGAAGCCACTAGTCGAGGGTGTGAAATTAAAATCAACAAGTGAGATAAATATTCTCTAATTCCGTCCTCATGAGCTAAAACAGGAGTAATTTTGAAGGTTTAAAAGGTAACACATGAGCAATTTACTTTGGAGTGGCAGTTAAATACCACATGTAGGTAGGTATGGTGGACACATTTGGCAAAATTTGGTTTTTGGGAGTTGGATGCACGAGTAGAGCTTATACTCAGTACAGGTGGAGCCTAGCAAAAGATTGGAAGTGATAAATCAAGAGAGCAATAATGACCATAATCATGCATAGCGACAAAAAAAATCATTAATTAAAGCATAAGTGGTACTACAAGTTCAAAAAATAAATTATCATAGAGGCTATAAGTGACTGTTTTGTAGTCATAAACATGTTGTAAGAATGTGCCAAATCAACCAAATAAAACATTCAAAGGAGAACACCACAAATTTATGCTTCAAAATGACAAGAGCAACTCATAATTCTTTCTAAGGCACATTAAACACTCTCAGCTATTTGAGACAAATCATGCTACAAAAATAACTACTAGGATTTAGAATTAAAAATAACATCTAGCATGACATGAAAAAGTCTAGCCACAGTCTATACAAGCCTCTAATTGCACCGTTATAAGCACAAAAATTGTACTACTGCTTTCCAACACCAAGCATTTCATAGTAAACAAAACCTCTCTAAGAGATACAATATTGAAACGAGATAGTACTAACACAACTCTACTAAAACTAACAGCTCTAAATAAGAGATGCAAGAAAAACAGGAGCTAAACGGGAATTTTGCAGCGGCTAGAAGAAAAACTAAGAATACAAGCATAACAAGTATTCATATGAAAAGCGGAGCATGTATCTCTCCCACAAAAAGAATGCTAGGGTCCAACTATATTATTGCAGCAAGGAAAACAAAATAAAACAAAATAAAAACAAACAGACGCTCCAAGTAAACTTTATATGATGTGACAGAATAAAAATATAGTTTCACTAGAAGTGACCTGGTAAATTGTTGATGAAGAAGGGGATGCCTTGGGCATCCCCAAGCTTAGATGCTTGAGTTTTCTTATAATTTGCTGGGATGAACCACGGGAGGATCCCCAATATTTGACCTTGCACTCTTCTTGATCGCATTATATCACCCTCTTCTCTTGACCCTTGAAAACTTCCTTCACACCACACTCAAAGAGTAATTCACATTAGAGGGTCAGTGCAACAATAAAAAATTCATGGGTTATGCAAGGGCACAAGTTCTATTTATACTTCTAAACATTAGCTACATCCATTTATATTTCGTGAAGCAAAGAAATCCACTTGACATCGTAAAATAGCAAATGCAAGAAAAAATGGGATAATCTGCCAAAACCAGAACAGTTTGTAAGACGAATTTTTTCGTGGCACTTACGTTGCTCTGATAAAAAAAACTTAAACAGCAAAGAAGTTTCAGAATTAGCTGAGGAATAAGGACAAAAACTTTCAGGTCATTCTGATCTTGATGGATTTCATACGATTTTTTACGGTGGATAGAAGAAATCTGTTTCCTGCGCAGAAATCCAAAACCAACTCTGTCGTGGGATAATCACGGCAGACGTTACCGGGGGTAACTTGTCTTGGGGCAAATCGACTCTGGTGTTTGGGAGATGGTTTAGCTCAAGGGAAACCATGGTGATATGCGATCTGGTAGCCGGATATCAAGTCGCCGAGTCTACGATCTGAATATACTATCTCAACTATCGTGTTACAATGGATACTCGATATCTCGTGACCTTGTTGTCTTTCAAACTTGTCTAATCTAACCCTAGGGGCCGGCTTATATAATATCCGGACCCCCTGGCTTACTCTCCAAGGCGTACTCTGAAACCTACCCGGACACTGCTTACAAACCCTAAACTTCCTTATCGGAACCCACAATCCGGGTTACGAGGCCTACACTCATGGGCCTTCTAGAAACTCCTTTTCCCTAAGCCGGGTCTTGCGCAGCGTCCTTTAGGCCAAGTTACTCCTTGGCGTTAGCCTACCGGGTTAGCATCCCTCCATAAAACTCCAACTTTTGTTAGAAACTTCACTTGGCACAACTAAAACATGAAAATAAAGATACAAAACAGTTTCTATATAAGTATACAACCCCTTGACTCAAAGAAAACAGAGAAAACAAAGCAAAAAATAAAACCATGGGTTATCTCCCAAGAAGTGCTTTTTTTAACGCCTTTTAGCTAGGCCCAAAAAAGTGGAATCAAGTGTTTTCAAGTGAAGAAGATGCTCACATAAGAAATATGAATTAAGAAAAAGCGACTATCAAGATGCAATTATAAAAAAAAATTAAGTCTAACCTACTTCCTATGCATAGGAATCTTGTAAAGAAATAAATCAAAGAAGCTCAAACTAGAAATCATTTGAAGGTAGAACAAGAGCAACTTCAAAACTTTCAACAAAAAGAGAGGTGTTTTAGTAACATGAAAATTCCTACAACCATATTTTACTCTCTCATAATAATTTTCATTAGCATCATGAACAAACTCAACAAAATAATTATCACGTAAAGCATGTTTGTCATGGTCTAAAAGCACACAATTCATAACAAGCTCAAAAACAGTGGGATCAAAATTTAAAATAAGATCCTCTTTTTCCCACTTTTAGCAATAGCAAAACAAGATGATTGATCACTCATAAAAGGTATGGGACCACTAATAGCAATCCTATTTTCAGTAGCATTATAATTTGTAACATCAAGTAACATAGGACCAGCATCTAGAGCATTATCATATAAATTTTCTAAACAAACTTCCTCATTATCATGCATATCAATAGTTGGAATAAATAGAGGATTATCATAGGATTTATAAAAGTATAAAGGTTTATCATAAATAACAGTAGCAATATTATTCTCACAAGTTTCATTCATAGTAGTATCAAGGTCACAAGTATAGCAAGTATCAACTTCATCAAAAGAGATATTTCAAAAGAATCAACATGGTCATCACAACTATGAGTTAAAGAGTTACTCTCATTGGGAGGTAGACATGGTTAGCTCCATTCTTCCTCCTATTGATCATCACTCTCCTCCCCTTTTTCATCCAATGAGCTTCCAGATTCAGCAATTTCTTCTTCCATAGGCTCCTGCAAGGCATCAATTACTTCCTTTGGTGGAGAGCATCTTTTAAGGTATTGAATTATGTAGTAATTACAATCCTTGTAATTATCAATGCAATATTCAAGTATATCATAAATCTCATATTTATAAGGTGCATCATCAATATTTTCAAGCAAATAGGCAATTTCGAATGCACCCTTCCAAGCAATAAATTCCTCAATTTGTTCCACATCATCAAAGTCATAATTTCCCTTAACATAAGAAGATATGGTAACATCATCATTATACTCACATTGAAAAGGGAGGTGTTTATAGCTCCTACATCAACAAGATTTATCAAAGCAATAAGTAACATTATAAGTAGAGCACAAGTTTCGATCATAGTTATGCAATTTATTAATTTGCTCTCATAAGTGTATCCCTTTTTGTGACAAGCGGTGTTCCTTATAATATTTTTGTTGTTCATCCGTGAACCCACCTTGCCAATAAGATCTAGTTTCAAAAACATCAACCATTGATAGAAAGCATGATAAATCAAGTAACAAGGCAAACAGTAACAAAGTAAAAATGGTTGGAGGTGAGAGACTCCCCTTGCAGAAATTCTATTCCCTCAAGTTCTTGATGCGCGTGTAACACATGTTCGTTCGGAGACTCCAAGAGGAAGGTTTGATGAGCACAACAGCAAGTTTCCCTAAAAAAAAACCAAGGTTGAATCGACCAGTAGGAGGAAGGAGTAACTTGATAAGGTTTGTCGGGGGGTTACCCCCGAGTAGGGGTAAGGCAAGGTCAAAGGAGATGTTTGACTGAGTAGCTGGCTACCCGGTACTTGCTACCCGGTCGACTGCTATCCGACCGTACACGCCAATGGCCAGAAGGAAGAATCAAGGAAGTTATGTTCTTCAGAGTAGAGGAAATGGTCCGAGTAGAGGGAGTGGATTCCTACTCGGGCCAGAAGTCAATGGAGCCGTTCTGACAAAGGATCCCGCGTATCCTGCGTCCGTACGGCGTGCGGTTCAACTTACGGAGCGCGTGATTATCCGCGCTACGGCGTGGCTACAGTGCGGTAGGCGCCTGTCAAGTCCTGTCACTGACAGAGGGGACATGACAGGGCTAGGGGCCTACCCTATCTCACTGACAAGGTGGACAAGTCCCATCCCCGAACGGCGCATGACGACTTCCGACACCCGCGTCAGCGAGAAGCCGAAGGCGTGCTCTGTTCTGCAGTGTGCGTGTCCCATCGAGTCGTACCTTATAGTCTTTTTCTATTCGGCTGGGCACCAGTATATAAGGTGCCCTGCCTCCTCCTGTGAGAGGTTCGGAACTTAGGCATCACACACTGGACATTGGCTTCACGTAGAAAGAACTAGAGAGAAGAGTGGCAACTCCGCTGAAGGCCTGATTTGTACTGTGGCTACTCGGTACCATGCATATAAAGAGAGAGGCAGGAGTAGGGGTGTTACCTCCACACGAGGGCCCTGAACCTGGGTAAGATCCTGTTGTTTGCAGTGCTTGTGACTTCCCACACGCGGCTACACGCCGTGTGATCCCTCCCCGAGCACCTCCAGCGTCCATCAACCCCAAACAGTTAGCCATCCTATGGCATCTGCCGTGATACCACCACGACAGTTGGCGCCCACCGTGCAGCGGCCAGTGTACTATCTCAGTGAGGTGCTATCCAGTTCCAAGCAAAACTACCCTCATTACCAGAAGATGACTTATAGCGTGTACCTGGGCGCCAAGAAGCTGAAGCACTATTTCCAAGAGCATCCCATCACTGTGGTGAGTTCCGCTCCCATCTCGGATATCATGGGCAACAAGGAAGCAAGTGGCAGAGTAGCCAAGTGGGCGATTGAGCTGGCGCGTACGCTCCTGCGTACGCGAGAAGAGAAGCCATCAAGTCACAAATTCTGGCGGAGTTTCTGGTGGATTGGGCTGAGGTGCAGTATGAACCTCCTTCGCCAGTAGCCAACTACTGTAAGATGCATTTTGACGGCTCGAAAGTGAAGGAAGGCCTTGGTGCTGGCGTGGTGCTCACGTCACCCAAGCGGGATCAACTCAAGTACGTTCTGCAGATTCATTTCAAGGCATCTAACAATGTAGCAGAGTACGAGGCTGTGGTACACGGCTTGAAGGTGGCCAAGGAGGTTGGTGTGCAACGTATCATCTGTTACGGCGACTCAGATCTGGTGGTACAGCAAGTTTCTGGTACTTGGGATGCTCTGGATGCAAACATGTCCTCATATCGGTTCTTGGTGCAAACCATGACTGGATTCTTCGAAGGATGCGAGTTCCCGCACATACAACGAGCAGAGAATGATGCAGCTGACGAGCTGTCCAAGTTGGGGTATTCTCGGCAATACATCCCAGCTGGGATTGCCTTGGAGCATTTGAGAAAGCCATCTATCAAGCCATCCCCCAACTCGGAGTCTATATTCACTCCTTCTCTGCCAGGCGAAGAAGCTGTTCCCATGGAGATTGACTGGGAGGCTGCAAAAGAGAACCCGGGGACTGCGTCTCCATCCCGGGGACTGGCGCCTGCAACCCGGGGACTGTCCCCTCTTACTCGGTGACTGCCCCTCCTAGCTCGGGGACTTTCGCTTTCATCGAAGGGGTCCTTGCTGGATGCTCGGGGACTCGTGACCTCGTCCTCAACTCTGAATGTCGGGGGGTTACCCCCGAGTAGGGTAAAGGCAAGTGGTAAAGGCGGCTTACAGAAGAGAGGTTTGGTCGAGTAGCCGACTACCTGGTACTCGCTACCCGGTCGACTGCTACTCGGTCTCACCTCAAGATGACCAGAAGGAGATATCAATCAAGTTCTATCCTTTCGAGTAGAAGGGTTGGCCCGAGTACAATTGGCGGGAACCTACTCGGGCCAGAAAGTCAAAGGAGCCGTTCTGACACAGGATCCCGCGTATCCTGGGTCCGTACTTGGCAGCATTCGAACTACTGTTCATCTGGGGCCGGTCTCCCTGACAGTGACAGCATGGAAGCAGGCCGTGGCAGGATAAGGGGGGCCTACTCTATGCCTAGGTACAGTGATACCAGTCTGTCCCCTAGTTTTGCCCAACGACTTTACAGAAGCAGCCAAGATTAGGAACCAAAGCTGTCAGCGGGTACTCGGAGAAAGGACGATGTGCACACTATGTCGACACTTGTTCGTATTTGGACGTATCCGGCTGGGCACCGTGTATATAAGGTGCCCCGCCGCCTCCTGCGCGAGTGATCTTGCTCCACACTCACATGGAACCCTAGAAACCCTAAGTTCTTGACCTAGCTCTACTCGGAGTGAAGAGAGTGGCTACTCGGTAGCGATATCATTTGTACTGTGGCTACTCGGAGAAACATCATAATACATACAGAGAGGCAGGAGTAGGGGTTTTACCTCCTCACGAGGGCCCTGAACCTGGGTAGATCGTGTTGTTTGCAGTGTGTTGTTCTTACCTCACGCGGCTACTCGTCGCGTGATCCCTCCCCGGACACCTCCAGCGTCCATCGTCCCCACATCTTTAGCCATCCCATGGCATCTGCCGTGACACCACCACGACAGTTGGCGCCCACCGTGGGGCAACCAGCGGCGCTGGTTGGAGTTTCTGTTCGGATGGGATCTTCTTCAGCGGAGCGCGTAGTTTGTGGCCTTGTCCACAGATTCGGCTCCTTCGACTTCGTCACCGACAACGCCGGCTGTTTCGGCGGCATGGCCATGCCGGAGGGCGGCTCGGTGATCTCCTTCGGCTCTCACCTCGTCTACGTCGCCACCGTCGCCAACAGCGCCTACCCCGAGCTGGTGCATGACGCGGAGGATCCTCCCGCGGTGATTGCTGCTCGCGGAAGGCCCGCATGCAGCTCTGCAAGCTGCGCTGAGGTGATGGTGACGGGTTTGGCGGCAAACACTGGCGCAGCTGCTACTGGCGCTGCGGCCGTCGTCGAGGAGGTTGACGAACCGCCTGCAGGTGGCAGAAATCACCGGCCCTACGAGAAGGAAAGCAACTTGCCGCCTTCCACGTCTACGGTCATCCCCGCGTCTGCTGCGCGAGCTGGTATGCCTACTCCCACCGACATCGAGCTCCTAGCCGCGAGGGAGCAGCTCGAGCGGCAACGCCAGGAGCTGCTCGCCGAGCAGGCGGAGTTGGAGAAGATCAGGCTTGAGCTGAGTTTAGACCAGCTCGAGTACAACAAGGCTCACGGCTTCACGCCGGTCGCCAGGAGGCCCAGCAGAGTAGGCGCTACGCGGCGTAACTTGGGTGTCGAGATGGCGACAGTTGCGGAGGTGCCCGCGCAGTCCGCCACCGCGAACACCTTCACAAGGCCAAGGTACAGCACACCCGCCAAGACGCTCAGAGCTGCACAGGCCGTGGCTGCCGAGTTGCCGCGCCTGGATGGAGAGGCGCGTCTCAGGCAGCAGGAGAGGCTCAACGAGTTGGTGTTGGAGGCCGCTAGGCAGAACGAGGAGTTCAGGAAGGCCAACCCGGGAGCTGGAGCTTCGCAGGTGGTTCACTCGCACGCGGCTAAATCTAACGATCAGGCCTCGTCTCCGCATCCTAGCCGCGAGAAGAGCCGCAGCGGGCGCTCGGGTAGAGACAGGCAAATGCAGGTGTATGACCCGGCTGCTGCCGCGAAACAGGTTGCTGTGCCGCAGCAGCCCGGGCAGGAACACAACGCTGCAAGAGCAGGCTCTCAAGCCCATCAAGCTCAAAGCCGTGCCCGAGAAGCCGCGCGTCCGGGTAATTCTCGGCAACCCGCAGCTCAGCCTACTCGGCAGAGGCAGCAGCCGCGCCCAGTGGCACCAATCGCCAACCCGGTGGAGCAGCCCGCAGCGATGCAGGTGGATAGGTATGATGATGGCTACTCGGCTATGGAGATGGCTGGTTATGACATCCATGACCGTGTCGGTGAGCGTGTGTTGGCGCCCGGAGATGCAAGGCACCAGCTGGATCGTATCAGCTTGTCGGCGCGGCTTGAGAGCACGGGTCCCCCTGGCCCCGAGTGCTTTGGCCCGCGCATCATGAACGAGCCTTCCGTGAAGGGCTTCCAGCTCGCAAGAGGAACCAAGAGTTACAACGGCAGCACCAAGCCTGAAGATTGGCTCAATGATTACGTCACCGCGGTCCATATCGCGAATGGCAACAAGAGATGGGCGGTGCGCTACGTGCCGCAGATGCTAGAGGGTCCAGCTCGCACTTGGCTCAACAACTTGCCCAAGAACAGCATTAACTGCTGGCTGGACTTCTCGGATGCCTTCATCAGCAACTTCACGAGTACATACAAGAGGCCGAATAGGCCACAGCAGCTGTCGGCTTGCAGGCAGCGAGAAGACGAGACAGACCGCGAGTACCTTACTCGGTGGAGCACTTTGAGGAACACCTGTGAGGGTGTGAATGAAGCACAGGCCATCACTTGGTTTGCGCAGGGTTGCCGACATGGCAGCATGCTTTGGCAGAGATTGCAGAGAGAGATGCCGAACACCCTGGCCGAGACCATCAAGATTGCGGATCAGTACGCACTCGGTGATCCTACTCAGCCACTGATGGAGTCCTCTGAGCCGAGAAGAAACTTCAACAGCAGCAAGCGCAACGAGTTCCGCAACAAGCGCCGAGTAGATACTCGGTATAATCCTGAAGAGGTGAATGCAGTGAATGTTGGAGGTGGTGGTGGCCAAAGGCAGAAACCTGCTGGAGCCTACGGGCAGAACCAGAATCAGGGCCAAGGCAACAAGAAGCCATTTCGCGCCTCTCAGTCGGGTAGCGGGAACTCCGAGCAGCCGAAGAAGTTTGTCTTTGACGACATGAAGGATGGCCCGTGCAGCTTTCACACTCACCACCCCTCAAGGCCTGCGAACCATACTACTCGGCAATGCGAATGGTGGGATGTGATCAAGAGTGATGGCTTGCCTCCTCCTCCTCCTCTACCAGCCGCCAATGCTACTGTTCAGCCTACTCGCGCACCCGCAGCTCGGCCGCCAGTGTACCCGAGAAGAGAGAATGTGAACCAAGTGGCTTTAGGAGCCAACCGGAACTTCAACAATGAGAGATACCGCAACAACAACAACAACTACAACCGCAACAACAACAACAGAGGCAACAACAATTATCAGGGCAACAACAACAACAATGGCAACAATGGGGGCAATGGCTCCAACCAGTACCAAGAGCACCATGAGAGCTATATGATCTTCACTTCTGAGGCAGTCGACAAGCAATCACAGCACAGGCGGGCCATGGAGGTCAACGCAGTGATTCCTGCTGTCCCTCACTACATGTACTGGTGCGACCAGGAGATCAGGTGGACTCGAGCGGATCATCCTAAGGTGATGCCCAACCCGGGTACCTATGCCTTGGTGCTAAATCCTACCTTCCTGGGTCCCGAGAAGAATGTGAGGTTTAGCAAGGTGCTAATCGACAACGGCAGCAGCATCAACATTGTGTACAAGGACACACTCGAGAAGCTTGGCCTGGCCGAGAACATGATGCTGCCCAGCAAGACCACCTTCCATGGCATTGTGCCCGGGATCTCGTGCAACCCGATTGGCCGAGTGTGGATCGATGTGCTATTCGGCACTCGGGAGAACTGCCGCACAGAGCGCCTGCAGTTTGAAGTGGTGGATCATCAGAGCCCCTATCATGCTCTACTTGGCAGGCCTGCTCTGAGCAAGTTCATGGCCTCTACACATGTGGCTTATCTGAAGATGAAGATCCCTGGTCCCAATGGCATCATCACCATCTCGGGAGATTACAAGAAGTCCATGGAGTGTGCCTCTGCTAGCTCCCAGCTGGCGGAATCAATGGTGATTGCTGCCGAGAAGAAGAAGATGTACGAGGTGGTGGCCATGGCTCAGTCCGCACAAGCTGGCGCACAAGGTGTGCCGAGTACCCAGCATGGTACTGCTTTCCAAGCTGCCAAGGAGACCAAGACAGTCCAGGTTGACCCCGAGTTCCCGGAGCGCGTGGCCATCATTGGTTCCGGGTTGGCGGAGAAATAGGAAAGCGCGCTCATCCACTTCCTCCGTGAGAATCGGGATGTGTTCGCCTGGACCAATGAAGATCTACCAGGAGTCCCGAGGGAGTTGCTTGAGCACTCTTTGCATGTGCGTCCTGACGCCAAGCCCGTGAAGCAGGCTTTGCGCCGTTTCGGAGATGAGAGAAGGAAGGCCATCGGTGATCAGATCACCAAGCTGCTGATAAGTAACTTCATCATGGAAGTGCTACACCCGGACTGGTTAGCCAACCCGGTCATGGTCGAGAAGAAAAAGGAAGATCCCAAGGCTGCCACTGCATGGCGCATGTGTGTCGACTACACCGACTTGAACAAGGCATGCCCCAAGGATCCTTTCCCGCTACCTCGCATCGATCAGGTGATCGATTCCACTGCTGGTTGTGAACTGTTGTCTTTCATAGATGCCTACTCTGGTTTCCACCAGATTGCACTCAACCCTGCTGATCAAATAAAGACTGCTTTCATTACCCCGTACGGGGCTTATTGCTATCGTGTCATGTGTTTTGGCTTGAGGAATGCGGGTGCAACCTATCAGAGGTGCATGCAGAAATGCTTGCACGACCAGCTCGGCAAGAATGTGCAGGTGTACGTAGATGACATTGTCATCAAAACGAATAAAACACATACTCTGCTTGCTGACCTGGAGGAAACCTTTGCTAACCTACGCAAGTACAAAATGAAACTGAATCCGAGTAAGTGCACCTTTGGTGTACCGGCTGGAAAGCTACTCGGTTTTCTGGTTTCTAGTCGGGGCATTGAAGCCAATCCTTCTAAGATAAAAGCTATTGAGAGCATGTCTTTACCGAGATCACTGAAAGATGTGCAGAAGTTCACGGGTTGTCTGGCATCTCTGAGCCGTTTCCTGGGCCGAATGGGCGAGAAGGCTCTGCCTCTATATCAGCTGATGAAGAAAAGTGACAAGTTCGTCTGGACTCCGCAGGCGGATGTGGCATTCAATGAGCTGAAAGCAATGCTAGCCAGCGCTCCCGTCTTGGCTAGTCCGCTGCCCAAGGAGCCTATGCTGTTGTACATTGCTGCGACTAACCGAGTAGTCAGCGTGGTGATAGTCGTGGAGCGAGAAGAAGAAGGCAAGAGTGTGCAGCGCCCATTCTATTATCTCAGTGAAGTGCTGTCCAGTTCCAAGCAAAACTATCCGCACTACCAGAAGATGACATATGGTGTGTACCTGGGCGCCAGGAAGCTGAAACATTATTTCCAGGAGCACCCCATCACTGTTGTGAGTTCTGCTCCCATCTCGGACATCATGGGTAACAAGGAGGCGAGTGGCAGAGTAGCCAAGTGGGCGATTGAGCTAGCCGCGTACGCTCCCGCGTATGCGAGAAGAGAAGCAATCAAGTCTCAGGTCCTGGCGGAGTTTCTTGTGGACTGGGCCGAGATGCAATATGAACCTCCTGCTCCAGTTTCCAACTATTGGAGGATGCATTTCGATGGCTCGAAAGTAAAGGAAGGCCTTGGTGCTGGTGTCGTGCTCACGTCACCCAAGCGAGATCAGCTCAAGTATGTGTTGCAGATTCATTTCAAGGCATCCAACAATGTAGCCGAGTACGAGGCAGTGGTGCATGGTTTGCGAGTAGCAAAGGAGGTTGGTGTGCAGCGCATTATATGCTATGGTGATTCAGATCTGGTGGTGCAGCAAGTCTCGGGTACCTGAGATGCTCTGGATGCCAACATGGCATCGTATCGTTTCCTGGTGCAGTCTATGACTGGGTTTTTCGAAGGCTGTGAGTTCCAGCACATTCACCGAGCAGAGAACGAAGCGGCAGACGAGCTGTCCAAGTTGGGATCTTCTCGGCAGTCCATCCCGGCAGGGATTGCCTTGGAGCATTTGAGGAAGCCATCCATCAAGCCTTCCCCCAACTCGGAATCCATCTTTGTTCCTTCTCTGCCAAGTGAAGAATCTGACCCAATGGAGATTGACTGGGAGAGTGCTGCAGGGAACCCGGGGACTGCCGTCCTCTACTCGGGGACTGCCGCTCCCTACTCGGGGACTGCCACTCCCTACTCGGGGACTGCCACTCCTTACTCGGGGACTGCCGCTCCCTACTCGGGGACTGCCACTCCCTACTCGGGGACTGCCGCTCCCTACTCGGGGACTGCCACTCCTTACTCGGGGACTGCCACTCCTTACTCGGGGACTGCCACTCCTTACTCGGGGACTGCCACTCCTTACTCGGGGACTGCCACTCCTTACTCGGGGACTGCCACTCCGTACTCGGGGACTGCCACCCTCAACCCAGAGGCTGTCGCGTTCATTGAAGAAGTTCTCGCCAATCGGTCTGGGCTGCAGAGAAGCGCTCCTACTCCTCCTGTGCAACCGCCAGAGCCTGTCCCAATGGAACTGGACGAACCAGTGTTTCCCATACGGGAGACACCGAGTTGGGCTATGCCCATATTATCCTTTCTAAGGGACGGTACTTCACCTGAAGATGAGGTGACTGCGAGGCAGATTCAGAGAAGGTCCAAGGGCTACACCATAGTCCGAGATGTGCTGCACAAGAGAAGTGCCACTGGTGTGCTGCAACGTTGTGTGAGCCCGGAAGAGGGAGAAGAAATCCTGGTGGAGATACATCAAGGGGAATGTGGGCATCACGCCTCATCTCGGGCTTTGGTCAAGAAAGCTTTTCGGCATGGCTTCTACTGGCTCACTGCACTGCAGCAAGCTGAAGATATTGTGAGGAAGTGCAACGGATGCCAGATGTTCGCAAGTAAGATTCACATGCCTGCTTCCGAGTTGAAAACAATTCCTATCACATGGCCATTTGCTGTTTGGTGCTTGGATATGGTTGGTCCTTTCAAGCCGGCTAAAGGCAATATGACACATATCTTGGTCATGGTGGACAAGTTCACCAAGTGGATTGAGGTGAAGCCTATTCGGAAGTGCGATGGGGTCACAGCTGTGAAGTTTGTGAAGGATGTGATCATGAGATATGGCTACCCGCACAGTATCATCACCGACAACGGCACCAACTTTGCAGAGGGGGCAATGGTGCGATTCTGTAGGGATAAGCATATCCGACTAGACGTTGCGTCAGTCGCGCACCCTGCCTCCAATGGGCAAGTTGAGAGAGCAAATGGGATGGTACTGGCAGGCATAAAGCCAAGGCTGATTGAGTCATTGCTGAAAACACCTGGGTGTTGGCTAGAAGAGTTGCCAGCGGTGTTGTGGAGTCTAAGGACTACCCCTAACCGGTCAACCGGCTACACGCCATTCTTCTTGGTATACGGGGCTGAGGCCGTGTTGCCAATAGACTTAGAGCATGACTCCCCCCGAGTAGCCCTCTACACTGAGGTGGAGGCGAGAGAAGCTCGAGAAGACGACGTTGACCTGCTTGAAGAAGCAAGAGAGCTGACTCTGTCACGTTCGGCTATCTACCAGCAAAACCTGCGGCGTTATCATAGCCGAAAGGTGAACCCAAGGGTTTTCCGAGAAGGAGACATGGTCCTTAGGCTGGTGCAGCGCACAGCCGGGATGCACAAGTTGTCTCCTCCTTGGGAAGGGCCTTTCATTGTGAGCAAAGCGCTGCACAATGATGCGTACTACCTTGTAGATGTGCGCCCATCTTAGGCGAACAGGGCAGATAAAGCTGGAGAGGAAACCAAGCGCCCTTGGAATGTAGCTCTACTTCGTCGTTTTCATTCGTAAGCAAAGATGTGTATGTACCCTCTTATCCGAGTTGAAATTCTACTCTGCAATCTGAAATTGTTCTCGGGGACTGCCCTCGTCCAAAATTGCTCTAAGTGTTTTTACTCGGCTTGATCCTTTGTCTATTCGGTTGCTCCACTTCAGAACTCATAAGTGCATTGAGTAGTGTGCTTAAACCTATATGCCAACTCTTCGACTCTGCTGCTGTCCGAAACCCGGCTTCATGGCAAGCAAGAGAACAAGCAAAAGGTCAATGAGCACACGAAAATCGCTAAGGAAGAAAGAGTGCAGGAACCGAGTAGATTGTTTGTTACTTTTGTTCCCTGTTTTCGTCTTCTCGGCTAAGTGGTGGGCTGCGTTACCATGATTGTTTCTAGCGGCTAAGTATTTGCAGCCCTACTACTTGACTCTTGTGACTCGAATACCAAACAAGCGACAAGTCGCGGGTAGAGCAAAGATGAAAAGATAGGGTGAATAAGAAATGCAACTCGGGGACTCGCATGGAAACGCAACTCGGCATTGAGCCAGCGTCGTTCAAATTGATTAATGTCGAAATAAACAGAGTGGGCATAAAAACTGAGTAGCAAGCAAAACAAAGATAGTCTATTACATCTGCTCCCGGCATCCCGGGGATCTGATAAGTGTTCAAGTGAAAAAGTTTGCAGATAAAATCAGGTGGAGGTGACAGTGTTGTCGGTACTGGCATTGGCTGCTGCATCATCAGTGGTGGCCCTGGCTGCCGCATCTTCCTCAGCGCTGGCATGGGTGGCATCCGCATCCGACTGGATGGTGGCGGACTCGTTCATCTCGACGTCCTGCTCGGTGGTAGCCGGGTCGGAAGTGGCCGTGGCCACCGAGATGGGCCCTGGAGCCGGAGAAGAGCCAGGCGCTTGGCCAGGAGGGCGTACTGTGTCGTCGAGAGCAGCACCTGAGGAGGTGCCAAAGTCGAGTGCGGCGGTGTCGATGTGGGCGTACTCGTCCTCATCGCTACTCGCGACGGCGACATTCTTCCCCTTCCCGGCCTTGCCCTTAGGAGAATCGAAGAGGCCCTCCAGGTCGGATTCTACTTCGTCGTCCTCTTCCTCCTCCTCTTCGTACTCGGTGTCGGGCTCGGGGAGGCCCTCGATGAAGGTCTCCGTCTCGGCGCACTCCGCGACCTCGTAGGCGATCTGCTTGCGTGTGGCCACGCAGTCGGGATCTACCTCCCACTTGGAATTATTGCGCTTCCCGCGGATGAGCTGCATGTTGAGGTTTTCATACCAGGATGCTATGCAGAGAAGCATCACGTCTGCACCGGCCCGGGCTCCCGAAGCACGCCACTTCTTCAACTCTTTCTTCACATTTTTCAACTTGAAGGCGAGACCCCGCATGGAAGTTGGCTGAGAATCCTGGGGCCAGAACAACCTATGGAGCTCGAAGCCCTCGTGCACCAAGTCAGTGCCAACACCGGCCAGCTGCTCGAAATAATCTTTGAGCAACAGCAGGCTGTCCTCGATCTCAGCTCGGGTGTCTGCTGCCTCACCCTTCGCAAGGCGAGCTGCTTGGGCCTTGGCCACAGTAGGCGCGCAGTTGGAATCAAGATGAGGCCAGATCTCTGAAATAGCAGGTGACAACTTCAGAATCGAGAAGAAAAGAACCGGGTAGGAGAAAAACCGAGAAGAAAAGAGGCAGGGAGGAGAAGACCTACCGGGCAGTTCGCGGCGCAGCCGCTGCAGCTGGGCCTTCCAGGACTCTTCGTTGGCTATGTGCTTTTCTTGGATCAGGCGCAAGGAATCCATCTGAGCGAAGAGATCAGCGTTGGTCTTCTTTAACGTTTCACATTCCTGCTCAAGGGCCCTCTCCTTGGCTCTGAAAGTTGTCTCGGCCTTCGCCTTCTCGGTGATTGCTCTGTCCCTCTCGGCGCCAATGTTGATGGCATCCTGGAGTGCCTTTTGCAACTGGAGTTGCAGCTTCTCGGTCTCGGTGGCGTGATCCTTCAGCAACACGGCGGCCTGGTTGGACAGTTGGTTCTGCACCTCTGCTGGTTTGGCACAATCTTGGTGTGCCTCAGCAAACAACTTGTGATCTTCTGCGAAGAGCCAGACAAGGTCAATAGAGAAGCAGCAAAGAAACAGATTCAAAATCAAACCGAGTGAACAACAAACTCACCTTCTAGCCTTTTGATGGTGGCTTCGGCGTTCTTCACGAAAGTGCGGCATTTCTCGTGCTCTTCGGCTAGGCTCTTCAGTTTCTCTGCAGAGTAGAAAAGGTTAGCGCAAAAGAAAGCATAAGCGAGCGTAAACAAAAAACGCATGAATCGCACAGCTAAAAGCGTACCTTGCACTTCAGCCAGCTGCTGGGTGCTGTTGTTGGCGTTCTTGCTGGCGGTCTCCGCAACTGCCTTTTCCTTCTCTAAAGCAGCAATTCGCCTCCTGGCGATAGAGTGGTTCCAGAGAAGATGGCGGTATAGGTTGGTCCGCTTCAGGACGCTATCCTGAGAAGCGAGAAGAAGCGAGTTAGAAAAAGCAGAGTAGATTCAACCCGAGTAGGAGGCTACTCGGAGAGTATCCACCTACTCGGCTAGAATCTCGGGGACTGGGAGTGATGGAAAGGAGCAGAAAGGCAAATAGAAGAGAAGAAAATTCAACTCGGAAAAGATAAGGAAAACTTACTGCGTAGGCCTGCTCGATGTCCTCGGCATTCTTGCGGTGCAGGAACATCTTGGCTGCGAGTGTCGCGGTCTCGGTGGAGACGGACATGGGCTTGTGTCCCAGGTCGACCTTGTTCCAGTCCACGCGCATGTGGTCGATGCCGCCAAGGCCAAGACCGTGCCACTTCTCCACGCCGAGAACCTTGCTATCCCATTTGGCGTCGATGAAGCCAATGGTGTCCAGTACCTGCTCAAGGCCTTTTGAAGTTATTTGTTTGTCTTGGACTCCACGAGAAGCAATGTTGACAAACTGGTGTTGGCTTGGATCTGGAGGAGGGGAGTTCATGGCTACAACCTTCCTTCCCTGCTGGATAGCTAAAGCTTTGTCCTTGGGAGGGAAGCCGATTGAGTGCTGATGGCTAACCTCAATCATGTACTCCGGGTAGCAAGGCTGGCCAGCAGCGCGAGCATCAGCTGAGAGCGCGGCGGGAATCGGGCCAGACTCGTGGATCACGAGTGCTCCACCTGAGGCTGGTGGCAGCACTTGGTCTCTGGACCGCTTCTTCGTCCTTTCCTTCTCGGCCCGCTGCTTCTCGGGATCTTCAGTTTTCTTCCCGTCAGCTTTGGCCTTCGCCTTCTCGGCGGCTTCCTTCTCGGCCTTGGTCTTCTCAGCAGCTTCCTTCTCGGCTGTCCTTCTGTCAACCTCATCCTTCAGAGCATCCAGGGCTCGCTGCCTGGTTACTCGCCCGGCAGGAGGGCTGGATGTATCCTTGGTCTGCGGCGGCGAGGAAGAGTTCGGCGGTGTAGGGCCTTGCGCAGTGGGTGGCGCCACGGATCCGTCGCCTGCTGCAGCTCCTGGCTGGGCGCTACTCGGTGTCACGCCCGGCTGCACGCTGCTCAATGGATAAGCATCTGTCGTGTTGGCATCCGTGGCGGTGGTGTCTGTAACATCCCAAGTCTGAAAAATAGCCTTTAGAATGTTTTGCTCTCTGTTATTTTATGTCTTGCATCATGGCATCATGTTGATTGCAATTGTTTTGTTTGTTTTCCATTTGTTTTCCAACTGTTTTCAGTTGTTTTCCTTTGTTTTCTATTTGAATTCCAAACCAAAATTCAAACCCTTTGTTTCATCCTTGTGATGTTACAATTTCTAAAATGATATTTCAAAATAAAACAATTATTTGTTTCCATTAAAGTGTGATTCCAAACTATTGATTCATTTCTATAAAAATGCATCCAATAATCAAACCCTTTTCAAATTCAATTTGTTTTCCATTTGAAATTCCAAACCAACATCCAAATAGTTGTTTCCAAATCAAAACCTTAATTGTTTTCCAATAATCCCATAATGCTCACTTATAAAATTTGTTGGTTTCAATCAAACCATTAAATCACTCAATTAATTAAATCACCCTCAATTTTCAACCAAATCCATCAAACAAGAACCATTTTTGAATTTATAAACTTTAACAAACCAATCAACTAATTTTTTTTTTAACCAAATTAACCATAGGGGGTCACCCTATTAAAATGCCTGTTTTCAGAATGTTTAAGTAATATTAGAATTCCTTCAATTTTGCTTTATTTTTCTAAACATCAATAATTTTGGGAAACTTTGTGAAAACAAAAGCTAGCTTTTGGTTGCTATTAACCTAATAAGCCTAAACCAAATTTTCTAACATTTTTTACTAACATAAACATCATGTTTTTCTTCCTAAAGCTAAAGCTACAAACAAAAAAAAACCAGTAAAACAAAAAAAAAATATCAAAAGAGAGAGGGAGAAAACCAGCCAGCCCATCTTTTCCCTTAAAGCCCACCAACCACTCAGCCCACTACCTATCTCTTCCACCTCCGTACAGTGCTGTCGTCAGCCATGGTGCGTGCTGCCTCACCTGCTCCCATCCCCTCTGCTATATCTACCCCTCCTAGACCCTAACCCTAACCCTAACCCGCACCCTTTCCCTCTCCTACCTCCTCTAGCCGCCACCCTCTCTCCCCCCAAGTCTCCTGAATCATGAACAGAGCACCATGAGCCACCTCTGCCTCCTCGTCGCGAGGACGACCTAGGCACCTCGAGGAGGACCCGATCCCGGGAATGGAACCAGGGCCTCTCCCTCTCCAAGATCACCGAAGACATCCATGCCAGGTGAGCCCTCCAGCTCGCCGATTCCCCCCCCCCCCCTGGTCGCCGTCCGTTCTGCCCTGTTCCATGGTTCTGTTCGACAGAACCTGCTCACGCTGGGACAGAAACGCGTGATCCTTCCCGATGTGCACCCGCGATCGTACGCATCCTAGTGATAGGCCTCATCGTGGTACCACAGTAGCACCTGAGATCGATCCCTCCCGTGCGCGACGTTTTATTTTGTGCTCGCTGCCAACTGACGGAGAAAAACTGCAATTGTTCTGTCCCAAATTCAGTAAACAGCCGTGTTTACCTCTTATTCCATCCAACTAGCAGTGTAACACCACAGCAGCAGCAGCACAACTGGTTGGTTCCTCAGCGCAGGAATCAGGAGGTGGGGGGATCAAATCCCACCTCCCACAAATAAAACAATCTTTTATTTTTGCAAGGTTTTGGTACTGGAATTTCTGCAAATCACACATAGATCCCTGCTAATTAATTCTAGTCCCTGTAAAAAATAATTTCCAAGTCCCTAGATTCATCAAAATGGCAGATTTGCCCTATATTTTGTAAATTGCATAAATAAATCATCCTAACTCCAAATTCAACATTTTTTATATGTTTTCAATACCAAATTAAATGTTCTTTCCAAATATAATTTTTTTTACTGTTTTGAATATTTTAAATTGGTGCAAAATTTGAAAACTTGTCAAATTCACTTAAATTTGCAAAATTCATAACTTGCTCATAAAAATTCCAAATTCAACAAACCAAATATGTTTTCCAATCAACTTTTCATGTACTTTCCAAATATAAATTTTGTTTGCTGTTTTGAATAATTTAAATTGCTGAAAACAACTGTTTCTTGTTTATTGCAATTAAAATTGCCAAAATAATAACTTGCTCATTTTAAATCCAATTTCCACAAATGAAATATGTTTTCCATGCAAAATTAAACCATCTTTCCAAATATAAAATTTGTGTTCATGTTTTGAATAATTAAACTTGGTTAAATAATTTAAATCTTATTTAATTCATTTAAAATTGCTAAATTCCTAACTTGATCAAAACAAATTCTTTTGGGACATATAAAATATGATTTCAAACCATAAAAGCATAAACTTTTCAAATATGAACTTCACTCAATGCTTTGCACAAATAAAAATTCAAATAAGTTCATGTTTGAATTAAATGCATTTAATTCTTGCTTAAACATGTTTAATTCATAAATAATTTATTTGAAATCCTTTTTCAACAAGTGAAACATGTAATCCACCCAAAATTGTGTGTTCTTATCAAATATAAACTTTGTTATCTATTTTGAACAATTTAAAGTGGTGAAAACAACAAATCCTTGAGTGACACCTTTAAGTAACCAAAAATTTCTTAACTTGATAAATAAAATCCTAAACTTGTTAAACCTTATTTTCCATTTGGTTCTATTGTTGTTATTTTGTTGTTTTCCTCATCCATGCATCATGCTAATTCACCTACACAAGTTGGTTAGTTGTAAAACAATTAATTCAACCATAATTCATGGGCTTTTCATATGCAATCCAATTGCATGTGGGTCCATTTAATCATGTTGTTATCTTGTCAACTAGTTTATTTCTATGCATCAATTAAATTGACATGCATCATCCCATTGTTTGTGCACTATGCCATGTTATTGATTGTTTATCTTTCTGCCCTGTTTGTTTGCTTCTTCCCGGATAAACGACGACGTTGAGACCGACGATACTTACGACATCCCTTCTAAGGATTTAGCTCAGTACCAGGCTACTGGGTTTTGCAGGCAAGTTATCACTCACATGAACCATTGTGTTCCTTTCAACATTGATTACCGATATTTTCCGTTGTTCTTTTCTGCTAGCCTTAGTAGTAGTTGTTCTGTTACGAAACCATCACATGAATCCCTTAACCTTGATATTGCCTCACCTCCACTCCTACAACCCCATTGTTTGAGCCCGTGTCTTACTAGCATGCTTAGGTTGTTTTGCTCGAGTCTATTACCCGTTACTTTCTGTTACTATTTCTATTACGTTGTGGGGGCTCGTTGTTTAATCAATCAATCATGCTAATGTTACTATTGATAATAAATTTGATGATAAGGCACCGGCAGGAGGCCCTTTGTGGTTTTGAGGCCTGCTAGTGTCGACCCTAATAGGAAAAGGGTCTTGTCTACTGATCCATGATGAGCGCACTACCCGCATTTGGGGAGTATGGGCTCCCCCTCAGTTTGATCCGATTCGCATCTCGTCCAAATCGCCTCATTTAGTTCGGGTTTTCCATTTGCTGCATGCATGATCTTGCGAGCCCTTGGTACCCGGGTGGAACTTTTGTAGTCGGCATATAGGGGGACACGTTCTTAGAGTGCTATGAGGGTCCATTTTCTTCTGGGCTCGATTAGCCGTGCGCCCAAGGTGCTTTGGGCTTGATGCGAAGAAGGGTTGGATTGTGTTGAGTGCCCCGCTTGGTGGAGTGGCCGCTCCATCTGGCGGGATATTCATGAGTGTACGGCCAAATTGGTGCAACCCTGCAGGGATAATCTTCTCGAGAAGCCGTGTTTTCCGCGGTTATGGATTACTTGGTGAAAGTACTGGCTAACAAGTACTCAGGACAACTTAAACATAATGATCAAACCTGTTACACCCAATGATTAATAACTTGACTAGTAATAGGTTGATGATACAAAAACTTGATTCACCTTTAATACAACGGTGTGAGTTATCCTCGGATTGCTTCTTTGGATAAGGGGCGAGATCCAGGATGGGTTTGTTTGAAGTTATCTTTCAGTTGGTTACAATCCTCGATCTTATCTCCTTTCTGTTAGCCGGAAGTGGTAGAATCTCTGTAGTTGGTTAGCGCAGCCAGTTGCAGCATCTTTTATATCCCCTCTCTTCCGTTGAACCCAAGGCATCCGTGCTTGGTGTTGACGGGTTACACTTTGGTGAATTGTGAGTCTTGCTTGCCAGTACGTTTATGTACTGACCCCTTTGGGGCTGTGGTTTACGCAGACGATGTTTCCGAAGATCTACATGGTGGCTACTACGTGGAGTATGACGAGACTGCTGACGAGTAGATAGCGGACCCGGGCAGGATCCGAGACTTCGTGGATGGGCTCCGTCTGTTTGTTTCCGGCCTCTTAGGCCTATTTGGTTCTTGTCTGTACTCAGACATGTTGAATGCTTCCGCTGTATTGTACTGATGTATTGTTGGGGCATGTGCCCTCTGAATGATTGTATTTGCTATCTCTGCTCTAATGAGAGCCATTTGCAATTTATTTCAATCTTTTGTGTCGTAGAGATCTGTTGTGATATCAGTTGTTCAACGCCGTTGACGTACCATGTGTGTATGGTTTGAAGTACGTCGACGGAAGTGCCTTTGATCTCTAGTGGATAGTTTACATCGACGATGGAATAGCAGAGCTTGTGTTGTCGCGCATAAGCGCAGGCCTACCAGGAAGCTGGGACGTGGGAGCAGTTATGCCCCATAATCCAAGCATCTGCTATCCAGTTCGTACGGTGAGTATCCCCTAGAAATCAGGGTGCGACAAATGGTATCAGAGCCTGTCTGCCTGTAGGATCCCTTTTTACTGGTCGCAGTTGAGTCTAGAAACTATTTTGTAGCTATATAGGAAAAATGAAACGTGAGAGTAGGAATTCTGTCATTTTTCTTCTTTACCCACCCACCCTCCCTTTTCTGGTAAGGAAGTGCAACGTTGTTTTTCTATTCTCATCTAAACTTTCAAGTTAGGATTTCACGAATCCTGGTTTCTCTAGGATGCTTATATCTACTAGACCATAGGAATGGAGGTGGTTGTAACATGATTTATCATGTTGCCTACTCATGATTGAAAACGGAGGCGTTAAGCCCCGGAAGCAAATCCTCTATTCCTTAAGCAGTAGATAATGATCCTTTAGAAGCCCGGATGGGTTTTTCCGTAGTACCTCAGGAGTGTTGTTCTTGTTTTTCCCCGATGTTGTTATCCTGTTCTTCTCAACATCCTTTTCGTCCGTTGAAATCTTGTTGTTGTTTTCCACTTCAATTCTTCTACCGGCGTCTAATCAAAGTTTCCCCGTGCATCTGCTAAACTCTATTCCAGCTAAAGTGTTGTTTCATACCGGAGCATCACATTCCTTTGTGTCAACAATCTTTTCCACAACATACAACCCAAATTCTGGTTCCACTAAGCAATCAAAACTCTATTCACTCCCCGGAATCTCAAATGTTGACTTCCAAGATAAGTGAGAACAATCCATTTCTAATGGGAGGCCACATATTCCTCGTTACTCTCATGTTGTTGATTCTGACATTGATATCATCCTTGGTGTTGCATTGATGTCAATAACTCTGTTCCACCCTTATTACAGATAGTCTATTCTCCAAATGAATCAAATTCTATCCAGCTATACACCCTTCATACAAACCTATACATCTATTAATATGTTCCGGTGGTTTCCAAATTCCCTGACGTCTACCCAAGAAGTTTCCGGACCTTTTCTTTTCTCAGTAGGAATCTCGGGGCGCGATTCCTTCAAGGGGGGGCGTTTTGTAACATCCCAAGTCTGAAAAATAGCCTTTAGAATGTTTTGCTCTCTGTTATTTTATGTCTTGCATCATGGCATCATGTTGATTGCAATTGTTTTGTTTGTTTTCCATTTGTTTTCCAACTGTTTTCAGTTGTTTTCCTTTGTTTTCTATTTGAATTCCAAACCAAAATTCAAACCCTTTGTTTCATCCTTGTGATGTTACAATTTCTAAAATGATATTTCAAAATAAAACAATTATTTGTTTCCATTAAAGTGTGATTCCAAACTATTGATTCATTTCTATAAAAATGCATCCAATAATCAAACCCTTTTCAAATTCAATTTGTTTTCCATTTGAAATTCCAAACCAACATCCAAATAGTTGTTTCCAAATCAAAACCTTAATTGTTTTCCAATAATCCCATAATGCTCACTTATAAAATTTGTTGGTTTCAATCAAACCATTAAATCACTCAATTAATTAAATCACCCTCAATTTTCAACCAAATCCATCAAACAAGAACCATTTTTGAATTTATAAACTTTAACAAACCAATCAACTAATTTTTTTTTAACCAAATTAACCATAGGGGGTCACCCTATTAAAATGTCTGTTTTCAGAATGTTTAAGTAATATTAGAATTCCTTCAATTTTGCTTTATTTTTCTAAACATCAATAATTTTGGGAAACTTTGTGAAAACAAAAGCTAGCTTTTGGTTGCTATTAACCTAATAAGCCTAAACCAAATTTTCTAACATTTTTTACTAACATAAACATCATGTTTTTCTTCCTAAAGCTAAAGCTACAAACAAAAAAAAACAGTAAAAATAAAATAAAAAAAAATACCAAAAGAGAGAGGGAGAAAACCAGCCAGCCCATCTTTTCCCTTAAAGCCCACCAACCACTCAGCCCACTACCTATCTCTTCCACCTCCGTACAGTGCTGTCGTCAGCCATGGTGCGTGCTGCCTCACCTGCTCCCATCCCCTCTGCTATATCTACCCCTCCTAGACCCTAACCCTAACCCGCACCCTTTCCCTCTCCTACCTCCTCTAGCCGCCACCCTCTCTCCCCCCAAGTCTCCTGCTTCTGAATCATGAACAGAGCACCATGAGCCACCTCTGCCTCCTCGTCGCGAGGACGACCTAGGCACCTCGAGGAGGACCCGATCCCGGGAATGGAACCAGGGCCTCTCCCTCTCCAAGATCACCGAAGACATCCATGCCAGGTGAGCCCTCCAGCTCGCCGATTCCCCCCCCCCCTGGTCGCCGTCCGTTCTGCCCTGTTCCATGGTTCTGTTCGACAGAACCTGCTCACGCTGGGACAGAAACGCGTGATCCTTCCCGATGTGCACCCGCGATCGTACGCATCCTAGTGATAGGCCTCATCGTGGTACCACAGTAGCACCTGAGATCGATCCCTCCCGTGCGCGACGTTTTATTTTGTGCTCGCTGCCAACTGACGGAGAAAAACTGCAATTGTTCTGTCCCAAATTCAGTAAACAGCCGTGTTTACCTCTTATTCCATCCAACTAGCAGTGTAACACCACAGCAGCAGCAGCACAACTGGTTGGTTCCTCAGCGCAGGAATCAGGAGGTGGGGGGATCAAATCCCACCTCCCACAAATAAAACAATCTTTTATTTTTGCAAGGTTTTGGTACTGGAATTTCTGCAAATCACACATAGATCCCTGCTAATTAATTCTAGTCCCTGTAAAAAATAATTTCCAAGTCCCTAGATTCATCAAAATGGCAGATTTGCCCTATATTTTGTAAATTGCATAAATAAATCATCCTAACTCCAAATTCAACATTTTTTATATGTTTTCAATACCAAATTAAATGTTCTTTCCAAATATAAAATTTGTTTACTGTTTTGAATATTTTAAATTGGTGCAAAATTTGAAAACTTGTCAAATTCACTTAAATTTGCAAAATTCATAACTTGCTCATAAAAATTCCAAATTCAACAAACCAAATATGTTTTCCAATCAACTTTTCATGTACTTTCCAAATATAAATTTTGTTTGCTGTTTTGAATAATTTAAATTGCTGAAAACAACTGTTTCTTGTTTATTGCAATTAAAATTGCCAAAATAATAACTTGCTCATTTTAAATCCAATTTCCACAAATGAAATATGTTTTCCATGCAAAATTAAACCATCTTTCCAAATATAAAATTTGTGTTCATGTTTTGAATAATTAAACTTGGTTAAATAATTTAAATCTTATTTAATTCATTTAAAATTGCTAAATTCCTAACTTGATCAAAACAAATTCTTTTGGGACATATAAAATATGATTTCAAACCATAAAAGCATAAACTTTTCAAATATGAACTTCACTCAATGCTTTGCACAAATAAAAATTCAAATAAGTTCATGTTTGAATTAAATGCATTTAATTCTTGCTTAAACATGTTTAATTCATAAATAATTTATTTGAAATCCTTTTTCAACAAGTGAAACATGTAATCCACCCAAAATTGTGTGTTCTTATCAAATATAAACTCTGTTATCTATTTTGAACAATTTAAAGTGGTGAAAACAACAAATCCTTGAGTGACACCTTTAAGTAACCAAAAATTTCTTAACTTGATAAATAAAATCCTAAACTTGTTAAACCTTATTTTCCATTTGGTTCTATTGTTGTTATTTTGTTGTTTTCCTCATCCATGCATCATGATAATTCACCTACACAAGTTTGTTAGTTGTAAAACAATTAATTCAACCATAATTCATGGGCTTTTCATATGCAATCCAATTGCATGTGGGTCCATTTAATCATGTTGTTATCTTGTCAACTAGTTTATTTCTATGCATCAATTAAATTGACATGCATCATCCCATTGTTTGTGCACTATGCCATGTTATTGATTGTTTATCTTTCTGCCCTGTTTGTTTGCTTCTTCCCGGATAAACGACGACGTTGAGACCGACGATACTTACGACATCCCTTCTAAGGATTTAGCTCAGTACCAGGCTACTGGGTTTTGCAGGCAAGTTATCACTCACATGAACCATTGTGTTCCTTTCAACATTGATTACCGATATTTTCCGTTGTTCTTTTCTGCTAGCCTTAGTAGTAGTTGTTCTGTTACGAAACCATCACATGAATCCCTTAACCTTGATATTGCCTCACCTCCACTCCTACAACCCCATTGTTTGAGCCCGTGTCTTACTAGCATGCTTAGGTTGTTTTGCTCGAGTCTATTACCCGTTACTTTCTGTTACTATTTCTATTACGTTGTGGGGGCTCGTTGTTTAATCAATCAATCATGCTAATGTTACTATTGATAATAAATTTGATGATAAGGCACCGGCAGGAGGCCCTTTGTGGTTTTGAGGCCTGCTAGTGTCGACCCTAATAGGAAAAGGGTCTTGTCTACTGATCCATGATGAGCGCACTACCCGCATTTGGGGAGTATGGGCTCCCCCTCAGTTTGACCCGATTCGCATCTCGTCCAAATCGCCTCATTTAGTTCGGGTTTTCCATTTGCTGCATGCATGATCTTGCGAGCCCTTGGTACCCGGGTGGAACTTTCGTAGTCGGCATATAGGGGGACACGTTCTTAGAGTGCTATGAGGGTCCATTTTCTTCTGGGCTCGATTAGCCGTGCGCCCAAGGTGCTTTGGGCTTGATGCGAAGAAGGGTTGGATTGTGTTGAGTGCCCCGCTTGGTGGAGTGGCCGCTCCATCTGGCGGGATATTCATGAGTGTACGGCCAAATTGGTGCAACCCTGCAGGGATAATCTTCTCGAGAAGCCGTGTTTTCCGCGGTTATGGATTACTTGGTGAAAGTACTGGCTAACAAGTACTCAGGACAACTTAAACATAATGATCAAACCTGTTACACCCAATGATTAATAACTTGACTAGTAATAGGTTGATGATACAAAAACTTGATTCACCTTTAATACAACGGTGTGAGTTATCCTCGGATTGCTTCTTTGGATAAGGGGCGAGATCCAGGATGGGTTTGTTTGAAGTTATCTTTCAGTTGGTTACAATCCTCGATCTTATCTCCTTTCTGTTAGCCGGAAGTGGTAGAATCTCTGTAGTTGGTTAGCGCAGCCAGTTGCAGCATCTTTTATATCCCCTCTCTTCCGTTGAACCCAAGGCATCCGTGCTTGGTGTTGACGGGTTACACTTTGGTGAATTGTGAGTCTTGCTTGCCAGTACGTTTATGTACTGACCCCTTTGGGGCTGTGGTTTACGCAGACGACGTTTCCGAAGATCTACATGGTGGCTACTACGTGGAGTATGACGAGACTGCTGACGAGTAGATAGCGGACCCGGGCAGGATCCGAGACTTCGTGGATGGGCTCCGTCTGTTTGTTTCCGGCCTCTTAGGCCTATTTGGTTCTTGTCTGTACTCAGACATGTTGAATGCTTCCGATGTATTGTACTGATGTATTGTTGGGGCATGTGCCCTCTGAATGATTGTATTTGCTATCTCTGCTCTAATGAGAGCCATTTGCAATTTATTTCAATCTTTTGTGTCGTAGAGATCTGTTGTGATATCAGTTGTTCAACGCCGTTGACGTACCATGTGTGTATGGTTTGAAGTACGTCGACGGAAGTGCCTTTGATCTCTAGTGGATAGTTTACATCGACGATGGAATAGCAGAGCTTGTGTTGTCGCGCATAAGCGCAGGCCTACCAGGAAGCTGGGACGTGGGAGCAGTTATGCCCCATAATCCAAGCATCTGCTATCCAGTTCGTACGGTGAGTATCCCCTAGAAATCAGGGTGCGACAGTGTCTTCTACTCGCTGCTCGGTAGCGAGATCCTCTTGTGCAGCAGCCCCTGTGGTGGGCTGCTCTTGCTCTGATTCTGGCCGCTTATCGGCGGTGTCGTCTTGCATTTCTTGATCTTGGTTCTCCTCGGCATTGCTAGCCGGAGGAGAAGGGGGTCTCTCATCATGGACGGTAGTGTCCTGTGCTGCTGGTTCTGATTCTGCTTCTGGAGCATCAGCAGTCTGTGCGTTGGCCGCAGCAACGTCGACGGTGTGGTCCTCATCATCATCCAGATTGACCAGAGGTACTGATTTTTCCTTAGTGTGGTCAGACGCGAGAGCTGCGTTCGCGTCCATAGCAGGTCTGCAGAGAAAGGGAAATCACAAATTAGAAGAAGATTGGGGAAAATAGTACCGCGCGAGAAGGGAAACGACCGAGAAGAGGGCTTACGCGGTGGTGGACTTGAGCTGTCGTCTGGACCTCTTCACGACCACCTTCTTCTCGGCGGGCTTCTTCCTCTTGGCGGGAGGCGCTGGTGCTCCGCTACCAGTCCGTTTGCGGGTCTCAGGAGCGGCGACGGACAGAGGCTTGACGACTAGGGGCGCATCACCCTCATTCTCGTCTTCGTCCTCGTCGTCCTTTTCCGCGGCAACTTCATCTGAGAATCCAAAAGAAAGGAGGAAAGAATCAGAAACAGCAAACGAGGGACTGGTGCTTCTCGGAAACAAACAGAATGAAAGTGTAGTTACCGTCAAAATCTTCATCAGACCAGGTGCAGAGAGCGTCGCGCTTGTCAGTAGTGGGGGAGCGAGAGAGGTTGGACTGCTCCGCGGCATCGAGAGAGGGCACATCGTCCTCCTCACGATCAGGAGACCAGTTGCCCTCAAAAACCTCGCAGCTCTCGATTATCTGGCGGGTGAGAACCTGAAAAACAGAGAAGGATCACCAACTAGCCGAGTACCAGGAAGGAATTCTACTCGGATAGGCGTGCAGGTACAAAGCACACAAAGCCTAGGCAGTTTACTAAGCATTCTACCCGGATAGGCGTGCAAACACAAAGCATACTAAGCCTAAGCATGTTTGCTGAAAGGTCTTACTCGGAAGGGCGTGCAGGTATAAAGCACATCGAGCCTAGGAGTTGTTCTCGAGTAGGCTATCCGGCAAGGCGTGCAAGCACGAAGCACATTAAGCCTACGCAATTCGGCTAAGTACCCTACTCGGTGCAGAAGACGATCGCTACTCGCGGCAGGAGGAGGAATTATCTACTCGGAAAATAAATGTAGAGAGCAAAGTAAGAAAGGCGTACCCGCTCAATTGGCTTTGTACGGCTGTACGGGACGAACCCGTATTGCCAGTGGTGGCCAAGATTCGTCGTCAAGATGTTCCTTGCGTGCCAGGGAACATCGATGTTGTCAATCTCGATGGTGGTTGTCCTGGTGCAGTCGCGGGGGCCTCCCATGTAACACATGAGATGGCAGCGCTCCTGCAAGGGCAGCACTCGGCGCTGGATCCAGCAAGCCACCGGATCGTCATTCTTGAGGCCTTGCGCCTTCAGCCAGCCAAGTCTATTCTCCATCTCGATGGCGTCCTCGTCATTGGCGGGTTTCTCCTTCCAGTACAACCCGATCGGAGCGCGATTGCTCCAAACGGGCAAGTTGATTCGATCGTCCACCCTGGCTCCTTCCGCGGCGGCAACGTTCTTGACGTAGAGGAACGTCTTCTGCCACAGCTTGACGGAGTCCAGCCCCTTGATGCGGGGGTGGTTCGTCCCGGACCGCTGCACCATCATGGCGCAGCCGGTGTCGGTGGCGCGGGCGACGCCCGCGGCGTCTTTCTTCCCGGTGGATTGCTGGCGCAAGTGGAAGTACCTGAGCCACGTCTCCCACGTGGGCCGGATGCCGAGGAAGGCCTCGCAGACCACGGCGTGGTAGGCGAGGAAAACGACGGCATTGGGGGGCAGATGATGCATCTGGATGCCGAAGTGATTGAGGAACTTCCGCATGAAATCGGAGGCCGGCAATCCGAAGCCGCATTCGAAATGCGACATGAAGACCACGCGCTCACCCTCCCGCGGGGATGGCACGATTTCACCGTCTGGCGCCCGGCACTCCACACCGGGAGGAATCCTCCGGGTGTTCACGAGCCACGCGCAATCTTCGGCGGTGACGGAGGAACCGGCCCAGCCAGCCTTGGCCATTGTTGCGAGTAGGGAAAGTGGAAGAAATCGAAGGAATTGGTTGGGGGATTGAGTCCGCGGCGGCGCGAAAGCTTGCGCGGCGGCGGAGAGCTCGGTGGCGGAGAAGAGCAGGAGACGAAGGAGGAATAGTGCAAGGGAAGGGGAAAAGGAAGTTACCGGCGGAGGTATTTATATCTCCTCCGCGAGTTTACCGTTACCGTCGTGGAAGTGGGATCGAATGTGGCGTGTGGTGGATCCTGTGGCCGGCTAGAAACGCACACAAGCGCCGGTTGCGCGCGTAATGGCCGCAGTTGATCCCACCACCGAATCGTGGTCTATAATTACACTTGATGGGACATGACGGCCGGTGGGCCCACTGCGTGAAAACTGGACGCGTGGCAGGTCGTGTCCTGGGCAACGAAACGACGAGGTCGTGGATGCTTGACACGTGTGCAGTTGCTGCGCAAAGGGCTGGATTGTGCTCTGCGCTGCAGAGACTCAATCTAAGAAATTTCTCTAAGTCTTTTTACTCGGTTACAGAGTAGAAAGCAAGTGCTACTCGGAAGAGAGGAAACTCAATGTACTTTCCAGATAGCTACTCGGAGGTTCTACTCGGCATCTTGAGGTTCAAGGGCCGAGATGCAAAGGCTGGTTTTAAGCTGGCAGAGCCTAGTGAACAAGTTCGCAAGACTCAACCAGCTTCGGGGACTGCTGTCGGGGGGTTACCCCCGAGTAGGGTAAAGGCAAGTGGTAAAGGCGGCTTACAGAAGAGAGGTTTGGTCGAGTAGCCGACTACCTGGTACTCGCTACCCGGTCGACTGCTACTCGGTCTCACCTCAAGATGACCAGAAGGAGATATCAATCAAGTTCTATCCTTTCGAGTAGAAGGGTTGGCCCGAGTACAATAGGCGGGAACAATTGGCGGGAACCTACTCGGGCCAGAAAGTCAAAGGAGCCGTTCTGACACAGGATCCCGCGTATCCTAGGTCCGTACTTGGCAGCATTCGAACTACTGTTCATCTGGGGCCGGTCTCCCTGACAGTGACAGCATGGAAGCAGGCCGTGGCAGGATAAGGGGGGCCTACTCTATGCCTAGGTACAGTGATACCAGTCTGTCCCCTAGTTTTGCCCAACGACTTTACAGAAGCAGCCAAGATTAGGAACCAAAGCTGTCAGCGGGTACTCGGAGAAAGGACGATGTGCACACTATGTCGACACTTGTTCGTATTTGGACGTATCCGGCTGGGCACCATGTATATAAGGTGCCCCGCCGCCTCCTGCGCGAGGGATCTTGCTCCACGCTCACATGGAACCCTAGAAACCCTAAGTTCTTGACCTAGCTCTACTCGGAGTGAAGAGAGTGGCTACTCGGTAGCGATATCATTTGTATTGTGGCTACTCGGAGAAACATCATAATACATACAGAGAGGCAGGAGTAGGGGTTTTACCTCCTCACGAGGGCCCTGAACCTGGGTAGATCGTGTTGTTTGCAGTGTGTTGTTCTTACCTCACGCGGCTACTCGTCGCGTGATCCCTCCCCGGACACCTCCAGCGTCCATCGTCCCCACATCTTTAGCCATCCCATGGCATCTGCCGTGACACCACCACGACACTGAAGATGCAGGAGCGGCTATTCCAATTGAAGTGGACGAACCAGTGTTTCCCACGCGGGAGACACCGAGTTAGGCTATGCCCATATTATCCTTTCTAAGGGACGACACCTTTCCAAATGGTGAAGTTACCGCGAGGCAAATTCTGAGAAGATCCAAGGGCTACACAATCTTCAAAGAGGTGCTGCATAGAAGAAGTCCTACTGGAGTACTGGAACGCTGTGTGGAACCAGAAGAAGGAGAAAAGATTCTGGTGGAGATACATCAAGGAGAATGCGGACATCACGCCTCTTCTCGGGCTCTAGTCAACAAGGCTTTTCGGCATGGCTTCTTTTGGCTCACTGCCTTGAAGCAGGCTGAAGATATCGTGATAAAGTGCAACGGCTGCCAAAGATTTTCAAGTAAGATTCATATGCCTGCTTCCAAGTTGAAGACCATTCCCATTACTTGGCCATTTGCTGTTTGGTGTTTGGATATGGTGGGTCCTTTCAAGCCGGCTAGAGGCAACATGACTCACATCCTGGTCATGGTTGACAAGTTCACTAAGTGGATTGAGGTGAAGCCTATTCGGAAGTGCGATGGAGCCACAGCTGTGAGTTTCTTGAAGGATATAATCCTGAGATACGGCTACCCGCACAGCATCATCACAGACAATGACACAAACTTTGCTGAGGGTGTCTTTGCGAGATTCTGCAGAGAGAAGCGGACCAGGCTAGATGTTGCATCTGCTGCGCATCCCGCATCCAATGGGCAAGTTGAAAGAGCAAATGGCATGGTGCTATCCGGCATAAAGCCAAGGCTGATTGAGCCACTGCTGAAAACGCCTGGGTGTTGGCTAGACGAGTTGCCATCGGTGTTGTGGAGTCTAAAGACTACCCCTAACCGGTCAACCGGCTACACACCATTCTTCCTGGTATATGGAGCAGAGGCCGTGTTGCCCACTGACCTAGAGCATGGCTCGCCCCGAGTAACCCTCTACACTGAGGCGGAGGCGAGAGAAGCTCGAGAAAATGACGTTGACCTGCTAGAAGAAGCAAGAGAGCTTACTCTGTCACGTTCAGCTGTTTACCAGCAAAACTTGAGGCGTGATCACAGCCGGAAAGTGAACCCAAGGGTTTTCCAAGAAGGAGACATGGTCCTTAGGCTCGTGCAACGCACGGCCGGGATGCACAAGCTATCTCCTCCGTGGGAAGATCCCTTCATTGTGAGAAAGGCTTTGCACAATGACGCCTACTATCTTGTTGATGCACAGCCACCACAGAAGAAAAGGCCGGATAGAGCCGGAGAGGAATCTAAGCGCCCCTGGAATGTAGCTCTACTCCGCCGCTTTCATTCGTAAACAAAATGTGTATGTATCCTCATCCGAGTTAAACTTCTATTCGGCAATCTAAAATTAAACTCGGGGACTGCCCTCGTCCAAATTGTTCCTTATGCCTATTTTGTTATTGTCTTGTCTATTCGGTTGAACCACTTAGAATTTCAAAAGCACGTAAAGTAGTGTGTTCAAACCCACGGGCCAACTCTGCGACTCTGCTGCTGCCCGAAACCCGGCTTCATGGCAAGCCAGAGAACAAGCCAAAGGTCAATGAACACACGAAAAGCTGCTAAGGAAAGGAAACGTGTGGCAACCGAGTAGAGTGTTCTTTACTGTTTTTCGCTATCTTTTTTCGGCTAAGTGATGGGCAGTGTTACTATGAATTTTTCTAAGTGTCTGAGTATTTGAAACTCAATCTTTGACATCTTGTGACTCGACTACCAAAAAAGCCACAAGTGGCAGGTAAGAGCTGAGACAAAAAGAGAGAGCGGATAAAAAATGCAACTCGGGGACTTGCATAATAACGCAACCCGGCATCGAGCTAGAGTTGCTAAAATATCAAACATCAAATGGGATAAAACTGAGTAGCAACAAAGACTTAATGGTTTGGATACATTTGCACCCGGTATCCCGGGGATCTTATAAAAGTTCTAGAGAATAAGTTTTTCAGGATTTCACTAGTTGGAGGTAGTGGTGTTGTCTAAGTTGGCGTTGGCAGCATCAGCCTCAGAGTTGGCGTTGGCAGCTTCAGAAGTTGCAGTGGCAACCGAGATGGGGTCGGTGGCCGAGGTGGATGCAGTGGACTGGGTCCTGAGTATCACCGTGGCGTCAGGAACCGCACCAGAAGTCGAGCCCAACTCGGGAGCCGCCTGTTGGACCACCATCTCGGCGGTGATGGTGGCCTCCTGGGCGCTGGCTTCCGGCGTCTCGTTTCCTGCATCAACCTTGCCCTTCCCCTTCCCGGCAGCTCCCTTCGCCGCATCCTCTTCGAACAAACTCAAGTCCTCCGACTCGGTGTCCTCATTCTCATCGTCGTCCTCGCTTTCAGCTTCGGTGTCTGGCTCGGGGAGGCCTTCAATGTAGTTTGCGGTGTTCACGTAGGAGGCTACCTCGTAGGATACTGCCTTCCGGCGAGCAACGCAGTCGGGATCCTTGGTCCACTTGGAGTCTTGGCGCATCTCGATGATCCTGTCAAGGCCGAGGTTCTCATACCAGCTGCAGATGAAGTGGAGAAGCTCATCCGCTCCTGCCCGAGCTGCCGAAGTGCGCCATTTCTTCAACTCGGCCTTCACGCCGTCCAGCTTCTTGGCGACGTCGATTAATCTGTCTGGCGTAGATTGATCCGGCCAGAAAAGATCATGCATCTTGTATGCGGTGGACACCATGGTGGTGCCCAGGCCACGGAGTTGACGAAGCTGAGTCTTGATGCTCGTGAGGTTCTCGTTGATAGTAGCCTTGGTATTGGTGGGCTATCCGGAGGCAGCTCGGATTTCCTGTGCTTTTGCCAGAGCAGGTGTGCTAGCGGCGCGAAGATCAGGGAATTTATCTAAGAAGAAACCAATAGAAGTTAGAAATGGAAGCAGAGAAGAGATAAAACCAAGAAGGAAGAGTGAGAGGAAAAGCAAGCCAAGCAGCGCAGAAGAGAAACAGCTAAGTGCAGAGAAGAGGAAACTTACTTTGGAGATCAACCAGCAGCGCAGCCAGCTTAATTTTCCAGTCCTCCTCATAGGCAAGAAGCCGGTCTTCGATGCTGTGCGCGCTGGCGATCTAGAGCATGAGCTGCTCGTTGTGCTGCTTCACCACCTTGAGCTCCTGCTCGAGTGCCTTTTCTCTGGCAGCAGCTGTCTTCTTGACTTCCTCCTTCGCGGCAGCTTGGTCCAAGGCATCCTTGAGAGCAGACTTGAGCTGGACCTGCATCTGCTCGAACTCGGCGCGCTCTGCGTCTCGTTCCTTCTGCAGCTCAGATTCTCGGGTTTCCAGTTGCTGCTGCACTTCGGCGGGCACCAGGCAGTTGAGGTGCTGCTCCCGGAATTTCTTGTACTCTTCTGCGAGAAGAACAACAATGTTAACAGAGTAACCAAGTAAGCGGCTAGCAACTCACCTTCTAGATGTTTGATCTTGCTTTCCGCGGAGGAGGAGAAGACATGGCAATGTTCGTCCTGCTCCTTCAGTTCATTGAATTTGCCTGCAGAGTAGACAGAGTTAGAGCAAAAAGCAAATGCGGGCGTAAACATAAAACGCACAAACCGGATAGCTACAAGCTTACTTTCTATCTCAGAGATTTGCAGAGTGCGGTCCAATGCCTCCTGTTCCATCGCGGCATCATCTCTGCGTTCGGCTTCAAGAGCCGTGATGCGGTTCTTGGCTACGCTGTGGTTGCAAAGCAGCCGGCGAAACACATTGGTCCTCTTCAGGAGGCTATTCTGTGGAAGAGAAGAAAACCAGTTAGAAATTTTTGGAAGATTTGGCCCGAGAAGACGGCAACTCGGTTGAGTACCCGCCTACTCGGCCCGAATCTCGGGGACTGGGGAGTAGCTAAGAAGAGAAGAAGAAAAGAAAAACTGCAACTCGGAAAAACAAGAAAAACTTACAGCATATGTTTGCTCGATGTCTTCAGCGGCTTTGCGGAGGCAGAACAGCTTCCCGGCTAGCGTGGAGGTGTTGGACGCGATGGTCATTGGAACAGAGCCGATGTCGGCCTTGTTCCAGTCGATGCGGTAGTGGTCCACCTTGCCCAGGGTGATGCCGTTCCACTTCTTGATGCCGTGAGCATCGCTCTCCCAGACCTTGTCCATGAAGCCTACCCGGTCCAGAACCGCGGTTAGCCCTTCTGATTCAATTTCGTCCTCGTCGGCTTCGCGCGAGTGGAACTTAATAGCTGGCTTGGCTCCTTTGCCTTTGGACGAGGCGTCCACAGCTTTGTCCTGGCCTTCCTTCAAGGCGGAAAGCCGCTTCTCTCCCTTGGCCAGCGAGATGTTGTGTTGTTGGGATACCTCCAACAGATATGAAGGCCAGTTGCCTTGTGCGTGGGCAACACCTCCAGCACTTGACCCTTCGCCAGGGCCAGCAGATTCAGGAGCAGAGCCAGTGGTGAGTTGCGTGCTCGTTGGTGCCTTGGGCGGTGGCATCAGATCCTTATACTGCGCAACCTCGCGCGGTGGATTCTTCCGAATAGTTGTAGCTTCGGGCTTGGTGGTCTTCTTGGTGGTGTCCGCCCGAGAAGCGGGCGGAGGCACTTGGCGTGCAGCGGGAGGAGGCATCAGCTGAGATGCAGTCTTAGTCGTCTTCTGTTTTGGGGGAGGGCTTGGTGCAGTTGGTGGAGTAGCCTGCTGGGTAGGCGGCACAAGGGGCCGGCTACCCTGCGCTTGGCTCTGTAGGACAGGATCCACCACGGTCGTCTCAACCCGCTGCTCGGCAGCGGGATCAGGTCTTGCGTCCACTTGTTCTTCTACCCGCGGACTGGCCGCGGGGTCATCTTTAGCTGCAGCTTGTTCTTCCTGCTGCTCGGGGTTCTCGTCTTGCCGCTCAAGGGCGGCACTGTCTTGGTTCTCGGGTCCTTGTTCAACATTCTCCCAGCTGAGGTAGTTGGGGGAGAGGGAGGCGTCTCGTTCTGAGCAGCATCCTGCGCACTCTGGTGCGCGTAGGTCTGCTGCTCCAAGTTCTCGTCATCTTGGTCACCAGCGCCTGTGTTCTCGGCGCCGATGTCTTTTTCTTCTAGCTTCATAGGAGTGGGCGCACACGTCCTGTCCTATGGTGCTAGTTCATCATCCTCGTCGGAGAGATCGACGAGCTTCTCGAGGTCCACCATGAATTTCCTCTTGGTGCGAGTAGGGGCCACGACAGCATCAGCATCCAGAGGATCGCTGGAAGAGAAAAATAGTTCAGAAAAGTAGAAGGGGAAAAGCGTAGCGAGAAGCAGCAGCAAACTGGTACTCGGGTGAAGTAACTCACCCCTTAACGGTGGGAGGTTGTCTCCTAGCAGTGGTGAGCTTCTTCGTTTTCTTGGGCTTCTTGGAAGCAGGCTCCTGGGCACCGCTGCCAGCCCTCTTCCGAGTGCTGGGAGCCGCCACGGATAGAGGGTTGACCTCCAAGGCCTCATCGTCACCCTCCAGCTCGGGATCCTCTGCAGAGTAGAAGAAGAAAGAGAAGATTTAGAAACAGAGAAGGAAGTCAGACTGGGTTGCGGGTAAGCAGATAGGCGAACTTAGTCACCTTCGTCATCCTCGGACCAGTCCCGGATAGACGCGTCAACTCGATGCTTAGCAAGATGTGTGGCATGCGGGATGCAGAGGGTGTCCTACGTGTCGTAGGCCTTCTCGTCGTCCTCCTGTCTGTCCTAATGCTAGTTGCTCTTGAAGACCGCAGCATCTTCTCTTCTCTGCCGGTCAATGTGTTGTGAAGACAAGCAAGATAGCACAGTAAGTTCAGCTCTCAGCTATGGAGTTCTACTCGGGAGGACATGCAAACACAAAGCATATGTGTCTAAGTGATTCTACTCGGAACAGCATGCAAACATAAAGCATATAGAGCTAAGGAGTTCTACTCGGGATAACATGCAAACACAAAGCATATTCAGCTAAGGATTTCTACTCGACACGGCATGCAAACACAAAGCATATAAAGCCAAAAGGGATATTCATGGTGTTCTACCCGGTACCAAAGTGCAAAAGCAGAGTGCAGAAGGATAACCTGTCCAATGCGCTTGGTGCGGCTATACGGCTCGAAGCCATACAACCAGTCGTCGGAGAGCGTGGTCTGCATGATGGACCTCGCCCAGATAGCAACATCCTCCTTGGTGAGCTCGAAGGTGGTGGTCCTTGTGCAGTCACGGGGTCCTCCCATGTAGCACATCTTGTGCGAGCGACGCTGGAGGGGGAGTACTCGGCGCGAGATCCAGCACACGATTGGATCATCTCGGCGGAATCCCTGCTCCCGCAACTCGCCCAGACGTTGCTCAACCTGGACAACGTCCTCGATGGTGTTCCTCGGGTGGTAGCCCCAGTTCTGCTGAGTGGGCAGAGCGTTCTTGAACTTGGGAAGGCCTATCCGGTCCTCGATTGGCTTCCCGTCTTCCGTGGACACGTTCTTCACGTAGAGGAAGCTGCGCTGCCACTTGCGCACAGATTCTAGGCCCTTGGCTCTCGGGTGGCTGCCAGTGGAGCGTTGCAGCATCATAGCGCATCACGTCTTGGTCATGGTGCGGGCGCTATCTGTTTTGCCCGGATTGGGGATGCTCTGTTTTCGGAGGAAAAAGTAGCGAGCCCATGTGTGGATTGTTGGGTACACGCCAAGGAAAGCTTCACACACCACGGCGTGGGTGGAGAGCATGATAAGAGAATTTGGTGGGAGATGATGTGGCTGGAGGCCAAAATGCTCAAGGAACTTGGAGAAGAACTCGAAAATCGGAAGGCCGAAGCCGCGCTTGAAGTGCGCAAGAAAAACAACGTACTCATCCTTTTCGGGCTTAGGGATTACCTCGTTACCTGGATGTCGACACACAACGCCGGGAAGCACGCGGCGTGTGTTGACCAGCGACTGGCAATCCTCTGCCGTGACTTCGGAGCCTTCCCAGCCGGCGCGGGCGGCGGCATCGTCGTCTCCGCGTGCAGCCATGGCGGCGGAGATGCGAATCGAAGCTGGGAAGCGAAGGCACTGGTGGGAGATGCGAATCGGAGTCTGGATCTCTCTTTGTCTCTCCGGCGGCATGTGGAGCAGCGGCGTGGCAAGCGGTTGCGGAGGCGTGTGCTCGACGGCGGCGGAGAGACGAAGGGGCAAGAGATGGGAAGGAGCAGGACAGAGAAGAAGGGAGCGGCGAGGGGGTATTTATCCCGATCCCTCGAATTGCAGTTACCGGTGAGTTATTTGCGGATTGATCGTGCACGGAGATCGTGCGGCATGGGTTGCGCAACCGTTAGAAACGCACACAGCGCATATCGCGCGCGTAACGGGCGCAATAAATCCCACGTCGAGATCGTGGGCTTGTGAGTGCAGTTGAAGTGACTTAATGGGCTAGTAGGCCCTGGTCGCATTTATTGGCGCGTGGCCTGCTGTACTCCAGGCACCGAGGCGTCGGGGGCACAGGGGTGTGACACGTGCCCCGTTGCAACATGCAGAGGTGGATTCGCACCGTTTGAGCAGGATTATGTTTCGAGATTTTGCTAAGTCTTTTTACTCGGCATCACAGAGGAGAAATATGGCTATTCGGAGAAGCGGAGATGCAAGCAAGAATTGAAGGGCCGTGTGGAGGTGCTACTCGGCCCCTTTCAGTTACGAATAGAAGGGTTGTTTTAAGCTGGCAGGGCCCAGTGAACGAGTTCGCAGGACACTACCAACTTCGGGGACTAATGTCGGGGGGTTACCCCCGAGTAGGGGTAAGGCAAGTGCTAAAGGCAAGGCCAAAGGAGATGTTTGACTGAGTAGCTGGCTACCCGGTACTTGCTACCGGGTCGACTGCTATCCGGCCGTACACGCCAATGGCCAGAAGGAAGAATCAAGGAAGTTATGTTCTTCAGAGTAGAGGAAATGGTCCGAGTAGAGGGAGTGGATTCCTACTCGGGCCAGAAGTCAATGGAGCCGTTATCACAAAGCATCCCGCGTATCCTGCGTCCGTACGGCGTGCGGTTCATCTTACGGAGCGAATGATTATCCGCGCTACGGCGTGGCTACAGTGCGGTAGGCGCCTGTCAAGTCCTGTCACTGACAGAGGGGACAGGACAGGGCTAGGGGCCTACCCTATCTCACTGACGAGGTGGACAAGTCCCATCCCCAAACGGCGCATGATGACTTCCCGCACCCGCGTCAGCGAGAAGCCGGAGGCGTGCTCTGTTCTGCAGTGTGCGTGTCCCATCGAGTCGTACCTTATAGTCTTTTTCTATTCGGCTGGGCACCAGTATATAAGGTGCCCTGCTTCCTCCTGTGAGAGGTTCGGAACTTAGGCATCACACACTGGACATTGGCTTCACGTAGAAAGAACTAGAGAGAAGAGTGGCAACTCGGCTGAAGGCCTGATTTGTACTGTGGCTACTCGGTACCATGCATATAAAGAGAGAGGCAGGAGTAGGGGTGTTACCTCCACACGAGGGCCCTGAACCTGGGTAAGATCCTGTTGTTTGCAGTGCTCGTGACTTCCCACACGCGGCTACACGCCGTGTGATCCCTCCCCGAGCACCTCCAGCGTCCATCGACCCCAAATAGTTAGCCATCCTATGGCATCTGCCGTGATACCACCACGACCAAGGTTGATGCAGTTGAGATGGTAGGGCGCACTACCGTTTTAGCAACAACGTGGAACCTACACAACAGAATCTAATCACTTTGCCCCCAACAAAGCAGTGAGATTGTCAATCTCACCGGTTTTGCTGAACACAAAGAGGTTAAACGTATGGTGTGGAAAACAGTATGAGAACAATATGAAAATAGTAGCAGCAGTGTGAAAATAGTAATTGCAGTGGTTTGATGACCCACAAGTATAGGGGATCACAACAGTCTTCGAGAGAAGTAAAACCCAAATTTATTGATTCGACACAAGGGGAGCTAAAGAATATTTATTAGCCTTAACAACTGAGTTGTCAATTCAGCTGCACCTGAAAGTAGACTTGCTCGCAACAATTTATCAGTGGTAACAGTTTTATAGCAGAAGTAGAAATAAAATAACAACAATAGTAAAATAGTAACAGCAGTAGCAATCACGAAAACTAGCAAGATGGGAAGTACCTTAGGCATAGAGGGAATGGATGGACGGGCGTTGCATGAATATCATAGGTCATGTAATAATCTAAACATGGGCATTGCAGATAATAATAATAAAGCATCCAACTTCTAGGCAAACCATAGGCATGTGTTCCAATATAGTCATACATGCTCACAATGAGAAACTTGCGCAACATATTTTGTCCTACCCGCCCGTGGCAACGAGGCCTCTAGGGAAACTACTGGTAATTAAGTTGATCCTTTAAATAAAGCACCAGAGCAAAGCATTAACACTCCATGAACACACGTGATCCTCACATCACAACCATCCCCTTCGGTTGTCCCAATTTCTGTCACTTTCGGGCCTCGGGTTCCTGACAATGACATGTGTAAGAAACTTGCAGATATGATCAAGAAACATAATTATACTCATGAAACAATAATATGTTCAGATCTGAGATCATGGCACTCAGGCCCTAGTGACAAGCATTAAGCATAACAAGTTGCAACAACGGTAGAAAACACTAACAATAGATACTAGGCACTATGCCCTAACAATCTGCATTATTACATGATCGATCTCATCCACTCTCTTCCACACATCTCAGCCTACAACGGTGTTTACTCACACATGGATGGGGGAATCATAGATGGTTGATGGAGAAGAGGTGGCGGTGTTGATGGCGATGATCTCCTTTGAATCCTCGTCCCAGCATGGCGCTAGAACAGGAACTTCTTACCCCCGAATTGAGTTTCGATGTGGCGGCGATGCTCTGTTGTGTTTCTGTGGAATATGACGAACCCCCCTCGGTTTTTCGGTTACGGTGCATAAGTAGTCGAAAGGGGAGCCCGAGGGGGTGCCTGGGTGGCCCACACCACCTGGCGACGCGGCCAAGGGGGGCGCCACGGGGTGGTGTGGCCCCCTCCTGGCCCCTCTCCGGGACTCCTTCTTGCTCCCGGGGTCTTCTGGTGTTTTAAGCTCAAAGGGATCTTTTCTGGGCAATTTCCCGAAAGTTGATTTTTCTGCACAAAAACGAGACACGAAGGTAATTCTGCTGAAAACATCGTTAGTCCGTGTTAGTGGTATCCTTAACTCACAAGTTTAGAGGAAAACAATAAGAAAAGTGTTCGTGAAAGGAGATACATTCTGGACGTATCAACTCCCCCCAAGCTTAGCTTATTGCTTGTCCTCAAGCAATTCAGTAACAACTGAGTGCGATAAAAGACTTTTACGAACATATTCGTTTCATATGATGTAAATATACTCACTATATGATTAGGAGCTGAGGCAATTCATAATAAGATGTATGCAAGATAAAATTCACCTAGCAGTCATGCAAACCATGAAGAGATGCCAACAAACTAATAATAAACAACATGAAGTATATCAATCTGCAGGATTGCAATGTTTATAATAGGGTATGATAAAGTGTACTCGCTTTCACTTAATAATGCAGCAAAACATAAATGCTAGGGCACCTCTGAAGTTCAAATGAAGACTAGAAATAAAGATATCAAAGATACAAGCATCAAAGTTACACCACAATCAACCGTGTTTTGGGACAAGCACATTACACTAAGAATGAAAGTCATGCTCTCAAGAAGGTGCGTAAAGCGAGAAGGTGAAGACTCAACATAAAAAAAGGCCCTTCGCAGAGGGAAGCAGGGATTAACTCATGTGCTAGAGCTTTTTATTTTATTAAACAGAGGTATTGAAAACATTTTAAAGACAAGTGTATGCTTATGTCAACGAATGGTAAACATACAATACAGTATGTCATAAGCTAACTAGACTTCACAAGAGCGGCTCCCATAGAAGGACCCATATGGGTAGAAGTTCATCCCTCTTTCTCTTTTGTTTACACAATTATGCTTTGACTGATAAATCAGAGGAAAAAATAGTGAAGACAATTTGTTGTATTAATTTGGGGTTGGGCACCCCGCTGCCGGCTCTTCTATCATTTGAATAAGCGGATGAAGCCACTAGTCCAGGGTGTGAAATCCAATCAACAAGTGAGATAAAGATTCTCTATTTAAGTCCTCATGAGCTAAAACGGGGGCACAAAACAGGAATAATTTTTCGAAGGTTTTAAAGGTATCACACGAGAAATTTACTTGGAGTGGCGGTTAAATACCACATATATAGGTAGGTATGGTGGACACATTTGGCAAACTTTGGTTTTTGGGAGTTGGATGCACGAGTAGAGCTCATACTCAGTACAGGTGAAGGATAGCAATAGACGGGGAGCGACAATCAAGAGAGCAACAACTGTCATAATCATGCTTGCAACAAAACAAAATTAACATGGGCATAAAAATGGTACAAATACTCTGAGGCAAAATAAATCACCAAGGCTTAATTGACTTTTTTATAGTCATAGCATGCGTGAGAATGTGCCATGTCGATTCAAGCGAAACAATCAGAGGGAGATACCATAATGTCATACCCTTCTATGAATAAAACAATGCAAGCAATCATTCATACGACATGCTATCTCAGATTAATAAGTTGGAACTAAACACGTGAGAGAACGAACTACTAAGCATCAAATAAATAACATACACCTTACATGAACGAACTAAGCATGTTCACACGGATGAGTATATGTAGAAAAATAAAAAATAGAGTTCATACCAGCCTATCACCACAACTTGGACTGTCGTAAATCATCATTACTGCTCTTCACTTGTGTGGATCGAATAATATAGAATGCTAATCAAGCTCCAATGGAGACACGGAAGTCCGGTGAACTCTGCAACAACTTTACAAAACCACAGAAGAACAACAAATATTTTTGGGTTTTCAAATTAAAACGAGAACAGAAAGAAACAAGCAAACAAAGGAATTTTTTTTGGATTTTTGAAAACTAAACCAAAACGAGAAAAGGAAGCAAACCAGCAAGAGAAACTAAAGAAGCAAATAAAGAGAAACAACTGAAATATTTTTGTTCTTTTTGTGTTTTGGAAAGCAAGAACAAAACAATAAAACAAAAAGAAATCAAAGAAGCAAACAAAAACGAAAACAAACTAAAGAAACGATAACATGGATATACAAAGAACCAACCGAACATGATATATAAATGAGTGTGATGTCGGTATACCTCCCCCCAAGCTTAGGATTTTGGCCTAAGTCGAGATCATCCCCAAGGGGACCATGTGGTGGCGCCCCCGTAGTATGCTGAGGAAGAACCCTCCTCCTGATATGTGCTCGAGGACGCGCCGGTGTACTGCGAGGTGTAGTCCTCGGGAGGCGCGTCTCTCCTCGCATGCTGCCTGTGAAACTCCGTCACGCTCAGATGCTCCTCTATCTCCCCCTTGGAGCGCGGCCATGGTGACCTGTCAACTTTGAACAAAATAGGCTGCGGCAAAATAACTTCCCGCTCATCTTGGTTCATAAATAAAACTCTATATACTATATGATCAGCAGTAGAGTTAGGAGTGATAAAATGATGAGCCTTCATGGCAACAAGGTTGAGTCTATAAGGAGCAATTAATTCATCATCAGGAGCAATAGAAAAATCTAGAGTGTTTTCAATACGTGTTGCAATAATGCCCCCATAAATGGGCCCCTTAGCAGCAAGGCGGCGAGCAATGAGTGAACCATGGTTATAGTTTTTGCTACGGTTAAGCGCGGCATCAATGAAAGCAAGGTGATAAATAGAAATGTTGCTAGTGTTCTCCCTACCAAGGAAACTAGTAGGAAGATAATAAGTGAAATATCTAAGGGCAGAAAGTTGGATGTTCCTTATCTTCCCACGCTTGGGTGAGCGGCCATCATCATTGGTGATTTCTCGATAGAGCGCCATGAGATCTGCGGGTTTATCCTGAATCTTGCATGCTGTCCCGGAAGCGTTGATAGCTATTATATTACAAAATGTCTCCAAGGGAAAAGAAAAAGGACTACTATATAACTTGAAAGAAATAGTGGGACCAAATTGTTTGTTCTGAAATTTAAAACTCTCAACAAACGTTTTTGTGAGAGTGGCATACTAAGGACTTCCATCCTCCATGTAGCTGGTTAAACCAACTCTTTCAAAAAGCATTAAAAATTCATCTAATAGACCTGCACTTCTTAAAAAAGTAACACATGGGAAGCTACAGGGATTAGCGATTCCATCACCTCCCGCATCGTCGATGTTTGGTTCAATAAGGTCTTGATTATATGACAGCCTCACTAAAGTGGATGAACGTGAGGGCCTTGTTCTTCTAGGAAAATCACTCCTAAATATCTCTCCAAAGTTATGGCTGTTCATCTCTGAAATTTTTTCAACAATCATCACAAAAATTGAGTTTAAGCAACTATAAGGTGGAAACTACCATAGAGACTTATAGGAGATCTAAACATGCATCAAAACTACATTATTTCTACTCAAATCAAGCATGCAAACTCACATAGGCTGTCACCTATAGTACCAAAATACTCAAGAAATACTCCACCAAACAAAATTCTACTTGGATAATCGGAGGAGTCACATACCGAAGAGCAAATGCACCAAATTTCAGCACAAATGGTGGGCTGAGCAAAGAGATCAAAAAATCTCGAGGAAGAACAGCAAGAACTTGGGTTCCAGGAAATGTTTTGAGTTTGGGAGGTGAGAGAGGGACCTTTGGAAGGAGAGAGAGTTAGTGGGGGGCCAGGGGCCCACACCATGTGCTGGCGCCACCAGGGGGTAGGATGCGCCACCCCATGGTGTGCTTGACTGGTGGGTCCCTCTAGGGCCTCCCAGGTGGCTCTCTGCCTCATTTTTGACGTAAAAATTTATTATATTTCTTCTGTAATTTTTCTAGAAACTTTATTTTTGAGGTATTTCTAGAATTTTAATAATTAGTAAAAACCAAAAAAACAAAAGTGAAAAGGTGCAAAACAAAACCAAAACCAGAACTACAGATGTTCCATGACACTCCAATGGAAAAATATCCAAAGAAAACAAATGTAGAAGTGGTGAAAACAAAATTATGGGTGGTGAAAACATGCATAGCCACGGTAATCAGGGTGAAAACATGAGGAAAACATGAATATGGATGATGGAAAGCATGATTGTACTAAAGTAGCAAGGTGATTACAGAAGTAAACATGGTGAAAACATAATGGGGAAGGTGAAAACATAGTGAACACATTGTCCTCTTCATTCAAAATCATTTTGTTAACAAGGGTGATCAATTCTTGTTACCAGAACAATTTTCATATGAAGCAAAACTTTCCTAATCACTAAATAATTATGTTACCTCAACCTTGATAAACATAGTCCCAATCATAATGATTTCATATTATTTTGGTGGTACTTGAATGGGACAATAAAATTCTCCAATCTTGATGGTCTCAATATTTTCAATTGAATTTAAACCATATCTTCTATCAATCTTCTTGGGAAAATAAACAGTATGCTCTTTATCATTAACATTAAAAGTTACTTTTCCTTGATTGCAATCAATAACAGCCCCTGCAGTGTTAAGAAAAGGTCTCTCAAGAATAATACACATATTATCATCTTCAGGCATTTCCAACACAACAAAGTCAGTTAATATCAGACAATTAGAAGCAACTTGAACAAGAACATTCTCACATATACCAACAGGAATAGCAGTAGACTTATTAGCCATTTGCAAAGATATATCAATGTGTATCAATTTTTCAAGAGAGAGTATCTTATAAAGAGAGAAAGGCATAACACTAACTCCAGCTCCCAAGTCACATAAAGCGATTCTAACAGAATTATTTTTAATAGAACAAGGGATAGTAGGAATACCAGGATCACCAAGGTTCTTTGGAACCTTGCCATTGAACGAGTAATTAGCATAGTGGAAATTTCCTCATTAGGAATTTTCCTTTTATTAGAGACAATATCTTTCATATATTAAGAATAAGGAGGCAATTTAATAGCATAAGTCAAAGGGATTTGCAAAAACAGAGGTTTCATCTACTCACAAAACTTGTTATAATGTTCTTCTTCCTTTGATTTGTATTTCTTACTAGGAAAAGGCATTGCTTTTTGTACCCAAGGCTCTCTTTCATTACCATGTTTACTAGCAATGAAATCATCCTTAGTATACTTCATAGTTTTAGTTTCATTTTCAAGTTCAGCTACAGTTTCTTCTTTATCAGAAGCATCACTTTTATCATTACCACTTTCAGTTTCAGCATCAGAAATAGATATACTATTAGGATCTTTAGCAGGTTTTACAACATTTTTATGTCTCTTCTTCTTTTTTTTAGAAGGAGAATTATTGTTTTTAGGTTGCTGAGAATCTTGTTCAATTATTTTAGGATGCCCTTCAGGATACAAGGGGTCCTGAGTAGAAACACCACTTCTAGTAATTATTTCACAAATATGTTTATCTCTAGAAGCATTAGCTAGCATATATTTTTGCACTTTAGTGATTTAATCAATTTGAGTTTGAACCATTTGAAAATGTTTAACAAGCATTTTAACATCATTAGAAGTTCTCTCAATAATACCATGCAAATTATCAATATCTCTAGAGTTTTCCATAAGGTGATTTTGCACTCCCATATTAAAGTTGGCTTGCTTAACAACATAACTATCAAATTCATCTAAGAATTGATCAGGTGGTTTAAGAATAGGGAATATCTCTATTATGAAAGTATTGGAGAGAGTGTACCTCAACTGTTGATGGATGAGGAATAGGCTTACATAATTCTTCTATAGGAGGTAAATTCTTCACATCTTCAGATTTAATACCCCTCTCTTTAAGAGATTTCTTGGCTTCCTTCATCACTTCATCATTTAATTCAATCATCCATATCTTCTTGGGTGTTGGTATTGGTGTTCGCTCTGGTGTAGGTGTAGGATCAGGTATATTCCAATCATCATTATTTTTGGCTATTTTAGCCATTAATTCCTCAACTTCTTCTGGAGTTCTTTTCCTGAAAACACAACCAGCACAACTATCTAGGCATGTCCTAGATTCTACAGTCAGTACAATATAAAATATATCTAGGAGGTCATTTTTAGGTAATGGATATCCATGGCTAGCTCTTATCAAAGAACAAAACCTGTTCCAAGATTCAGGCAATTTTTCTCCTTCAATTTGCTCAAAGTCAAATATATCCTACACAGCAACATGTTGGGCACAGGCAGGGAAATATTTTTGAAAGAAAGCATTAACCAAATCCATAGGATTAGTAATAGATCCAGGTGACAGATTGTTAAACCAAGTTTTAGCTTTGTCTTTCAATGAGAAAGGGAAGATCTTGGTAACAAAATAAGTACGCGGTTTAGTATCATTAGAAAATAAACTACTCAAAGATGAAAGCTCATTCATGTGTTCCATAGCACTTTTACTTTCAGTTCCACAAAAAGGTGCCTTCTCAACAATAGATATATAAGATAAAGCTAAATAGAAATCGTAATATTGTATCTAATTTGTATGGGAGATGTGGCAATCTTAGCATCCAGAGAAGATTCATATTTCACAACATTATTGCAAGAAGACTCTTAAGAGCACTTGCACCAGTAGTAGCACGAGCTTCTTCAATAAAATCAACATTAACTTCAATATAGGTTTCATCAAGATCATCAATATGCTCAGGTGAATTAACAGGTGTACTAGCATTTCAACAGAAATTTCAGCATTTTCAATTTGTTTGGATTTAGCAATAGTAGCATCTAGGGAAGGACCTAGAGAACCAGTATCATCAAGCACAATAGAAGCATCATCAAATGTATCAGAAACATTTTCAGGCTCAGCAGAAGTAACAATATGTGTAGCATGTGGTGGAGTAAAAAGCTTACTCATAACAGATGGTGAATCAAGAGCAACAGAGGTGTTCAGAGTTGTACCTCTTCTTGTAGTGGATGGTAATATAGGACTTTTCCATCACGAGTCTTGCCCATGATGAATGGCTTGCAAAACAATATCACGATCAAGTGAGCAGATAAATAAAGCTATGCTCCTCGTCAACGGCGCCTGAAAATAGTCTTGATGACCCACAAGTATAGGGGATCGCAACAGTCTTCGAGGGAAGTAAAACCCAAATTTATTGATTCTACACAAGGGGAGCCAAAGAATATTTATTATCCTTAAAAACTGAGTTGTCAATTCAGTTGCACCTGAAAGTAGACTTTCTCGCAACAATTTATCAGTGGTAACAATTTTATAGCAGCAGTAGAAATAAAATAACAACAGTAGTAAAATAGTAACAACAGTAGCAATCACGAAAAACAGCAAGATGAGAAGTACCATAGGTATATAGGGAATGGATGGACGGGCGTTGCATGGATAACATAGGTCATGTAATAATCTAAACATGGACATTGCAGATAATAATAATAAAGCATCCAACTTCTAGGCAAACCATAGGCATGTGTTCCAATATAGACATACGTGCTCTCAATGAGAAACTTGCACAACATCTTTTGTCCTACCAGCCCATGGCAGCGGGGCTCCTAGGGAAACTACTGGTAATTAAGTTGCTCCTTTTAGTAAAGCACCGGATCAAAGCATTAACAATTCGTGAACACACGTGATCCTCAAATCACAACCATCCCCTCCGGTTGTCCCAATTTATGTCACTTTGGGGCTTCGGGTTATGGACAATGACATGTGTAAACAACTTGCAGATATGATCAAGAAACATAATTATACTCATGAAACAATAATATGTTCAGATCTGAGATCATGGCACTTAGGCCCTAGTGACAAGCATTAAGCATAACAAGTTGCAACAACGGCAGAAAAGACTAACAATAGATACTAGGCACTATGCCCTAACAATCTGGCATTATTACATGATTGATATCATCCAATCCCTTCCATCACTCTCAGCCTACAGTGGTATTTACTCACACATGGACGGGGGAATCATGGATGGTTCATGGAGAAGAGGTGGCGGTGTCGATGGCGATGATCTCCTTCAAATCCCCGTCCTGGCAGGGCGCTAGAACATGAACTTCTGATCCCCAAATTGAGTTTCGAGGTGGCGGCAGCGCTTTGTTGTGTTTCTATGGAATATGACGAAAGGGGTGCCCGAGGGGTGCATGGGTGGCCCACACCACCTGGAAGTGCGGCTAAGGGGGAGGGGCACGCCAGGGGATGGTGTGGCCCCCTCCTGGCCCCTCTCCGGGGCTCCTTCTGGCTCTCGGGGTCTTTTGGTGTTTTAAGCTCAAAGGGATCTTTTCTCGGCAATTTCCCTAAAGTTGATTTTTCTGCACAAAAATGAGACACCAAGGCAATTCTGCTGAAAACAACGCTATTCTGTGTTAGTGATATCCAAAACTCACAAGTTTGGAGGAAAAGAATAATAAAAGTGTTCGGAAAAGGAGATACGTTTTGGACGTATCATGGTTATATTATCAGTATGAGAAAATGGACCGGGGTCCACAGTTCACTAGAGGTGTCTCTCCATAAAAGATAGCTAACATGCGTGGTGAACAAATTACTGCTGGACAATTGACAGATAAAGAAACATGCATGATATAAATATTACTATGAGATTCATGCGGTCATTACAACAAAGTACATAGATCGTCATCCAACTGCATCTATGACTAATAATCCACCCTTCGAATATCATCCGAACAAACATTGGGTATTAAGTTGCAAGCAATGGATAATCGAAGTAAGCAAAGTGTGTAATGCAAACAATGTAAAGAAAGCAAACATCGTTATTTTCTCCCTAATGGCAACAACACATCCTCCATCTGTCACGTTTCTGTCACTCGAGCACAGATGCAAAGGAGGCCTGAACACACTATCGAGCATAAATACTCCTTCTTAGAGTCAGTAGCATCTACTTGGCCAGAGCATCTACTAACAACGGAGAGCATGCAAGATAATAAATAACATACACGGGAAGATAACATGATAGATTGATAATCAAAATACATAGCATTCAATAATCATCAGATCCCAGCAAACACAACATGTAGCATTACAAATAGATGATCTCGATCATGTGAGACAGTTCACGAGATATAAACATGAGGCATAAAGTGGAGAGGACAGCCATCTAGCTACTTCTATGGACTCGTAGTCCAAGGATGAACTACTCACACATCACTCCGTAGGTGGGCATGGTGGTGTAAACCCCTCCGGTGATGAATTTTCCTCCCGATAGGGTGCCGGGGAGAGCTACAGAACCCTCCCGATCTCGGGTTGACGATGACGGCGGCCTCGGATGTTTCTCGGGAAGAAGTGGTATATTTTTACGGTTGACGTATCAGGGGGAAAAATAGGCGAAAGGGCGATGGCGGTGGACGCTCGAGGGGCCCACACCACCCCCAACCACGGCCAGGGGGCACGCCACCCTATGATGTGGCCCCCCTGTGGCCCCCTCCGGGCCTCTTTGGGACACCATGGAACCTTCGGTAGTTCTAAGACTTCCGGGCTTCGAAATTTCCAATTCCGAGAATATTTCCAAAACAACTTTTCTAAAACTAAAAACAGAACAAAATAGGGAACTTGCTGTGTGGCATCTTGTCAATAGGTTAGTCCCGAGAAGTCGATAAAAATGACATAAAGTGTAAGGAAAACATGTAGCATATGGCATTAAAACAACATGGAACATTATAAATTATAGATACGTGTATGACGTATCAATAGCCTTGCTCTTGATGTTGATTTTCTGAAACTAAAGGTTATGCCTCATGATATTAAAGAAAGCAAAACTTTGAATGCCATTCAATTTCGAATTGATGACAATGTCAGGATGTTAGCTGAATTGCATGCTAGATGGTAAAGAGAAGATCAAATAGCTAGAAATAATAGCATAGCTAATGTTTGCACCATTACCACCACTAGTAAAACTGAAGCTTCTCATGCTAGTAAACCTTCTACTATTAATGGTAAAGTAATTGGTGTTGGCAATTGATACGTCATAAATGTATCCATAATTTCTGATGTTCCATGTTGTTTTCATACTATATGCTACATGTTTCTTATACACTTTATGTCATTTTTATGGATTTCTGGGACTAACCTATTGGCAAGATGCCACAGAGCCAGTTCATGTTTTCTGTTGTTTTCTGTTTCAGAAAAGTTCTTCTAGAAATATTCTTGGAATTGGACAAAACAAAATCACAAAGTCTTCAAATTCCCGACACGTCAAGGAAGTCCAAACGAGACCCGGAGGGGTGCCCTGGAGCCACCACACTATAGGGTGGCGCAGGTCCCCCTGGCGGCGCCACTAGGTGGTGTAGGCCCCTCGGGCGCCCACCGCCATCGCCCTTTCGCCTAGAAAGTCCCCCAAGGCATAAACCCAAAATATATCGACCCCCTTCCACGAAAAGTTCCATAGTTCTGCCACCGCCGACAAGTTTTGGGGGACATAAATCTGTGTTCCGGCACCGTGGCGGGACGGGGAAGTGCCCCCGGAGCCATCTCCATCGACTCCACCGCCATCTTCATCGCCGTTGATGTCTCCTATGATGAGGAGGGAGTAGTTCTCCCCCGGGGATGAGGTCTCTACCGGTAGCTATGTGTTTCATCTCTCTCCCATGGTGTGATCTTTATGTGATTATGAGCTTTGTAATGTAGTTGAATAAGTAGATGTTACTCTTCATCTGTTATGCCACTCAAGTGGTTGTTTTATGAGATCTCCGTAAACACTTTGATCACGGTGTAAAGATGACAGTGTGTGCACCGTGTGTTTTGTGTGATATTTATATCTTGTGTTGTATGACCCTATGAAATTTTGGCGTTTGTTAAGTACTAATTTGGGGCGCTCATAGTGACAGCGTGGGGTTCCCTAGAGAGGGGATACAGACTTGAGGAGTGTTGTTTCACGCATGGATTGGTGTTCGTTATCTGACCGGAGATTGGTTCGGAGTAGCGTAGTGAAGAGAGATATTTACGCATTCAATTATATTATTATTGTTGAGAGTGTCCACTAGTGAAAGTAGGATCCCTAGGCCTTGTTTCTAAGCATTGAAACACCGTTTACAATCAGTTCTGCTACATGTTTTCTTGCTGCCATTTTTATTTCAGATTGCTATTATCACTTATAAACATCCATATTACTTGTATTTTACTCTTTCTTCGCCTAACTAGTGCACCTATACAATTAAATATTATATTAGGAGTGTTGGGGACACAAGAGACTTCTTGTATCGTAATTGCAGGGCTGCTTGAGACAGATACCTTTGACCTCTTCCTCCGTGAGTTCGATAAACCTTGGGTGGTCCACTTAGGGGAAACTTGTTGCTGTTCTACAAACCTATGCACTTGGAGGCCCAACCCTGTCTACAAGAATAGAAGCGTGCATAGGCATCAAGCTCTTTTCTGGCGCCGTTGCCGGGTAGGTAAGGTAAAAGGTACTCACATCCTCGGGTGTGAGTGCTCGAAGTTATTTCCTTTAGATTCAGCAATTATATATTTTTCTTTCATGTTTTCACTAGTTATGATTATTTTTACTTGTTCCTTTTTTTTATTTTGACTAGTTAGGATTAATGGAAAACAACAAAAATATGAGAGAGCTTTATAATATTTATCTTGAGTTAGGACATGAAGTGTTTGAAGAGAAAATTAAGAAACCTATGGAACTTTATTTGCATGCTAGTAGCAATGTTATTAGTATGAATTATTTTAACACCATTATTGCTAATGCTATGGAAAGATCTAAGCTCGGGGAATCTAGTTTTGATGAATATGATATTTTTAGTCCCCCAAGTTTTGAGGAGGAAATTTTATTTGATGATAATTTGCCTCCAATATATGATGATTACAATTATGAATATGTTATTTTCATTCTACCTAGTATTGAGGAGAAAATGAATTATTATTACAATATTCCTCCTATATTTTCTGATTATGGTGATGAGAATAATAGTGATAGTTATTTTGTTGAATTTGCTCCTACTATTAATGAGAATGACTATGCTTATGTGGAGAGTAATAATTCTTTTATGCATTTGGCTCATGATAAGAATGCTTCATGTGATAGTTTTATTATTAATTCTATTCATGATGCTACTTAAAGTTATTATGAGAGATCGAAACATAGTTCTATGTATCTTAATAATATTAAGTTTCCTCTCTTTATGTTGAAATTTTTGAAGTTGCACTTATTTTGTCTTCCTATGCTAGCCACTTTGTGCTTCATTGATATTTTTTCTACAAGATTATTTTTCATCGGAAGTGGGTTAGACTTAATTTTTTTATGTTTTCTTCTTGATGCTCTCTTCTATTTTTCAACTCTTATTCTTACGTGATCATCTTTTAAAATTATCATGCCTAGCTGATAGACATTAAAGAAAAGAACTTGGGAGATAACCCATGTTTTTATTTTTGCTTTGTTTTTGTCTGTTTTCTTTGAGTCAAGGTGTTGGATACTTCTGTAGAAACTCCTTTGTATCTTTATTTTCATGTATTAGTTGTGCCCACTAAAGTTTCTACTGAAAGTTGGTGTTAGTTTTGGATTTCTGCGCAGGAAACAGATTTCTTCTGTCCACCGTATAAAATCGCATAAATCACATAAAGATCAAAATGACTTGAAATATTTGTGCTTATTTATCAGCTAATTCCGAAAAAAATTATTCCTTACGTTTTTCTATTTGAGCAACGTAAGTGCCCCGAAAAAATTCATCTTTATAGACTTTTCTGGTTTTGACAGATTCTGCCTTTTTTACTTGCATTCTCTCTTTTACTATGTCGAGTGGATTTCTTTGCTTCACAAAACATAAGTGGCTGTAGATAATGTTTAAAAAGTACTGATAATGCTTGTGTCCATAGAGAACATGTGAATTTTTGATTGTGCACTAACCCTCTAATGCGAATTACATTGAGTATCGTGTGAAGGAAGTTTTCAACGGTCAAGAAAAGAGGGTGATATAATGTGATCAAGAAGAGTGCAAAGCCAAAGCTTGGGGATGTGCCCGTGGTTCATCCCATAAAATTCCAATAAGGCTCAAATGTCTAAGCTTGGGGAATCCCAAGGCATCCCTTCTTCATCAACAATTTATCAGGTCACTTCTTGTGAAACTATATTTTTATTCGGTCACATCATATGAATTTTACTTAGAGCGTCTGTTTGTTTTCTTTTGTTTTCATTGATTCAATAATATTGTTGGAACCTACCATTATTTGTGTGGGAGAGAGATGCGCTCCGCTTTTTCATATGAATACTCGTTGCTCGTATTCTTAGTTTTTCTTCTAGCTGCTGCAAATCCCTTTTAGCTCCTGTTTTTCATGCATCACGTATTCAGAGTTGTTAGTTCTAGTAGAGTTTTTTAAGTACTCTCTTGTTTCATTGCTATATTATTTGGAGAGTTTTTGTTGTTTGGTGGAAATAGAAATTGCTACATGTGGTAGACAGTATGTTGGAAAAGCTTGCATATTCTTGTAGATCACTAAACGGTTTCACTTGATTATTTGCTGTTGTTTTGAGATATTAATATGCTTAATGGTAAACTTGATGTTTTAGTAAAGTAAAAAAAATTAATGGTTGGTCTAAAAGCTTGAACTGTGCCACACTCAAATAACCATTTGATAGCATACGGCTATATGACTTCCTTTGTTGATAGCAATCCTAATGGCTTTTTGTTACGCGCTATGGTCGGGGTAGCTAAAAGTGTTTGTCACTGCCACGGACCCTCTTGGAGTGATTTTCATTATGCCTTGTAATATCATGATTTTAGTTGTAATCTTTGAACTTGTGAGTTCTATGTTGCGGTTTTCTAGCACTTCCACCATCCATATTTTCTAGCCTCTTCGGTACTGTGCATTGTCCATTCTCACATTGAGAGTTTGTGCAAACTTCTCCAGTGCATCCAAACTCCGTGGGAGAACTTTGATCTTCTACACATAAGCCAAAAATTATCTTCCTCAAAACGGCCACCATACCTACCTACCATGGCATTTCCATAGCCATTCCGAGATATATTGCCATACAACATCTATCATCATTATGTTACTTGTCATGCTTCGTTGTTATTTTTCATACTGCTACACTCGCAGGAGCATTTAGTTTTATATACATCAGAGATATTTCAGTTTGATTTATGAGTAATAAAAGTGTGATGATTCATTGTAAAATAGAGTGTTGCCCCTACCAGTGAGGTTATATATTAAAATTAAAAAAGAGAAAAATCCCAAATAAAAGGCAAATGAGAGATAATAAAGAGAGGGGGCCGCACTACTATCATTTTTTCCACACTTGTGCTTGGCCTAGCATCATTACTTCAGTTTGGAGAGAGTTTTCATATTATGACTTGCATAACTATGTGGGGAACTTACATTATATAACTTGGCTTGTATATTACAATGATGAGCCTCCTCAAAAGACCTCTAGGTCTTTGTGAGCAAGCAAGTTGGATGCACCCCACTAGTTCCATTGGAGATATTTCATACACTTATATCTCTATGTGCATCCGTTGTGTGGCAATCACTAATCCTTGCATAACTTCAATTATAAGACTTCCTCTTGTCTAATGACAAATTTCGGTTGTATGAGACTTTCTTCCATTGACTACCCACACCCATGATAATGTTCTTTTAGCCAGAACATCCTGGTGCCAGGGACCAATACAGAACGCTTGCTTGTTTTGAGTGCACAAATATTTTAATGATTTTCCTACGTGCATATTGTTGTCTTGATTTGATCCTAACAGGATTTCTTGTGAGAGTTTGATGCATTGGATGATTATATTTTTGTTCTTGAAGCTTAAATCATCTTTAATAAACCTTGCACAGTGGATTGTCTTTTAGTATTGATTTATTGAAAAGTTTTACATTGTTCTTTCTAATGGTTTATACATTATTCTATTTGATATCAACTATAAACGACATCCTTTATTCATTTGATCCTAGTTTACATTACTATGATGATCAAGTTTATGCTGGTAGCATGTCACATAAGAAATTATTTGTTTTATCGTTTACCTGCCCGATGACGAGTAGGAACTAAGCTTGGCGATGATGATACGTCATAAATGTATCCATAATTTCTTATGTTACATGTTGTTTCCATACTATATGCTACATGTTTCTTATACACTTTATGTCATTTTTATGGATTTCTTGGACTAACCTATTGACAAGATGCCACAGACCCAGTTCCTGTTTTCTACTGTTTTTGGTTTCAGAAAAGGTGTTCTGGAAATATTCTCGGAATTGGACGAAACAAAACCAAAAGTCTTAGAATTCCCAACACGTCAAGGAAGTCCAACGGAGACACGGAGGGGTGCCCTAGAGCCACCACACCATAGGGTGGCACGGTTCCCCCTGGCCGCGCCACCAGGTGGTGTGGGCCCCTCGGGCACCCAGTGCCATCACCCTTTCGCATATAAAGTCCCCCCGAGGCATAAACCCTAAATATATCAGCCCCCTTCCAGGAAAAGTTCCCTGGCTCCACCGCCGCCGCAGACAAGTTTCGGGGGACCGAATTCTCTGTTCCGGCACCCTGCCGGGATGGGGAAGTGCCCCCAGAGCTATCTCCATCGACTCCAATGCCATATTCATCGTCGTTTCTATCTCCCATGAGGAGGAGGGAGTAGTTCTCCCCCGGGGATGAGGGCTCTACCGGTAGCTATGTGTTTCATCTCTCTCTCCCATGGTGTGATCTTTATGTGATTATGAACTTTGTAATCTAGTTGAATAAGTAGATGTTACTCTTCATCTGTTATGCTACTCAAGTGATTTTGTTATGAGATCTCCGTAAACACTTTGATCACGGTGTAAAGGTGATAGTGTGTGCACCGTGTGGTTTAGCGTGATATTTATATCTTGTGTTGGATGACCCTATGAAATTGTGGCATTTGTTTAGTACTAATTTGGGCGCTCACAGTGACAGCGTGGGGTGCCCTGGAGAGGGAATACAGACTTGAGGAGTGATGTTCCAGCCCTACGCATGGACTGGTGTTCGTTATCCGGCCGAAGATTGGTTTGGAGTAGCGTAGTGAAGAGAGATATTTATGCATTCAATTATGTTATTATTGCTGAGAGTGTCCACTAGTGAAAGTAGGATCCCTAGGCCTTGTTTCTAAGCATTGAAACACCGTTTACAATCAGTTCCGCTACATGTTTTCTTGCTGACATTTTTATTTCAGATTGCTATTATCACTTATAACATCCATATTACTTGTATATTACTCTCTCTTCACCAAATTAGTGCACCTATATAACTGAAAATTGTATTAGGTGTGTTGGGGACACAAGAGACTTATTGTGTCGTAATTGCAGGGTTGCTTGAGAGGGATAGCTTTGGCATGTTCCTCCCTGAGTTCGATAAACCTTGGGTGGTCCACTTAAGGGAAACTTGCTGCTGTTCTACAAATCTCTGCACTTGGAGGCCCGGCACTATCTACAAGAATAGAAGCACACATAGACATCAGCAATACTTCCACTTCTGTTGTTAAACGTTTAAAACTTCCTGAAACTACTACAACCGTTCCTGATAAAAGTGCTGAAATATTTCGAAATATGGGAGACAATGGTCCCATCACCTTTGATAAAAATGATCTTGACTTTGATTATTGCAACATATCTGAAGTGATTATGTTCCTACAAAATCTTGCTAGTTGTCGTAATGCTAGTACTTTGAATATGGCTTTCACAAAACATATTACAAATGCTCTCATACAAATTGGAGAAGATTAATTAAGATGTGATGCCTCTATCCCTAAAAAGTTAGAAGATGGTTGGGAACCCATCATTAAAATGAAGGTGAATGATTTTGATTGTAATGCTCTATGTGATCTTGGTGCTAGTATCTCTGTTATGCCTAAGAAACTTTATGATATGCTTGATTTGCCACCTTTGGAGCACTGTTATTTGGATATTCGTCTTATTGATAATGTTAGAAAGAAACCTTTGGGGAAAGTTGATTATGCTCTTATTATGGTTAATAATAACCTTGTCCCCGTTGATTTAGTTGTTATGAATATTGAATGCAATGCTTCTTGTCCTATTGTTTTGGGTAGACCTTTTCTTAGAACAATTGGTGTTGTTACTGATATGAAAGAAGGGAATATTAAATATCAATTCCCACTCACGAAAGGTATGGGACACTTTACTAGTACGACACTTCACTAGTAATAGAATGAAGTTGCCTTCTGATTCTATTATTTGAACAAGTTACAATTTGGATGCTTCTTCACTTGAAAACACTTGATTCTATTTTTCTGGGCCTAGCTAAAAGACGTTAAAGAAAAGCACTTCTTGGGAGATAACCCATGGCTTTATTTTTCTTTGTTTTTCTCTGATTTCTTTGAGTCAAGGGGTTGTAAAATTCTGTAGCAACTCCTTTGTATATTTATTTTCATGTATTTGGTGTGCCAAGTAAAATTTCTAGCGAAAGTTGGTGTTGGTTTTGGATTTCTGCGCAGGAAACAGATTTCTGCTATCTACCATAAAAATCGCATAATTCACAGAAAGGTCAAAATGACCTGCAGTTTTTTTATTATTCCTCAGATAATTACGAAACTTTTTTGTTCTTTACGCTTTTCGATTTGAGCAACGTAAGTGCCCCGAAAAAATTATTCTCTACAGACTGTTCTGGTTTTAACAGATTCTGCCTTTTTACTTGCATTGTCTCTTTTACTATGTAAAGTGGATTTATTTGCTCCACCGAACATCAGTGACTGTAGCTAATGTTTAAAAAGTATTAATAATGCTTGTGTCCATGCAGAACATGTGAATTTTTGATTGTGCACTAACCCTCTAATGCGAATTACTTTGAGTGTGGTGTGAAGGAAGTTTTCAAGGGTCAAGAGAAGAGGGTGACATAATGTGATCAAGAAGAGTGAAAATCCAAAGCTTGGGGAAGCCCCCGTGGTTCATCCCAGTAAATTCTAAGAAGACTAAAGCGTCTAAGCTTAGGGATGCCCAAGGCATTCCCTTCTTCATCAATAATTTATTCGGTCACTTCTAGTGAAACTATATTTTTATTCGGTCAGATCAGATGAATTTTATTTGGAGCGCCTGTTTGTTTTCTTTTGTTTTCTTGCTGCAATAAATATTATAGAACCTAGCATTCTTTGTGTGGTAGAGAGACACACTCCGCTTTTTCATATGAATACTCGTTATGCTCGTATTCTTAGTTTTTCTTCTAGCCGCTTCAAATTCCTTTTAGCTACTGTTTTTTCATGCATCTCTTATTCATAGTTGTTAGTTCTAGTAGAGTTATGTTAGTACTCTCTTGTTTCATTGCTATATGTCTTGGAGAGTTTTTTTTAGTATAAAAAGATTGGTGTTGGAAAGCAGTAGTACAATTTTCGTGCTTATAACAGTGCAAATAGAAGCTTGTATAGATTGTGGCTAGAATTTTTCATGTCATGCTAGATGTTATTTTAATTCTATCTTATATTTACTAATTGGAGGCACCGTAGAAAGCACCACGTTAATCCTAGAGACTAGATAATTTTGTCCGTCCAATCCGCTGTTGATACACCGTCGGTCGTTGGATGAAGCTTCGGTTCTGCTAAACTAATCGTATATTTACTAATTGGAGGAACCGTAGAAAGCACCACGTTAATCCTAGAGACTAGATAATTTTGTCCGTCCAATCAGCTGTTGATACACCGTCGGTCGTTGGATGAAGCTTCGGTTCTGCTAAACTAATCGAATCTATCCCACACACGTATCGTACGTATAGATAAAGGACACGAAATGCTGTAAACCTAAATAAAAAAATGAGGTGTCGCGGTCCATTAGGACTCCTTTTAACCATGTACGTGAAGATAAAAACTATTATTATAATCTCTGCTACTTTTAATTTGGACCATACAAGGGAATACGTCCATCAGCTTCTATACGATCGGGGAGAGAAGGTCTGGACCTCCAGGATGAGAATCGATCGCTCACGCTTGAGCCTTGAGGAAGTATGGTCTCCATTGTTGATTTGCAGTGCGCGCCATAAAGCAGCGAAACCTGGCAATGCCCTCAAAAGCTGCGATTACTATATCACATGCATGTACTCGGATGATTGGATCGGACACGGACAACAGGTTCTTTGGATTCTCTTGAGCAACGTTTTATCTGATTACTTATCCAGGCGCTGCTTGGCAACTCACTGGTCGGTATTAATTGGACGATAGATTGCATGCATTATAGGAGGCTATCTCTATCATCCCGTGATGATTTGTTTTGCACACAATTGCATATTGTACTCGGCTGGTAACTACTTACCCTTATATAATAAATGTTGTCTTATATATTATACTTGGCAATACGTAAGTATTCCCATTGGCCGGTAGACTCTGCTATTTGAGGTATAGGATACATGTGCAAAATCATATGAGCTTTGAGATAATGAAAATCTCCGGAGTATGAAACTTCATATATCATGTTAAGTTATTCAGAAGAATTTTTGTGTATCTTGCATATTGTTACTTACATTTATTTTAAAAAAATATTCGTTCAATGTTATAATAATAAAAATCGCTTTGATCAATGAAAACACTAATTGGTTGTGCTCCCATGCAAGTGTACGGATGGGGCATGTTTGCTAATATCCAGACAAGGGGATGAACTCCACAATTACCACTTACGCCATTATTTGGTCGGTAAGATTAGCTTTCCCTTTCCTTTTTATTGTTGACATTCATAAAATATCTAGAGCTAAAATATAGTAACTGGAATTTTTTTAGACAATATTGTACATGTACTGTGCGCATCTATCTTTTGCTCTATTTTAATTAATAGCTAGAAAAAACTATCAGACTCGCCACTCCATTGTTAATTTCGTTGGATTATGAAATAAACCGCAATTTATAGTTACGACACCATCTTCAAAAGCACTTAAACAGAACCACACACAAAAAATATCAACATACTTCCCTATTTGTAAGGCGGCATAAAAAACACTCTCTGGAAGTTTAGCAATTAGCCACTAAGGCTCGCATAATACACACGGCCAAATTGGATAAATAGTAATACAGAACCCCAAGCAATACATAACACATCACTCTTTTTGGTCGATCATCCTAGCCAAATTAGATGAGAAGTACTACAAAACCGTGCACAATACACCAAACCTCACTCATTGGCGTGACATGACTAATACTGGTTTCGGTTAGCACCTGCGGATGAGTTACTGATGTAAATAGTCACTAATGACTAGCACGGCGACAGCCTATCAGAAATGTGTTGAATTGGAGGGTTCAGGTGACACACTGTTAACATGAGGCTACCACTGCCTCTGAAAGTAGCTATTGTTTCTTAAATCGTGCAAAATAGTATTTTGATGCTTTGAAGAAGGTTCTTGACGGGATGAGGGACAATGACAACAGTATTTTTTTTTGGCGTGATGAATGATTAAACGTAGCGAACAAGGTTAATCAAAAAAACTTTGGAGTTTCATTGATTAGGCTCTACGGAAGAAAAAAAAAAACCCCAGATATATGCATGTTAAACATAACTGTTATTTCAGATTTCCCACACTTATCTTATTTCCTAGGGACATAAAAGGAAAAAAAAGGGTCGCCTACAACCTTTTCGTTTCCCAAACTTATCTTATTTCCACAATATATAGACGAATAGTATAGGTAGGATAAACATAGTTGTTCAGGATGTATACATATCACTATACTATTTTAGATATAAATATAACTGTATTTATTCCCAGCCAACAATGACAAACACAATAATGTTAGGCGTGCGGGTGCACGGGTTGATGACTAGTGCTTAGTAGTTGTTATTGTAGCATTACTTGTCTGAAATAGCTGAGAGTGTTTAATTCGCCATTGAAAGAATCATGAATTGTTTTTTTCATATTGAAGCATGAACTTGTGGTGTTCCCCTTCGAATGCTTTATTTGGTTGACTTGGCACATGCTTGCACCATGTTTACGACTACAAAACAGTCACTTATAGCCACTATGATCATTTAGTTTTTGACTTGTAATACCCTTTATGCTTTGATTAATAATGCTTTTGTCGCTATGCATGATTATTGCCATTATTGCTCTCTTGATTTGTCGCTCCCAGTCTTTTGCTAGCTTCCACCTATACTGAGTATGAGATCTACTCGTGGATCCAACTTCCAAAAACTAAAGTTTGCCAAATGTGTCCACCATACCTACCTACATGTGGTATTTAACCGCCACTCCAAGTAAATTTCTCATGTGCTACCTTTAAAACTTTCAAAATTATTCATGTTTTGTGCCTCTATTTTAGCTCATCTCACTTGTTGATTGGACTTTATACACCTGGACTAGTGGCTTCATCCTCTTATCCAAATGATAGAAGAGCTAGCAGCAGGGTGTCCAGCCCCAAAATTGGTTACTATAAAATTCACTTCACTATTTTTGCCCGTGATTTATCTGCCAAAGCACAATTGTGTAAACAAAAGAGAAAGAGGGATGCCTTCTGATGCCAGTTGCGTCCTTCAATGGGAATCTCTCTTGTGAAGTCTATTTGGATTGTGACGCACTGTATTTTCTGTTTACCATTAGTTGACATAAGCATACACCTCTCTAAAAAATGTTTTCAATACCTTTGTTTAATAAAATAAAAAGCTCTAGCACATGAGTTAATCCCTGCTTCCCTCTGCGAAGGGCCCTTCTTTTACTTTTATGTTGAGTCTTCATCTTCTAACTTTATGCATAGTAGAGAGAGTGTAGTTGCCATTTTGAGTTTAATGTGCATTGGTCCCAGAAACTATTATTAATTGATTCATGATGTGTTATTACTTGCTCTCAATTTATCTGTTCTAGTCTTCCACTTGAACTTTGAAGGTGTCCTGGAATTTATGTTTTGCCCCACTCTTAAGGATAAGCGAAATATCACTTTGGTATGTTTTCTTTATGCTGAAAACAAACGTATAACTTTCAAGTGCATTATTATTCATGCTCTTTTATTTGTGTTAGTTTTCATGATACAAGGTGATTACTAAGTTTCATTGTTAGAATTATATATATCATAGATGTGTTTAAAGTACTATGATCTCAGCATACATATGCTTTTAATTAATGATGATCAAGTTTATGTTGGTAGCATGTAACCTCAGAAATTATTTGTTTTTATCGTTTACCTACTCGAGGACGAGTAGGAACTAAGCTTGGGGATGTTGATACGTCATAAACATATCCATAATTTTTGATGTTCCATGTTTTTTCATGCCATATGCTACATGTTTCATTTACACTTTATGCCTTTTTTATCGATTTCCTGGGACTAACCTATTGATAAGAAGCCACAGAGCCAGTTCTTGTTTCTGTTGTTTTTAGTTTCAGAAAAGTTGTTCTAGAAATATTTTCGGAATTGGATGATTCGAAGCCCGGAAGTCTTAGAAAGTTGTCGCGCACACGGAGACCGGAGTAGACCCGGAGGTCTGCCCTGGAGCCCCCACACCATGGTTGGGCGCGTCCCCATGGCCACGCCCAAGGATGGTGTGCCCCCTGGCCGCCCACCGACGTTGCCCTGCGCCTATATATTCTCCTCGAAGGTTTAACCCTATATACAGAAGCCTCTTCCACCAAAAACATCCGCAGCCGCCGTCATCATCAACCCTAGTTTGGGAGGGTTCTAGAGCTCTCCCGACACCCTGCCGGGAGGAGGAATCATCACCGGAGGGCTCTACACCACCATGCCCGCCTCTGGAATGATGCGTGAGTAGTTCATCCTTGGACTACGGGTCCATGGCAGTAGCTAGATGGTTGTTTTCTCCCCTTTATGCCTCATATTTAGATCTTGTGAGCTGCCCTACATGATCAAGATCATCTTATTGCAATGCTACATGTTGTGTTTGCTAGGATCCGATGAATATTGAATGCTATGTCCAATGATTATCAATCTATCATGTTCTTTTCATGTGTATATGTGTATGTTATTTATGATCTTCCATGCTCTCTGTTGTTAGTAGATACTCTGGCCAAGTAGATGCTAGTAACACCAAGAGGGAGTATTTATGGTCGATAGTGGGTTCAAACGTAAACGGGTGGGGATGTGCTATTGACACTAGGGAGAAAACAACGATGTTTACATTACACACTTTGCTTACTGCGATTATCTGTTGCTTGCAACTTAATATCCAAGGTTAGCTCGGATGAAATTCTGAGGGTGGATTATTAGTGATAGCTGCAGTTGGATGACGGTCTATGTATCTTGTTGTAATGCTCGCATGAATCACATAGTAATCATCATCTCATGCATGTGCACTACGGTGCATCATTTATATCTGTCAATTGCCCAGCTGTAATTTGTTTACCCAACATGTTATCTATCTGTTTTGGAGAGACACCACCAGTGAACTGTGGACCCTGGTCCATTTCCTTTATACTGATAATACAGCCACTACAATCTCTGTTTTCATATTGTTACTACTGTTTTCCTACTGCTATCACTGTTCTATTTTCATCTACTGCAAACAAGTGTTGTTTTCCACACCATACGTTTAACCTCTTTGTTTTCAGCAAAACCGGTAAGATTGAAAACCTTACTGCTTCGTTGGGGAAAAGTGATTTGATTGTGTTGTGTAGGTTCTACGTTGCTGCTAAACCAGTAGTGCGCCCTGCCAATAGCAGCAGCATCAACCTTCGGAAGTTATTTGTTTCTCCTACTGGTCGATTCAACCTTGGTTTCTTTCTAAGGGAAACTTGCTGATGTGCTCTTCATGCCTTACACTTGCGGTCTCCTAACGAGTGCAAGCCCTAAACCATCACAGTGTCATCACTGTGTGTGGAGATTTCAAGCTGGCAAAAGAATGCAAAATCGAGAATGTTGTATGCGCAGAAACCGCCATTGCCTAAGAAGAACTACGCAATCTAGAGAAGGAGATGAAAGACGGAGAAATGCCAGCTGACAAAGAGGCAACGCTGAAGAAAAAGGAAACCTTCAACACTCAAGACACTAAGAAGGCCAGGCTAAACCATAATGACCCAGAAAAACTAGTCACCATTGGGGCCAATCTGGACCCCAAATAGGAATGCGAGCTCGTGCAGTTCCTCCGTGAAAACAAGGACATATTCACTTGGCATCCACAAGATATGCCAGGCGTGCCCCGGGAACTCGCCGAGCACTCCTTAAAGGCGAAAGAGGGATTGAAGCCTGTGAAGCAAAGCCTCCGCCGTTTTGATCCTCCAAGACATAAGGCCATTGGCAAAGAGATTCTCTGGCTTCTAGCAGCCAAGTTCATCCGGGAAGTTATCGACACTGATTGGTCAGCCAATCCAGTGTTAGTCCCGAAGAAGAACACACTAGAGTTACGAATGTGTATAGATTATACAGATTTAAACAAATTGTGTCCTAAAGATCCTTTTGCTTTGCCAAGGATCAATTAAATAATAGATGCAATAGGTGGGTCCGAGATCTAATGCTTTTTGGACGCTTACTCTGGTTACCACCAAATCCGCATGCGCGAGTATCAAATCAAAACGTCTTTCGTAATGCCATTTGACTTGAAGAATACTTGCTCAAAATATCAGCGTTGCATGCAAAAATGCCTAAACAAGCAGATTGGACGAAATGTCCATGCTTAGGTAGATCATATTGCGGTAGTAACCAAGGAAAAGTCCATGCTCCTTGATAATCTACACGAAACCTTTGAAAGTTTACGCAAATACAAAATGAAGATGAATCTGCTAAAATGCGTATTCGGCGTCCCCGTATGACAGCTTCTGGGTTTCATAGTCTCACATAGAGGCATTAAGGTAAATCCAGAAAATATTAAAGCCATCCTAGATATCAAACGGCACACATGCCTAAAAGATGTTCAGCGATTAACAAGATCAGCTGCCGCTGTTAGCCATTTTATAAGCAGGCTAGGCGACAAAGCTCTTCCACTGTACAAATTGCTTAAAAAATCCGACAAATTCATCTGCACACATATTAATGTTAACGTGAATTTTGCATGTGTGCTTGTCATTAAAAATCTGATATTCAGTTTGTCAAAAAATGGCTTGATGCTTAAGTTTTCTTCTTCGCCTCCAACGAGTAAATTTCCGATTGCAAAAATCCTTTGGATTGCTGATTAGGCATTACGGGCCGTAAAGAACGACTCACGATTCCGGGTTTAGACAGATTGGTATAATAGCTTGTTACCTGGCGTGATGATTCCTGCTTTCAGGATTGCCCAATGTCGAAAAGCTAAAAACCGTTGTTTCCAGATCGCTCGAAGGGCATAAGCAGGCATTCAAAAAAGGCAGTGTAAGAAATGCTTAAACACTAAGGAAAAATTGGAAGGCAAAAGCACAAAATCTACATGTATCTTAAGAGGACACCAATATGTTTGGCATTAAAAAAACACTTAAGGTACAAGATAATGCAAGTTCTCTCCTATTTTTCCTCGCAGGGCCTACTCCTGGCTATCCTCGTCATCATCTCGTACTAATCGGATACGTCTGTGTCTTCCAGTGTCTTCAGAACCTCCTCTTCCGGGAAGAAAGTCTGAATGGACACCATTCCAGCAATCTTGGTGGCGCACCCTTTGACAGAGTCAAACAACTACTCCACGCGCTTAGAGGATAGGGAGGCGGCAACGCCGGTTGCCAGACTCCAGCATTCGACATCCACATAATGGCAGCAAAGAAGGACAAGTTCCATCTTTGCCCCACCACGGGCAGCAGAACGCATGAGACCGTTCTGCGCCTCAACGGCGATGTCCAAAGCATCCGGAAGCTCTGTTACTAGCTCCAATTTCTTCTCACGGAGAAACTTGGCAACAAACCTCTCCCCGATTTCCCGGATGCCTACAAGGTACGCGGCAAAAGCCCGTATGTTATTAATCATGTACTTGGTCTTGTCCTCCTCCTCTGTGGAAAAAAGAACCTTGTTGTTAGCCAAAACAGCAAAAGAAAAAGAGGTGCAAAGCCACAAGGGAGAAGTTTCAACGGGAACTTACCAAGAAGCTCGGTGTCCAGGAGCTTAAGGTCATCCAGAGCCTTCCCCAACTTCTTCTGGAGGTCCCGGATGGCTTCCACGTCTTTGGCATACTAAGACGCTTGCTCCGCCATCTTGCTTTCCGCCTCGCGAAGGAATTTTTGGCAAAGCAAAATATCCTTATTGGGTTTCTCTAAACCCTTCGCAAGGCGAAGGTTCTCATCGCGCCGCCCTTGGGCATTGCTAGCGCTTGCAAGAGCCTCCTTGGTAGTCTCAATAATGGCTAAGAAGGAGAACAAAGAGAAAAACACGAAATTAGAGAAAAACCGAATGAAAAAAATCGGATTTAAAGAAAAGACGAATGACGAAAATAAAAACCAAACGCGGAAAGACGGAAAACTAACCTTGGTTATATGCCATCTCCGCCTGAAGATCGGCGTACTGCTGGTTCTTATCCTTCACCAGGCCAAGCAGCTTACGCATCTTCTTGTTGCTTTCCGTCAAGGCGGAAAACACCTCCGTGTTTGCTTGCTCCGTCGTCTTCTAGGACATAAAGGAACAAAAACAAAGGGAAGAAAAATCAAAATCCTTGAGCAACTAGGAGTAATCATCCGACAAAAAGATTGAAAAATTACTCGGGAGCTAGGGATAAGGATATTACCGTGTTCATATGACAGACGCGTCCCATCACTTCAAGGAAATCCTTGTTGTAGCGCTGGAATTGGGTTTCTAGGAAGCCGAACCCCTCGTCAGTCACTTCCTTCAGGCGGAAGGTGAATCCCTCTCGATAGATGTACAAGCTGGTTGGCACTTTGCTAGCCTTTGGAAGAGGGGCGGGCACAAGAAGGTGCTCAAACACCGGAATGACCCTGTCATTCTTGTTGAAAACCTCTTCCTTAATCTTCTGGTGTGGGAGTTCCCTAGAAGCCAGAAGATCCGTCGTCTTCTTGCTCTGACAAATGGGGATCTTCTCGGATGCCTCCGCCCTTTCCAAGCCATCTGCAGTAGAGGCCTCCGGCTGGCTGGTCTCAAACTCCATTGGATCAACATAAGACCCCTGTTCCAAGATAATAGGGGCCTTCTCGAAAGATTTCTTCTTCCAGCTAGACAATGCCTTCTTCCGCCCTTTCATAGAAACGGGCTGAAGTCTAGAAAGAAAAGCTAGAAGTTATAAGGAGAACAACGGAAAAAGGAGCAAATGAGGGAAAAGCCAAATGGAAAAAAAAAGTAAAAGGCCAAATGAAAGGCAAAACTTACTTGGAAGATCTGACGCTGGCCCCTTCGAGGTTTATAACTCACTACTAGGAAAACGGCTATAGGAGGAATCATGGCCGTGGCGCACCACATGTACGGTGCGTCACGCCTAATTAGCCGTGGCGCAGCACACACTAGTGGGTCTTGGTGCGCCACACCCAAGGGCATAGCCGTGACACACCATTCACAACGTGCGCCATGGCTATAGGTGGGGTGTTGGATGGCCAGGGGCTGGGTGGGCTGACATAGCCGTGGCACACCAGATAGGTGGTGTGCCACGGCTATGGCTTCGACAATTTTTTTACTCCACACCCCCCCCCCCCCCCGCGTGGACCGCCTTTTCAATTTTGTAAAAAAATGACAATGGTAGAAACTTCAAAAAATAAATTCCTTTGAGATGCGGGTAGGTATTAAGATCTTGTTACTATGAAAATTTTGAAATATAGATTTTGACCTTCTGAGCAAAAGTATGTGAAAAAACGTAAAATGGCCATAACTTTTGCATACGAGGTTTTCTCAAAATCGGGAAATTCCAAAAGCAAAAAAAAAAAATATTTCAAACAGATGATTTTTTTTCCTAAAAAAATGCGCCACGGCTAAGTCTGGGCGCGATTTTTGAATTTTGGACCCGGGAGACGCCCCCCACCTATATATACTCCCCTTCCTCCTCCTTCCTCCACTATTCTCCCTTCTTTCTCTTCCTTCTACTTCCTCCACTCTCCATTCTCCCTTCCCTTCTTTCTCCTTCTCTTTCTCATCTCCCTTCCTCCTCCGACCACCACCACCTCACGCCACTCCGGCGACCACCTCCTCTTCGGCCAACACCACTACTCCGGCTCACCTCCTCTCCACGGCCTCCACCACTTCTCCGGCGACCACCTCCTCTCCACGCCCACCACCACTTCTCCGTCCACCACCACTTCTCCGTCCACCACCACTTCAACCAGTTTTGTTTTTGAAATTTGAAATTTTTGGGCGGCCAGATCCAGATCTGGATCTGTCCCGCTTTTTTTTTGAAATTTCAAAATTGATAGCCGTGAAGCACCAAACATGTGGTGCTCCACGAGTAAAAAAAATCTAGCCGTGACGCACCAAACTGGTGGTGCGCCACGGGTAAAAAAAACATATCTGTGACACACCAAACAGGTGGTGCGCCATGATATGTGTGAACACACGTTCGTTGGGAGACCCTGAGAGGAAGGTATGAAGAGTGCAGCAACAAGTTTCCCTCAGAAAGAAACCAATGTTGAATCGACCAGTAGGAGGAAGGAGTAACTTCGGAAGGTTGAAGCAGCTGAGATGACAGGGCACACTCTGGGTTATCATACTCTAGGTTGTCATGGACCTTGAAACCATGATGACCATAGGTGGCAGTCCATCTGCAACCCAGTGCCTCAGCAAATTCAACCAAGTTGCTCGTGACCTTCTCATCCCCACACATCCAAGTCATAGTGCGCACGACATCACCCGTGCAGTGTACAGTGCAAAAGAACTGAGCAATTAGGTCTGGACAATACTCACACTCAAAGTCCAGAAGTGGTGCCACACCCAGTTTCACCAAGCACGCATGAACATGATGAAGATCACCATTCTTGTGCCTATGATAGAAGTCCATGTCAATCTGCGTCTGCTCACAGACAAGAGGGTTCTGAGTGGAATAGAAATCATCCCAACACTTTTGCTGAAGGTTTGTCCAGAAGCCAGGATCCTCACAAGTGGACTCAGCAAAACGGTAAGGGTTCTTCCTCTTGATGTGCTTCCACTGAGGGATGGAGTAGGACTTCAGATCCCCTTCAGGCAGCCTCTCGATCTCACTGTCATCACGATTCCCACTATGGTGACCGGAGGTGCGACCCCTGGTGGGACGAGCACCCCTTCTAGGTGAGGCATTTCTCTTGACACCCGGACCAGATCCAGAACCTGTGAATAGAGGACATAGGAATAGCAAAAGATGAGTGCATATTCCAAAAGGGAACAAAGGAGCTCCAAAAGGTTTGATGTAGTGCAAGTTTTCGAAATTCTGGCAGAATCCGAAAATATTCCGGAGGCCCGGAATTATTCCGGCTGGGTCGGATTCATCCGGAAAAATTCCGGGCTCCTCGATCTGACTCCAGAAAATCCCAAAAATTCGAAAACTTTACTTCCTTATTGCACCAAACATTGAGGAATACCATGGAGATGATCCTAGAGTTGAATTACGTGCTGGAAATCGTGGGAGTGACAACATATGGGATGGATCTAAGTCTAGATTGGTAAGTGGTTAGACTAGATCTAAGATGCCATGGAATCTAGGTATAGAGATTAGCAAGATGAACTAGTTGATAGGAACTCGGATCTAGATCAAACCCTAGGTGAGATTTCATCTAGAACCAAAAGCAACCAATAAAAACGAGAAAGAAGAGATCCAATCACAATACCTTCCATGGGGGATGTCCTTGTCCAAGGAGGGATAAAAAAAGTCCTCTCTAGGGGCAACGGGGATGGATGCAGCGAACTATGGTGGCTAGGGCACGGGAGAAAGGGGGAAAAGTGGAGAAAGAACCGTCTCCCGTGCGTGCGGGCCTATTTATAGCGAAAACTGGCAGATCCGGAATTTTTCCGGCTGGGTCGGAATTATTTCGGATGAACCCCGAATTTTTCCGGCTGGGTCGGATTCATCCGGAATAAATCCGGCCAGACCAGGATTTGCTCCAAACAACACCAGAAATGACAGTTTGGAAAGGCGAGGAATGATGTGTCTTTGTGTGGAGTAAGGCATATGCATAGATGAACATAGGGAGAGGACAAATGGGCAAAACACAAAGGGGTTAGAATTCCTAGTATTACTTCTCGGGGAAGATGCAAACAAGATTCAAGATAGCAACGAGAAGTAGTGTTCGGAACAACAACTCAATGAACCAAAAGAAACCAACTCTTCAAAAGGAGAAGAGGTTGGTGGCCTATGCCACCATGTAAGAGTTCATGGTATGCAACCGCAAAGATATATCTTGGGGGCATGGCCATTACTCAAAATTGAAGCTCACAATTCAACATTAGAAAAAGAGAGATAACAATGAATATTTTCTTTGGGCATAATGGGGGGAGGGAGAACCCAATGTGTTAGGATAACACTCCCCCTATGTCCATGCCTACACCTAAACCAAAACACGTTTCACCTATAGGGGTGTGTGCAAGATCCTAAAGTCAAACTCCTAGAATCAATGACATTTAGTTCATTCCTCAAGAACAAGAATCTTGCATCGTCAAGTGGCTTCGTGAAGATATCCACAAGATTGTCCTTGGTGGGCACATAAGACAGTGCAATGTCCCCTCTTGCCACATGGTCTCGGATGAAATGATGGAAAATCTCAATGTGCTTCGTTCTTGTATGTTGCACGGGGTTGTAGGCGATCTTGATGGCACTTTCATTATCACACAAAAGTGGCACCTTATCCAAATGAACGTCATATTCCTTGAGAGTTTTCCTCGTCCATAGCAATTGGGTGCAAGCACTTGCGGCGGCTACATACTCGGCTTCGGTGGTGGAGAGAGATATGCAACTTTGTTTCTTGGAAGACCAACTCACCAAGGATATACCAAGAAATTGGCAAGCCCCGGAAGTAGACTTCCTATCATCTTGATCACCCGCCCAATCGGAATCCGTGTAGCCCTTGAGAGAAAATTGTGCCCCCTTTGGGTACCACAAACCAAATCTTGGGGTATGAACCAAATAACGAAAGATCCTATGGACTGCCATCAAATGGCTTTCCTTAGGAGCCGCTTGATACCTTGCACACACACCTACACTCAAAACGATATCGGGCCTAGATGCACAAAGATAGAGCAAAGAACCAATAGTAGAACGATACAACTTTTGGTCCACATCTTTACCCTTCGGGTTACGTGATAGGTGGCACTTGACTTGCATGGGAGAATACTTGATCTTTGTATTTTGGAAGTTAAACCTCTTTATCATGTCTTGGGTATACTTGGCTTGAGAAATGAAAGTTCCACGAGCCAATTGCTTGATCTCAAAACCAAGAAAGAATTTAAGCTCTCCCATCATAGACATCTCGAACCTGTTAGTCATAAGCTTAGAAAACTCATTATTGAAAGCTTGGTTAGTTGAGCCAAAGATGATATCGTCCACATATAGTTGGCATATGAAAATCTCTCCCTTTACCCTCTTGGTGAAGAGAGTGGGGTCAATCTTCCCAACTTCGAAACTACGGTCATCTAACAACTCTCTAAGGTGCTCATACCAAGCACGAGGTGCTTGTTTGAGACCATAGAGAGCCTTGTCAAGTTTGTAGACATGGTTAGGAAAGTTGAGATTCTTGAACCCCGGAGATTGCTTAACATATACCTCCTCTTTTAATGGACCATTCAATAAAGCACTTTTAACATCCATTTGTTGCCGTTTTAAATTATGCGAAGATGCATAAGCAAGGAGGATACGAATGGACTCAAGGCGAGTCACGGGTGCATAGGTTTCATCAAAGTCAATGCCTTCAACTTGAGTGTAACCTTGAGAAACCAATCTTGCCTTGTTCCTTATGACAATGCCATGCTCATCTTGCTTGTTCTTCAAAATCCACTTAGTGCCTATAACATTGTAGCAATCTTTGAGATTCTCAACCAATCTCCAAACCTTGTTGCGCTCAAAGTTATTGAGCTCATCATGCATTTCTTCAACCCAATCGGAATCCTCAAGAGCTTCAAACACTTTCTTTGGTTCCACTATAGAGATATGAGCTTGATGCTCACTAAAATGTGCCAATTGCCTTCTTGTGTATCTTCTAGCTTGAATATCTTCCAAGACCTTGTTGTCTTGGGCATCAATTTGCTTCAAATATCTTCTTATCCTTTTAGCACGACGGGCTTCGATCTCCGCATTATGTCACGGAGGAATCACTTGATCATTTGGGTCCCCGTCTTGACCAACTTGGCCTTGATCATCATCATCATCAACAACAACAATATCTTCTACACTAGCTTCAACTTGAGGAGAGGATGAAGAGGATGGTTGATCTTGGCCTTGACCTTCACTAGCATGAATGATAGGAGTGGTTGCATCTTGCGTAGTGACTTGGTCAATAAGAGGAGGGTCTTCAACATGTTCTTGGTTCGGTGTAGTGCTTGGCTCCTTGGCTTGTTCTTCTATTGTAGAGGAGGGCTCCACTTGAGTAGAGCATAGTCCTTCTGGAGTCGCCATAAGGTGTCCCTCAATGGGGCGGAAAAATCCCACACCCATCCTTCCTATGGCTTCTTGAGGTATTTCAACATCTACATTAGAAACATGAAATTCGCCACTTGGGAGCCATCATTTTCCTCGAAAACCACACTACAAGATTCTATGACAATCAGTGAGGCTTTGTCAAAGACTATAAGTGTGGGATTCGGCACTGTAACCAACAAATATACCCTCAATATTTTTGGATTGAAATTCAGACAACCTAACACCCTTGATCAAGTAAAAGCACTTACAACCGAATACACGGAAGTAGGAGACGTTGGGCTTGTTGCCGGTGAGGATCTCATATGGAGTCTTGTCCAAGCCTTTGCGGATGTAGAGGCGGTTAGAGGAGTGGCATGCGGTGGATATGGCCTCGGCCCATAAATATTGGGGAGAAGTGTACTCCGCCAACATGGTCCTTGCCATATCCAAGAGAGTGTGATTCTTCCTTTCGGCAACACCATTTTGTTGAGGAGTGTAAGTGGCGGAGTATTGATGACGAATGCCTTCTTCACTAAGGAATTCATTCAAAGTGTAGTTCTTTAACTCCGAACCATTGTCACTCCTAATAGCCATGATTTGCACATTGTGTTGACCTTGCACTTTGTTGGAGAAGTCGGTGATGGTTTGTTGAGTTTCACTCTTGCACTTGAAGAAATAAACCCAAGTGTATCTTGAATAATCATCGACAATCACCAAGCAATACTTATTGCCACCAAGACTTGCCTCGGGCACGGCACCAAAGAGATCAACATGGATAAGTTCCAAGATACTATTTGATGAAATAATAGTCTTGTCCTTGTGTACCTTATCATGCATCTTTCCTTCAACACACGACCTACAAACGCGATCCTTTGAAAAGGAAACATTTTATTTTAGTCCGACAATAAGGCCACATGTCACGACCCCGGACCCAGAGATATGCATACTGTTATGTGCTCCTAGCCATGGACTCACAAGGGCTTCAGGGTTACCAGCCCCGGCCATAACAAACAACGGCAGGCGGACTGGATTCATCGGCACGTAGTCCAGATCCCCAGTCTACTACTCCTTGTATCCATGCTAGTCATAACCAACTATGCATATCAAAGCGTCCACGAATCGTATAAAACTGAAGGAAACGGGACCAAAGCTATACATAGATGCTATGTGTCCAGAAAGTGCAACAACAATCGAGGGTTACTGGGGTTACCTCGCCCTAGGCCGAATCACATCGGTAGGCAGGCTCAGACATGGATCATCGGCTCCATAACCCCTCGACTGCGACAACTATGCAGGCATAGCAAAAACTGTATAACAATGAGCTCGAAACCAACAACCGATCAAAGCAACACTCTAGACATTGAAGCTTTATTAAATATGTGTTACTAGAGTATAGATTACAAACAGAGGTCACATGACCCAACATTACATCAGACGGAAGGCAAATTATGTTGCTAATCAACAAGAACCAAAAAGGCCTAAGAGGCTGCAACATAAGGCGACGTCCCAGCCCATAGATTCCAGGCTGCTACCTGGGAACCCCAAACTACTCGTTGATGTAAACATTGAATCACCACCGATGTGAGATCTTCACCTGAACCAAAATTAAGCAAAACCTGAGTACGGGAGGCACTCAACAAGACTTAGTTAACCTATTATATATCTGCTATCTTCATAAAGGGTTTTATGAAGGCTGTTTTGCGTAAAGCAATCTTTGTTTTCCAAATCGAGGAAGAATAGCACGTCTCACATAATGTTTTCAAAACAGATGAGAAAGCTACTCAACTACTGAGATCATCATATTCTTGTGTTCCACCAAGTCCTTCTCATTCCCACACTATCTCATGCTACAAGGATCACCCCTCTCGGCATCTCCGAGGAGGCACCCTTCAAACATTGTTAACAAGTTTTAGTCATTTCGTTGAAGTTATCTATGATCACATAATCCGTTGCCAAGTCGTCCGTAACCGTGGACACGGCTTCTCGAGGAGATTTATCCCTGCAGGGGGTACACTTTACCCACACGTACCATCCGACTCTTAATGCCACATGTACGCTCCTTGGGAGCGCGGCAGAGGGTGGTTGGCTATGACCTTTACCTTGCGTAACCCTATCCATGAGTCAACCCAAACAGGGCCACCCCTTCAGAAGGGAGTTGGCCACCTCCTGACGGCACCTGTTCTGTGAGTCGGGAACAAGATCCGTGTACGTCCATCACTTGTCCCGGTTACGCCCTAACTTTTCTCCAAATCATTTTCTGACTCAAACGCAGATGGAAAGATCAAACTACGTGACTCATGGATGTGGCCAAACAAGTTAGTTAGTCAGGCAAGGTTCATTGGCTCGCTCGCATGGTTGCCCAAAGTGATGGACATAAAGGTACCTCCAACAGCTGAATCCAATCGGTTCCTTGAGGAAAAATTCAGCCCTGCATAAAAAGTTTGTATGATCATCCAAGTAGTCAGTCCATGAGTGGGACAATTCTTCACCATAGTTTTCATTCTTTCCCAAGCTTTGGCAACATGTTCATTATGAAATCGTTTAAAATTCATTATGTCACTTCTTAGGGATATAATCTTAGAAGGAGGATAATATTTTCTAATAAAATCATCTTTACACTTAGTCCATGAATAATTACTAGGCAAACATAACAACCATTCTTTAGCTCTTCCTCTCAAAGAGAAAGGAAATCATTTCAGTTTAATAATATCTCCATCCACATCTTTATATTTTTGCATCTCACATAGTTCAACAAAATTATTAAGGTGGGCAGCAGCATCATCAGTACTAATACCAGAAAATTGCTCTGAAAGTAGGTTTAATCTCATAGAAAGCAGCAGTAGGAGGAGGTGGATCAATAGGTGTGCAAATAAAATCATTGTTGTTTGTGCTAGTGAAGTCACACAACTTAGTATTCTCAGAGGAAGTCATTTTAGCAGAATAATAGCAAGCAAATAAATAACAGCTATGAAGTAAACTAATTTTTTTTGTTTTCGATATAGAGAAGTAAAAACAAGAAAAAATATAGAAACATCTCCAAAGGAGCATAAAATCATGTTGACATCTCCCTTTCGCCTATATATACTCTTCCTCGGGAAAACCCTAAATACCCGAGCCTCCATACACGAAAAGTTTTGTAGCCGCCGCCATCATCAACCCTAGTTCGGGAGGGTTCTGAAGCTCTCCCTGCCACCCTGTTCGGAGGGGAAATCATCACCGGATGGCTCTATATCACCACGACTGCCTCCGGAGTGCTGCATGAGTAGTTCATCATTGGACTACAGGTCCATATAAGTAGCTAGATGGTTGTCTTCTCCTCTCTTTCTGCCAGCATGTTTAGATCTTTTGAGCTGCCTAAGATGATCAAGATCATCTATCTATAATGCTACATGTTGTGTTTGATGAGATTCTATTGAATATTGAATGCTATGTCAAGTTAATTGATGGTGTAAATCTTGCACTCGTTGGGATACCCCAAGAGGAGGGTGTGACAAGCAAAGCGGTAGGAGTTTTCCCCTACTTAAGAACCAAGGTTATCAATCCAGTAGGAGAAGGAGGACCTTTGGAAGGTTGATGCCACTGACGGTGGTGCTGGCGCTTCACCGGTGTCAGGAACAACGTGGAACCTACACACAACACAACCAAAATACTTTGCCCCAACGGTACAGTGAGGTTGTCAATCTCACCGGTCTTGCTGAAAACAAAGATTAGACGTATAGTGTGGAAAACAGTTGAATGCTTGCAGAAAGTAGAGAGAGCAGGAAATGGTTGTGGTTTATTTAACAGTGTGGAAAATGGACCGGGGTTCATAGGTTCACTAGTGGTGTCTCTCCATAAAAGATAGCATGCTGGATGAACAAATTACAGCTGGGCAATTGAGAATTAAAGTTGCACCGTAATGCACATTATAACATGATGATTACAATGATATTTAGTGCGGGCATTACAACAAGATACATAGACCGACATCCATCTACATCTATGACTAATAATCCACCCTGAGGTTATCATCCGAACCCCCTTAGGTATTAAGTTGCAAGCAAGAGATAATTGCATTAAACAAAGTGTGTAATGTAAGCAATGGTTATACACGCAGGTACTCTTACCGTTGTTTTCTCCCTAATGGCAACATCACATCCTGCCCCTTCACGTTTCTATCACTCGAGCAAGGCAATAAGGAGGCATGAACCCCAGTATCAAGCATAAATACTCCCTCTTGGAGTCACTAGAAAGTACTTGGCCAGAGAAACCACTAGGAACGGAAAGCATGCAAGATCACAACTAACATATGCAATAAAGACTATAATCAACTTGGCATAATGTCGTGGGATAATCACGGCAGACGTTACCAGGGGTAACTTATCTTGGGCCAATTCGACTCTGGTGTTTGGAGAGGGTTTTGCTCAGGGGAAATCATGGTGATAAATGATCTGGTAGACGGCAATCAAGTCGCCGAGTCTCCGATCTAAATTTACTATCTCAACTCTCGTGTTACAAGGGATACTCGAATAGCTGGTCAAACTCGTGTCTAATCTAACCCTAGGAGCCGGCTTATATAATATCCGGCCCCCTGGCTTCCTATCCAAGGCATACTCGGAGTCCTACCTGGGCACCGCTTACAAACCTTAAGTTTCCTTATCGAAACCCACAATCCGGGTTACGAGGCCTACACTCTTGGGCCTTCTAGAAATTCCTTTTTCTTAAGCCGGGTCTTGCACAGTTCCCTTTGGGCCGAGTTATACCTTGGCGTTAGCCTACCGGGTTATCATCCCTCCATCAGTAGTCCCCAGAATAGCTTGGACTTTACGGGATCCTCCTTAAAGCGCATGCTATTCCCTGCAAAAATAACAAACATACGAGTTCAAAAAAGGCCGGGTTAGGTTGCTTTGATAAACAGCTAGGCCTAACTCCACTGGTGGTCCATATAACAACCCGGCTTTCTCCGAATCCATCTTCATTTTCCCGGGTCAACACTCCGAGGAAAACACAAAAAACCCGGCTCACTTTGTTCGCTAATTAGTCCGGATATCACGGAAACGATTTGCTTTGATCTTTTCCGGATATTACGCCCACGCACTTAATCACTTATCCCAAAAAATCCGGGCGGGTATCCCTCTCCGAAATTTTTGGCTCCCGCTCACTAGCCTAGGTTTCCCCACCCGCACCTATAAATAGGTGCCTTAGGGGATAACCTAGATCTAACACTCCATTTCTTCATCCCCCTCCTCTCTCGGTGCTCTCTTGCTCGAGTTCCACGCTGCGCCGCCACGGAACCCACGGGCGCACCGCCGGAGTCAAGCCGCCGTCGCCTGCGCTCGTCCTCCGCCCGCGCCGCGCCGTCGTCAACCACTGCCGCCGCGCCCTCGCACAGTTCACCGGAGGGTCCCGAGGGCCACCGCGACTGCGCCATTTGCCTTCGCCGCTTTCTTCTCCAGACCCCGCCGGTGAGCCTCCTTTCCGCCATGAATTTTTCTTTCAAGCTCGCTCGAATTAAATTGGATTTAGATCCGCTTCATAGACGGTCTTCTTGTTTCGCAACTATTGGATAGCCCATGTTCAGTTCCTTCTCAACCGATATGTAAACTAGACCAATGACATATATCCATTACTTGTGGTCACCAATTTCTCCGTAAATCTCCAAGCTTAGATCGAATCTGCCAAAATTCTCCGTAACTGCTCTTTGATAGTCGGATAATGTATAATTTCCGGATCTTTTAGTTGCTCTTTGGTTAACCGGACAATCAGCCATTTCCGGGTCTTAATTACTTACACCCTGCACTTTTTATCCCCTGTTTTTAGGCTACGCACATGGCACCCAAGGTCAACACCAAGACGAAGGGAAAACAGCCGGCGAAGACAAGGCCGACTCAATCCATATCCGCCAACTGGGCAAGGTCCACCGTGACCAAGGCTAAGTTCGACGAGCTCGCTGAGTCGAGCATCCTTCCTTCCCAGGAGGATATCCACTGGCGAGTCCCGGGAGATGAGACTCGGCCCACTCCGGCTCTGATGAGGTAATTTGCTTTGTCGAGCACATGATCCAGGGATTTCGTCCCCCGGGTCACTCCTTTTTCCGTGAACTGCTTAGCCATTACGGCCTCCGAGTCTTTGACATAGGACCCAATTCTATGTTAAACATCACCCACTTTATCGTTCTCTGCGAATCATACCTATGCGTCCCCCCAAATCTTGCTTTGTTTCTCGAGTTATTCCAATGCAAGCCGTGCCGCGAAAGCAGCGACGGGGCCCTCTTGGCTTGTGGCGGAGTATCGATTCAGAGGCGGAAAAACTCATTGATGCCGACTCTGAGTCTTAACTCCCATGTCAAGCATTGGCAGAAGACCTTTTTTACAGCCGGGACATCTCCCCACCCGGCGAGAAGAAATTGTCGGGTTTCTCCGAAGGCCTCCTTGATCTATCCGATAATTTCAATGCTTTTGCTTCTGAGTCGGATAGGAAGTCCATCCAGCCCCTTTTAGCCAAACTTGCTCCTTTCCGCCCAGGGTCTCCTTGGGCTTAATTTAGTTAAAACTTGGGTGAACTTCCGAATCCAACCTAATGCCATCCGGCCTAAGCTGATGTCCGAGTATTCTGGGCACGTCACGGATTCGCTCCGCTATTCTTTGAGGAACTATCCGGCTGCTGATACAAACAAGATAATCAAAAGCTTCTTGACTGAGAAAGCGGAAGTGATCCGGACTATAGCCGGATTGGAGCCATTCACTCGCGACAACCCGGCTCCAGCAGTAAGACCCGGCTTTAACTCCTTTACCTTTATATTTCTGTTTGATACAATCACTGATCCTTATCATCATACCTTTATTTCAGGAAGGTAGTGCTTTCTAGAAGATCGAGACTCCCCCTCCCTCCGAAAACTCGGAGGAGGAAGAAGAAGCGGCTGACTCGGAACAAGGTATCATCCCACACTTTCCCACACTTGTTTTCCCACACTTTCTCTTTTTTCCGACTATACACTATGCCTTTCAGGAATGGAGGATAAGGAGGACAAAGAATATAAGGAAGATCCGGATGAGACCCAGAGCGATGAAAGCGAGGCAGAACCAGAAGCTGAGGTTGGGGCCAAGAGGAAACCCCGAGGGTTCGTATTCAAGGTTCCATATTCCTCCATGTCCTCCAAACCGTATTCATTTGCTAATATGTGCGAGCTTAATCAACAATTATCCGATTCACCATACTTGAAGGAGCCCCCTCCGGTCAAGCGCAGGGTAACCCGGAACTCCCCGGGTGAGAATCCCCTCAACCCGGGTATCCCTTCATCCCCAGCCCACCGTGCCGGTACTTCCCAATCTGATCCTTCCAGTTCACCTCAAAAGCATCCTTCTCCCAATCATCCCTTAGCTGGGCACTTCCGGGTCTCACTCTCGGACCCTATGACAGCTTCCTCCGGGTCTAGCAATGACCTTCCTCCATATTTTATGGTGAACTCCGGGTAAGCTACCTCTCCGGCTATTTCAATATTCTAACCTTTTTCCATAACTTTCACTTATCATATACTAACTGCTTATCTTTACTTTCCTCAGAGCCAAGGCCACAACTAGTGACCCGGACAACATGGACACGGATAACCCGGCTAAGGAAGATCCGGCTGATAACATGACGGCCGCGGCTGGCGGCGAAAAAGAAGAACAAGTACAGCTGAAAGACCCGGCCGAACAGGAGGCCGAGTACCCAATGGCCTCGCATACACTCGAGGATGAGGATGTTGTGATCCTGGGCACAGGGAGAAGTGAGCCCAACCCCAGCACTCAGGCGACACGGGTGTCTCCCCCCCCCCCCCCCCGCCGCAAAGGAGAAAAATCCATCTCCGGGTAACCGGAATCCTAGTTCTTCCCATCTGGACCTCGACAACCTCTCCTATGATCAGATGATGGATGCACTTTTTGCCATGAAGACCTCGGAGAGGTACCTCCTGGAACACATGGCTGCTGAGCACCAGGTAACGATGATTGATATTGCATATTATTCATCTAGTCCCCAAGTTCCGAGTTTAACTTGTCAAAGTTTTACTCGGTACTTCCTTTGATACCCGGTTCTTTCTTATATCCGACTAACTCTTACTTTTCCTTCCCTTATAGGCACAGATGGCCAGGTCTGAGGAGATTTTGGCTAAAACCGATCAACTCCTTGAGACCGAGACAAAGCTGCGGGAGGGGCTTGAGGCTGAAGTGGAAAAGCTTGATAAAGATGTCAAGAAGTACAAGAAGAAATACCAAAATGCTCAAGATGCGCTGAAGAAGCTCTCGGCTCAGGTTGCCGACACTTATCGTGTCCTACTTGGTAAGATTTTATGGCTCGCTGTTTTATGACTCGGATTTTCCTTTAAGCATGATACCCGGGCTTTTTGCTTTAACCTTTGCTCTTTATACTGCAGGTCCTGGTATGGCGGCCCCGGAAGATAGTGACATTGAGAAAGTAAAGACCTTGAAGACTGTGATCCGGAAGTTCTGTGCCGGCACAAAGTGGATCGTGGACGCTGTGCAGTGGACGGCTGAGGGCTACGCGGGCCCGGACACTTTGCTCCACACATGCTCCACTATCCCCGATTGGATCGAGCTCTGGAAACGCTCGTCATGCCGGGTTGGGATGATCCGGGGTCTTATGCTGGCCAAAGCTTATCTCTCTAAGCTTGACCCGGCAAAGCTGGTGGCCGGGTTTCCCGAGTTCAATCTCGACGGCTCCAAATTCTCCGCCAAGGATTTCAAGGCTATTCAAACTGAGGTACGTCACTCGGCGACCACGATTGCCGATAGTCTGGGACTAGACAGGTTTACAACGCCTTTTGATGCCAAATACAAAGCGGTGGAGATAGATATGCCCGAGCCTTTTGATATCCTGGAGAAGTGGAACGCAGAGTCTGCCAAGAGGAAGGAGGAGGCTGCCAAGAGGAGAGCTGAACTCGAATCTGCCCCTTCCTCCTCTACACCGGTTGTCCGCCCGCCCGCTCGTGCCGACACTGCTAATCCGGATAAAGGTGCTGGGAAGGTCCCTGAAGAGCAGACCCAAGACCAGAACCCCGCTGCCAAGGACAAGGTTGAAGACTCGACCCAGGGGGCCGAGTAAAATTTTATCTGCTACTGTCCCGAACACTTCATTCGGCCAATGGGCCTTTAAAACAGTTATTCTTTTGATAGTGCGTCTGTGCACTTTTTGATACTACTACCTTGGTTTGTAATACGTTTAAAAACCTTAATAGCTTTCGTGGCCCTTCTGGCCTTTTGCATGATCTTAGTATTTCCTATCTTTGGACTTTTCATTGCTGGTTTCCCGACTTTTCGCTACTTTTTCCTACTGTGAGACTCGGTTTCCGGGTCTCGGGGATCTTTGACAAGTGGACTTTTTCTAAGTCCCCAAGTCCCCAAGACTCGGATTTTTGGGCTTTTGAGCTGAATAGCTAGATAACTTGTTTCTTTTTTCAAATTCCCAAGTCCCCAAGGCCCGAATTTCCGAGTCTAGGGTGTTGGATTTTTTCAAAAGAACAAATTGTTTCTGCTAAGGCCCAAAACCTAGAGCTGCTCACGTAGGTTTGAAGTTATGCTTAATATATCTTGCGTTTCCAACTGTTAGCCTTGTACTCCGCATAACTTGTGGTTTGGATGACCCTTTTGACTTTCTTCCACTATAAGCCGGCTTTCGCGTGGATAATCAATGCTGCTATAGCTGTATAAAGACAGGGTCAGGAAAGTCCCGTTGGGCATCATGGCTGATTGTAATTATACGCTAGCAAAGCATGCCACTTTCGTGCGAGTCACATCAAGCTTTAAGCAAGAAAATTCAAGAAAGTTTGGCTCTATTGTCCGGTTATAAGCTTGCAGCCCTACTTATTACAAGTAATCGGCCCTTATAACCTAATGGCATCGTGGCCGGGTCTTTGAGTTTGCAACTGTGCTATTCAAGCAATCAGCCCCCAAGACCTAGATATATGCAATTTACTAGAAAAGCTAATATGCCAAGAACAATAAATAACACTTACGTGAAAAAAGAAATAGAAAGCAACAGGAATATAAAAACTTGACAAAGGACACAACAAAAAGGAACAAAATATTGTTTAACCATCTCTTTATTGATATGAGAAAAGTTAGGTCAGCAAGCCGCCTCATTAAAAACCCTCCAGTCCCCTTAGATACCCTGGATAGGAAAAGAGTGCGTCTGAAACCTGCTGCCTGTTACATCGTGTAATTCCACTTGTGCGTTTAGCCTATTCTAGGTATAGTAGGGACGCAGCTGAGCCACGTTACATGGTCTTTCTCTTTCTTGCATAGATGAAGTGGTATGAGCGGTGTCATTAACAGTAGCCGACTCTTCCCTTGCATCTATCAATTAATACGATCCATTGTGCAAATTCCGGCTTATGATGAACGGTCCTTCCCATGGTTGGGATAACTTGTGTTGTCCTTCCTTTGACTGTACCAGGAGCAGAACCAGGTCCCCTTCCTGGAAGACCCGGGTTTTGACTCGCCGGCTATGATATCTCCTCAGGTCCTGCTGGTATATGGCTGATCTTTCCAGAGCTTGTTCCCTATGTTCTTCTAGCATATCCACGGCGTCCTGCCGGGTCTTCTCGTTCTCCACCTTGACGTAAGCCGACACTCGAGGCGAGTCATGGATAATATCACTCGGCAATACTGCCTCTGCACCATAAACCATGAAAAATGGTGTCATCTGAGTAGATCTGTTAGGTGTGGTGTTGATTCCCCAAACCACTGATGGTAACTCCTCAACCCATGCGCCGGTAGCTCTGATGCACGGGACTCGCAGTCGTGGTTTTAATCCACGAAGTAACCCCTGATTTTCCCTTTCCACTTGTCCATTAGCTTGTGGATGGGCTACCGAAGCTATGTCAAGCCGGATTCCATTGTTCCCACAGAATTTCTCCATCTCACCAAGGGACATGTTGGTTCCATTGTCCGTTATTATGCTATGGGGATACCCGAACCGATAGATGATCCTTTTCAAGAACTTGACTGCCGTAACTACTTCACAATTGGTAACTGGCATAACTTCAACCCACTTGGTAAACTTATCAATAGCCACCAAGAGATGTGTCTTTTTGCAAGGCGACATGTGAAAGGGGCTAACCATATCCATACCCCAAACAGCAAACAGCCTGGTTAGCGGGATAGTCCGCAATTCCATAGCCGGCACATGGGTTTGGCGAGCGTACCTTTGACATCCGTCACACCTTGCCACCAAGCACTCTGCATCTGCTAGGGCCGTGAGCCAGAAGAAACCGTGTCGATAAGCTTTGGCCACAAGGGATCTTGTGGATGCAAGATGTCCACAATCACCTTCGTGGATCTCCTTCAGAATCTGCCGGCCTTTCTCTGGTGCTACACGGCGTAAAAAGACTCCTGCCGTGCTTCTTTTATACAGTTCCCCATTGAAGATAGAATAGCCCTTTGCTCGCCTCAGAATCTGCCTTGCTAATACTTCCTGCCGTGGTAACTCGCCCCGTGATAGGTAGGCCAGAAACGGCTCTGTCCACTCGGGAACGACACGTATTGTGGCCACGAGCTCTAAATCCGGGTCTTGGTTAGCCACCTCTTCCTCAGACTCGGTTTTAACTGATGGCCGCCATAGCTCGTCCAGGAAAACATTGGGTGGAACTGGCTCTCTGCGCGAGCCGAGTCTGGCGAGTGCATCTGATGCCTCGTTCTTTCTTCTGTCTATGTGCTCCACCTCATACCCAGAGAAACACCCGGCAACCCTGTCTACCTCTCTGCGATATGCTGCCATAGTTGCATCTTTTCTATCCCAAGTTCCTGAAACCTGCTGTACCACAAGGTCCGAATCTCCATAGCATCGTATCCGCTTGATGTTCATCTCCTTGGCCACTATTAATCCGTGCAATAGTGCCTCATACTCGGCCATGTTGTTGGAACAATCAAAGTGAATTTGCAGCACGTAGCTCAGCTTGTCTCCTTTGGGTGATGTGAGTACCACCCTAGCTCCTGATCCCTCGTATTGCTTGGAACCATCAAAGTGCATTATCCAAGACTCGGAACTTGGTGTCATTGTGGGCATGCCAGTGTGAGTCCAATCATTAATAAAATCAACTAGAGATTGAGATTTGATTGTTGACCTGGGCTCGTAGTTGATGTGATAATCTCCCATCTCAATGGCCCATTTGGCTATTCTACCTGTTGCATCCGAGTTTCTGATGATATCCGACATTGATATAGAGCTAACCACTGTTATGGGGTGTTCCTGAAAATGTGGCTTCAATTTCCGGCTGGCCCTGAAGACCCCAAAAACCAGCTTCTGCCAATGTGGGTAGCGCTGCTTTGCCTCCGATAATACCTCGCTGACGTAGTAAACCGGCCTCTGAACTGGGTGATCTTTCTCATCCTCTTTGCGCTCGACAACAACCACTGCGCTAACCGCCCGGGGCCCAGCCGCTACGTACAATAGCATGGGCTCTTTAGGACCCGGGGCTGCTAAAACTGGTGCCTCAGATAACTGCTTCTTCAATGTCTCGAACGCCTCATCCGCTTCTTGATCCCAAACGAATTTATCGGATTTCCTCAAGAGCCGGTATAAGGGTATTGCCTTCTCTCCGAGTCTGGATATAAATCGGCTCAACGCTGCTACGCACCCAGTAAGCTTCTGAACGTGCTTCAGGTTTTCCGGCTTTTGCAGACTCTGGATGGCTTTGATTTTGTCCGGGTTTGCCTCAATCCCTCTTTCTGAGATGATGAAACCGAGTAACTTTCCTGCTGGAACTCCAAATACACACTTTGTGGGGTTAAGCTTCATCTGATATCTTCTCAGATTCTTGAATGTTTCCTTTAGATCGTCAATGAATGTTTCCGCTTTCCTGGTCTTGATCACCACATCATCCACGTAAGCATGAACGTTGTGTCCGATTTGGTCCTCAAAGCACTTCTGAATACACCGCTGATAAGTTGCGCCAGTGTTCTTTAATCCAAAAGTCATGGTTTTGTAACAGAATGCCCCAAAATGGGTTATGAACGATGTTTTCTCCCAGTCTTCCTTCTTGAGCTTGATCTGATGATACCCGGAATACGCATCTAGGAAACATAATAGGTCACTCCCAGCCACTGCATCTATGATCTAATCTATCCTCGGAAGGGCAAACGGATCCTTTGGGCAATGCTTGTTGAGACTCGTATAATATATGCACTTCCTCCACTCGTTGCTCTTTTTCATCACTAGAACCGGATTTGCCAACCAGTCCGGGTGAAATACCTCTGTGATAAAGCCAGCTGTCAATAGCCGAGCAATTTCTTCTCCTATAGCCTTTCTTCTTTCCTCATTCATCTTTCTCAGGGCCTGCTTCACGGGCCTAGACTTGGGATCAACATGCAAGCTATGCTCTGCTAACTCTATAGGGATACCCGGCATATCGCTAGGCGTCCAAGCAAAAACATCTTGGTTTGAACGAATAAACTCCACGAGTGCTTTTTCCTGCTCATTTTCCAGGTTAGATCCTATAGCAAATTGCTTAGAGGGATCACCTTCAACAAAGGCCACCATCTTGGTATCTTGTGCTGCTTTAAACTTTGCTCTCTCATATTCAGTGTTTGGTCTTTTCAATGCTGTTCTATCATCCGGGTCTACTTGAGACCGGTAATATTTGAGTTCTTCCTTCCTGCAAGCCTGTTCTGCCATTGCCGCGTCTCCTTCATCACACTCAGCTGCTATAATCCGGTTCCCATGTATGGTAATGGTTTGCTTAGGACCCGGAATCTTTAGCTGTAGGTATACGTAACACGGCCTGGCCATAAACTTAGCGTAAGCCAGCCTCCCAAATAATGTGTGATAAGGGTTGCGCAAGTTTACCACCTCGAACGTGAGCCACTCCACCCGGAAATTATCCTTTGATTCTCCAAAAGCAACCTCCAAGGTAATCTTGCCCTCGGGGCATGCCGAGTGACCCGGCACAATCCCGTGAAAAATTGTTGAACTTTTCTGTAGATGAGACTCCTTGAGACCCATGCGTAAGAAAGTTTCCCAATATAAGATGTTGATGCTACTTCCGCCGTCCATTAAGGCCTTTTTTAGCTCATAACCATTAACCTGTGGCGCAACCACCAATGCTAGCACACCCGGATGCTCTATTTTTTCCGGGTGATCTCTTCTGCTCCATGTCACCTCTTGATCCGACCATCGCAGGTATCTCGGAATAGCTGAATTGACCGCGTTCACTGCACGTTTGAGTATCTTTTTATCCTTGTTAGAAGTTCCTGTAGTATGCACGTGGTATTGTCCCAACTGCTTGGGGTTAGCTTGGAAACCTCCAGCTCCTCCCTGATTATTACCCGGATTTCCACCTCCTGGGTTGCCTGCCGGGGGTGGGCCATTGCCCGGCTTTCCACCTGGACCCGGTCCTCCTCCCCGGCCTGAGCCTCTCATAGCCTTGTTTATTTCCTCGTTCTTCCATCTCTGTAGATCCACACACTGCTCCAATGATTGGTTAGCCGGTCTACCGTTCCTGCTGTGTCGCGGGCACGGCATCTTGTAGACATCCCAGTGGTTTCCCGGCCTTGGTGGCCCCTGGTAATTTCCTCCATTAAAGTTTCCTCCATTGAAATTTCCTTCTGCTCTGGGCTTTGAAGACCCGGCTTCTGTGTTGGAGACAAACTCGGAACTCCCCTCAAACGGGCGTTTATTCTGGTTGTTTCCATTATTTCCTCCATTATTACCCGGCGTAGATCCATTGCCGGCTCTTCCATTATTGCTCGTATTTGCTTTTGCTTTCTTATCATTGACGTCCTCTTCTGTGGTATCCGTAGCAGCGTGCTTGTTGCACGCGTCCATTAACTCTCCCATCATAACCTCTGAAGCATTCCGACTAGATTTCATGCGAGTTAGCTTTTGCACCAAAGGTGTATACTTGCATGTCTTTGCCATAGCTTGTAACGCATCCTTTGGCTGAATATCCGTGGACGAGTGAAGTATCTCCATAACCCGACGCACCCAGCTGCGCGCCGACTCTCCCTTCTTTTGCACACACCGTTCTAGGTCATCGATAGTAAACAACTTCCTGCATGTTCCGTGAAAGTGCTTGATAAACGCAGTTTTCAACTCACTCCATGACTTGATAGATCCTTCGGGTAAATTGTTGAACCACAACTTTGTTGCTCCTTCTGACATCATTAAGTACATGAACTTGGCTTGAAGATTTTCAGATGCGTTGCGAATCGACATGGCCATCTCATAGCTGCTCAACCAGGTTTCTGGATCCATAGTCGGCTCGTAGTTCACCACTTTACCAGGTTCCTTGAATTTATCCGGGTAAGGCTCAGCCCTGATGTTATCCGACAGACACTTAGGCCCAGCCAGATTAGTCGGTACTGGCCTCGCTCGGGAAACATGTGATCCTGCGGGGGCGCGGTTGGGCGTGGCGCTGCTGCGGGCCCATGTACCGCAGACCCGGTCGCGGCTCGCCTGGCTCTGGAACTATCCACAATAGCTTGTGTTGCCGATGCCGCTGGTGCTTCCTGGACGCGGGGAGGAGGCGGCATTTGCTGCTCCTCTGCCCTCCATCGCGCTAAGCTTGCTTGAATATTACCGGTATTGTCATGTTGCCGGCTGATATACGGTGTTCCATGCATTCCACTCCTATTATCCGGGTAATTGATTTGCTGGGCCACTGCCGTACGCAATAGATCTATCGCCCGCCGGGTCTCCTCCGCATGGGGTGACTCTCTTACGTGGATGCGATCCAATGCCAATGTTGCTGCGTATACATTGTCCATGGGGTTGTTGAAGTGACCTGGTGGTGTACGAAATCGTGATGGTGGTGGTGGTGCTGTATTGCCAACTGTAACCCCAGTCTGCAATGTGGGTAACCCGGCTTGTACGTTTACCGGATGTCCTCCTCCGGTCGCGGGCTGATGCACCGTTTCTTGATTCGCGGCCGGAATTGGCTGATCCTGGGGTGTGATGAATAGTGCGGCCGGGTTTATGGCTCCACCCGTTGACGATAATCTCGTATGGTATCTTTGATGCGCCCTGGTTGTCTCAACCCGGAGCCGGTTCTCCAATGCATCCAGCTCACGTTGGCGTGTGGCTATCCCTTGCTTTTCTGCTTCCACATCTCTCCTTTGTTGCTCCAATGCACGGCGCGCTACATCCAGATCCCTGGCACGCTCCGCGGCATTTTCCGGGGTTATCACAGTAGCTAACACCGTGGGATCCAAGATCAGATTGTTACTGAACAGGGCCGGGTGTTGTGGATTTGAAGGACCCGCCCCCGGCGTCCTGTTCGCCATGAACCCAAACATATTCGCCTGCAACTCGCTAACCGCCGCTCGGCTAGTGACTGAGGCCGACTCTCCGTCAACCCGGGTCAGATTCGTATTTCCGTCAGCCGGATTTTGCTGCTGGGCCAGTGCTCGCGCTGCTCCGACCGCGGCCGTGGTCACGTCCCCCTGATTGAGATTGGTTGCAGGGGGCGTGTAGACCGCGACCTGGCGCGCGATGTCTGGTGAAGACTCGTATTCCTCCTAATCAAAACTATCTTCCTCGTACCGGTCCTCCAGCAGGTGCAGGATAGACTCGGTATCATCTTCTCTCGTGACCTGGCCACGCGGGGTCCATGCCGGCTCCTCCGGCTGTTCCCTCTTCGTGGTGGGCTCTTCTATCGAATCTATCGTCCCAACCGATTCTTCTCCATCCGACTGAACGCAGGTGGGCTCTCCTGACACAGAATCAAATCCAAAATCATCAGGGATTAAACCGGACGTACGTACCATGCCGATGAATACGTTGACCCGGCCGATTGTGACAACAGATCCGTTTTCGAGCAGATCCGACTCTGGCCCCCAGCCAAAATCGTCCACCATCTTCTCTCCCTCGGGGTTGGTGTAGATCTCGCCGATGACGAGGTTCTTCATGCTCTCCCGAGCTTCTCCCGTGATGTAAACACCCTTGGACGTAGGCCCCACGGTGGAGGCATATGAGGAGGATACAACCATCTAGCTACTGTTATGGACGTAGGTCAATATTCATCGGATCCCAGCAAACACAGCATAAAGAATTACATAAGATTGATCTCGATCATCATAGGTAGCTCACAAGATCTAAACATGGAGGCATATGAGGAGGATACAACCATCTAGCTACTGTTATGGACCCGTAGTCTAGGAATGAACTACTCACGCATCACTCCCGAGGCATGCATGGTGATGTAGAAGCCTCCGGTGATGATTTCCTCTCCGGCAGGGTGCCGGAACACAGCTCCAGAACTCTCCTGATCTAGGGTTGACGATGACAGAGGCTGCGGAACTTTTTCGGGGATTTTGATCAGGTGCTTAGGGTTTTCCATCCAGTGGGCTTAAATAGGCGAAAGGGTAAAGGCGGCGGAGCTCTAGGGGCCCCACACCCATAGCTGGCGCGACCAGGGGACCCGCGCCAGCCTATGGTGTGGCCCCCCTGTTGCCCCTCTTCGACTCCTCTTCGGTCTTCTGGATGCTTCCGGGGAAAATAGTACTTCTGGGCTTCGAATTTTCCAATTCCGAGAATATATCCAGAACAACTTTTCTGAAACTAAAGTGACTCTGTGGCATCTTGTAAATAGGTTAGTCCAGAAAATCGATAAAAGTGACATAAAGAAGGGAGAAAACATTTAGCAATTGGCATAATATCATCATGGAGCATCAGAAATTAGTGATACGTTTATGACGTATCATATACAAAGTACAGTTGTGAGTATGGTTTCGCTAAATCGGCGAGGATGAACTTCCCGGTGAGTTAGCTTCTAGCTAAATTGTATAGATAGCCTAACTAGGGCTTACAAGAAGGAAACCTATAAGGCTACGGTAAGTTTCTAACTTGGAAAGTAAGGAATCCGTCTTCTCCTCCAAGACGCACCACTTTGGGCCGTGTCCGGGTTCTTCCAGAATCCGGCTTCCTGCGGGTCAGCTTACTTGGCCGCCCAATGGATTATGCTCCATTGCCTGTTGGCCACCCGGGTAATCGGGTCTTTGGCCACTGCAAGACATACCCTTAATTGGCATATATCCGAAAGTTGTGATTAAAGAAAATGCAGCTAGTTTATTTGTACTCTACTACAAGTGGGATACGGAAGGAGATATGCCTTAGAGGAAATAAATAACAACATTTTATTTATTCTAGATATCATAAAATATTATAATAAGTTTTTATGTAATGATATAACTATATTAATAGGAAACCTTAATACATGTGTGATATATAAACAAACAAAGTCCCTAGTTATCCACTATCCTCTACATGGACTAGTTCATTGGGCATTGATTGATCGAAGGTTTCACGATCATGCGTCAATTGACAATGAACAAAATTTATTGGTTGAATGAAATGACACCCCATTATAATTATTGCAACGCGACCGTGTCACAATGTTCACAATTTTAATATTAGTAATATATGGTATCCTAATCCTGAGACCGTGAGATCATATTTAATCGCTGTCTGGAGGGATATTTTGATTGCATCAAGGTCATGTCTTAAAAGAGTGATTAAGGTGTACATTTGATATTCCAAGATATATGTTGAGGTGTATTATCAAGATCGGGATTTGTTCATCCACGTGACGGCGAGATTCTATGGGCCCACCAGGTGAAATTCCATCTATATAGCTGCAACGTATGACTAGGTCAAGGAGATGTAATATTACGTCAACGAGTAAAGAAATTCTTGCCGGAAACGAGATTGAACATGACATGGAGATTTTAAAGCTCACATCTCGTACAAGATATGTATATAAGTACCAAAATAAATTGGACGCTATAATTATGGTTTAAAACAGGATTAATTCTGGAATGCACAAGGGTTATTATGGAATACAGATCCCGCTATTTATCATAGGTCGGAGAGAGTTCTCGATCATGTCTTGAGTATTTCCAAACAAGGGGTAACACACTTAAGGGCTTGATGACGCTTGGAGATCGTTATAGGAAACATCGGATTTATCGTAATATAGAAGAGAGAAACCGAAATGGTTTAGTAGAATGCGAAAAACATCGGAATGGTTCAAAAAAAGAAAATACCGAATAAGTTCGGAGAGATCTGGAAGGGGTTCCGGAGTCATTTTTAATTAAATAATACAAATATATTTAATTATATTTATATGTTAATCTAATATTAAAAGAAATTAAAATATTATATCAAATATATTTATTAATTTAAATAAATAAATAAATAAATAAAAATTCGAAAAAGGGAGGTAGCCCACAAAAGGGGATTCGGCTCCCCTTATGGGCCTAGGAGGTCCACGCGACTAAGGGAGAGGGGGGCGAGTCCCTCTCCCCTCCTTCCCTCCCTATTAGTCTCACATTGGGACTTTGGAGGGAGGTGCCCCCTCCCTTCACCTATATAAAGGGAGTGAGGGTGCTCTTTTCAACACAGAAAATACAGGAAAACCCCCAGAAAAGCCCATAAAATATCCGAACGCGTGTTTCCCTCCTCCCGTCGTCTCTCTCTCTCCCTCATCGTAGTCCCCAAAGCTGTACAGTGCTCGGGAGCTTTCTCCCTCTTCAAATTACCGCCGATTTGAGAGAAATTCCATTTTGGGAGATCTACTCCTGTAACCTTTGTTGGATCGGAGACCAGGAGTTGACGTGAAGCATCGTACGTGTGCGAGTACTTGGAGGAGGTGTTCATCATCACGAGAAACACTATCGTTGTGTCGTGATCGTCATCGACTCGTCAAGTTCTTCAGGACCCTGAGGTCGGCTACGTCGTGTTCCTCGTTAACGCTTGTGCAGGAGCGTAATCCTCGATATTCGGTCTACAAAATGTATATTACCGAAGCACCCCGTAATTGTTACCGCATTACTCCTAGTTAGATCCTGGCTAGTTTTGGTGTTCACTACGTAGAATTTTTTTGTATTTCTGCTACAAACCCCTTCACCCATGTGTCCTTGCCGTTGTCAAATAACATATAGGGATCCACAATGGAACCATCCATAATACCAAGAAGGGCACTTTTGAACATATTATTGATCCTCTCAAAATCTTCCTACTGTGCAGGATTAAGATCACCCTCATGCTTACCCTTGGTGGCTACGTAGCACTGCATGGATTGAAACCATAGCACCTCTTATAGTCCACACCCTTAAATGAGTCCGGCTTTGTCAATGCAAGAAAAACAGGTGCAGGAAATTTCCTATAATCGGATTTTCGGATAGACCAATATATTAGCAATTTAGCATATGATTTAATCTGAAATATCATCAAGTAAACCATGACGGAAGAAAATAAACTAAGCATGCACATATCTAGTACAATATACAAACATATCCAATCTATGACAAAAACTAGACATAGGAATTGCAGCAAGATCTCGTACATATGAGAGAGAGAGAGAGAGATATGTACGGTGCAACGGTAGTGGAACCGTCTGCGGTGTTGTCCACTTTGCGCCCATGTCGTCGATGAAGTGGTTGCCAATATATGAGTTGTCATTGGGGAAGTGATCGCCATCAGTAGTTGTCTAGTTGTGCTCCCCCAAAAACCTGATCGCCCCTCTCCTGTATAGGATCACAAGAGGCAGGGTTCTAGAGGCCTACTATACCTTCTCGCGGTGCACACCAGAAGGAGGGATTGAGAAGATTTGATTGACGGTGCAAGGCTTTGGAACAGTGTGAAACCATATGAGGATTTTTTTTGGCTAGGATTGGCGTCTATCAATTTATATACCACGGGGGCGGGAGACACTAGTAGGGAAAAGGCTACCGCAGGCGAACCAATTTAGCCTACCGCAGGCGAATGTCTGTTCGCCTGGGACCACCTCGCCAGCGGTAATGACTTACCGCAGGCGAACAACCAAATGCGCCTGGGGTATCTTGACATACCCCAGGCGAACAAGAGTTATGCGCCTGGGGTAATCCTCTTACCTGAGGCGAACAAGCGCTGTGCGCCTGGGGTACGTGTTCGCCTGGGGTATGCTTCCCTGTTCGCCTGGGGTATGGTTTTGCTGTGTCAAAAAATAAAAGAAACGAAAATAACAGAATTACAGCAAATTGACAGTAATAAATATGAAAATGACAGCAAAATAACAGAAATATTTCGATCATCACCAAATAGTCTCGAAACGAATAGTTTAGTTACAAGCATAGTTCAAACACTAGGAGTACATAGTCCAAACAAATCGATAGTTTAGTTATCTAGACAAGCAAAACAACAAGTAGCATCAACACTAGGAGTACAAGGAGTATAAGCACGGCGATGGCGAATGTGGTCATCCGGGCCCTCGTCTTCTCCGTCTTCTCTCTCGCTAGGTAAGTGGCGTATCGAGCTTCCGCCTCCACCATGGTCTTGTACCCCTTGTAGCTGTTGCCGCTGAAACCGTGCACCTGTCTTCGGCATTGGTCCCAGTCGTCGTAGACTCCGGGAACCCTACCGACATACACAACATACCATGTCATCTGTGCATAGGACAAAAATACGAGTTTAGCATCGAAAGTGATAATAGACCGCAAATAACTATCAAAAAATAGAAGCATCAAGGTTTACGAATAAAACACGACAAATAAAGGTCTAAAAGTTATATGATGCAAGTGTATACTAACATTTTGTCAATCCTATATTCTCGGCGGGAACGGACGAACGCCTTGTAGCGTGTTGAATGTCCGGGTGTCACGTTGCTCTCGTAGGTGTGCTTCTATGTCACGGTTGCTCGGTGGTGCGTGGCCGTGGAAGAACAAGCCACCCCGAGTGATGACATCCGACGAGAGTATCGTGCAGATCCTCCGCTGGATGCGACGGAACTCAGCCCGCACATATTCATCGGTGGTGTTGGCCATTTTTGTGGTCAGGTCTCGGAGATCACTTGGTAGATGGGCCTGTTGGGCATCCTTTAAGTACTCCCTCATCTGAAAGATGACATACCAGGCTTCCAACTCAGATTCTTGCTCCGATTGCTTGAGGCAGGGGAAGTTTGTTACGTGGGTGCACACGTAGGCGCCTCGGACTATTTTCTCCTTTTTTAGGGGCTTGCCTAAATCGGCGGCGAAGCCGTTGAGGGCACTATTAAGAACAGCTCTTATGTCGGTGTAGTCCTTCTGCACCGCCCTACCCGCATCAAGATAAGTGCATTGTGACCAATGCGGTTCCATGACGATGAGTACGCATCCTCCGTTTCTGCGCAGAACATTTCGAACAAGAGCCATCAATATCATCAATCGGAATACTAAGGAGATTCTAGAAAGAATGTAACGACGTGAAGCGGAGAGGACTACTTACTTGGGAAAGTATGGCATGAGAATGGCGTTCTTATCCTTGTTATCTATCAAAAACCCCGTTATGTAAGTCGTGATAAGAACTCGGTCCGCATGTGACCACAAGTAGTCCTCATTCATGTAGTACGGGTCCATAATCGCCATGTGCGGGGTATTCTCCATGACCATATCATGCGCCATGCTGAGCGCTACCAGGCGGACAATGCTTCGGTCGAGCTTACCCAAGTGGAAGACCCTGAATATGTCTTCGTATCTGATGAAGAACACCTCTGCGGGATTTGAATCCACAAAGCCCAAGGATCGGGGCACCTTGACCACGTATAGCGGGTAGGAGGGATGTTTCTCACGTAGAAGTTCATTCTCTTTGAACAAAATCCCGTCGTGGATGGTCCTCATGTCACCACCCATGACAGCGACAACCTCTGCCGGCAGCATCGGCTCACCCATCTCATGCACCTTCCTCCACGGGACGGCGGGCGGCAAACGGTCCAGGACTCGGGAGACCGCTGGCTGGCTACTAGAGGAGGCACCACCTTTCTTCTTGTTGCCCGGCCTCTTCCGATTCTTCTTCGGCCTCAAGCAGATGGGAGTGCCGCTTTGTTTTACCGCCTCCGCGGCCGTAGCACGGAGTGTATTCGGGGTAACCAGCGTAGGCTGTGGAGCCGTAAAGGCCGTCTGCTCCTCGGGAGTTTCTTGGGAATAGGTTAGCTTCTTCTGTATATCCGGTTTTCTGGTGGGTAACTCAGAAGAACCGCCCTCTCCGCCATCTACCTTCTTCTGGATATCAAGAGTTCTGGCGGGTAACTTCGGAGGAACCGGCTTCTCGCCATCCAACTGATTTATGAAATCGTCAATGGGAGCAAGTTCAATATCCATGTACTCGTCATGGGTCTCATGCTCGTGATGTTGCTCGTCATTGGACGTCTCGTGCTCGGGAGGAGGAGGATCCACCGGAGGTGGAGAGAGGACATTGCCATGTTGGACCTTGTCTTGTTGGCTTGCCGCGGGCGCAACCGGTGTAGTGGTGACGGTCATGGCTTGGCTTGGCGCCGACCCTGACGTCGTGTTCAGCCGAATAAGGGCTTTCGGCCATAGCAAGATTTGATTGTCCAGTTGGCCGAGATTCAGCTCGCTGTCGGCATCGGCGGGTTGATTAGGAGGATACAAGTTCTCGAATCCCGGTAGCACCAGATCGACGCGAACCCGAAGCTCATTGTCCGGTATATCTCTGCAATGGTACTTGCGGGATAGTGGCTGCAAGATGCTCCCCTTTGCAACATCCTTCAACTCGCTGCCCACTTTTAGCAGGAAGGTGCATCCCGTCGCGTCAGCCTGCGATAACATGCATGGATAGGTCAGAGAGTAGGGTTATATTGAACTGGCTACAGCTTTTGAGACGGTCAATAATTTACCGTGAGGGCATTGAGCTCGGCTAACGTCGACGGACCACAGGTGATGGTGGGCTCGTCGAGCAACGGGGTGGTGGCCGCGCCGGACACGGCCGACGGTCCATCGGGGGCAGGCGCGTCGGGCACGGCCGACGGTCCATCGGGGGCAGGCGCGTCGGGCACGGCCGACGGTCCATCGGGGGCAGGCGCGTCGGGCACGGCGGGGGCGACAGGCACGGCCGACGTCGACGGACCACCGGCGGCGGCCGCGGCGGGCACGACCAACATCGACGGTATGTTGAACGTCGGTAACGGCCCCTGTGAGCCGCCGGCGATGTAGCCACATATTTTTTCAAATACGGCTGGGATGAGCGCATTCATCTTTTCCCCCACCGTTCTCTCAATCTTCTTCTCCATGTTTGTTTCCAAGTCATGGACCTTCTTCTTCAGCTCCTCCGTCTCCTCGCTCTTCTTCGCCGCCCGCGACTCCTTAGTGCTGGGCTCAGCCAAGCCATAGTTGGCGTGCTTCTTATTAAGTCCGCCGCCGGTGATACGGCCTAAGTGCGGCCTTTTCAGAGGGTCCTGGCTCTTTACCTTGTTGTACCCCCTGATGAAAGGCTTATCCCACGCGACTTTGGCCGTCGACGTCTGCGACGAGGAAGATTCAAGTTGTTGTTCTTCTAGCTGCAGAAGCAACATATAAACGGTTTAGAATTGGTTTCGTACTAGAATGAAATCATGGACTTGATGATGATGAGTTGCATGAAATGGTAAATTTCTTACCACTAGCTTCTCAACATTCTTCACGCTATCGTCCGTGACCAAAATAACACCCTCCACCATCTTCGGGTCCGAGACAAGTTCCCCGGTCGGAGTTACTTTTCTGTACCTCGACCTCATGAATTTCTGGAATTGCGGGTCATGGGCATACTTGGCGTAAGGGTTCTCAATCCCTTTTTCAATGTAGGCCTGGTCCTCTTTCGCCCAAACTGGCTCCTTCCCGTCGTAGCCACGACAGCCGAGATTGTGGTGACCGATGTTCTTCGACGCTAGATCCTTCCCCCATCCCGTTTGCTTCTTAGTGACATCAAGCGACTCGTTATCTAGGAAAGTCTTGAAGTCATCGGGCGTAATCCGCGGGAAGTGGCGATGGATCTCTTCGAATGGTGTCGATTCCTTAATCATCGCCCTCACCATAGTCTTGTAATTGCTCAGGGCTTTGGTGAATCTAGTGAGGGCGAGTTTGTTCACGAGGTTGCCCTTCAGATTCTCGTTGTTGTAGGGGGGAGGGAACTCGTACCGCGCGTGCAGCCTCGAGATGAGTTGGGCGCGCAGAGTTAGTTTCTTCTTGAGAGTCGGCTCGTTGACATTGACGACGTCTCGAAGTATCGCGCCAAGTTGGAGGAAGTACCCCTTCACAAGGTCCAATGGCAATAGAGGCGTGCCACTGGAAGGGTCCACCTCCGTGAATTTCTCTCGAACGATGCCGACCTTGTTCGGAGCTCACTTCCGACGCTTGTTTCCCGTCGTGCTGCTCCCTGAGGGACCCCCGGCGCCACTATCAGTGGTTTCCTCCTCGCCACCGGTGAGCCCGTCATCATTGAGGGGATCGACATCAGGGTCAGTTTGTGTCCGATCTTCCTCTTGCGACTCTCGGGCCATAAGGATGTAGTGGTCCAATAAAGCCGGATCCGTAGTAGAAGAAGACATGCCCTAGCTAGCAGTAGACAAAACGTATACTGTTAGTCACCGGAAAAATTCGGCGTGACCTCGGCTATATATAAATGGTCATGCCGGAGTGCCAGAAATTCGCCGGAACGGAAATGAATCAACGTTCCGACAAAACATTGGCACTCAATGTACCTGCGACAGAAATTGAATGCACACATATGCATGGCCACAAAAACAGTTCCTTGCATTGCTGTCATCACATGGCACAAAAACTCCCAGGAAATTCATATATCATGCCAAAAAAACCTTCATATATATTGATCAAAGTAAAATACTGCACTTAATTAATAACAAATCACGGAGAATTCTAGCAGTGTCCAAAGCTTCAGTGTTCTATTCACATGTAATTAGTAGGTGATTCAGCTAGTGTAAGAAATATAGCATTTTATACTATGAGCTGAACTACCAGAATCCAGAAATAATGGTACATGATCAGATCCAGTTGTAGCTAAAGCATGTAGCAGCAGTAGTACTATGAGGGCGTTGGAAGAGGGGGAGGGGGGGGCTGACCTGGGTTCGTCGTGGGCGTGGGCGACGGCGGCGTGGGTGACGACGGCCGGCGTGGACGACGACGATGAGAGGGACGGCGCGCGCGCGGCGTGCTCCCGCTCCTCCTGCCCTGCTGCTCCCGCTCCTCCTCCGCTGCTGCTCCTGCTCCTCCTCCTGCTGCTGCTCCTGCTCCTCCTCCTGCTCGACAACGACGACGGCGGCGTGCGATGAGAGAGGCGACGGCGTCGTGCGATGAGAGAGGCGACGGCGGCGTGCGGTTAGGGCTCGATATGAAACAGAGTGATTATGCGGGTTGTGAGTTAGCAGATCGAGTACTTACAGGCGCACAACGAGTGAAATGCGCCTGCGCTATCCCTTACCCCAGGCGAACAAAGGGATGTGCGCCTGCGCTAATGTTCTTAGCGATTCGTTTTGCGCGGGCCCACAGAGGTATACCCCAGGCGCACATATTGGAAAATGCGCCTGCGCTAAGCATTAGCACCGGTTTGTATCACAAACCGGTTCTAAAGGAGTGTCCCTTGGGCCCACCTAGCTACCCGCACAAATGGCCGCAGGCCTTTAGGACCGGTTTGTATAACAAACCGGTCCTAAAGGCCTGCGGCCATTTGTGCGGGTAGCTAGGTGGGCCCAGGGGACATACCTTTAGAACCGGTTTGTGATACAAACCGGTTCTAATGTTCTTGGCTCGATCCCTGTTATGCCCGGCCCCACAGATCCTTACCGCAGGCGCGTTATCTAGAAAATGCGCCTGCGGTAAATTTCATAGGATTTTGGTTTGCGCGGTCCCACATGGCATTACCCCAGGCGCATGTCCTGCCAAAAGCGCCTGTGATATATATTACCCCAGGCGCGTTTTCTCGATGATGCGCCTGTGCTAAGATTTTCTAAATTACACAGCCCCACCCCGGCCTGGGACACATCGAGCAATACGAATGCTATAATATGTGGCTCCCCCACGTTGGTTTTCACTTAAAAAATACATACATATGAATGTTAACATGTGCAAAAATATTTAATATATGTCGCATCGAGCGTAAATAGATTGGTTTAGCGAGATACCGCAAGTGTTTCTCTCTAAAAACACATTTTAATATATGTTTGCTGCTCTGATTGCCAAACGGATTGAGACCGTCGGTGCTCGCACCAAGCCTGATATGATGTTCCTTGGGTCGTTCCCGAATTCCTCATCGAATGCGTCTAATGCTTTCCACTGACATGCATCCGAAGGGTGTGTTAGCACTGGTTTTTCAACACGTTCTGGATCGCTCAGGGCATCTCCAGCCGTTGCGCCCCCCAGGGCCCAAAACGCCGCCGTTTTGGGGCCGCCGCGGCTGACGGGGGGATGCTAACCCGGTATGCCAGGCTCCGGGGAATAACCCGGCCCAAAGGATGGTATACAGGATCCGGCTGTGGTAAAGATGTTCGTGGAGGCCCAGGCTCGTGGGCCTAATGGCCCGGATTATGGATATTGTAAAGGAAAATTAGGGTTAGCACGCCGTGTATGGGTAGGACCCGGGTGTGCCTTGTAAAGTAAGTTAGGGGGTACGGGTACTATATGAACCGACCCCCGGGTATAGATTGAGAGAGAGATCTAAGAACCCTAGCAATATCGTGTGGTATCGAATATCCAGTGTAAACCCTAATCGAGTTATTGTATCGAGAATAGAGATCCGGCGACTTTGATTGCCGGCTGTCAGATCAAGTTGTACCATGTCTTCCCTTGAGCTAAACCCTCTCCCGAACGCCCGTGTCGACTTGCCCCAAGATCAGTTACCCCTGGTAACATCTGCCGTGATTATCCCACGACAGCGGCGCTAAACTGCGCTATTCTGGAACCTGGGGGGGCGCGTTTCCTAGTCGCGTCCCGAGCCCAAGAACCGGCCCAAACAAACACAAAATGAAAACAGGCGAAATTTTATTGAAATTCGAAAACTGCGTACATGCATATTCGGCGCGAATTTAAGCTAGTACGAAAAATTTAAACTAAACATAGGAAATTTAAACTACTCGATAACTGCTCCGCCTACGCATCGTCGTCTTCATCAGCGACGTCGTCGTGGCGGTGCTGGTTGGAGGGGCCGGCTCCGTCCTGGCTCGCCGCGGCGAGACGGCGTTGCTCCGCCCGCTCCGCTCGGGCCTGCAGGCGCAGCCGGTGCAGCTGCGCCTGCTCGGAGGGCAGGCGGTTGCGCCGCCGCTCACTCTGCAGCGCAACCTGCCGCCGGTCGGCCTCGTAGAGGGCGATGATGCCCTCCTGCTCGACGGAGGCAGCACGCTGGGCCATCTGGCGGCGCACCGCTCGCGCCGCCTCCTCCCGCTGGTGCGCCTCCAAGGAGGCACGAACGGCGACCGCCTCCGCCGCCGTCGCGGCCTGCTCGAGGACGCCGCGCACCTCGCGGTACGCGTCCTCGTTCTGCGAGGTCTCGAACGAGTGCAGCCCGGCGTGCTGCTCGGGCCACACTGGTTGCCTCCTCACCTCGCGTCTCCAGTGGCGGGCGGCTCGCCGCGCTTCTCGCGCCTCGTCGTACTCGGGTGGCTGCTCCGGCGCCACCGGCTCCGGCGCCACCACCTGCGGCTCCAGCGCCGCTTGCTGCGCTGGCTGCAGCTCGTCGTCGTCGCTCTCGGGCCCCGCGTCCCAGAGGTTCTCCATTGCGGCGAGGTTCGAGGGTGGAGAAGAAGGGTGGAGAAAGAATGGCGAGGAGGGAGTCGAGACTGTGCGTACGGGGAGGGGGCGGGCACCATTTTTTATACTACTCGCGGGCCAGTCGCCGCGCCGCGCGTGTCGCCGCTGCCGCCCCGCCATTAATCCGGTGGACTTTGACTGGGGCGCATGCACTGGCCGGCCGCCTTTGACGGCGCGGGGGTTTCTGTTCCCGCGTTTAATGGCGGGGGTTTCTGTTCCCGTGTTTAATGGCGCGTTCTGGGAAGCGCCTGCGCTAAGTGGTGCTACCCCAGGCTATTCTTTGTCCCAGGCGAACTACTTACACGTGCGCCTGCGCTAAAGGGAGCTACCACAGTCCACTTTTTACCCCAGGCGCTTCGGTACGTACTCGCCTGTGGTATCTGTTATACCGCAGGCGAACTGATATGCGATTCGCCTGCGGTAAAGGAAGCGTGCCAGCGTCGGCCGTGGTTGGCCCTGCCACACTTTACCCCAGGCGCTTCCGGTTTCTGTTCGCCTGGGGTAACTGGCCTACCCCAGGCGCACCTACTTTCTCTTCGCCTGCGCTAATTAACCCAGGCGCACCGTTTTCCTTGTTCGCCTGTGGTAGGATATGCTGCTATAAGCAAATCTCTAGTAGTGAGAGGCGTGGGAGTAAGCCCACGTCTAAGTCGGTTCGGTTCCACGATCCAAAGTAATTGGAAACAGCTTACGAATTAACGTGTAATTAATTACAAAATTAATGATTCAATAAATTTTCCCAAACAACAAAATAAACGTTCTCGACTTGGCTAATTCCCCCAACCCGCCGTGCGACGTGTCTTGACGAGGCGAGGTGAGGCTCGGCGAGGCGGGCGGCGGAGGAGGAGCGCGTGTGTGCAACACCTATCTTCATGTCATACCAACTCATACATGAGGTGGAATGGCTCACCTTATAGTGTGGTGCCACTCTCTTTCAACTAGCCATGTGGGACGAAACTCTAGTCCCACTATCTCCACTTTTTTTTATGTATGAATGGGCCATGCCACTTTTAGATTTTAGTTGCGCTTTGGGGCTAAGCCCAAGTATAAATTCCAACAGTATGCAACATACAAAAACAATGCAAACAACAACAATGAAACCCGTCCGCGATATAAGGATGTCCCCTCTTCATTGGCAACTTTGGGCATTCCATCATTGCAAAACTCTCGCATGCGTCGTTTTTCTAGATGTATGGAACATTTACACCCGCTATCATAAAAAACCATACAAAAGTGACAAAGAATTTCCAAAGCATATAGGAAGAAAAAAAAATCTATATATACAACAAATCCAGTTGCTGCAAATGAAATTTTGAAATGGTATCACAATACTCGCAATAAGAAAAACAAGGTATGGAGTATACATGAATTACACATCCAATAAAAAAGTAAAATACTTGCAACATGAGACAAATCCCCTTGAAGCATACACCCATAATTACTGCAACAAGATGACAGTGTGCATGCAACAAAAAATACCAATGGAAGCGTGTTGAAACAATATATGCAACATTTTTTTTCCCAAAACCACTTTTCACCGTCAACTATTGAGCCACCAACTTTTCCACTTCAGGCTTGCTAGAACCCCGTCCAAGCTAGCATCCATTCATTGCGGTTTAATGTCTTCCCAAAATTGGTGGCACGAACTCATATTCCACCTCTCGGAACACCCCATCTACTACGAGAGCTCTACATCCAACATTATAGGGTAGAGAGAGACTATGATGAGAAATATTGAAGGAAAAGGAGCACTAGACGATGCTCTAGGAAGAAGGGATAATTATTTAGAACTACTCGTGAGAGGATGGATTAGGAAAAGAGAGTTCTAGGGGTTTAACCGAAAAAGTATTTTCACCCTGCTTTATAAATAAAGCAACTACCAATCCGAGTTCATACAACATAACCAACAAAGAGAAAAGGGGAGATAATTAGACAATAGCTCGCTGGGGCACAACACAAGTAAGCCCAAAGTAAAAAAATACGAAAAAACAAGAGGGAAAAGGGGAGTTCTAGGGGTTTCTCTGAAGGAGAGACCACATATAGGACGCGCGTTTGCGCAAGCCGAGGGAGGCGAGAAGCAGATCATGCAACTAGGTGGGCATGTCCACTTATCCCACCTAACCACCTAAATTAAACCAGAAAACTATAGCTATGAATAATTGGTTACATAAATTAAACTGTGCATAATTAACTGGGCTCCCACTTATAGCCCACTAGAAGCAATTCAGATTGTTTGACGTAAATTTAGGTGAATTTGAGCCGCCTCGAAGTGGAATAATTTTGATTAGGTAGAAACTTGTAAACTCAAAATTCACGTGGGTACACCCCACTTTCTGATGTTGTTGCCAAACCTAGCCATCTGGGCCCGTGCCAGCAGGCTGCCCAGCGAGCACGGAAGCACGGCCTATCATGGGCCTGGCACGGCACATGCTTTGGCGGGCTCTCGTCGGCCCATGGCCCGCCTGGGGCCGTGCTGGGGCCTGGTGGCCGAGCCCGCATCACGACACGAGCACGACACGTTAACCGGCCAGGCACGTGGAGGCCCGCTTCGACACACTAGGCATGCGGAGGCCCGTGACGGCACGCCTCGCCTGTGCGGACGATTAGAGCCCACCGGGCAGAAATTCTACCGTTGGAGGCGCGCAGGAGCCGTTGGAGGCGCGCAACGGTCACTTTTGGCCGGTTAGGGCCTTTTAAGCAAGATTAGGGCATTTTTAAACGAGATTTGCCTAGATTTAGCAACATTTTAACTATATGGCCATTGGAGGGCTGTTTTAGTCCGAAAAATGTCATTTTTTTGGCTATAAAAAGGGCTGCACACCCCTCTCATTTCTCATACTCAAACATGGCTGATCCCAACATGAATACTACCTTCCACCTTGAAGAACCCGACCCCGACTTTTGTCGGTCTCTATGCCTCTTCTGCTCTCTTCGACTACACCGACACCCACCACGATAGTGATCCTTCACTATCTCAATCACATCCTTCTCAAACTTCTCATGCCACCACCTCCACCTCCTCCATCGCAAAAAGGCCACGCAAAAGAACCTCTAGGGTGTGGGATCACTTTGAAGAACAAAGAGTGGTTCCGCCTGAGGGAGGTGATCCGGAGATCAAGGACAAGTGCAAATGGAGTGGATGTAAAGATGTGGTCCATGAAGAGCAAAGGAGGAACCGGACACTTGACGACGCACATCAAGGGCCGGCGAAGAGGGTTAAGAAGGACAAGGCAACTGGGGCCGGTGGCGTCCAGGCCACGCTCCAATTCAACCCCGACAGTTCGGTACGTAATTGGATATGATCCCGCTCTGCAGAGAGAAGGTATTTGGGCTATGATCGCTTCTAATCATTTACCATTAGGTTTTGGTGAGTCGGATGCTTTTGTCGAATATATTCAAACTACTCAAAATCCTAATTTTAAACCCGTTTTTAGACATATGAGAATGATATGATTTTACACAAATCTGTTGATAGAATGAAACGTAATTTTGAAAAATATTGGACGAACATTCCTCCATTGTATGCTTTTGCGTTTATGTTGGATCCTAGGGCTAAAACTGAAGGGCTTGGTATTTCTTTGTCTTTACTAACGGAGGCCACGGGTAGACCGTACGACAGTGCTTATTTCACTGACATTCGCGATAAGCTTTCTACCCTTTTTGCTATGTATGAACAAAAGTATGATGCTCGAGTACAACGTCCTCCACCAGCACCAAGTTTGAGAAGAGGGAAAGGACTTTGGAGCAAGATTTACCTCGAATCCTCCTCTACTTCGAGCTCTTCCGGACGAACATCGCCTATTCTTGCATGTGACGGGGAGCTAGCGAAGTACCTCAAGAGCCCTGTAGTCCCATACACCGACTACGACGCCAATGAAGATGAAGAAGAAGATGCTGCTTTCAACATACTACAGTAGTGGGAGGACCACAAGGTTACATTTCCGGTGCTATCAATATTAGCACATGATGTGTTATCAGTACCAGTGTCATCGGTATTCTCAGAGTCTGCTTTCAGTCTAGCTGGAAGAATAATCGTGGATAGAAGAACCAGTCTCACTCCTAATATGGTGAAAATACCGATGACCGTGAAGGATGCAGAATTAGCAAGAAGTAGAAGCCAACACACTGTCGAAAACAAAGAACTGGCAGCCTCGTTCTATAATCTTGCCATTCACGAAGAAGAAGAAGAAGGCTTGTATTTTTTTAATCTTTTTTCTTTCAAAACTATGGGAAAAGCTATTTGTAATTTAGATTAGAGCAAGTTGTACTCTTTTTCCTTCCTAGGGATGGAAGGTTTTTAACGAGGCGACAAATAATAAAGCACACTTTTATCCCAAATGACACTTTGCCTCATTTCTACACTGTTTTTTTTCCTGTCTATTCAAATTATTTCTACACTTTGCCCCATTTCTACAATTTGACTTATTTTTACTTTTTGCCTCATTTCTACATTGTTTTATATTTTCCTGTCTATTCTAATTATTTCTATATTTTGCCTCATTTCTACACTTTGCCTCATTTCTACACACCAACACACACATGCATGCGTCAAGCCAAGGACGAGGCTGCATTTGCCTGCCTGCATGCATCGCATTAATTCGGTGATTCAGTGTATTCAGTGATTCAATTCAATGCATGCACAAGGGAGGCGGGTCGGCCTTCCAAAATATGTTGCAAAATGCAAAACCTAGATCAACCTTTTCTACTATAAAAGGGCTCTCATCTCTCTCATTTCTCACACACAACCACACATAAGCTCACATAGTCACACATACACACAACATGGTTGAACCCAGCAAAACAACTAGATTCCGGAAACCTTAGGCCTCAGTCTTCCCGGATGTAGAAGCACTGTGATGAAGTAATTACCATGGTGCAAAGTTTACTCGAGTCTGCTCCACCTGCGGAGGGCGTGGATCAACCGGCCACTTAACTCCGGCACCGCAACGGTTGCAGACAATCGTGCAACCCGCATCTCTGAAGAGGTATGGCGTGCCAGAAAGGCCACGTATACACGAACTCGGTGCAGACAATCGTGCCGTGCGCCACCGCTACGCGCCCGTCCGAAAGCGCTTATCTCCGCCTCCGCCCTCACCCAGTCGGCGGCGGCCATGGCGGCGCTATCCCTCCCTCTTCTACTCTGCAGCGCCACCTCCTCCCACTGCGTCGGACTTCTCGCCCCACCTGTTCTTCCCTATCGCGCGGCGGCGCGGCCGACGGTCTCGCCCGTCTGGTCCTCCCGGCGCACCGCTCCCTCGTTGCGGCGAACAGGGGCACGGGCCGCTATGACGTGCGCGGCCAAGCGTGGAAGCGGGGGAGGCGAGGTATCCCCGAGTGACGGGGAGGGCACGCGCGTGCTGCTTCAGGCAACGCTGTGGTGCGCCGAAGCCGCCTACATTATCTGGCTCTTCCTCCTGCCATACGCCCCGGTCCGTACCCAACACAAATCTTCACTCTTCTTTGCACGCCGCTAGCTAAATGCAAGGAAACTTCGATACTAATGTATGAAAGACTAGTTATCGTTAGTGCATCCCGATCTGCTTAGCGCGTAGCATCAGTGTTCACCAGTCGTTCCACTGAAAAATGTTTGCCAACCATTGATTCATCAGCAACGTAATGCAGGGCGAGCCGGTGGGGGCTATCTCGCAAACCACGATAACTGACCTCGTTGGCCTGTCGCTCAACTTCTTCTTCGTCCTGCCTTTGATCAACTCCGGTACGCCCAAATTTCAGAATTACCAAATGTGCAGCAATTCGAAACTCACAGCATTACGGCCATGATTCTGTTGGTGAGTTTACTGGGCAATGTAGCTGGAGTTCACCTGCTCGAATCCCCCGTTCTTCATCCGGTAAGAAGCTGTCCTTATTTTTCTCGCGAATGTTATCATAGCGGTTGTGCTAATTCTGTTCGTGTCCGCTTGCCTAGATGGCCGAAGGATTGTTCAATTTCGTGATTGCCTGGACGCTGCTGTTCGCGCCGCTTCTCTTCACGGATGCTAGAAGGGACCGGTACAAGGGATCGCTCGACATCTTGTGGAGCTGTCAGATGTTCCTCACAAATAGTATGTGATCTCCTTGACCCAAAAATAAACCAGCACAACAGTTCAACCTATCTAACATCTGTTTTCCCTGCACATGTAGCTTTCTTGATTCCTTACATGGCCATCCGGCTGAACGATCCTGACAAGGACCAGCCTCCGCCGCAGACATCAAAATTGAGTTCACTTATGGTGAGAGGTGCATCCGTTGTAGGCATAACCGGCGGCCTGGTCTGCATTTTGTCCATTGTTTGGGCATTCTTCGGCCGTGTAGGTGCTGACTTTGGAGGCATTTCGGACCGCTGGCAGTATGCGCAGGATTATGTCTTGACCGAGCGGCTTGCCTATGCGTTTCTCTGGGACATATTGCTGTACTCGATATTCCAGCCATGGTTGATCGGAGGAAATCTTCAGAACGTGAAACCAAAAGCTACAGAGTTTGTTAATGTAGCGAGGTTTATCCCAGTTGTTGGCATTGTTGCCTACCTGCTGTGCTTAGAAGATGAAAAGGCTTAGGCGATTGCCTGTAATGCTGTATTTTCTTCTTTATTTTTTTGTCAATGATATGGGTTATGTTACTACTTACTGGTATACATTTGTGTGCATCGTGGTACGCTGCATCTATTGACCAGATTTTTTGTCTTATTAAGAGTTGTTGGAAATGAGAATTCAGATACAAAAATGCGGTTCAAAAGAATTTATTCAGACAGGCATCCTGATGAACCTGTTAGTCCTTCAACCACGAACTCTGTGAAAAGGAAAGCTACAGAGTTTGTGAATGTAGTGAGGTTTATCCTAGTTGTTGGCATTGTTATCTACCTCCTGTGCTTAGAAGATGGAAAGTATTAGCCGGTTGGTGGTTATGCTGTATTTTTTTTTCTAAATTTTTATCGATCATATAGGTTATGTTACTACTTATACTGTATTCATTTTGAAAGAATTGTCTGCATCGTAGTAAGCTGCATTTGTGGATCATATTTTTTTGCTTTGTCGAGAGAGCTGGTTTGAACGAGAATTCAGTTATAAAAATGCAGTGGAAAAGAACTTATTGAGGCAGACATCCTGATGAACATTTAATTCCTTCAACCGCTACATTCTTTCGCTGTTACAGATGCTAAGAAAAACATGATTGAACACCTAAACTTGTCCGCGACATAACTCTAATCTGCAGCAAATCCAGAAGAGCTCTTCAGAAAGCTAGAGCTGAAGCCAAGGCGATGAAACCAAGTGCGACAGAAACGGCACCAGCTGTCAGCTTGGACCCGCTGCTGTATCCTGATGGCATCTGGTTGGTGGTACTCGGTGACACTGTCGTCAGTGGTGGCGTCTGTGGCGCTGGCCTCGGCGTTGACGGAACTGTGGAGTTCACGCTCGGGCGTGGCGTGCTCACCGGCGGTGTTGGTGTCGGTCCCGCTGGAAGAAGCCCTTCTAGACAGTTCATTCAGAGATAATTTTCAGTAAGTAAGCAGATCCCTGATAGAAGGAAAGCATTTTGCAACACAGAGACGAAAGCTGCATGATGGAGAACGGCAAGCTTTTAGTTTACCTGCGCAGGAGGCGGCGGCGGACGGGAGATCGAGGCGGCAGAGGAGAGGCAGCTCCACGACGCGGGACATGTTCACGTTGACGGGGGACCTCTCGGGGCCGGACGGGCTGAGTGCCTGGCAGAGGCAGAGCGGCTCGTCGTGCACCATGCTCCCCAGGTTGGCGCAGCACGTGTCGGCCGGCGCGGCGGAAGCGCCGTCGAGGAACGAGAGGCAGGGGAGGAGGCGTAAGAGCTCGGTGGAGCAGCTGGACGTCGACGCCCCGTCGTCTGTGGCACCGGCGCGGGGTGGGCGCCGGGGAGGGAGACGAGCAGCAGCGCGACGCAGAAAGCAGTAACCGAAGCCGCCATTGGTTCTATTCTACTTCATGCAGATCTGCTTGTTGATCTGATCGAGCAATTGGATAATATGGGGGTTGGGGTTTTATAGGATCGGGGGAATTAATGGGGATGCATGGCAATGGCGTGCTTCATGAGGACGTGGTTTCTGTGAAGAGGAACGTTGCATGTTTTATTGTTCGCTGCTTAGATATGCGTGAAGAGCGGCGTGGGCACGGGGAGTTTTGTGTGAATTGAAGCGTTGGGATTGCGTTGGGATTGCGTTGGGGAAGTGGTTGCATCGGAATGGTGCTTCTACCTTTTGTAGGTAGGGGTTTCATACTTTCATGTGAAGTGGGATTTGACTATGAGAGCAAGTACAATAAGGTGACATAAGCGGGTTATAAGGGTTTAAATAATATTTCTTTGCTTATGTGGAGGAGAGAGATGAGGAGAGAGAAGAAAAGCGGGCTGTAAGAGCAAGTTCAATAGTATAGCCAACTGTTGGCTATAAGGACTTGCCACGTCATCTATAGCCAACATTAGAGCCAACATGTACAATAGTTAGATTGAAAAGTATGTTGCTTTATTAAGACATGGCCCACATTCCACTCTCACAAGGTGCCTAGGAGCACGTGCTGCAGCTGGCTCTTGCATGAGAGCCCACCCACCTTCTCTCTCCTCTTCTCTCTCTTCCATGTCATCACAAAAATGCTATTTTAATCCTTATAGCCCGCTTACATCACCTTATTGTACTTGCTCTAAGTTAGTAGCCAGCTGCAACACGTGCTCCTAGGCACTATGTGAGAGTGTCATGTGGGCCATATATTGGTAAAGTAGTTCATTTATATAGCCAACTATTATACATGTTGACTATAAGATGGCTATATGTGACATGGCAATGGCTTATAGCCAGCAGCCGGCTGTATTATTAACCATGCTCTTACAGGCCACATGAAACTGTGACTCCATTTCGAAAAAAAATGAAACTGCTGACCAGAATGTTCTAACTAATATACTCGCTCCGTCCTCGAATAAGTGTACCTCTAGAATGGTCTTAGTCAAACTTTTTAAACTTTGATCAACTTTATACAAAATAATATCAATATATATGATATAAAATCCATGTATTATTAAAGTATATGTGAAAACGGATCTAACGATACCAATTTAGTATCATAAATGTTGTTACGTTTCCCCATAAATTTGGTCAAATTTTAAAACAATTGACTTCCAAAAAAGGAAAACGTACACTTATTTGAGGACGGAGGGAGTACTCCTTTTCCATTAAAATAAGGTTATCAATATATAGATGGAACACTCCTTTTCCATTAAAGGACGTCCAACAATGGACCAAAACATATCCTCTGCCATATTTTGGTATCAAATACATACATCATAAAGTGCTGACCACTCTAAAACTGCTGACCAGAATGTCCTAGCCAAATATAGCACATGAGAAATTTAGCCAGATTTTAGTCTTCACTTTAGATGGAACACTCCTATGCCAACCTTGTTCGGTTGCAGGGGATTTAATACCCTTGTGGCTCTAATTCCTGCACGGATTGAGTGAGCCATATTATGGGAACTAGATAATACCCCGCGCGTTGCTGCGGAGTTTTTAAAAATAAATTTGTCCACGATATAATTAGAACATGTGAAAATTAATCTCAAGGTACGATAACTATAATTGTTGGTGTACAGAAAGTTTGTTCATGAGGTAAGCCTAACACAATTATTAAAATCCGCTTACCATGAAAATAAAGAAAATTAATAATGAGTAACTTGGCTAGTCTATGCTATGAAAGCCAGAATCTAAAATTGTCTTTAAAACGAAAATTGTCCATGCCAACAACTTAGATGAGCCAAGACTGCAAAAACTTTGTACAATTATACTAATCAAGGGACCAATATGATCTTTGCTGAAACATGGCAGAAGAGCGACCGGCCATCTTGAAATCATTATATCAAGAAGCCAGGGTCTACGAACCAGATTCAGAACATGTGTATGATCGTGTTCGGAGTCCAAAAGGTGCATTAGAGCATGTATATGATCGTGTTTGGAGTCCAAAAGGTGCATTTGAGGTCCCTTAAACTTAGGGCTCTTCAAAAGTAAATTTTGAAATCATGTTACCGAAAACATCAGAATCTTCTCTTATTGTTTGACGCTCTCCTGTAATAGAGTACAATTAGTTTTAATCTAGATAGATAATAAATTTAAGTGGGTAATAAAAACATTGATAAAGGAGTGGGTCTGACATACCAGGAAAATATTAATAATAATTTGCACCTAGTTTTTTTGTATCAAGAAAGAATTGTGGCATTGATAGGAACACACATATCTTACTCTCAAAATTTATAGATATATTCAGCCATTATCTTGTGGAAGAATAATAAACAAAAATACCTGCTGGTTGCAACGGTCTGTCTCACATCGGAACTGCCCTGCGTACGACCTTTTTCGTCCGACGGCCGTACGACAAAGAAATCAGACGGGCAGCTAGGAGTGTCGTACTTAATTGCTGTGCATGTTAAAAAAATCCGACGGCCAGCTGAGGGCGTCGTACAAACGTCGGACACAATGTGTCGTACGTGTAGCACTTCTCGTCTCACATTTACTCTCTTTGTTTTTTCCACATGCATGGATGTTTGTGCCCTTTCTTTCTTACTACAATGAAGCATCCATGACAGACTGGAAGAGAAGAATGCCGCACTGCATCTACGACTGTGGGCTTTTCTTCACAGGAATTTGATTATGTGAAAGCTAAAAAAAGGAAGAAAATAATAGCTGATACCTGATTATTCTTATTGACTGTCGATTTTATTAAACTGTTTTTTTTCTGAAGAAAAATCATGCTTACCGTACACAGGCTTGCCAAATAACTTCGGAGTATTTAGTATGTATGCGTAAGCTTCAGCAGGTGATTTAAATAGCTTTACCCCATTTCAAAAAATAAGCAGGTGATTTGAATAACCGGTCCTTGCTGACTTGTGCGATCTACAGAGCCAACGAAACCCAGATAAATCAAACGCATGGCAGCTTCCGCAAGCATGACACGGTGAAACCACAAAAGAAGCAAGTAAAATCTCCTCTCGCCACACTCCCTTGAACGGGCCAGAGTGCAAACCTTGTGGTAATCCGTATGAGAAAGAGTGATTAAAGCATTAAGACAGTCACCAGCGTGCTCGCCTTTCAGACTGATCGGGGCCTCAACGGGTAAAGAAGACAGCTAATCGACTCAGGCGTGGATGTTGTCATTGGATGGAGGTAGCAGGTCAACTGTGGCGTGGTGGCGCAGGTCGCAGAAGCTGAGGGCAGCGACACAGATTGAGGCGAAAGAGGAGGCAATTGGTGTACGGGCCCTCTTCCAGCTCTTTGCATCCCGCTCCTCGCCATTCTTCCAGTTGCTCGCCCGATGACGCGGAGAATGTGATGTATTTATATGACAATATGAACAATAAAAGATGCCGTTTCAACTTGCTGAGGAGTCAGAATGCGAAGTGGGAATTAGATTGGAGGGACTCCAGGGGAGAGAAGTAACCGACGAAGTTAAAATGTCGAATTGAAGCCAGGGGATAGACTGCTTGGGATTTTAATAATGGACTTGAGTCACGTCTGGCTGTCTGCCTCTCTCTCAGAAGAAGAAAGAAAAGGAATTGGGGGTAACGGATCACACATGTGTACGGGACAACGATTAGCTGGACTAAAGATTTTGGGACAACAGAAACGGATGGTTAGAGATGTGAATCGTACGGTCCATGATTTCCTGATGATGTGGCTATGCTGCATGTGGAGATAGAAAAATCATAAATACTCTTAGTGGGGTTTTGCTTTATAAGAGGTATAGATAGATAGATAGATAGATAGATAGATAGATAGATGCATGTGCACTCAAACCCCACTGGGATGAATCCTTGCCTCATTTTGTCATTATGTTAAACCATGTGTAATCACTGCCACGTTTTGCAAGAATTCCAGTACACATTCAACACTCGTTGATGTAATAGCATTCAGTATAAATCCATTTAAATGACAAAAATTAAGCACCAAAAACAAGGTGTTGCTGACAATAATGTTGGGTAGCAGAATAAATAATATCTCAAATCTGTAGGTTGGCTACGATATAAATTCTAGAGTAAAAACAAAGATGAATAAGGGCAAACTCATACATGAGATGTTGCACAAACCTACTGCCATCAAATGATAAGCCGTGTGCATCCACTGGATGCAGAGGCTGGAGTTTTCCGTTTCAAAAAAAAAAAAAAGCTCAATGTTCCTTCCACTTAAAAATAAACTATAGAATACATTACTCAGGAGAGGCTGCACAAAGACGTCTCTCTCGACGCAGCTTCTGATTCAATCTGAAAAAGGAGATGAACCTGCTTAGCTCACTTTTTAAATGATAGGCAAGAAGTAATGCATCTGCAAGAAAATAAATTTGTCACTATAAATTTAAAATGAATTATGTCAGCTTACAGAACACATCTTCTTGTGAGCAACCTAGTTAAAATGACCAACTTTGTTACAGTTTGGAATAAATCAGCACCATGCGAGCAGATAAACACGAAAAGTATGACAGAAACCACACAATCAGTCACTTACTGCTATTTTACATATCTGCTATTCTACAAGAGGGGGTTTAAAACTTGATACAAGCTCCTTTTTTTTGTTAATTGGATGGTTCAAACTGAAGCATTTTTCACCACCAGTCCAAGATATTAATAGTTCACTAAAGTTATTAATGTACAACAATGATATGAGACTATAATACCTTGTGTTTTACAATTTGAACTAGGGATATTATTTAAGTTCTGTATAAAAAAATAAAACTTCGTACATGTACAAATTTAACCCAAGTACCCAACCAAGAAAATCATGAAAATTATTCTGCTATGATAAGAATCTCTAACTCGGTTACTTCGTACAGATGACTGAATATGCCTAACAAGGGTTGTCATTCATGCACTAACAAGATAAACAATGTGAACAAATTGATATATCTGAAGAAACAGAATCAGCAGTAGATATATGTGTCTCTGGTCAAACAAACTATTTGAGACAGATGAGTCAATGTCATAACATTATCATACATTTGAACTCATATGCATATCATCCTGGATACATATTTAAGATCAGGTGCTATTTCTGATAAATAGGCAAGCCTATAAAACTGAAATCATGTGCAAGTGAGTAACCATTCTATCCAATAATTATCCATCTGAAATCATGTGCAAGTGAGTAAACACCAAAGTTAAGCCCAAGAAAGTTCTATTTTTCAAATGAGAATGGCACCACCTATAGGTAAACACGTAGACATGATTGCTTTAGTGCCCCTTTTGGACCATAGGAATTTAAACAAAAGAGAGAGATTGCAATTATTTTAACATGGGTGCAATCTTCAGTTCAGTTCAGAAGTTGCGAATGGATCAATTATATGATATATGAAGCACTGTGAGAACTCTGCCCATAAAGTGATTGAAGGATTAAGTGTCCAGCTTCCTAATCCTCCAAACACTCACAGTGAAGAAATCTGCACGGCTATGATTGAATACCATATAAAAGGATTTTGGCATCAATATATACATCATAAACTGTATCGAAACATGGAAGAAGCTTTCAAGTAACGATAGGACATGTAATTACAGGAAAATACCATAAATCAAACTGTACCAAATTTGTACTTTGGTTCTTATGGGAATGAAACAAAAAAAAAAGGGCACTGTTCTCATTCCATCACACTAATAAATAAACTATGGACAGAAAAATTGCTTGTTAAACTCAGTATTAGCAAACATAGTTTTCACCTTAGGTAGTGTATGAATATTATGATATTAGAGTTTAGGAAAGGTCTCTGCTTGCTTAAACAGCACTTGCAATAATATGATTAGTACAAAAGAAAAAACATGACCCACAGAATGCAAAATCTGCATACCGACACACACTAACCATACCGTAGCCACCATCGAAGACTGAACGATCCTGACCAGTATGTTATTGGTCTGTCCTTTCTTAGAAGCGTTTCTTCATCCGATGCGTAGTCGCGATTTATGCGATCCATGTTCAACACCAAAGACGGCCTGAAGTGTTTACAAAAAGCTGTTAACAAAATTTCGAGGATCACGTTTATACTCTAAGTGTCTATTCAGTGCATGATTAAATTTAAATTCACTCTAAATTTACATTAATTCGTTCTGCTACAAGCCTACATTCAATAAAAACTCTTCACTGCATCTTTTTTTCGTTAGCACATCTCACGTGGGGCCTACAGCCTATTAATATCTTTCTTTAAATGGTCCTACCTAAGGTTAATTAAATTGTCAAGAAGGAGAATTATCTATGGAGAAGTCTTGTACAGCTTGTCCCCTCGTAAACTCTTTTCTCACAGAAGAAGCTGAATACTATTGGTTTCTGCCTTGCAGTGCTGAGAATTGTACTGCTGTGTAGGCTGACTTGAGTTTAGAAAGCACCGACTTTTGGAGGCCAGAGTCGAAGCCTCCACGGACGAGTAATTGCTGTACTCATACGGATCAAAGAAGTAAACCAGGAACGGAGAATCCTGGCAAGGCTGGCCTTGGCTACTTCTTCCTCCCTGCATTGTATCTTCCCCCTCTCCTACCGGAACCTTCTAGAACCTGGTACTCAACTATCCCCAAATCTTGTACTCCCACGAAAATCGAACCCCAAGATACCAAAACCCCCACCAAATTGGAGCGGCTGATTTGCCCCGATGAGAAACCCTACGAAATTGCCCGCGAGAACTACGGGACAAGTCCCGACGCCAAAACTAACTTAAAACATTGAAAAGTATTTCGAAATTTTGGCCAAAAGAAGCCAGAAAAAAAACCCTACGCCGACAAATCAAAACATGAGGGGGGTTGAGGTCGGGGATTGGAAGAGGTTCGGGAACTTACATCTGTACTGATCGGGCCATCGGGGAGGCGTGATCTCGCGGTTAGGTTTAGGTGCTTCCTGCGGTGTTCGCTCCTTCGTTTTTACTTTTTGCTGTGCTTCAAAGCCATGAAGGAATGGAGGGGAGTGGACCGGCCATTTTCTCTGGAGGAATGTCTAATTTCATTTCTTTTTGCGCGTCCAGAGAGGACCCCTGGTTAAACCACAGGTGGGACCACGCAATGACTTGGGGTCGACTCCACGTTGCGGGGCCGCGTCCAGCCAGGCCTTTCTTGTTAACTCGTGTGTGAGCTCCATATGTTGTCGTCCGGATCGGCATCTGAATCGGGTTTTTTTCCTCGTCCGGACGGGCGCGGCGTCCAGAGCGACGCTCCTTCCCCATGTCACGGAGGAGGACGGGGAGGAGAAGGGAGAGCAGGAGGTGACCAGCAAGGAGTACCTGCGGGGTCCGGTGTCGCTTCCACAGGACGTGCCGCCCGCGTCTCCGCTTTTGGTTCAGTCAGAGGGCACCGGGTAAGATTTATAGTAATTTTATTTAATTTCGCGCTACTCTGTCTATTGTTTTACAATTTTTTTTGTATTTTGCATCATATATCTATTGGAAACATTGAAACTAATATTTTTTTTGCTCTCTGGTCTTACAAACAGGGTCAAGAAGCACGGTCCAGGACGTAGAGTGTCGCACGTGTTGGGTGGTCTTCTCAAGACCCACTACCCCGGGATGGTGTCACGCGGTGCTGGCACTCCAGAAGTGTCAGTTATTCGCTGGGAGGACTACAAGCTCGGCGAGGACACCGCCCACGACACCAAGTACGAGGCCGTGCTCCAGGATTTCTGGGTAAGTAAAAGCTACCATGTCTCCTGAACTACATCTCATCGAATGAACTAACACCACATCTCTTGTTTAATTATAGCGGTACTTTCAATGCGCAGAGGGCCAGGATGAGTTGTCCCAGAAGATCCTCATCAAGAAGGGGGTCAAGGGGGTGACGGCCATGCTCTACTAGGCCTGTGTCGCCGCCGTGGTCCGGATCGAGGCGGCGAAGGGGGTGTCCTGCCCGAGGAAGGACGCCATCAAGAAGTACCCCTCCGCTGAGGAGTATAACTCGGTAAAATTGATTCTTCTTATTCCTCACATACTTGCATGTCTAACATTTGTACTTTTTTTTTCATACATACTAATCTCGTAATCTTTTATGTAGGCAGTGCCTACCTGGTGCGCCCACCACGCGGATGCGTGGTTGCAGCTGTCCCACATGTGGGACTCTGACGCGTGGAAGGCCAAGAACGTCGCCGGTAGGAAGAACCGGCTCCTGGTGAAGTCCTATCACCATCAGGGCAGCCGGTCTGTTTCGGGCTACGCAAAGATCTATGTAAGTGCAATTTCGTTTTGTAAGTTCTTCATGCATTCTTACTTATGGGAGAAACAAGATGTGCTCTTCTAACCGTGTTATTTTCTATTGCAGCCGGCTCACAATAAGGTGGAGGTGCCAAACTCCTACCAGGCCTTCTTCATGTCGAAGGTGGCACCCGCCAAGCAGGCCAAGCTATATGATCCCAATCTCGGCGAAGAGGCGTATGGTAGGCCCACATTTCAGCGCAAGGGCAAGTACGACGGCTCCTTCAAGGGCAGGGAGGGGGAGGACACTGACCCGAGCTCCGTGGACTTTGACCCGTTCTTGGTCATGGTGTCTGGGGGCGGGAAGAGGCACAGACGACCTTCTGTTGGAGCGACCGCCTTCCCCGTGGAGACCTGAGAACCTACCTGCAATCAAGGCTCGGGCGACGAGCTCCAGCCTCCCGATCCAGACCCGCGACGAGCCTGCACGTGACTTAGCTGCGGTTAGTTTTGTCACTCATATTTTATTCTTTTTGCATGTTTTCGTCCTAACTACTGCAAACCATGTCACCTGATTAGGAGTTGGTGGCGGTGAAAGCCAGGAATGATTTCCTGGAGGAGCAGCAGAGACAACAGGCCGAGGAGCAGCGGCGCCAGCTCGAGTTGCAGCAGCAGCAGATGGATGAGCAGCGGCAGCAGATGGCAGCGATGCAGGCGCAGATGACGTGGCTAGCAGTGAGTTTCATTCAAATTGCATAGTAGCGGTAGTCTTCTCTGCTATTACTAACTCGGTTTCTAAAATATACTATGCAGTCGTAAATGCAGAATATGCCGCAGATGCCGCTTATGGGAGCCGGAGCCGGAGCAGGAGCCGGACAGATGGTGATTCACCAATCACCGAACGCTACCGTAAGTTAACATTTCCTTTTAACTTGTGTCATTTCCATCTACTAGATCGTAACCATCTACTTGTTCTGCTTGTAGCGTACTGGTGCCTCTGCCGCGGGGTTGGACGCATCGCCCATGTCCACTGCCGCACCTCAGACACGAGAGCGGACATGACAAGAGTGGTGAGTTAGCTATAAACCTACTATACTCCGCGTCAAAACTTACTTTCATGTCTCACTTAGACTTAGATCCATCTGTCGACTTGCTACTCGTCAGGTTGGACGAATTTTTCGCTTCACTGCCACAACCTTAGACTTAGAGTGGTGAGAGTGCGATGTTTCATATCTATGTCAATAATATGTCATTTTGCATTCTAATGTTTCCATTCTCATGTCTATATTGTTTTCTCTCGTGTTCTAGATGGATTGGAGCTCAGAGGGATAGCGATGGCATGAGAACTTCCCGGATGATCTCATTGTCATGCAACATCGATGTAATGATGAACCCATTGTAAATAATGATGCTATGGATGATATTGTGCTATTATGGATGATTTTGTGGTGTTTCGATGCATTTTGGATGTAATTGGTGTTGTTGTGATGATTATTGAATGTTATATGGTTTGTGCAATGTATTCTGTTATATTGAACTGAAATATTTGAAAAAAAAAGAAAAAAAAAAGGAAAAAAATTGACCTCTATGCTGTGTGCAAACACATGGTAAAGAATTTTTTCAGTCTTTGTCGTGTGCTTGCACACGGCAAAGAGGCCACCTGGAGCCAGCCTGTGCAAACTGGCATTTTTGGCACCTCTTTACCGTGTGCTTGCACACGGTAAAGATTGGCACGGATGACACAATGGGGGGAGGGGCAGTGGGGCCACACGGCAAAGACTATCCGGCACCCAGCGTGCAGAATAGTTATTCTACACCCACCCTATATCTTTTGAACCGTGCATGATTTTTACGTCACGTAAATTTTGCCGTATTCCTTATGACGAGTAGAACGTAAGAAAATATATATACATGACATAAACCTTTTATTTACGTGATGCTTCAAAGAAAAAGAAAAGCTACACGTTTTTATGTTTTTTTATGATTTGTATGTTGCTATGACTCGTATTTTTTCATTTTATGCCGAGTATTCTCTTATGTATCAACATGAACGTAAGTAATTGCATACGTAACATAATTTTTTGACTTGGAAACATAAAAAAATTCTGGGTGCAAAATAAGTTTTCTACACACAGGGTGCTGAATAGGGTATATATAGGTAAATTAACAAATGCTCCATGGTGCCCATGCTCCTGTATAAAATAATGTTCAATTTGTATAGGTATGTACCATTTGATACCTCGGCTACCTGTATCTTGGGTACGTATGACGTATATATACCCTTGGGTATACATACCTAAGGTATCTACGTGCCTTACATACCTACAATACGTATAACCTAGTGTACGCGTACCTGACAGCTAAGTATATATACTTGTATGTATATGTATACTTTTTAGGAATGTATACCTCAATATGTGCATACCTATGATTAAATATGCATACTACATACGCAAGGTAGAAATAGCCGAGGTATACATGGTGTTTACATACCTAAAATGTACGGTATTTTATACAGGTGCCCATGCTCATTGGTACCTCATTTGAGATTAGTGTCATGCAACCAGTTTGAACTTCTCTGTATCGAAGAATGAACTCCTTCCTCTAGTCGGAAGTTCGGGGCTGATTGCTTCCGTTTTTTTGGCCCATATGGTGCGTTTGATATGTATTTAGCGCAGTAAGATCCTTCGAAAAACCTTATAAGATCGCTTTTTGCATGAATTTTTGCGTAATTCTGTCCGCTTCGACGATCCATTCCTCCGTCGCGCTCTTGTGGTTGTTCGTAACACGAGCAACGTCCGCGAGTGTGATCTGAGTTTTTTCGGTGCGAATTTTGTGGTCGCGGTATTGTTTTGATTAATTACGAACCATATTTGGTAGATTATTTCCGTTAATTTGTAATTTTTCGAATCATTCACTTCGGCGATTGTGTTCGCGGAAGTTTTTTTTTCCGCATGTAGTCGTTCGTGACATCAACGCGTTTTACCGTTTTTAGTTTGTTGAATTTGTACCCCTGGTTTGTTTATTTTAGTAGCTATAACACAAATTTATCTTATTTTCCCTCGACTACAAGGTTTTGCGTTGGAATTTAGTTTGTGATTTTCGCGGGTATAACTGTTCATCGCGGGCCTCGCCAATGTAGTTGTGATGATCTCGTTCATGAGTCTCTTTTTCCCTTTGTAATCGCTTCTCTGTTATTTCCTATGTTTTGTAAAGTTCTTATATACTGTTTTACTTTACGCTAATTTTGGATTTATCAATCGACCCCGTTTCGTTGTTCATGTTCCAGAGACAGAGTACTTGGACTTCTTGCTATCTCATTCATGTACCGAGTTCGTAGAGACAGTGAACTTCTTTTATCTTGTATATGTGTACTGTCTTTTTCAAAAAAATATATATATATATGACTGAAAATATTTCTGCGTTAACATTTTTTTGCTTTATTTTGTTCGAGCTGTTCCGCATTTGCGGGCGGAGAGGGCTGGGAGATTACGGTTGTTATACTTGTTTGACGAGGCCTTATCTTCTCTTTATTATCCCTTTTTTCTGCTACATATCGTAACAGTATATAATTTCTTTACCGTGTTCTCTCCCGTTGCTTTCTCTCCCATTTCCTCCTCCATGTTTCGTAGTTCCAATCTCACGCCTTCGTTTTCCAATGGCAACGCCACCCGTTCCTTTCACACAGGAGTTCGATGCCCCAGCCCATGGTGACATCATCCTCAAGTGCGCCTACACTAACTCCTCTGCAACCGTTGAGGAGTGGATCGACAAGGTAGAAGCCTTGTTTGCTGAAGCAAAACCGAAGATTATTGGTATAGATGTTGAGCTTACTCCAGGAAGTTATCATTCTCAGAAGGCAGCGGTTCTTCAGTTATGTGTTGGGATAGACTGTTTGGTCTATCACATCAGCTGTAGGTCTGAGCAGTCTTACTCAAAGGAATTTATCAAATTCCTTGAGAACTAGAGATATACGTTTGTTGGTTTTGATCTTAGCAATGATACGGTTATGCTAGAGAGATCTCAGTTGCATATACAAAGATATAAAGATATCCAGGTTGTTTGGAGAGATCGACATATGAAGCCCAAAATGAACAGAGGCATGACAGGGAAACAAGGATTGAAGGATGTTGATGCTGCCCTGATTGACTCCTCTTATAAGGAGATGAAGAGTACTATGACAAGTGTTGAGCATCAATTATGGGCTGATGCTCCTCTATCTGATAAGCATATGCAATATGCTGCGAAGGATGCATATGTTGCCTATGAGCTTTAGAAGCGGTTGGAATTTTATGAGAGGGGCCGGTACCGTGCTGTGAAGAACACCAACAATAAGCGTTCCAGGGAATGGTGATCTATATGTTTATTATCTGTTTTAGATTTATTTTTACGTTTATGATTCTCTGAATCAGATTAATAATTTGTAACTTTTCAGTTTGTCTACTTTCCTGTTATCGAACTTCTCTCATATCGAGCCTGTACTGCTTTCCAGTATTGAATGAACTTCTATTTTTCAGATTGTGTTATAGTTTTTTGTTTGAACTTCTCTGTGTCTGATTATGAACTTTTCCGTATGTTCATGTGTTCTTATTAGTACTGCATTTTTATGTGCATTAACATCTGTCAGTTTACATTCTATGTACTCAAAACGCCTATTGGTGAGAGACCGTTTCCATTTGCATTTGTGAGACCGTTTCCCACATGTATGTATAGTCGGAATATAAAAGGATGGAGATATAATGAGCGTTCCTGCCACTTGCATGCAGAATCAGAAGGTAAAATGAAAGAGAGATAATGAATGGTCCTATTTGCTCTCAAAACACCTAATTGATTGTCTTATCAAATGTTGCTGCGTTATGAACCACTCCTATTTTATGAAAATTCGTGGAGTTGTTGATTCGTCGTGTAAACTGTGATGGAAGGAGTATCATTATTTTTTACGCGCACTAAGATAGTATCCGCGTTCATTAGTCTTATTCTTTTTTTTCGGAGAAAATTGTCCCTTGGTTTTTATAGTGCAAACTTCCTCGTCTAGTACGCGCGAACTGCTTTTGTTTTATCGACTGAACTTCTCTGGATGAATCTTGTTTTTTTGTAATACGCCATATTCGGTAAATTAGATTCAAGTTATGGGAGCGTTGGTTGTTAACTATTCCCGGAATCCCATATATGTAGGTAACTGTTTGTAAAGTAATCTTTTGTATGTACTTCCTAATTTATCTAGTTTGTACTTTTACTTTGTACGTTGTTGAACTTCTGTCACATCCCAGTTTTTGGACTCTTGGACTGTGCTCAAGAAGACAACTATTAGGGCCAACAAAGTAATTTTTACAACAACATGATTGTTTGAACTAACTTGTGTTATGATCTTAATCATATTTTCAACATAAGTTTTGTTTCATTATAAAACCAATACCATATGTTTCTGAAAAATATTCCTGATATTTTTCCCAAATGTTTTCTTACTAATACTTGAGTGGATTTTTATTCCAAGACTTGGACCATTCTTGTTTGCATCTTAAAACAAACTTTTAACCTTGTTGGATCCAAGAAAACAAGTTTCCAAAATGATCTATGAAAGTTTTCTTTTAACTCTCCTATAGAAAACAATTCCTGAAAATAAAGCCAAGTACATGTTTTCTACCATTGTTTTCACCAAGCTAGAGATTGTTATTCTATGATTTCTTGACTTCTAATTAATCCTTGATATATGTACTACAAATCCATAAGCTCACTTTTATTTTGGGAGAAATAAAAACTATCTTTTGCTTGTTGTTTTTGTGGTATAAAATTAAGGCAGAAAAAGGCAGTTTTTAGAAACAGATAAAAACAGAAAGTATACCTTTTTCCACATTGTTTTCATGGCCTTAAACTATTTCAAAATTGTTTTCAAAAGTTGTTTCTGAAAGTATATAACATGGTTAACAAGTCCATGTTTTGAAAACCAGTTTTGGAAAGCAATTGAACCCTGAAAACAAACTCAACTTTTTGCATTTTTTATCTGTTCTCAACACTTAGAAAATTTCTAAGTCATAAGACTGAATTTTCTGAATTTGCAAATGAACAGTAAGAGATACCCTTTTGCACACTCATTTTCTTGATGATTCTTTGCATTTTTGGAAGCATGACCTAACCTAACTTGTTGACCAACTATTGAACTCGACCAAAATGCATTGGATACCTTCTAGAAGACCTTAGGGATGAGAATAAGAGAGGTGAGAGAATGATGACTAGGATAGGGATGGGCTCCCATACCTCTTAGATATTTTGATCTTTTGCTCTTGCCACTTGCACACAATGGGTCCCACTTGCTTGCATCACCATTTTTCTTCAATAGGACACCCATTGCACTCAAGAGGAAATGACCAAATGCCCAAAGGCTTGCTCATGCCACAGATTGGCATCCACCCGAATGCCATTCTTGCCCCTCCACCTCATTCCCTCTTCTATAAAGGTCCAGAGGGCTTGCCCTTGCACCTTGCACCTCCTCTCACTCCCTCATACCTCCCCTGGTCGTTTTCTACCCAAACCCTAGCCCTAAGAAGCCCTAGCTCGAGATCTAGCCTGAGGGGTGACCACCACCGCCACCACCTTGCCCTGCTCGCACCTCTCACATCTAGCCCCCTCCCACTGCCATGGCTAGCCTCCCCACACTTCCATGAACCTCCTAGACAAGATCCCCCACCCTGTACCTGCCGGAGCCGCCGCCGCCGTCCACGGAGTGCCGCCGCGGGCATCTGTCGCGCGCCGTCGCTCGGGGTCGCGCCCGTCGCCGCCGTGACTTCCCCTCGACACCCTCGACAACCAGGGACGCCCCCGAGCCCACGCAGCCACTCCCCGATCTCCCCACGGTGAGCCACGGCCGCGCCTCGTTTTTCTCCGATCGGGACAGAGAGAGAGAGAGAGTGGGGAGAGGAAGAAGACGCGCGTGGACCGTCAGATCGTTGATCCACGGCCACGGTTAAACGGGACCCTTTCCCGCGCCGTTTCCCGCGCACGCACCGCAGTTGGTCTGCAAGCCCGTTAGCTGGGCCGCAGCCGCAGTGGATCCAGCCCGCGATGTGTTCCTTTATTCATTTTTTTTTTTTGACAGATCTGAGGCATTTACTTTGGACGTGTATAAAATACTAAATAAGCAAAATAAAATCTGAGATAATTCATGAACATGAATACATGAAATCCAAGCCATGCAAAATTTGTAGATCTGGTTTTGGACCAATATTTTGGGCACAATGACTGTTTTTCCACAGACTATCTCTGGAAATGATTTGACCATAACTTTTAAAATATGTAATCAAATGGAACAAACTCAACTGATCTGGATAGGTATTGAAAATATCTATCCAATGAGCCAAACCTCACATCAAGGTGAGTTGTAGAATGAAAATGCCATCCAATTTGCTAAAGGACCAGTAGCCTTTTTCGTTGACTTTAATAAGGAGTTTAAAGATGATTTTTGGAGCAAACCCAATTGGATGAGTTTGGTATTGAGTATATCTATATTATCCTAGCTTAGATTAATTTTTTGAGCTCTAGATTATTTTTGGTGGACAGATCTAGAAACAGAAGCTTTTCTGTTTTGATTTCTTTATTTGTTTTTGTTGAAATGAAATGCTTGGTTGGCTTAATCTTTGTTCCTAGGATGTAGAGATGTGTTGGATCTTGTTATTAGGTTGTTTTCTTGCATTACATCTACCACACAAAGTGTGTGCATGTTTGCAATATCTTTTGGCTATAGAAGTAGCATATGTTGTTTCCCTAGTTTATTTATTTGATGTTTTGTGTGAACCAACTCCTTGTGTGCTTGTTACCTAATTTTGTGCTATGATTGTGGTGAGTCCAGTACCATTTTGGTACTGTGATTTATATGCTATTATCTTCATTAAATTGCATGTGATCTTATAGCAAAGCATGAGTAGCATTTGTTATTGTTCTAGTGTTTATTCTTTGGAATTATTGTGAGAGCTAGATCTTTGTGTGAATGCCTTGATAATTTTTGTGCTATGTTTGCTATAGATACATTACCATTTTGGTACTGTTATTTTGATGCTTTTGTCTCTGATAGCTTGCATGTATTTTTAAGGTAAAGCATATGTAGGTTTTGTTATTCTTATGCACTAGTCTTGTATGCACTAGAATAAATAGTATTGTTTTATTTATTTTGCTATACTAATTTTTGTCATGAGTAACCAGAGGCTTAGTACCTCATCTACCTTGATATAAATGGGCCCATAACCCACTGGTCCCATTGCATCTTGGTTGTGGATGAAAATTCCCAACTATGCACCTGTGAGAAATTAACATGTTTTAATTATGTGGTTGATAGGATATTTTCCACCATGGAAAATATAATTGTTTGTTTTCACTTATGCAAGTGAGAAGTTTATTTCTTATAAGGATCTACTAGTATGTTAGGTGTGATCCATTTGTTATCATAATATTCCTTAGGAGTATCTTGTTAAGAGATGATTCACTATTGAGAGCTAAATTAAATTGTTTGCAAATAAACTAAATTCCTTTTGATTGATAGATTGTTTGTGAATGATTTTAAATTGAGTGTTTGTATTTTTGAAAAGGTTTAGATAACTTTTCTTTGATTGCATAGCTACTGGTTGTGTAAGTTATACCTTGCTTGCTTGCTAGTAATTGTTTAAGAAAAACATAAATTGCTAGAATTAATTTATGCATGTTTAATAGTTGTTTCATGGGATTGTTTGTGCTTACTAGCATGTGTAAGTTTTGTGTACTGTTATTAGGTACATTTTATGATCATGACTTGCTTGTTTAGAAGTAAGCATCATAGTAACCTTTTTTGCTTCTCTAGTGATGAACTAGTGTCACCACTAGAAAATGGTGATTTTTGCTATAGTATTTTCATCTTTTATTTCATAAGAGTATGAGTTTATTATAACATATTTATGAAGTTATTACTTCTTTTATGATGCCATGAATCATTTAGTTTCTTGTGCTATAGTTGTAGAATATAAGTTTTTCTTACAACATGCTTGTGTAGGTTTTCCACACTAGTGTGTTATCAGTGCAGTCATGTTTCTATGCTTTTGATAGGGATATTACCTTGAGAGATGATTGTGTTTTAGATTATTTTTATGACTTGTTATCCTTGTTTTTAGGTACTGGTTGTTTGCTAATTTTTCATAATGATGGATTCCAAAACCTCTAGTAAACAAGAACATAAGTGAATAAATAGTCTATTCTATTGTGGTGTGTTTGCTTGTGGTTTGGATTTTGTTGGAATGTTTTACCTTAGCATGAGTTTATACTTGTGTTATGCTTGTGTTTAAGAGTATCTTGTGAAACTAAAAACATCCAACTAAAATCATGAACACAAAAAGTGATAGTTGCTTGTGGTGAGAAATACCCACTGCCATGGGTATTACTCTGTCTGTTTTGCTTTACCTTAGCAACCTAACATTTTGCACCCACAAGCTATATTTTTAGCTTCTTGTATATCTTATTATGAGAGTGGTACACCACTCCATATATGGTATGTATGATGTGGGATATAGTTTTCTAAACCATACATAGTGCCTGCCGACAGTTTTGGACCGTGAGAGTTATGTGAGATAGTTTTCGCGTTATTGTTTCGAGAGAACTCGAGAATGAGCATTTGTTGCTGTATGTGTTTCTTAGCTAAGTTGTTTGTATTTTAGACCTGAGTGTGTGTCTTTTATTTCCTTTACGACGCTAGAACGCGAAGAAGGAGAAGAAGCAGTTGTGGAGCTGTGCGTCAAGTTCGATTTGCTTCAAGGCCAGGGACATTAAGAGACTTGAGGCAAGCCATCCTGATTGCTTGCTGATACAATACTTACCATTATCTATCATGCATGTTTTACCTCTGAAGTTTTACCAAAAACTTGATTATCAAAACTATTTTTGATGTGGCTATTACTACTATATTAGTATATAGGTTACTATTATGCCAGTAGTTAAACTTGGTAATACCAAGCCCATAGGACACCATATGGTATTTATTACCATCAAATATACTAGTCCCTAAGTGGACACCTTAAAATTGTGATTCTACAAAACAAAGGCTTTACGGAAAAACCCGGAGAAAAGGCGGATCCTTGTTCTCCGGAGGAATGTGGAAGTGGTCATTTTTGAGAAAGTGGTATTTTCAAAAATGACACATAACCTAGTCTTCGCCGGACAACCTTTACCGTACTGCCACCCTACCCCAACATGGGCACGGGGCTTAACTTGAAGTTTGTTCTTATTAGTGTGTGCTATCTCACTTGCTATAAGGGGCGTCGTACCCTCGAACCGAATGTCGTCAAAACTCCCAATGTTGAGGCATATAAAGTGTGGGATTAATTTTCCCTCCGGATGCATTCATTGAGGCTCCCGGCTAGGCAGGGTGGGACTTGGTGCCGGGGAGAACAAAACTCAATCGGGAGATAGACATATACTAGCTTGAACATAGTGGATGGTTATGATCAGATACCTGATGTTTACATACTGTTGTTACAGTCCGTGGTTGTTCACGGTAGGTGTACTGGATCTGGTGGATGTGTACACCTCTGCAGAGTACAACTTTTTCGAAGAAGCCGCGTCCTCGGATATGGACAGTTGAATGGCCATGTAGCTAGCATTGTGTCAATGTTTTCAAAAAGGAGTTTTTGAAAAGGTGTGTTGAACTCGGGAAATTCGGAAAGGAAGGAAAGCTTGTACCGTGGAGGTACCAATGATGGAAAGCCAGAAGTTATTTTACAAACTAAAAAGTTTTGCAAATAAAACTTTTCTACTCTAAGCAAGAATTCTGGAAACTGATTCCAAGAAGTTTTGCAAAGAGAAAATATTCTTTCACAAAGTTTTACAAAACCTCTTGTACATGTGATATCTACAAGAGAAATAAAACTATATTATTTTTCTTCTGAAGTATCTTCTTCAACGAAGATACAGATTAACTTGACTGCAATTGTGGGGTCATCATATATGAACACCACTGATAGTGAACCCTATTTATAGCCTACCTATTCCACCATATAAACATACTTGCATGTTGGTAAGTGATATGATGGATGTCTTGCTGAGTACATTCAAACGTACTCATTATGGTTTCGCCCCTGGTATCTACTTATCATACTTCGAGAAGGAGCCCCCGAAGGATATCTATGAAGAGAAGTACGGAGCTGACGGCTTTGCGAACTAGGATTGTCTCCGGGTCAGCAGCCTGTAGGTTAAGGCGTGACTTGGGCTCAACTACGTTGTGTTTTAATTGTCTTCCGCTGTGTTTGTTAAGTTGCCTGCCCTTTTGGCAGTTGTGTTAGACTTGATCATGTGATCATTTATGTAATACCTTTATGTATTCGTGTAATTGATGATGTATTTCTGTGTGCCAACTTTGTATGTTGTTCACGACTGATCTTTCTGGGATCGTGAATGTATGCATACGTAGGGTTTCCGACTGCCGGTCTGGGGTCCTTACAACTTCCCTGTGCTTGTGATCCATTTATGTTTATAACCGAATAAGAGAAGAATACATTTTTATTCGTTTCTTGTTACAGCCGAATATATATCAGATAAATTTGTTAGCAACGGAATTTCTGTTTACACGTGGATAATGCTTATCCGTTTCTGTTTTTTCAGTTTGTTCTGTTTGATATTTTCCGGGTCTATTTAAACTGTCTCTCCGCTGCTCTTTTGTAGATCCAATTTACTTCTGTTCCTTCATATTCTCTCCATATGTCATGCCTTCCAGAAATAAACTCGCCATTGATCCTTTTACCGACGAGTTTGTTGTCCCTGCGCATGGTTCCATCGTCATGAATGGTGTCTACACCAATGTTGCAGCTTCTGTAGTTTCTTGGATTGAGAAGGTGGAGGCATCTCTTGCTGATTTGGATGAAAAGGACAAGGTTGTTGGCGTTGATATTCAGATCACTCCAAGAGTTCATACCTGTGATGGTTATAAGGAGAAGGCAGCTGTTATCCAACTATGTGTTGGTGAGGAGTGTTTGCTGTATCACATCTATTGCTATTGTGCTGCTGATGGTATCCCTTCTGGACTTGATGTTTTTTTCGCAAGTGGGCGTACAAGTTTGTTGGTTTTGATATTCCTAAGGATAAGAAGATGATGTACTAGTGCGAGCAACCTTTGTTTATCATTAACCACATAGATGTGTATGCCCGTTGGAGAAATCCTGATATTGGATCTATGCGCAAGCAAACCATTATGGACGTTGCTGCAATCTTCGTCGATGAGTCATACGAGGATAGTGTTGTTCTCACGGCTGAAGAGCATCTCTAGTGGGGTTTATCTCCTCTTTCGCAGAATCATTTGATCTATGCTGCTAAGAATGCCTACGTGTGCTCTGAACTTTATAAATGTATGGATTTGTATGAGAGGGGCTCCTTCCGTCCTCCCTTTGTGAAGCATAGGTATGATTTAGATATGTCATGGGGTTGGGGTTGGGGTGGTGATTGTAGTGATAAATTTTGTTCAGTTTAGCTCCCTTTCTGCTATTAGCATTGGTAATAATTTGTTTTTAGGTTTTTTATTTCTTCAAGGTGTACTTCGAGACGTATGAGCTCGTACTTCCCTATTAAATTTTCGTGAATTTCCGAAGGGTTCCAAACCTATTCGGTTTTTTTCCCCTGTAATAATTAAGTTCCCCTTTACATTGGAGCCAATGTTTTAGTTTTATAACGGTTGTATCGTTTATTATTTTTCTGTTTATTCTTTGACATCCTTTCATGAACTGATACGCGTATGCGTCTGAACTGCCTCGTGTTTTAGTTTGTGCTCATCAGAATGTATGGTTTCTAACGTACTATCTGTTTTACTATTATGTATCGTTGGAATCGTTATCTCATTTTATTTTTAATTTGGACGTTTATGTATAGTTCATACGAACTTTTTTGCGGAGCCTAGAATGAACTTCATATGTTCTTCACATGTACCTTTTCTCCGTATTCTGATTGAAATTCTTTTGTCTTCTTTGCGTAGTTGGTCTAATTTTTTTAGCCTGTCTGTCTGTACTTCTCTGTATGTTTTGTCCGAACTTCCTACTTTTCTTCCATGAACTTCTATCTGTTAAGTTTTCTACTTCTTCTGCAGTTTGAAGTTTTGAACATATTCTTGGTTTGAAAAGCTTGGTATACAAAAAAATATAGAAATCAAGTACTGCATTTATTTATTCAGTGCTTGGAAAACATCTCATCATTCAACTGTTGCACCATTTTGTCGTAAAACTTTTACTTAATGTCTAAAAAAAACATCGTTACAACGGGACAACATCTTCTTTCCATGGGAGAACTAAGAGCTCTCTACTTTCTAAGATGTACTACGAAGCACCCTAATGCAGGTCCGCCTTGATAGAAGCAGAACATGCAAATGTCTCCTTTAGCTAATTGTGCGCAATGGACTATATTGTTCCAGCCTGATTTTATTTATGATCGTAAATCGTACCTTGTCTTCATTATTGTGCATGTGCCAGTCCATTTTGTTGTTGTGCATGCTGCTGGCATGTTGATTTGTGCACTCGGAAGACAATTCAGTAGACTCCCCAAAGTGAACATGGAAGTCATAACCTGCAGCGAGGAGTATATAAATGATAAATGTGAAAGTTCTTTATATGTAACTATATGCTGCAATTCTATTTTGTCTTTTTTCATAATCATTGACACATGATTTTACCATTTTGCCTCTACGAGAATCTAGTTCTTTGTCAGTTGCCTTGGTTACATAGTACGGTATTGTCGATTGGAAACTGTTCACTTGGCTCTTGAGATGTTCCAATGTTATTGGATTCATCTTTATCCTTCTTCCATACTCATATTGATTGTCGAACCATGCAGTATGTGAATGTGGTCCTATAAAATAACAAATTGGTCATTAACTTTTATTTCACATTTTCTATGCAGAAATTTCTATAATCCTCATGGTTGTTTATAACCTGCAATGTTTGTTATGGTTTTCCTAGTTTCAGTTTTACCTTTCTATATGTATTGTGTGCTGACGCTACTGTTGTCGCTTGAGTCATTGCTTTCAGTGCTGTCACTTCGACTGTACCTTTGAAAAAGGAGCCATATGTTCTAGGCAATAAACCATATTTAGTTAATATATCAGTGGAAAAAATCAAATGCGTTGACAGATCTGTATTTTCCTAGAAGATGTGTATGTCAAAATCTTGTAGATCTGTACTTTCCTGGTAGACTTCTTTGTGAAACTTCCTACAGATCTACAAATGTATCATGCATGGACTTTTTCTAGTCCCTACTTTTGTGTGTAAAGTCGGAGCTAAGAAGTCAATGGCAGATCTGAATCATACTGTCAAAACTAGCTCTTGTCAATGCTAAGAAGTCATTGGCAGTATGATTCGGGAGGGAGAAAGTGGCAAGTATTTTGTTTTGAGTACATATATACTTACCTGATCTATTCTGAATCCCGTAGCGGACAGCTGGTGCTCTTGGTGCGTGTTCTTATCCGTTTCTTCCTCGTCGGGCGTGTTCGTTCGGTTGGAGAAAGTGAGTACTGGATTTGGGGTACCTTCTGTGGTGTCCATCTTATGTTTGTGTTTACTACGAGCTTCATGTCTTTTGGGCTGTTTTGGGACAATGAGTTACATTGTTGGGCTTTGGGCTTACAGAGTCTACAGCAAGGCCCGACACTGTATTTAATTGGTATATAAATTGGTTGGGGCGTATGTGCTAATTAATTTTCATTGCGTGTAAGGTTGAAACATTTCGTACATTGTACTTTTTGTTACTTTGAACATCATTTTGTATGGGCTAGAATTCCCCCCCCCCCCCGCCCCGTATGTACTTCTCATCTTCATTGTTCATATTTTTTCATTCCCTAACTGTTTTTTTCTTATTATCTACCTATTCCTTAACATCAATATGGAATTTGCATTAAACTGTAATGTCTTAAGGCATGAACTTCTCTTTTTTGTAATCTTTAACTTGTTGTATTACTGGTTCATTACCGCATTTTGTGTGCATGTCTAAACTGTTTTTTTTTATGGGCATGATTTTTTTTTTGGTTTGAACAATCAAGATTATGGACAGTTTTTTGTGCAAGAGTGATTGAACTACTTTCTTTTTGTTATCCAAACTGAGTATTTTTTTTGTATGAACTTCTATATTCATGCCTTGAACTATAACTTCTATCTGCATGGACAAGAATTTCTTTTGGAATTGACATGGTCTTCTTTTCTTGTGGCAATGTGAGCTTTCCTGTATACAAAACAGAACTGCCGGCATGTATTGGTTGTCGAAACGTATAGTTTACGAGTTTTGAATTTCAACATGTATGCCCTCAAACAGTATTTTTATTCGTTTAAAATTTCTTGACCCTATGTCCTTAACTACACTGCGTGTAGAGTATAACTTCTACAATTGTATGCACAAACTTCTTCTTGAATCCAACTAATACGGCATTTTGTTCAGTACTGAAATTATCGAGTATATAACGGCGAACTTCATGGTTGTTACGCGTTAGAGTATGTTGTTAGGGTATGGATGTTTAGTAGACGTCGACGCGATAGCCGAGACTCTAGATCAAAAAATTGTGTAGAATATTTGTTCTTTTTTGTTCGAGAACGAACTTTTGTTAATTCAGGGTTAAACTTCCGCGTTATTTGCATTGGACCGCATTTTCTTCGTAGTTGAACTTATCGCCAACCCACTGCCGATTTTCTGCTTTTATGTGGTTATTGGCTTTTTACTTTATGGGTATCTAATTTTCTTATATTGTTTGGTGATTGAAATGAATACGGGATTATCACTGCGTGTATTTTCTCGTGAATTTTTTGCACGTCATGGCTCCCCTTACCTTTTGATTTATTTTGATGAAAACGAGACTTTTGATCAGATAGTTCGTGTAGAAAGTTGTGGTTTTTATGTATTTTTGTTTTGGGTTGCTATGGGTTAGATCTACTTTTATTGTTGGTGGGTGGGGCTTTTATTTTTTGATGGATAAATTCATGCATAATTTGCAGATTTTTTAATGTTTTTAGAACAATTTAGTAAACTAACTTTGTTTTTTTTTGTAGTGATTGCATTATTTATTTTTCGATCTTTTCTGCCTATGGACTGCCCTTAGTCCCCTCTGAACTTCTTTCTTGGTTAAGATTAACTGCTTCGTCTTCGGTTCTTGAACTTCAATTTAACCCAGGTTGAACTTCTCTCTGCTACCGATAGAGGCATGAACGTCTGTTTGTTTTTGCTTGTACTGCATTTTTTTCCACCATGAACTTCTCGAGCCTTCTTGTTTGTATTTCTGTTTTTGTTAAGTTATGAAATGCATGTGTTTTATGTGCATCCGATCCTTGTATGTTAGTGGGCGAAACTTTCGATTTTGATTATCCTTGTTTTTTTTGTGTTTTTTCCGCAGTTAATTGTTACCGCGCGCATTTTTTGATTTTTGTATGTTTTTTCTTCGTGGGAGTTGCTCGTTACGGTATGGATCGCGTTGACGGGCGACGAAGCCGAGATGCTAGATCAGAAAGTTCCTACTTATGTCTTAGGTTTGAGTTGGTGTGGGTTAGATCTACTTTTAGTTTCGTTAGGTTTGTCAATTGTTTTTATAAATTTACGTTTTATTTTTAACTTTTTCCTATCTGTAGAAATGTATGTGCCATTTTTCCAATTTTTACTTACAACTTTACAGGTCAAACTTTTCAAAACATTTACCAAATATCTTGAAAATAACACCAAGATATATAATTTGAATTTTGTGCCATAAGTGTTGTTACCATTCCCTATATGACCGGTAAAAGTTTCAAAATTTTGTCTTCCCAAAGTATTAAATGTGCTTTTACTTCACTATTGTTGTTGTAGATTTTTGTGTTTTTTTACCGTTGTGGTCCCCTTTTTCCGTGCATACGCCCAGAGCGGAGCTGTCTAGAAAACCCTCCTCCCCTCCCCCACTCTCTCGCCTCTCCACTTCTTCTCTCCATTACTTCCGAGCAGGAACCGCCCTCTTCGCCTTGCGCAACCGTCGGCACGCCCTCACGCAACCAGTGCTTAGTGGAGGTAGTGCTCCGTCGTGCTCTCATCTCTTCGGGTTAGTTTTTCTTATCCCTTCGTGGTTCCTCTTTCCATTTCGGCCTCTCTCGTTCTCCTCGCGCCGCCGGACTGCGCCGTCGCGTAATCTGTCTGTTTCGATTCTTGTTATTTCTTTTTAAGCAAGTTGTTTTTGGCTATGTGTTGCTAATTGGGCAAGATTTACTTCTAATTAATTTCATCTGAATAGTAATTTGAGTTTATTTATTGCGGTTGTGAATCTAGGGTTCGCGATCCTGCTTGTTGCCACGGTGTATGCTCTATGGCTAACTGGAAGTTGTACTTTCGATTATTTACATGGAGCCATCCGAGGACCCTCCTGCAGTTGTTTCCACCCAAGGTATTTCCGTATCGTTTTCTTGATGTCCGGAGACCTGGTTTTTTCTTTTTTTCATGTGTATACTATTACCGAGTTGCTTATTTACCGTTATTCTCTTGTTATTGTGTCCATAATTTCAATTGATTAGTCTAACCCTTTTACAGTTTTGACTTATGAACTTCCTTCCATTGCATCCATGTACTTCTTCCTTTACATGCCTCATATAGTTTTGCTGTTTTGTTTTAACTGTTTGTAGGTTTGTTTCTATGATTCTGCTATAGTATTATGTGTTTATTGTTTTTTTTCTAATTTACTTTGATTTTAACTTCTATGTTACATGCAATAGTTCTGGTGATAATGCCGCTGGTCCTAGTGTTGTAATAGGTGAATCTGTTGTACACTCGGCTGTTCAACCAGTATTGGTTGCTTCAGTTCTTGGCGATTTAGGCATGGTTGCCGCTTCAGGTTAACTGTTTTCCTGATGTATGTTTTTGTTTTTTCTTTTGCATCTAATAAACAATTTTTTTTAATTTAAATCTTAACTTTCCTGTATGTAACAGATGGAACTGGTTCCCTTTTTTGTGAAAGGTGAACTGCCTAGATCCTTCTGTATGAACTGCATTTTGTGTAGTTCTGAACTTCTTCCGTTGCATCCATGTACTTATTCGTTTTAATGCCCCATCTAGCTATGTGTTTTGTTTTATCTGTTTGTAGGTTGTGTTTCTATGATTCTGCTTAAGTTTTTTGTGTTTATTGTTTTTTTCTAATTTACTTTGATTTTAACTTCTCTGTTACATGCAATAGTTCTGGTGATAATGCCGCTGGTCCTAGTGTTGTAATAAGTGAATCTGTTGTAGACCCGGCTGTTCATCCAGTATTGGTTGCTCCAGTTCTTGGCGATTTAGACATGAGTGCCGCTTCAGGTTAAGTGTTTTCAAGATAGTGCTTACTCAGTTTAAAGCTGCATATTATATTTTTTCTTTTTGCAACTAATGAACAAAAACTTTTAGTTTATTTTTTGACTTCCTGTATGCAAAGGATGGAAGTGGTTTACTTTTTGTGATAGTTGAACTGTCTAGATCCTTTTGTGTGAACTGCATTTTTGTGTAGTGATGAACTTCTGTAAAACTTCTCTATGTTAGGGATTTTTAATTACTTTTTTTTGTGTACTGAAACCGCCTGTTTTTATGGGTTTTGATCTTCCTTGTGTGTTTTCTTGAACTTCTTTAGTTTAGTTTTTAGGTTGTCTTATATTTTTGTACTTCAATCATACTAAGCCATGTTTTAAACCTGCATTTAATTATTATTTTTGAATACTAACTAACAATAAATATTTAAGTTTGATAAGGGGTTGCCCGATCTTCTCGATGAACACTCACACGATAACTTGATAGATAACTTGTGTCTCGCTGAAACCTCTCCGGCTGATCCCTGATGCCAATGCAACAGCTATCAATCCCTTTGGATATTCTCAACTCCACACACTTGCACAACGTAATCAAAGACTACGAGTGGTCCTGTATCTACTGATTCCCAATGGAACAACAGATAACACGCAGAATTTGCAAGGGGTAACTCCACCAAACTGGTGGGGATAAATTCAGATGAACATAGTTCAATTCTGGAATCTAGGGTTTATGTTTAACTTGGTCTACCCTCTAAATTCGTGGCTAAGAGGTATTTATGAGGGGGTGGCGGCTAAGAGAGGGGGGTGCCCCCCCTAATCTAAGCCTACACGGTTTGGTGCACCCAAACCAATACAAACCGACCCCAAGGAGGGGGTGCGGCCAACCAGCCACACAGGGCTTTATTAGACTCGGGTGGGACTCTCTCCCAACCAAAGACAGTCTCTTATGTTTGGAGGGAACCATCCTTGAGCGCAGTGACTTCTCTCCTAACCATAGACAGCCTCTTATGTTTGGAGAGAACACAAAACAATTATTCTGCCTCCTCCTTCTCCCTTGGACTTGCATGATCATCTTCTTCCATGAGTTCTCCAATGCTTTGCTCCATGATTCCATGCTCCTTGCCTCCAATAATGTTTGTGTTATAAATAAACCTATCATACATAAATACATATGCTTAGGTAGTATAACATTCTTATAAACACAAATAACATGCATTACTAGGAAAGAATTCACCTTATCATGAACAGTAGTGAGGCTCAATATTTCCTTCCAATTAAAGCATGGAAAATCCTCATGGACCCCTATTATATCCATATCAAAGTTGATTTTGTAGATGACACTGTCAACATTGCAAATAAGAGTATATCTGATGTTTGTGCATCTCTTCTTGAATCATTCGGAGGCCGACTTGATGATGAGTCTCTGGATCTGTCGGATACCCAGAGTCAGGACGCTGATGGTACAGAGATTGTTACTCAGATGGGAGAAGGTGAAGCTCAGCTTATTGCTTATGATGAGAGACGTGCTAGGAAAATTGTCCTAGCTTGCAACAAGAAGTTTGCTGAATCTGTTGACAAGGAAAAAGATGCAATGATTGCTGCAGCTATTGAACGTCGCTCAAATCAGATAGCTGATGATACATCTTTTTTGAATTCTCCTGCTAGCGCCACTTCTGTCCCCCATGTTGTTCCTAGTACAAGGGGGAGGAAAAAATCAGAACTTTCACCTCCAGGTATCCTGCGGCAGAGTCCTCATATCATGTCAATGATTGGACCTACGCCTTTTCCCCAGTTCCCCGTGCAAGACCAGTTGGTCGTGCTACCCCTCGTTTGCCGTCTGATGCCGATGTGAGGAAGTCTCCTCGTAATGTGATTGATGTTGTTCCACCTATGAAGAAGATTGCTGCTGCGGCAAAAAAACTTGTTTTGAAAGGGAAGGAGGTTGTTGGTAAACCCAGCAAGCCTCATGTTAAAACCAAAGAAGTTGCTGCTAGAGTCAGGAAGTCCCCTCGTAACCCTACCAAAGTTGTGCATTTCTCTGATGTTGTTGAAATCGACGATGATAAGAATGATTCTGATTATTCTGCCGAGGACCCAGATGTTAAGGAGGTGAGATTTTTTTCTGTGATGTTTTCCATACGTTTTAACTTTACTTCTTTTGTCATATGCATGTTTTTTTGGTGTATATGTACTTTATATCTGCTTTAGTTTTAGGTATTTTAATTGTATTGTGTTTTGCTGAACTGTCACCAGTACGTGCCTTTTATGTTTTACTCTATGTTTCATTTCCCACATGTCAAATCTCTTTTTTGCGTTGGGTTGAACTGCTGCTTTTTGTCGTGTTGAACTTCCTGTTTAGGTGGTCCTTGAACTTATTTTGTTTTATTTTATTGAATTGCAGTGTATGTGGCTTTGAACTTCATGTTTTTTTAATTAACAGTGAACTGCTATGGTTTGTATGAAAAACTGTCCTATTCCTGTTCATGAACTTCTATCTGTTGGAGTATGTACTGATTTTGTAATAGTCATTGAACTTATATCTGTATCTTTGCATGGCCCCGCTAATTTTTTTTGTATTTTTTATTGTTGCAGTTTAAAGTTGTTAAGAGAGTTGGTAAGAGGAAGAGGGCATTCCAAGCCCCATTGGATCCTGGTTCTGAGCCAGCTCCTAAGAAGACACGTGTTAACATTACTATCAGGTGCTCTTTGAAGGAGTTAGTTGTTTGCATCAAAATATTGAAGCAACGACACCTTGATATTCTTGAGTCCGGAGGTCTTGGCAATCTTACACTATTCAGTATCGATTCTAATATCTGCCGCCCGCTTATTTTATTTCTCATGCGCCGCATTAACCCTTCCACTATGACGCTTGATTTGGGTGATGCTTGCAAGCAATTGAAGATCACTGCACATGGTATTGAGAAGTTGTTCGAGCTCCCTTCTGGAAGTAAGACATCCCCAAGGCCATCACACAAAGAGCACGATGACGGGTATGATGAAGTATTGCAGCAGCTGAAGGAATAACTCGGTTTTGATCCGAAGAAGACAGTAAACACTGATGATATGCGAGCTCTTCTCAAGATCCTTGTTGAAGATGAGAGCAAAGATAACCTTGCTATGAAAGTGTTTGGCCTCATATTGTACATGAAGTTCATTTGTCCTGGAGTAATTGTCCGTCTTTGTAGATAGGCCCCTATGGTTCAAGAAGTTAGCCTAGCTGACCTTTGGGATTATGATTTGTGTCAGCTGGTTGTTGATGAGTTGAAGAAGGCAGTTATATACTTGCAGCAGCAGTAGTGTGCTGGTGTTGATTGTCCAGCAATCCCGGCCTGTTGCATTGCCCCTTTATTGATGTATCTTGATTGCCTTGATCCCCATGGTCTCAGAATTACCGATATCCGTACTCCTCGTATATTGTACATGGACAAGAAGAAGCTAAGTAAGCTTGCCCATTTTGACATGTTTGGTGATGGTGGCACCGATAACCCGAGAACATGCTTTTTTGGTGTTCATCCTGTGAGTGATCATTTCTCCTTTTTTCATGTGTTTTTTCTCTTTTTTTCGTTGTATATGAATAGAAATTATCTTCCTTACTGTTTTTTTTGTGTGTGTAATTTTTTTCAGTGGAAAAAGTTATCTGAAATTGTCTACTACGAAGAGAAGAAGTCAGGGCCATTGTTTTCTTTGCATGCCCCTATCAAGAGTTCTCCTCGCAAGAGGATTGTTGGCTCCTCCTTTGAAGAATCTGCGAGCAAGCGTGTCCACACTGGTAGCACCAGTGCAGCAGGATTGCATCCTGTTGGTGGCAGTGTCAATGTCACTCACGACACCTTGGCTCCGCTTGAATTCCATCTTGCAAAGGCTTGCGAGTTTGTTATGCAGTTCCCTTCATCCAGCAGCCGTCTTGAATATACCCATGGACTGTTACCTTCTGGACATTTCTTTGACAAGGAAGCTTCCAGAGAGGCCCTTGAGTTAGAGTCAATCAGTATATCCGTCCTGCAGCTAAACTTATCACAGATCTAGAGTTCATTCCGGATTGTGAAGTCGATGCAAGATGCACGATGCAAGCCTTTTGAGGATGAAGCACATCGTTACATCAATGATATCAATAAGCAAGACCATGCAGTTGGCCAGAAAATGCATTATACCGAGCATGTTAGTCACAATCTTTTTTTACTTATTTCTTTTTTGCTTTCATATTTTACAGCCTCTAACTTCTCTTGTTAATTTTTGTGTTTTATGTTTGAAGGTAAACGCCGACGCTGTTGACGTGTCATCGCAGGGTCACACTGTAAGAACCGGTGCGTGATTGTCCCATTTCTCCTCTAGTGGAATCTGTAGGAGATGACAACAAACACACTCGTTCAGTTGATGATCATGGCCAAACTGCAGTTGATGGTGCATTTGTTGAAGATGACATATCTTCTCGTCCTGCAGTTCACGAGGATAAAGTTACTGCTGTTGTCAAAGAACACGATGCTCCTGCGCATGATCATGAAGTGGTAGAAGCTGAACAAGTTCAGGCTGACCCTTCATGTCAATTGCCTGATGCAGCTCTTTCTCTCTCTGCGGAACATGCTGAAGTTGCAGATGTTACCAAGATTGTATCTGATGTTGTTGCAGGTGATCATGCTGATAAGAGCTCTCCTATTGTTGACCGAGTAGATGTTCCTGTCACTCCAAGCTATTCTGGTCTAGGCAAGAACCCATGAAGTCCACCTTTTTATTTTATAGTTTGATAAACTGTTTAATTTAAACATGGGCTCACTGCGTGAGATGGGGATTGTGGTCGGGGTTGTAATATTTTGAACTTATTTCTACTGTTTGGTGTGTTAATGTGGCACAATGTTTTGTAAAAAATATTTTGGGTCCGCAGTGGTACTTCCTCTTTTCTTAATGAATTCCTGTGTGTGTTTGGACGACATGGATCGTTTGTTAATGTGCGCAATAACTGCTCTAACACGTCCCTTTTTTTGCTGAGCTTCTGTTGTACAACCACACGAACTTCCAATACGACCTAGTATGTTCTTCCATACGTATGTTCCTGAACTTCCCACTTAGGCGCTTGTGCACTTCTCTTGACATGCTTTTGAACTGCCCAGTTTTTTTGTTGTTTAACTTCATATTGAATCGTAGCTTATACACTATTATGAAATTTTCATTGTGAAGTTCTTTCATAACTGTATGCTTACTTCTTTGTACATTATGTCTACTTCTTCTTTTTGTTACTTTTTGTATCTCATTCATTGTCCTTATTTTTTATATTAACATGAACTACCCTACTAGCTTTGTCTTCACTTCTTTTTCACTTGTCTATTGTCCTTGCTGTGCTTTTCCTATTTAAAACTTCCTTTATTTGTAGTTTCTATCTCATCTTTAGGACCTTTTTTTTATTAACATCTTTTCACTTTTTTTGTTTTTCCAGATGATTATTTCTTGAATGTCAACACTAATGTTCCTGATGCTATTGAGGAATTTTATGAGATTGTTACCAGGGTTAGGGAAAGGGATAGGATTGCGTAAGTTACAGGAACACTGTGTAAAATCTAGTTTTATCTATTTTTTTCTACCAAATTCAAAAATTTGATGTTTTTTCTTATGCTCAGGAATGTCAAAATCATTAGTGAAGCTCAATGTCCACTCACAGTATAAAAACTTGCAAATTTCTTTCGACCTCGTGGAATGCTTAGTTCCCAGGCAGCTACTGTAGGTATCTATCTTCCGAGGGAGAAATTTAAAGGATCACCTGACAGATTGATTGTGTCCTACTGGATTACTGTGAGTAGTTGTTGTTCACATAATTTCTCTGTATTTTCTTTTCTTTTTGACACCATCAAATATTTTGTACATTTGTCTGATTGTGCCCTACTGGATTACTGATTACATGATTTGCCCGAAGCAAGATAATAAGTTAGTGCTATTTTCATTTAGTTATAGATTTTATTTTTGCAAATCGAGGATTTTTATATCATGCTTGTTTATTTTTGATGATTTATTTCTATGTGAACTGCAGCCGGGACTGTGGGGTTTTCATGCTACAGATTGCCCAATCTTGGGATGGCAAGGCACACAAATTTTACGTCCAGAGATATCCCCAACATGAAGAACTTGATGCTATGGGAGTGGGCAAAGTTTAAGAAGTTCAATGTTGATTTTCAAGTGCTTTTCGGCTACAATCCTGGTAGTTAGTTCTCCCTATAGTCTTTTCTAATTTTTTTGAATGTTTTATTCTATTATATTTTTCTACAACATTTTTGCGACTTCGCTGTTGATTGCTTTTGTTTGTGTAGTTTTGCAAGACAATTGTTAATTGAAGAAGCAGAAAACTTTGAGTTATTTGAGACTCAGATGAATTTTCCAGAAAAGGCAGAAAGCTGTGAACCTATAGTCATGCCTGGTGTAGTCAATGTTGGTGAGCTGGATGATTTCAGTACACCAGCTGTTGTTGAGGTGCCTGCAACATAGCTTTCTGAAGATGATTCTTCCGATGACTTCGTTGAGCCACACATGACAAGATCTGGCAAAGTACTGACACCCGTGAAGCAGAAGAAAGTTTGTGCTGGTGTCAGGAAGAAGGACCCGACTCTGTCTATCAGAAATGTTACTTCACAAAGAGGCCTCTTAAAAGGCCAAAAAAATGGTCTGCACATGTTGAAATGCTTAAACCAGGTCAATCTCCTTATCTTGCCAGTGCCCGACTTCTGCGCCAATATATCCTTAGTGGTTATTCAAAGGATCATAACAAGGAGTGAGTAATCATTCCTACATTATGTTAACATATTCATTTGCATTTAGATCTGAATTTATTCTCATGACTTTTGTTGTTGTTGATGTTGTTGTTGTTGTTGTTGTTGTCGTTGTTGCGTTAGGAATGAATTTTGTCGTTTCATTCACGGCACGTACGACGATGGATCAGTAGTGGATACAACCTTCACTGGTAATGACTTGTTCAAGGCTTTCCATGAATTCGGTGAGATTGAGGGTGACCTCATGGATTATGTCATAAGGGAATGGAAGGTCGATGACGTTTACAACCATGTTTTTGGTTCCACTAGGCGTGTTTTATTGAGCCCATACTTCTTGCAGGTATCCATATACATGAGCTGTAAATTTTTTTATTTTCGCTGAACTTCTGCATTATCTATGTTGAACTTCTTAGAAGTTTTTTTAACGTTAGCTTTATCTTTTTATATTCCTGAACTGCTTACTTTTGTATGTGGCGCGAACTTCTTTTCTGATTTAATTCTTTTTTTTTGCAGTATGTTCTAGAAATGGATGGCATTGGCACAAGTAAAACTTTCGACGTGGAAAAAGCTGTAAAATTGATTGAAAAATATGTCAGAGCTCAAGATAACCTCATGAGATCAAGCCTGGTTAGTTTTATTCCGTATTATTCCAATTATATATCTACTCATGTTTTGTAATGTGCTTATGTATTTCTACTGGAACATATATTGATGCCTTATTGTAAGAAGTTTCCTGATTCAAGCAGTGTCCGCTACTCCTTATATGTTATGAATAAATACCGCTCTACATTTGATGTGCTCGACTCCAAAGAGTGTCCGAGGGGCAAAAACCCATCGAAGAGCAGTTTCCACAACGAGACTGTAGAAATTGTAAGTTTGTATGAACTTCTTTCTGTTGTGCTTAGAACTTACCACCGTACTGTCTTTAACTGCTCCATTATTTATTGGTTTGATTGGTTGTGTGTTTGAGATTTCTGAACTACATTCTGTTCGTGGCTGTACTTCTTTTCTGTTTGTGTTGGAACTTCTTTCTGTTTTTGTGTTTCAACTTCAGTTGAATTGCATCTTAGAGTAGGCGGGCATTATTAGCAGGTTGTACATGAACCTCCCTTGTTGTTTACCTGGACTTCTATATGATTAAATATGAATTGAACTGCTATTTAATTTTTATTTAGAGTTTGTGTGCGTTGTTTTCTTGTCACTTCAAGCATTTTTTTTATGTTAGTTTTGTCTATTTTAAGATTTTTCACGTACAATCAGGCCAGGAGGATGACTCTATTGATGAAATCAAAATATAGGGAGCAAGCTTACTCCCGATGGAATCATCCAAACTGGGAGAGGGTTGCTTCAAAGCCACGGTTTGTTAAGGTACCAGTTCAGGGTGTTAACCAATGTGGATTCTGGTGCTTGAAATTTGCATCTGACCTTGATGGAGACGAGCTGGTTAAATCGTACAAGGATAACAATGTAAGTCCCCTAGAAGTGTACGAATAATTGACATGTACCATTATGTAGTTTTTTTTATCTTATGAACTTCCTTTTGTTTAATCATGTAGCCTCGTGTTGATGACTGGAAGGTGGAATATATGTTCCTATCGGTGTTCCATTCGGAGAACAAGGTCCCTCTTAAAGAACTGTCAAAGGAAATTAAGTATCTCTCTCCTGGCAGTTCTTCTTTTAGCTCACAAGGACAGTAACTACTAAAGTTCCTTTCGCAGCAAAGCTAGATCTAGGATACATGATTCAGGATGCATTTGTATTTAGAATTAAAACATTTTAATTTATTCTCTATTCGAGGAATGATCTTCTAAGTATTAAGGATATATGTACCTCTCCGCACCCAACTCTTGAACTTCCATCTATATGATACTTGAACTTCTGGCGATTAGGATAGGAACTTCTCTTAATCGTATACGTCAATTTCTCTCTAAATGTGATCGTTTTTAATTGCACTATTTATTTTTGGTGTCTACACTTATGTATATGTATGAGTATTTTATATTTGTACTGTGTTATTTACAAAGTTATTTTTGTTGTTATTTCGAAAGCCCAAATCATCTTTTTAGCACTTCTACGTGTAACTTTTTGAACTTCTGCGCGTCTATCACTGAAAATTAGGATTTTTATGTAGTTGGTACTGAAGTTATTTTTTATGTGCTTAATTATCGTCCACGTGTCCGCCAGGTGTTGCATTGTCGTGGTCTTATGCATCACCTTTACACCCTACCCCACTTCTATAAGATACACAAAATTTCCGGCTCCTCGTCTATTCCGCCACCCCCACTCCTGCTTCTCACACAACCGCAAGACCACCCCTGTTACGTCGCATCAACCACCCCTTGTATCTGCACCTGCCATTTTCTTCCACCTCTGCTTCTCCATGGAGAACCGCAAGAGCACCCCTTCTCCTCCTCGTATGGATTCCGTTGTCATCGCTCCGATGTTGTTAGAGACGGGGAACGTTCGATCGGCGTCATCGACTCTCGGGATAAGTCTGCTGTTGGTGTCGACCATGAAGTATATTGGTCTGTAGATGCTGCTGTTGTTGGTCCTCCTGTGAGCCAGGAGTCGAACATCGTTGTTGCCGCATCCGAGGCTTCTGGTAGCAAAAGGAGGAGTTATAGCCCAGATCTGTACGGTCCTGTTTGCTACTCCAGCGGACATGATGTTGAGGTCAGTAATATGTAATCGTAGTTAGATTTGAACTTCTTATATCTTTTCGCGTGTTCTCCCCTGAGTACCATTATGTACTTCCTTTATTACTTGTTTTGTCTGAACTTCTTATATCTGTACGATTGTACTTCCCTGAGTACCATTCTGTACTTATTTTTGCTACTTGCTATGTCTGAACTTTTTAGATCTATACACGCGTACTTCCCTGAGTACCATTATGTACTTCTTTGTTACTTGCTACGACTGAACTTTTTATATCTGTACGCGTGCACTTCCCTGAGTTCTATTATGTAGTTCTTTTTTGTTACTTGCTTTGTCTGAACTTCTAAGATCTATTTTCTTGGACTTCCCTAAGTACCATTTTGTACTTCTCAGACCTTGTTATCATGTTGTGTGAACTTCGCAAATATGTACTCTTGTACTTCCTTTTTGCATCAGTCTGGCCTTCTTTTTTCTTTTGTTTAATGTGAACTTTGTATATCTGTTCGCATGTACTTATATGAGCATCATTCTATACTTATTTGTAGGATTTCTTTTTTGTTAATGTCTTTTTTTAGGTTTAAAATCCATGTTTTTACCATTTAAAATCTGAACTTTTTTATCTCATATGATGACTATGTCCCATATAGTTATTAAATTGTGCTTTTCTTCATTTTTTCACGGATAACAATGTAAACGTCATTTCAAAGGTATTGCAAGGTGGGGGGGTTGGGGGGGGGGGTTCCCCCTCCTTCATTTTTTACTTAGAGTTCAACAGGCCGGTACCCCCCCCCATTTTTTGTTACTTGCTATGTATGAACTTATTAGATCTGTACGTGTGTACTTACCTGATACCATTTTGTACTTCTTTCTTACTTTGCTACAACTGAACTTTTTATATCTGTACACGTGTACTTCCCTGGGTTCTATTGTGTACTTCTTTTTTGTTACTTACTATGTCTGAACTTCTTAGATCTATTCTCTTGTACTTCCCTAAGTACCATTGTGTACTTATGAAACCTCGTTATCGTGTTTGTGTGAACTTCACAGTTATGTACTCCTGTACTTCCATTTGCATCAGTTTGTTCTTCTTTTTTATTATTTTATTGTGAACTTCGTAGATCTGTTCGCATGTGCTTCTCTGAGCATCATTCTATACTTATTTGTAGGATTTCTTTTTTATTACTGTATTTTTTTTTAGGTTTAGAATCCATGTTTTACCATTTGAAATCTGAACCCTTTTTTTATCTCACAATGCAGTACAATTCTGATGACTCTGACACCGTTTATAACGGGAAAAGTTATGCAGTCAAGGTTCTGCATGATCTGGATGAATGGAAGTACAACCTCACTAGAATTGTTCACGGCAGGTACCGTTGCCCTTTTGATCAGAAGTTTCTCAGTGCTGACGTCACCAGTATTGCTCAAGATGCTCTGAGCACAAGGACTTGTATGAGTTCCTTCAGTTGTAGGGCATGGTATCTAAGAAGAAAAACGACGACGATGCTGGTCCTTCAAGGAAGAAGAGGAAGAAGGCAGGGTTGCGCACGTTACCACAAGGCCCGGTAGATTCTTTGTTCCGTTCGTGTGGAGCACTGTTATATGGTCACCGTTTATATTGTGGTGGCTTTTTATGTAGTATGTTTTAGTGTTTTCTTGAACTTCCATCCTGTCTATTCGTGTGGAAAATATTTGTTGTTTTGTTGTCGTTCACGCTATCGTATGTGCGACAATGTCTTTTCTGTATAAACTGAATTTGTAAAAATGCCTAGTTGTGTGTGTTTCAAGCATGCACTTCGTTTTGTTATAGGGATGAACTTCCACCTCTTCATGTCAAAACTGCTTGCTTACATGCCAGTATTGCTTCCAGAGTTGACTTGTACTTCTCCGAAACTGGCTCTGAACTCCCTTGTCCAAACACTGCTTTTTAATTTCTCGCAAACAAGCGTTCAAAAATGTTGTATGTATTGATGAACAAGTAACTCTATGACAATAACCTAGGGCTCCTTCTTGTTCACAATTATGTATCTGCCTTTGTGCTTCTGCTCCTTTTTTTTGGGTCTGGTGGTGTAACTGGTTCCTTTTCACTGACCTTTTTCTAGTAGGAGTTTTTGTTATAGGTGCTTTTTCTCGCTGGAGTAGGTGTTGTTGGCGTTGCTCTTCTCCTTGTACTTCTCGTCATTCTAGGCAATTTATGTCCAGGTCTATCATCTCCTTCTTCGTCTTCTTCATCTTACTCTCCTTCTTCCTCGTCTTCTTCATCTTCCGCTCCTTCTTCCTTGTCTTCTACATCTTCCTCTCCTTCTTCCTCGTCTTCTTCAGCTTCCTCTCCTCCGTCGTCGTTTTCTTCAGCTTCATCTTTGTGCTCGCCTTCTTCTTCCTCCTCGGTATCTTCAAATGATACTTCAGTTTTTCTCTTTTTGCTTGGCTTCATTTTTCCTAGAGTGGATTTGTCTAATCTTTCTTCTCTCTGAGGACATGTTAAAGAATTGTGCCTAGCTATCTCATTGCAAGTTTTGCACATTCTTCGCTTTACCCTCTTTGTTGTAGCCTGCGCATCATCAGTTGTGTCCTTTTTATCTTCAACAACGGCAGCAGCCGTACCAGCAACAGTACACAATAGCAGCCGAGGAAATTTCTGTGAGTTATGGTTCTTGTACAATCCACACCCACCCCATTTCCTGATCCCTACCGCGTCTTTGCCTTTTCCCTTGGGATCCGGCAGCAACTGCTTGTTGTCAGCATCATGTTTATTTTTGCTTGTCTCTTTTCCCCTTTCTTTGCTTCTACTTCCTTTTGTCTTCGACATTGGGGATGAGCGAATAATCGTACGAGTCGACTGGGGCTCACTCTGTTCCTCTGCTTGGTTGAATATATTGTTGAGGTCAGGTTCGAACTCACCGAAATCGGGGATTTCTTCATCCCCTTCCTCACTTGGGCTTGAGCGCCCGATTGCCTCCACTTGCTCAATAAGTTCATGAAGTCCTTGTTTTTCTCTCGCTCTCTGTCCATCTGACCTTGCATATATCCTTACTAGTTTGAATACTAGTTGGAGAATCTCGTTATGTTGGTACATTATTGAAGACCCGTCAGATGCAAGTGATGTCACTCTCGTTGTGTTGGTACAACTGATCTGTAATCTTCCCTATTGAACCTCGATTGCATGGTTGCCCCCTTAGTGTGTCTGTTAAGTATGTACTCTTTTGGAATTGATGTCACTCTCAAGTGACTGAGCATTGCAATGACATGTTTGCAGAAGATACCTGCAGGGCAAAATTAATTAACGACATTTTTTAGTTTGCCACGTGTATGCAGGAGTGTACTTCTTTAGAATGCTTATGTGAACTGCACATGTACACAAATGAGAACTTCTTGTTGTCTTTTGCAGCTATTAATTCTCCAATTTTATTTTTTTCATGCAGATTGTTACCTGTATGCTCCCAAAGCATGCATTCGCATGTGTATATTCCTCCATTTGTGTCTGCTTTTACTTTGAAGTCATGGTGCGACCATGAGAAGGTATTTTCTGGATTTCTGTATGCCACCAGGTAGTTAGGAAAAATAAGCTCCGTTGTAACATCCCAAGTATGAAAAATGGCCATTAGAATGTTTTGCTCTCTGTTATTTTATGTTTTGCATCATGGCATCATGTTCATTGCATTTGTTTTGCTTGTTTTCCATTTCTTTTCCAACTGTTTTCCTTTGTTTTCTATTTGAATTTCAAACCAAAATTCAAACCTTTTGTTTCATCCTTGTGATGTTACAATTTCCAAAATGTTATTTCAAATAAAAACAACCAAAATGTTTTCTTTTTATTCCATAATGCTCACTTATTAAATTGATGGTTTTAATCAATCATTTAAATTCCAAAATCACATTTAAAATTCAAATCAAAGCACCAAAAGAGAATCACTTTGAAATTATGATGATATCAAAACAAATCAACTCAATTTGTTTATAATTAACATAGGGGTCACCCTATTTAATGGTTTGTTTTTATTAATGATCATTTAATATTAAAATTCACCCAAATTTGGTTTAAAATACAAACAGCAAGCAAATCTCAAACTTTTTGAAAATAAAACTTAACATTTGTTTGCTAATGGCCTAATTAACTCCCCCAAAGTTTTCCAAATTTTTTACTAACCTAAAAACCATCTTTTCCTTCCAATTTCTTTTTCAGCAAAAAAAAACAGGAGAACAAATTTTTAAAAATGAATTTCTGGCGCCAAAGGGGAAATGGGCTGCTCCCAGCCCACCTATCTATTTCTTCTGCGCCAGCCCGGTCTTTTCTCTCGCTCCCAGCCCGCGTACCGGTTCAGTTCTTTTCCCCGCCGTCGTCCTGCAGTACAGCAAGGCATCAGTGCCTCCACGTCGGCGGCAGGCACCCGTGGACGGCCATCGTCGCCCAAGCTCCCCTACAAAACCCCCTAGGGTTCCATCCCTCGAACCCTAAACCTCCTACCCCTAGCTACCCCCCTCCTCGCCGCCGTTCGCTATATCTGCCGCCTCCCTCTTTTCTCTGACGCTCGCCGCCGCGGTACCCACCCTGAACCGGCGAGGATCATCGTCGTGATGCCTTCCTAGCCCCCTGTTGAACCGTGGGAACGGACCCGCCGTGGTTCCTTGTCCAACCCCAAGCTCTCCGTTGAGCCCGAGGAGGGCCAGTTCGCCGCCGCCATCAACGCCGACGTCGCCGGAGACCTCTGCCTCGACCCTCTGGTGAGCGGCCGCTCCCCCGTTTCCCTACCCTCTCCTGTTCTGCGCAGCGCGGTTAGGACCCGCACCCGGTCGCTCATCACCGCAGCGCGCCACGACAGCGATGCCCTACTGAATATCGCCGCCGGCCAGCAAGCGCCGTCGAGATTTTTCAGTTAGCTGCACCGAGAGAATTTTAGTTAACGTTTTGAACCTTACCTTGTCTGCGTGATCCTAACTGACAAGAATTCAGTCAGCAGCGCAGTGGCATGGTTCCGTTCGCGCGAGCGCAGCGGCCCGGGTTCGATTCCCAGGTGCCGCAATCCTTTTTTGGGATTTATCCCCTAGCCGTGACCCCACCCGTCAGCGGTCTGCTCTGCCACGCGTGCGCAGGCACGCCACGCTGGCCCCTGGCCCACACGGCAGTGGCTAGGGTTAGCTGGCAGCGCGGTAACGAAAGTTTTCCCAGCATGTTTCTTTCAAAACTAGTCCTCTAAAATTACAGATTAGTCCTCTGTTTTAAATTGATAATAACTTTCAAAATATAACTCTAAATAACAAAAGTAAAATATGTTTATTGTTCTAAATTAAATTGTCTATCCATTTATGCCATTTGTGTACTGTTTTGAAATTTCCAAATGCAATTCAAATTTGAATTCAAATAATTCAATTGCAAATTACTAAATTTCATAAATAATTCATTCTTAATCCAAATATTGCAAATAAAATATGTTTTCCATACCATTTTGAACCACCTATTCAAATATAAATTTTGTTTCATGGTTTGAATAATTTAAATTGCTTAAATAATTTAAATCTTATTTAAATCAATTAAAATTGCTAAAATCATAACTTGCTCAAATTTAATTATTCTTGAACATGTAAAATATGTTTTCAAACCATAAAAGCATAACCTTTTCAAATATGAACTTCACTCAATGTTTTGCACAAATAAACATTCAAATAAGTTCATGTTTGAATTAAATTCATTTAATTCTTGCTTAAACTTGTTTAATTCATAAGTAATTCATCCAAAATCCTTTTTCAACAAGTGAAACATGTATTCCAACTAAAATCTTGTGTTCTTTCCAAATATAAACTTTGTTATCTGTTTTGAACAATTTAACTTGCTGAAAACAACAAATGCTTGTATGACACCTTTAAGGAACCAAAATTTCCTAACTTAATGAATGAATTTCCAAACTTGGTAAACCCTATTTCCAATTGGTTCTATTGTTGTTATTTTGTTGTTTTCCTCATCCATGCATCATGCTAATTCACTTCCACAAGATGATTAGTTGTAGAACAATTAATTCAACCATAATTCATGGGCTTTCCATATGCAATCCAAAATTGCATGTGGGTCCATTTAATCATGTTGCTATCTTGTCAACTAGTTTATTTCTATGCCTCAATTAAATGGTCATGCATCATCCCATGTTTGTGCACTATGCCCTGATATTGATTGTTTATCTTTCTGCATTGTTTGTTTGCTTCTTCTCGGATACACGACGACGTTGAGACCGACGATACTTACGACACCCCTTCTAAGGAGTTAGCTCAGTACCAGGCTACTGGGTTTGCAGGCAAGTTATCACTCACATGAACCATCGTGTTCCTTTCAACATTGGTTACCGATACTTTCGGTTGTCTATTCTGCTAGCCCTATGATTAGTTGCTTCTGTTACGAACCTATCACATGTATCCTTTAACCCTGATATTGCCTCACCTCCATACCTATAACCATTGCGTGTTGCCCGTGTCCTACTAGCATGCTTAGGGTTGTTTTGCTCGAGTCTGTTACCCGTTACTTTCTGTTACTATTTCGTTATGTTCCGGGGCTCGAGGTTAAAAGATGAATCATGCTAATGTTATTGTTAAATAATAATTTGATGATAAGGCACCGGCAGGAGGCCCAGGGTGGTTTTGAGGCCTGCTAGTGTCGACCCTAATAGGAAAAGGGTCTTGTCTACTGATCCATGATGAGCGCACTACCCGCATGTGGGAAGCGTGTATGGGCGCCCCCCTCAATTTTACTTGATTCGCATCTCGTCCAAATCGCCACATTTAGTTCGGGTGTTCCATTTGCTGCATGCATGTTCTTGCGAGCCCAGCGCAGGGTGGAACTTTTGTAGTCGGCATTTAGGGCGGCATGGTCTTAGAGTGCTATGAGGGTCCCCTTTTCTTCGTGGGGCTCGATTAGCCGCGCACGCACAACACGTGGTGCTTTGGGCTTGATGCGAAGAAGGGTTGGGTTGTGTTGAGTGCCCCGCTTGGTGGAATGGCCGTTCCATCTGGCGGGTTATTCATACGTGTACGGCTAAATTGGTGCATCCCTGCAGGGTAAATATTCTCGAGAAGCCGTGTTTTCCGCGGTTATGGACTACTTGGTGAAAGTACTGGCTAACAAGTACTCAGGACAACTTAAACCTAATGATTAACAATCTTACACCCAATGATTAACAACTTGACTAGTAATAGGCTTATTGACACAATAATCTGAACCATCATTAACTCAACTGTGTGAGGCGAGGTCCAGGATGGCTTTGTTTGGAGTTAGCTATAGTTGGTTACGATACTCGATCTGATCTCCTTTCTGTTAGCCGGAAGTGGTAGTAACTCTGTAGTTGGTTAGAGCAGCCAGTTGCAGCATCTTTTATATCCCTTTCCTTCCGTTGAACCCAAAGCATCTGTGCCTGGTGTTGACGGGTTACACTTTGGTGAACTGTGAGTCTTGCTTGCCAGTACGTTTATGTACTGACCCCTTTGGGGCTGTGGTTTCCGCAGACGACGTTTCCGAGGATCTACATGGTGGCTACTACGAGGAGTATGACGAGACTGCTGACGAGTAGATAGCGGACCCGGGCAGGATCCGAGACTTCGTGGATGGGCTCCGTCTGTTCGTTTCCGGCCTCTTAGGCCTATTTGGTTCTTGTCTGTACTCAGACATTTTGAATGCTTCCGCTGTGATGTAATGATGTATTGTTGGGACATGTGTCCTCTGAATGATTGTATTTGCTATCTCCGCTCTAATGAGAGCCATTTGCAACTTATTTCACTCTTTTGTGTCGTAGAGATCTGTTGTGATATCACTTGTTAAACGCCGTTGACGTACCATGTGTGTATGGTTTGAAGTACGTCAATGGAAGTGTCCTGATTTCTATGGGATAATTTACATCGACGGTGGATAGTAGAGTTTGGTTGTCGCACATAAGTGCTGGCCTACTCGTAAGAGGATGCGGGAGCAGATAAGCCCCGTAATCCAAGCATCTACTATTCAGTTCGGCCCGATGAGTATCCCTAGAAGTCCGGGTGCGACAAATGGTATCAGAGCCTGTCTGCCTGTAGGATCCCTTTTTACTGGTCGCAGTTGAGTCTAGAAACTATTTTGTAGCTATATAGGAAAAATGAAACGTGAGAGTAGGAATTCTGTTCTTTTTCTTCTTTCCCCACCCACCCTCCCTTTTTCTGGTAAGGAAGTTCAACACTGTTTTTCCCTTCTCATCTAAACTTTCAAGTTAGGATTTCACGTATCCTGGTTTCTCTAGGATGGTTATATCTACTAGAACATAGGAATGGAGGTGGTTGTGACATGATTTATCATGTTGCCTACTCACGATTGAGAACGGAGGCGTGTAAGCCCCGGAAGCAAATCCTCTATTCCTTAAGCAGTAGATATTGATCCTTTAGAAGCCCGGATGGGTTTTTCCGTAGTACCTCGGGAGTGTTTTGATCTCGTTTTCCCGATGTTGCTTCGTTATCCTGTTCTTCTCAACATCCTTTTCGTCCGTTGATTCTTCTACCGGCGTCTAATCAAAACTTCCCAAAATTCAAGTCTATCTGGCCAGAAAGGTTGTTCTTGTTGTTGTTGTTGATTCCAGGCTATGAGAGCTGGCATTCCTATCACCTGGGGTTGTTTCGAGGAAGCATTCCTGAATCACCACATTCCAGATAGTCTATTCCCCAAATGAATCAAGTTCTATCCAGCTATACACCCTCAATACAAAACCTCTCCCTTTACTTGAAAATGTTCCGGTGGTTTGCAAATTCCCTGACGTCTAACCAAGGTGCACGATGTGTTTCACGTGTAACAGCTCAAGACGATCTTCGCAAGAAGTATCCGGACCTTTTTTTTTCTCAGTAGGAATCTCGGGGCGCGATTCCTTCAAGGGGGGCGTTTTGTAACATCCCAAGTATGAAAAATAGCCAGTAGAATGTTTTTCTCTCTGTTATTTTATGTTTTGCATCATGGCATCATGTTCATTGCATTTGTTTTGCTTGTTTTCCATTTGTTTTCCAACTGTTTTCATTTGTTTTCCTTTGTTTTCTATTTGAATTTCAAACCAAAATTCAAACCTTTTGTTTCATCCTTGTGATGTTACAATTTCCAAAATGTTATTTCAAATAAAAACAACCAAAATGTTTTCTTTTTATTCCATAATGCTCCCTTACTAAATTGATGGTTTTAATCAATCATTTAAATTCCAAAATCACATTTAAAACTCAAATCAAAGCACCAAAACAGAATCACTTTGAAATTATGATGATATCAAAACAAATCAACTCAATTTGTTTATAATTAACATAGGGGTCACCCTATTTAAAGGTTTGTTTTTATTAATGATCATTTAATATTAAAATTCACCCAAATTTGGTTTAAAATACAAACAGCAAGCAAATCTCAAACTTTTTGAAAATAAAACTTAACATTTGTTTGCTAATGGCCTAATTAACTCCCCCAAATTTTTCCAAATTTTTTACTAACCTAAAAACCATCTTTTCCTTCCAATTTCTTTTTCAGCAAAAAAAAAAACAGGAGAACAAATTTTTAAAAATGAATTTCTGGCGCCAAAGGGGAATGGGCTGCTTCCAGCCCACCTATCTATTTCTTCTGCGCCATCCCGGCCTTTTCTCTCGCTCCCAGCCCGCGTACCGGTTCAGTTCTTTTCCCCGTCGTCGTCCTGCAGTACGGCAAGGCATCGGTGCCTCCACGTCGGCGGCAGGCACCCGTGGACGGCCATCGTCGCCCAAGCTCCCCTACAAAACCCCCTAGGGTTCCATCCCTCGAACCCTAAACCTCCTACCCCTAGCTACCCCCCTCCTCGCCGCCGTTCGCTATCTCTGCCGCCTCCCTCTTTTCTCTGACGCTCACCGCCGCGGTACCCACCCTGAACCGGCGAGGATCATCGTCGTGATGCCTTCCTAGCCCCCTGTTGAACCGTGGGAACGGACCCGCCGTGGTTCCTTGTCCAACCCCAAGCTCTCCGTTGAGCCCGAGGAGGGCCAGTTCGCCGCCGCCATCAACGCCGACGTCGTCGGAGACCTCTGCCTCGACCCTATGGTGAGCGGTCGCTCCCCCGTTTCCCTACCCTCTCCTGTTCTGCGCAGCGCGGTTAGGACCCGCACCCGGTCTCTCATCACCGCAGCACGCCACGGCAGCGATGCCCTACTGAATATCGCCGCCGGCAAGCGAGCGCCGTCGAGATTTTTCAGTTAGCTGCACCGAGAGAATTTTAGTTAACGTTTTGAACCTTACCTTGTCTGCGTGATCCTAACTGACAAGAATTCAGTCAGCAGCGCAGTGGCATGGTTCCGTTCGCGCGAGCGCAGCGGCCCGGGTTCGATTCCCAGGTGCCGCAATCCTTTTTTGGGATTTATCCCCTAGCCGTGACCCCACCCGTCAGCGGTCTGCTCTGCCACGCGCGCGCAGGCACGCCACGCTGGCCCCTGGCCCACGCGGCAGTGGCTAGGGTTAGCTGGCAGCGCGGTAACGAAAGTTTTCCCAGCATGTTTCTTTCAAAACTAGTCCTCTAAAATTACAGATTAGTCCTCTGTTTTAATTTGATAATAACTTTCAAAATATAACTCTAAATAACAAAAGTAAAATATGTTTATTGTTCTAAATTAAATTGTCTATCCATTTATGCCATTTGTGTACTGTTTTGAAATTTCCAAATGCAATTCAAATTTGAATTCAAATAATTCAATTGCAATTTATTAAATTTCATAACTAATTCATTCTTAATCCAAATATTGCAAATAAAATATGTTTTCCATACCATTTTGAACCACCTATTCAAATATAAATTTTGTTTCATGGTTTGAATAATTTAAATTGCTTAAATAATTTAAATCTTATTTAAATCAATTAAAATTGCTAAAATCATAACTTTCTCAAATTTAATTATTCTTGAACATGTAAAATATGTTTTCAAACCATAAAAGCATAACCTTTTCAAATATGAACTTCACTCAATGTTTTGCACAAATAAAAATTCAAATAAGTTCATGTTTGAATTAAATTCATTTAATTCTTGCTTAAACTTGTTTAATTCATAAGTAGTTCATCCAAAATCCTTTTTCAACAAGTGAAACATGTATTCCAACTAAAATCTTGTGTTCTTTCCAAATATAAACTTTGTTATCTGTTTTGAACAATTTAACTTGCTGAAAACAACAAATGCTTGTATGACACCTTTAAGGAACCAAAATTTCCTAACTTAATGAATGAATTTCCAAACTTGGTAAACCTTATTTCCAATTGGTTCTATTGTTGTTATTTTGTTCTTTTCCTCATCCATGCATCATGCTAATTCACTTCCACAAGATGATTAGTTGTAGAACAATTAATTCAACCATAATTCATGGGCTTTCCATATGCAATCCAAAATTGCATGTGGGTCCATTTAATCATGTTGCTATCTTGTCAACTAGTTTATTTCTATGCCATCAATTAAATGGTCATGCATCATCCCATGTTTGTGCACTATGCCCTGATATTGATTGTTTATCTTTCTACATTGTTTGTTTGCTTCTTCTCGGATACACGACGACGTTGAGACCGACGATAATTACGACACCCCTTCTAAGGAGTTAGCTCAGTACCAGGCTATTGGGTTTGCAGGCAAGTTATCACTCACATGAACCATCGTGTTCCTTTCAACATTGGTTACCGATACTTTCTGTTGTCTATTCTGCTAGCCCTATGATTAGTTGCTTCTGTTACGAACCTATCACATGTATCCTTTAACCCTGATATTGCCTCACGTCCATACCTATAACCATTGCTTGTTGCCCGTGTCCTACTAGCATGCTTAGGGTTGTTTTGCTCGAGTATGTTACCCGTTACTTTCTGTTACTATTTCATTATGTTCCAGGGCTCGAGGTTAAACGATGAATCATGCTAATGTTATTGTTAAATAATAATTTGATGATAAGGCACCGGCAGGAGGCCCAGGGTGGTTTTGAGGCCTGCTAGTGTCGACCCTAATAGGAAAAGGGTCTTGTCTACTGATCCATGATGAGCGCACTACCCGCATGTGGGAAGCGTGTATGGGCGCCCCCCTCAATTTGACTCGATTCGCATCTCGTCCAAATCGCCACATTTAGTTCGGGTGTTCCATTTGTTGCATGCATGTTCTTGCGAGCCCAGCGCAGGGTGGAACTTTTGTAGTCGGCATTTAGGGCGGCATGGTCTTAGAGTGCTATGAGGGTCCCCTTTTCTTCGTGGGGCTCGATTAGCCGCGCACGCACAACACGTGGTGCTTTGGGCTTGATGCGAAGAAGGGTTGGGTTGTGTTGAGTGCCCCGCTTGGTGGAATGGCCGTTCCATCTGGCGGGTTATTCATACGTGTACGGCTAAATTGGTGCATCCCTGCAGGGTAAATCTTCTCGAGAAGCCGTGTTTTCCGCGGTTATGGACTACTTGGTGAAAGTACTGGCTAACAAGTACTCAGGACAACTTAAACCTAATGATTAACAATCTTACACCCAATGATTAACAACTTGACTAGTAATAGGCTTATTGACACAATAATCTGAACCATCATTAACTCAACTGTGTGAGTTATCCTCGGATTGCTTCTTTGGATAAGGGGCGAGGTCCAGGATGGGTTTGTTTGGAGTTAGCTATAGTTGGTTACGATACTCGATCTTATCTCCTTTCTGTTAGCCGGAAGTGGTAGTAACTCTGTAGTTGGTTAGAGCAGCCAGTTGCAGCATCTTTTATATCCCTTTCCTTCCGTTGAACCCAAAGCATCTGTGCCTGGTGTTGACGGGTTACACTTTGGTGAACTGTGAGTCTTTCTTGCCAGTACGTTTATGTACTGACCCCTTTGGGGCTGTGGTTTCCGCAGACGACGTTTCCGAGGATCTACATGGTGGCTACTACGAGGAGTATGACGAGACTGCTGACGAGTAGATAGCGGACCCGGGCAGGATCCGAGACTTCGTGGATGGGCTCCGTCTGTTCGTTTCCGGCCTCTTAGGCCTATTTGGTTCTTGTTTGTACTCAGACATTTTGAATGCTTCCGCTGTGATGTAATGATGTATTGTTGGGACATGTGTCCTCTGAATGATTGTATTTGATATCTCTGCTCTAATGAGAGCCATTTGCAACTTATTTCACTCTTTTGTGTCATAGAGATCTGTTGTGATATCACTTGTTAAACGCCGTTGACGTACCATGTGTGTATGGTTTGAAGTACGTCAATGGAAGTGTCTTGATTTCTATGGGATAGTTTACATCGACGGTGGATAGTAGAGTTTGGTTGTCGCACATAAGTGCTGGCCTACTCGTAAGAGGATGCGGGAGCAGATAAGCCCCGTAATCCAAGCATCTACTATTCAGTTCGGCCCGATGAGTATCCCCTAGAAGTCCGGGTGCGACATCCGTGTCTTCCCTGACGTCAAACAAAGTGCTCTTTTTCATCTTCTTCTTGAAATCGGCGTAAACGGCCTTTGTGTATAGCCTGTTCAGCTGCCTCTCGAATCCATGGTGAGTACTTGTATTAGATGTACCCTGCAAAAAGTTCACATCAGTATTTGATTCAGGTTACTGTACATCAACAGATAAAAATTATCAAACAATGTAGAGTTTTGGCATCGAACCCGGGTTGACATCGTTTCTTCATGTTCTTTCAGCCGCAGTGTCTGAATGCAATTGTTCGCTTGTTCAAAGAAATGGTGTAGGTTCTGTTCCTGTCTGACATGTCCTTTTTTCAGAATGTAGTTCATGCTTTCACTACGTTGAGTTGATGTCATCCTTGCGCAGAAAACCTCTTTCAAATATGCTGAAATCCACTCCCTTCTACCCTCCCAGAGATGTATTATCATGTTGTTATTGTGTAGGTCATACTTCTCAACAAGTTGATGCCACGCAGCTTCAAACTCAGTTGGCATTAGTGGCCAGTTCAGTATCTTAGTGAGCTCAACCTTGAACGTTTCATACATCTTGTATAGTATGCCTAGTTGTTCCCTGTACTTCTTCAAAATGTGCCATCGGCACAGTTTGTGCAGTGTGCCAACAAATACCTTTGGTATCGCAGCTGCCATTGCTGGGCACTCGTCTGCAATTAATATGGTACATAGTAAGAGGTTAATAACTTAAAAAAATGATTTTGTTTTTTACGACTTATCATGCATTGTAATATCAAAACACATGTTAAAATAATGGTTGGCTCCTTGCCCTTCATGCAATGCAGAAATTGTTGAAATATCCAGGCGAAAGAATATTCGCTTTCATCTCTGACAAGGGCACATGCAAAAATAGTTGACTGGAGATGGTGATTTACCCCTACAAACACACCCAAAGGCATCTTGCGATGATTAGTCTTATATGTCGTGTCAAATGTCACACAATCACCAAAATCCTCGTAGGAGCCCTTGCAGCTTGCATTTGCCCAGAATATATTCTTGATTCTGTCACTATTGTCTATTTGTATTTCAAAGTAGAACTCATCGTTAACAGCCTTCATCTCTGCGAAGAAACTCATTAGCTTGTCCACGTGGTCGACATTGTCTTCTCGGGAATTTTTAGCTTTCCTACATTAGAAGGACAAGATTGTTAGAGCAGATTCTAAATGATATGTTTTACCACACAAGATGTACCATGCGCTGTAAATAAACTTACATGTTTATCAGGTCGCACCCATGCATTGTCATGTATCGAGTCCCTCCAAGTGAACCTGATATGATTGACTGTATCTGATGATGCTTCACATTCTGAAAATGTAGGAACTTCACATATTCCAGTAGAGATGGGTCAAAGTCCTTATGTGAGTGTAGAAACACCAGTATGCTAGGACTTATGAGGAGACGGTGGTTGTGTTCCAGGTTGATGTCCTGTATGACACATGAACCATCTGCCTTCTCCTTTAACCTTATCCGCGCCTTGCATCCACACCTCTTGCTACTGTTTACCCGCTTTCGTTGGGTTTCATCTACATTGCTTTTGTGCATACCTTCTCGTGTGCATTGGAGATACCTGGTTCTGTTGTTATGCTTCCCAATCTTGATTCCAAACCCTGAATGCTTGGCATATCTGTTGTAGAACTCTTTTGCTTTATCGAAACTTCTAAATCTCATCTTCAGAGTTGGTAGCAAGTAAGCATGAAAACTGGGATTATGCAGGAAAATATATAAAAAACCCTATTAAGCACGAAACTCTAGGTTGCAACGTTCAGCTTTCAATTATGACACACTTACATGTGTGTATCTTCTTAGGGCCGATGGTGTATCATTTTGCCCAGGCATTATAGGACAAGGAGGTGTGACCAATGATCTATGCAGCAATGGATCTCTGTATTTGCATGCCTGTTGCTTCCCCATTCCACCATTATCTGGCAAATCCTTATATTGGACATCATGAACACTACTCTGTCTGTTTATCATCTTGATTATCATCACTAATTGACACATGATCATTTGGCATTGTTCTGTTTTGATGACTCGCTGGAGGTAAATCTTGCGCGAAATGAGGTCTCTTTTTTGGAGGAAGGGGCGGTGGTGGTGGAAAGCCAGACCTTTTTCCTAGAGGATGCGAAGCTCCAACATCGGATGTCATGTTTGCAGGAGGACGCGAAGCTGCGACGGAAGCTCGCTTCATTGGAGGATGAGAGGATGCGACATCAGCTCGCTTCATAGGTGGGTGGGAGCTTCCGGCATGATGTCTCATCATGGGAGATTGCGAGTCAGAGACTTCACGCACAACATGCTGAATATGTGCAGAAACAGGAGGCCCAGAAACGCCTGAGTTTGCTGCCGAAGATTCGTCGGCAGTACTATTCTCTGGATCAGATGACCCCATGCGAGGTGATTCTTGGGCGTACTGTAACCTTCCTGTTGTAACAAAATATCCGACAGGTACGTCAGGTGTTCTCCACTGTAATAGTATCGGGTCAAGGACACTCGTATATCTTTCTGCATGCTTCCTCCTTGTGACATCCTACATTACAAGATTGGCAATTTAGATTATGTGCAAATCCATACCATGAACTTCTTTACTTAATGTTTGTGTACTTCCTGTTAAAAGACACTGAACTTTCCACGCAATATGAGAACGAAGGAATTTTAACAGTACGCAGGAATACTTTTGAACTTCGATAAACATGTTCATGAACTTCTTCGGTATAGTACTACGAACTTCTGTAATTGAAATTTATAACATCAGAAAGTTATACTATTGAACACGTTTATGAACTTCTTTAGTAGGAGACTACATAAGTATTCTTTCATACAAATGTCCTTCTGTTTATCGCTACCCTCAACTGCCCATGTGTGCTACATTGAACTGCTTGTCACTGAAGCAGGAGAGCTAGAAATTACCTTCATCACACTTTTGAAGTTCAAATTTGGACGCAGCAATCTAGGCGAGGAACTCCTGCCAGACTTCAGCACATCAGTTTTGTACCTCACCGTCGATAAATTATCCATTACTGTGCATGCGTTGATAATTTTCGTCGGAGAAGAAATTAGACGAAGACGGAGATCAATTTGGTTCAATGCTTGCCAGAAAGTAAGGTCAAGTCGGAGAAATCGCAGCTACCGCCACCGGGAGAAGAATTGTATGTGGGTTACGGCTTTGCTCACCACCAGAGAAGAAATCAATGCTGGATTAGGCGGACGCCACCGGGATAAGGTTTTCGCGCCGCCAAGCTTGAAGCCGTGGGCGACCCCAGCTCCGTCGTGCCGGCGATCCCGTCGCCGCTCCCTCGCTGGGCTCGCGCGGGGGAAGAAGGTCTTTTGGGGGGGATCGGTGTCGTGTGCCGTCCTTCACTCCCTCGCGTTAGCGCGCCCGCCAACGCTCCCTCTCTCGGGCCGTCAGGTAGGAGGTGGTCGCGCCGCCGAGCTCGATGCCGTGGGTTATCCCAGCCCCGTCGCGCCGGCGATCCTGCCGCCGCTCCCTCGCTGGGCTCGCGCCGGCGAAGAAGGTATTTATAGGGGGATCGGTGCCGTGTGCCGTCCCTCGCTCCCTCGCGTCGGCGCGCCCGCCGACACTCGCTCGCTCGGGCCGTCAGGTAGGAGGTGGGAAGGAGGGGGGTGTTGCGTCGGCAGTTCGGTCGGAACTGACCGATCGCCCTATATAGGGGGCCATAGGTTGTAGTATATACCCGGCCTGTGTGTGTGTCTATATATATATATATATGATTATTATCTCCTCACGCCGATGGTAGCTACGCATGCAGGATCCACCATAAATATGCATACGACTAGATAGGTGCTAAACTGCGTTTGTGTTTTAGCTTGCGTTTTAGCAAATAAGTTTCCCCGCTCTAGCACATCTTTTCAAACTGTGATATATGACGGACGTTAGAGGAGGAGTGGTGTAGACGCTGAAAACCTTTAGCTACCAAGAACGATGCATACGAAATGCATGTCTAAAAGATGCCTTTCCGCCTGACATGCATGATAGTTGAGCTGGTCTCGTCTCCCACACAATGGAGATGAATGGATGGGGGTTTGGTGTACGGGCTACTCCACACAAAACATGAACGAGAGCTACCTTGTTGCCATCCAATGCATGTGCATGCATGCCGTTTTGTGGTTGACCAATCCACATAAAGCACAATCATTAAAGGCACTAAGCATGCATGCATCCTAATCTCATGAGTTGTACTAGGCAAAAAAATTGAGCACCGTTCACATGCTCTCATGCTGCTTCTATTAAGCTCTTCGAAGGCCTTTCTATTAAAAATTGGTGCCTACAAGATAAGTATGCCGTTCGTTGCACCTGTATAGTCTGTTTGAAGCTCTTTGATGGTAGCCAGCTTCTCTGCTTATGTTGTATAACTCCAAAAAAAACTAGCGCATCGAATATGACTAGGGAAATATGATGGAGACGAGGCACTCTCTTGTGCAGTTATAGAGAGAATAGCGCAAGAGGTTAAACTCACCCCAATCACACTTCACATCTCTTGGTCAACGTATTTTTCAAACCCTGGCCCGTGAGCTTGTCTCGTGGAAAACATTTTCTTGCATAACGCACCATGCAGCGCAGCCGTGCAGTGCACCAAGCACGCACCATCCAAACATGCAAAATCAACTATCCATGCCCCATAGCGCACCAGCCCTCAGACGGCGTTAGGACGTCGTCCGTCAGCGCACAGGATCAATGCGAGTTTCCCCAAGTCGTTGTCAACCTAACCTCTAGCACGTACAGGAATCTAAAGGAGATATCTAACGGCTGTGATCGATGGGGTAGCTACCCCCAGTGACAGCAAATCCACACCTATATATTTATATTATATATATGGAACGTTGTCATTCCATTAACATTGCTCGGCAGAATCGCCGAAAACCGCCACATTTACATCACTTGGAAAACCATCTGGCCAAATATGGAACGTTGTCATTCCATTAACATTGCTTGGCAGAATCGCCGAAAACCGCCACATTTACATCACTTGGAAAACCATCTGACCAAATATGCTGGTACCCTCTTGGTTCAGATGCCCCCGTTGCTGCTAAGATATGGGCCTGCCTATTACAGTTCCAGCCCTCATATACTACTTTTGCTTCAATAAACTCTAGGAGAAGGCGCATTTTAATCTCTCTAAACAAGGCTCCCAAGGCTGCAGGGTCATAACTGGCCGTAGTAACAGCATATTGCAGAACCTGACAGTCAGTTGCAAAAATCGGTCGACCAATGCCCAATTCTTTAGTAATTCCGATGGCATTAAGCAGTGCACGCCCCTCAGACTCCAAAGCAGAATCCGTGCCATGGTGTGCCCCTGAAGAGGCAAATATTGGCTTGCTGGTATAGTCCCTTGCAACGCATCCCCATCCTTCCTGCTTGGACTCTGCCTGATAGGCAGCATCAACATTAACCTTGATCCAGTCTATCATGGGTGGCTGCCAGCGAACATGGATATGTGCGGCCCAGGTTTTAGTTTCTTTTTTAGGAAGTCATTCCATTCAGACGAGTGATGACAAACCTCAAAACTGAAGCCAGTAGCTGTTAGCCCGCGCTCTCCTCTATTGGCCATATTCCTCTCTGTCCACCAACACCACGGCAGCGCCACAAGCTTCATTTTCTGCTCATACGGAAGCAGTAAAACATTATGTACAAAATCCATACTAGAGGAGCTACTGAGCATGTGCATCCGCAATTCTTCAGGTAGAATTAACTTCCATACTTTCTTTAGTTCAGGGCAGCGGGCGAATAAATGTCTACCATCTTCGAACAGTGACTTGCAGACTGGGAATCGCGTGTCGAGATCTACCTTCTTCCTCTCTATGTTCATTATCGTAGGCAGGCTATCATGAGCCAGTCTCCACAAGAAGTGGTGCACCTTTGCTGGGCATTCTAGTTTCCACAGTTGCTTCCAAATATTTTCCTCCCAACTGCTCCCCCGCATGCCATCCGATGAACCTGCCTGTCTATTATCATTGACAGAGATTGCTTGCACGTGGTATGCTGATTTTACCGAAAATGCTCCCTTCTCGTCGTAATGCCAGGCCATGTGGTCCTCCTCATGCTCAAAAAATGGGTATACTCGGAATATTATTAGCATCTGTTTCAATAAAAGTTTGTCTCACAAGGGGCTCTTTTACGGTGCGGACAGACAAACAGCAACCGTCCAAGCCACCTGATCCAAAGGCTTCGGGTTGATTAGTACTTGTCTATCGAACCAGCAGTATTTTTCCACCGAAGCCTAAATTAGGTAAGCGAGATAGACATGTCCTGCAAAAACAATTCCCAAATCAAGAAGGTCTTTTTAGGGGATAAAAAATTCTCTACCGGCGCCGGCTCATCCATCCATTCCATCTCCATACTCGCCCAACGACTACGTCACCACGCTTTGCAACGTCCTCTTCCAGGCCGCCATTGCCAGCCACTACGTTGCCCCGTGGCCGGATGCGAAGACGACCGCTGAGTTCACACGGCGTGGTGGCGCGCATAGACGCACCCGAGGCCTGCACCGACAGCGGTGGCGAGCAAAGGGCCAGCGGGCTCATTGGTGAAGAGACCATCACATGGTTCACCGACGTTGACGGGCTGGAGAACGAGATGTATGCGCAGCTAAGGCACAACATTGCCAATGTGCCCGGCGCGCTTGTGGTGACCCGGCATACCACTGCATGTTGTAGTACGCCAGTCGTTGATATAACACTCACAGAACACCGTTCCGCAAATATTACATCCCTCAGGGTGGTACAGCAGAAACATTGCGGGTCTGATTAACATACACCAAATATATTACAAACATAGAGTGCTGACAACAGAATGAGCTCACATGGAGGTCATCCATTATTGAAGTTAAAACGCTCACCGAAAAGTAAACAGTTGCTAGCACGGGAACTCAACAGCCAATAGAAGAGTTTATGACTGCTCGATTCAACCGAGAATAAGTAGTTATCTAGACTAGGCTAAACCTAGTCGGACTCCTCCCCGTTGGGGTCTGCTCCGTACTGGATGAGATAGTCAACTCCTTCTACTCCACCGGAGAGGTCCGGTTCTTCGTAGAAGATATCCTCCTGGCCTCCAAGTATGTTGAATGATGCTTCTTCTAGGTTCTCATAACCTAAGCAGGGGTCAAATGGGATTGAATGAGTAACGAGCGTTACTCAGCAAGTTCCTGTAAATACAGAAGTAATGGATGCACTTTCTATGGTCCTCGACTCTAAAGAGTCTGGACATATGCAGGTTTTGTCAAATCTTTCTTCAAATGGTTGCTTTTAATATTGAAAACTATGCCCGCCATTCTTCACAGGATTAGAACTTTCATGGAGTTGCCTTTCCTGCGGCGTTCGCAGCTCCTTCCCGGAACAAGGGGTAACATGCCACATCCTTTTACACTCTGCAGAGGTGCGTTACTTTACCCATGGACGACCAAGACCATGTTGCACAACCAGGCGCGCGATCCTGTCCACTCCCACTCAGGTGTGGGGCCCGGTTGTTGGTCCAAGCCAAACCGTGCTTCTCCGCACAACGCATGCCCACCCATTTCTGCCAGCAGGTTGAACGCCTGATTCCACCCCTCACGATGGAGATCTACGCGCCCCTGGCAGACACTCATAGACCCCAGAGTCCGTGGGACGTAAGGGCTCCCACCCATGTGCATGTAGTCTCGCAAGATCTACAGTGTACGTCTCTGGCGCGTCCGTTGACATGCGAACGAGAAAAGTATCACGGTTGACTTACTCCCCCATAGAAGATCCATGGTCAACGCGAATTTACGGCGCAAGAATCCTGACGGTATTTGTTATTAATTCCTAGGTAATACTTTCCCATGCAGATGGAACCTTCCTTTGACCTATTCATCTTACCATGGTTCCATCCGCCCACCAAACAGAACACTACCACTCTGGTAGTCATTCAATTAGTCATATTATTATAAAAAATAGGATCATGCATTATTTTTGGAGTAGGTGGTAATACGATAGGGTTTTGAAAATAGTTGTTATGACATAATTCAATGGACATGAGCAAGTGATGAACTTGCCTGGATACGGATAAGTAATGAACTCTGAAGCTCGAGGTGGATCCTGATTTCCTTGTTCTACAAAATTCCATCATTGTCCGGTAAAGACAATGTTTAAAGAAGCAAAGGATGCTATTGTGCATAACAATGAGATGTATGCAATTTTTGAAGGACCATATTAATTCTTTAATTCAAATTGTTTTGTTTATTCACCCAATTCTATGTAAGTGATGCCTTTTCGGTATAACTCATATATTCTTATTATTTTAATTTTTCAAAGGGTTGGTTACTTATTGTTTTTTCTCAGAAACAAGGTAATGACATATATTTTTTTTTTACTAGAATTACTAGCTAATGAAATTAAAATGGATATAACCATTAGTTGAATTATTTATTTTAACAATTGTTAGAATACATTAATTGTACTCCAATAATCAACTATTAAGGCTAGAATTATTTTGGTGTTTAAATAAAACTTGTGCTTATTTAATTGGTATTCTAAATTTGGAATTTATACTTGTTTATATTTTATTTTATTTTTTTTCTAATTTTTTTTATTAAAATTTGGTCAAATTACCTGTCTGCCCCTAGGGCTGACAGGTGGTTCCCGGTTAGGGTTGGACCTAACCCTTGACCTGGTCAGGCTGGACCAGGCCAGCCCCCACTCGCGCCCGCCCCGTGCCTTATCCCCTCCTCCTCCGCGTGAGGAGACGCGGAAGGCGACGCAGAGGCGACGCGTTCCTTCGCCTCCGGCGATTTCCTCCGGCCTTCCTCGTATGCCACCGCCACCGTGACCTAGCGCCTCCCTAACTCCTCCTTGCTTGCTCCCCCTTCTTCCTCCTCGGTCTGCTCCTCTCCCCGTGAGACTCCCGTGGGGATCTTCAACCCTAACCCTAGGGTTAGGTCTTGGGTGCTTCTCCACCGCTCCGGTGGCCGTGGCGCCATGTCGTGGTTGCTGGAGTTGAGACGCTGCTGCTGTGCTTCTGTGGCTACGTCTCCGGGGACGCCGCCGCCGGGACGGTCTACGGGCAACCGCGGCTCCGCCGCCGTGCTTCGCTCTCCTACCGGATATGGTCACCACGATGGTGACCATCTGTAAGTGATTCCCTCTCTCACTGTCCCCTACTCTTCCTCTCCCTCTCACGGATTCCTTCTTCCTTCTTGCTCCCGGAATCAGCCATCGAGCTGATTCGTGCTGTGACTGCCTGTGATGCTTCCTGTGCCCTAGTGTTCGATTAATAGCATTGGATGGTATCCAAATGCTTACTGGATGCGTGCTGAATGAATTACTAGCTAGGCTCTGTGTTGGATGGAAATTTTATCATGCCCTAAATTGTTACTCTGGTGGTTGGTGCTGTGAGATGGCTGTGGTGGTGAATCTGTTGCTGGTACCATTAGGTTTGGCTCCAATTGATGGATTCCTGATACTAGCTGTTGGTTAATATTTCTTAATGCTAAGCATAAGATTTTTATGGTGCTGTGGATGTGCTAAATATATGAGAGGTGTTACTCTGAATTTCTTCAGAGGATATGCCCTCTATGTTGGTATCTGTTTTATTGATTTTCTTCCATGCTTTCCTTGGTTCTGTGGTATCAGATCCTTGGATCTGGTGCCCAGCAACCATGTGTGAGTGTGTGAGTGGCATAACTAATGCATCTATTTCTTATTCTGTCCCACATCCAGTGCTATACCCTTTTCTGTCTTAGCTATTGGACTCTACTGATAAGAACAGATATTTATGATTTCTTTTACTTCTTTGATCCTCATGAGTTAAGAACAGATACTATTACTTGATTCTTTTGCTTCTTTGATCCTCATGAATTAAGAACAGATACTATTACTTGATTCTTTTGCCCCAAGCCTATGATGCATAGCCTGAGGCCCTTATTGAACTAGGAACAGATACTTTGCTTGATAATAATGCCCAGTGATGAGCTTAGCATAGCACTACTATGCCTATCTGAGGGTTCTAGCACCCCAACCTTTCCTATGTGCAACTTAGCCAAAGATTTGGCTTAGATGGTACTCAGGGATTCACCTTGGTTATAGATCAAGTGGTTGGTGGATTTTGGTGCTTGTGGATTGCTTGATTTCCTCCTTGTGCTCCCTGGTACCTTGGCCTTGTTTGCTTGCTTGCAAGATTGCAAACACTTGCTCCAGTAACTAATGGCTTGCTTGATTGGATGTTATCCTTTCCTGGTGTTTTGTGCTTGAGCAGGAACTATGAGGTGTGACCTCATCCCTCTACGGTTGATGGAGGTTTTATACTCCAGGTTTGGTTTCGACAGCACCAAAGTTGTGGGCTGAGTGTGCTGTGTGCTTATAAGTGACTAAGCTGCTTGCTGCCTCATGAGCAAGCAACGTACTGCCACCTAGTGTGTGGATATTTTCCTGTACCTGGTTGGTCTCATCCCCTTGCCGCACTGGTTACTCACTGTCCTTATCCCTTGCCTGGTGATTTAAATTTGATGTTGCCAGTTGTAATTCTAGGAGCATGCCTATGATGTTGGTCTGAGGCAAATTAATCAGAACAGATACTACTCTTATTGATTTAAAACCCTATGATGATCAATCAGTGCACCTCACTGAATCTTGAGGGTACTAACCCCCCCCCCCCCCCCCACTAACACTTTGTATTTTGATTTCATGTTTGTTTTTGCAGGTTTGAAGAATTAGCTACACTGGAGTAGCTAGGTTTAGTCCTAGGTTTAATTTTTGTATTAGCTTAGTTGCAAAGCTATTGTAATTTTTGTTTCTCTTTATCCTTTGTAACAAACTTTGTAATATTTGTATTATTATCAATAAAGCATATGTGTTTATTTTTATTATTCTTATTGATATGTTAGGAGTATTTCCTATTTAATATAGTAATTGAATTCAAATGATTTAAACTTAGGATATAAACTCATCATTCCAATTTGATTTATATTTAATTTAAATTCAAACTCAATTTCAAATTGAGCTCAATTCAAATTATTCAAATCATTTAAATAACTTAAACACTAATGTTTCAAATTCAATTATTACCTAGAGATCATGTCAAAGTTCCATCTACTAATAATAACAACTGCTACCAAAGCATCATTTACTGGGTAGAACCTCAGTCACTCCGGGGTTTTAACTTTGCGAAAAATTTACTCAGGTTTTTCAAACACATGCATGCAGATGCACAAATTTATATTCTACCCCCCGTGAGTTCCTAAACGCTGGGACATTACAGTCTTCCCTCCTTAACGAGAACTTCGTCCCGAAGTTGTAACAGCAATACCTGAATAGCTCGGGGTAGTTCTGTCGTAGTTCCTCTTCTTTCTCCCAGGTAGCTTCTCGTTCAGGATGATGTTTCCACTGTACCTTACAGTACTTGATTGCTCTGTTTCGGAGTCTCTTCCAATCTTCGGCTAGAATCTTTTCTGGTTCCTCGACATATGTGAGGTCTGATTCCAATTCTAACTCCTCTTGATTAACCGAATCTTCTGGCTCCTTCAAACACTTCCGGAGTTGGGATACGTGGAAAACATTGTGAACTTGTTTTAACCGATCAGGTAGCTGTAGGGTATAAGCTACATTCCTGTTCTGAGCTAGGATCTTGTAAGGTCCTATATATCGCGGACTTAATTTCCCTTTAACACCAAACCTCATAAGCCCTTTCATTGGACTAACTCGGAGATATACCAAATCCCCGACTTCCGGTTCCCAAGTCCTTCTCTTCTGATCTGCATAACTCTTTTGACGGCTTTGGGCTATTTTCAAACGGTCTCTAATGATATCAACAACTCGTTGCTGATCTTTGATGTAATCTGGTTCAAATTCAGACTTTTCTCCGGTCTCGAACCAACAAATCGGTGACCTACACTTTCGACCATACAGTACTTCAAAGGGTGCTGCCTTAAGACTGCTTTGATAACTATTGTTGTAGGAGAATTCTGCTAATGGTAAGTGTTCATCCCATGATCCTCCAAAATCAAGAACACATGCCCGAAGCATGTCTTCAAGAATCTGATTAGTTCTTTCAGTTTGCCCTCCGGTTTGAGGATGATAAGCAGTACTGTAATCTAGTTGAGATCCTAAAGCTTCCTGAAGTTTTCTCCAGAATACCGAAGTAAACACAGATCCTCGATCCGAAACTATTCTTTTTGGTACTCCATGTTTACTGACTATTTCCTTGACATATATATTTACCAGTTTCTCGGCATGATCCTTTTGATTGACTGCTAAGAAATGAGCACTTTTGGTCAACCTGTCTACAATGACCCAGATCATGTCCTTCTGGGTTTTAGTCATTGGTAATCCTGTAATGAAATCCATACCAATTTCCTCCCACTTCCATTCAGGAATCTCCAAAGGTTGTAATGGTCCTGCCGGACTTTGATGTTCAGCCTTTACTCTTTGACATATGTGACATTCAGAAACATACTTGGCAATCTCTCTTTTCGTGTTGTTCCACCAAAATATATCTCTGAGATCCATATACATCTTGGTACTTCCAGGATGAATAGAGTACGGCGTCTCATGTGCCTCCCGAAGTATCAATTTCTTAATCTCCGGGATGTCAGGTACACAAAGCCTCTTGTTGAACCATAATGAACCATGTTCTCCTACATGAAATTCGGAAGGTCTTCCTTCCCCAATTCGCTGGAGTTCTTCTTTTATGAATGGATCTTCGTCTTGCCGCCGAATTATCTCATTTCTAAGATCACTTGTTCTTTCTTCCATGACCTGCATGGTATACAAGCCTCCCAAAGATTGTACCTCTAGTACCTCAATTTCTGCTTGTTCAATTTCTCTTTGCAACTCTTTTGGTAACTCATATTGAATTGGTGGACTGTCAGTACTTTTCCGACTTAAAGCATCGGCTACCACATTGGCTTTCCCTGGGGTATAATTGATAGTAAGATCGTAGTCTTTGATCAATTCTAACCATCTCCTCTGCCTCATATTTAACTCTTTCTGAGTGAAGAAATATTTGAGACTCTTATGATCTGTGTAAAGCTCACACTTTGATCCATAGAGAAATGACCTCCATCTCTTCAGAGCAAACACTACCGCTGCCAATTCTAAGTCATGCGTTGGGTAATTTACTTCATGTGGTTTGAGCTGTCTTGAACCATAAGCTATTACCTTACGATCTTGCATGAGCACACATCCCAATCCATTCTTGGATGCATCACAATAAACAGTGTAATCTTTGCCCGGTTCTGGTACTGCTAAGATTGGAGCTGTTGTTAGTCGTTTCTTTAACTCTTGAAAACTGGCTTCACACTTATCTGACCATATGAAAGGAGTATTCTTCCTTAACAAATTGGTCATTGGCCCAGCTATTTTAGAGAATCCTTCAATGAATCTTCTATAATACCCGGCCATTCCAAGGAATCCTCGAACTTCCTTGACAGTGGTTGGTGCCTTCCAATCTAAGACTGACTTTACTTTGTCTGGATTTACTGCAATACCTTCTTTGCTGATAACATGTCCAAGAAATTCCACTTGGTCTAACCAGAACTCACACTTGCTGAATTTTGCATAGAGTTGATGTTCCCTCAGAACTTGTAACGCTATTCTTAAATGCTTGGCATGATCTTCTTTGTTCTTTGAATATATCAAGATATCATCGATGAACACAATCACGAATTTATCCAAGTATGGCATGAAGATCTTGTTCATCAAATTCATGAAAATAGCAGGTGCATTGGTCAGCCCAAAAGGAACAACCAAATATTCATGATGTCCGTACCTTGAAACAAAAGCTGTTTTGGGTACATCTTCTGGTTTGATCTTGATCTGATGGTACCCTGACCTGAGATCAATCTTGGAGAACACTCCAGCTCCGTAAACTTGATCAAATAGATCTTGTATTCTTGGTAATGGATACTTGTTCTTGATAGTGACATTATTTAGGTTTCTAAAATCACCACACATTCTTCTGCCACCATCTCTCTTGTCCACAAAAATCACGGGTGATCCCCATGGTGAAACACTCTCTCTGATGAATCCCTTACTTTCCAGCTCATCTAACTGTTCCTTAAGTTCTTTTAACTCCTTAGGACCCATCTTGTATGGTGCTTGAGCAATGGGTGATGTACCTGGTATCAAGTCAATGGTAAACTCTATCTCCCTATCTGGTGGCATTCCCGGCAATTCTGCTGGAAAAACATCTGGAAATTCATTGACTACTGGTATATCTTCTAATTTAGCTTCATTGAGTGAGTTGAGTTGGAGTTCTGCCTCTACATGAGTATGTTTATCCGCTTGATAAGTGACTCTTCCTCCTCCAGGTCTTCTAAGAGAAACTGTCTTCTCCTCACAATCAATCAAAGCTCCATTCTCCGTCATCCAGTCCATTCCAAGAACAGCATCAATGTTCTTCAAAGGAATAACAAACAGATCCGCGTAGTATGTGCAACCACAGATCATGATAACTTGATCTGGCCTAGCACGCGTAACTACGAGCGTACCTCCCGCCGTCATAACGGTAAGAGGACATTCTAAACGTGAACACCTTACCCCATACTTATCCACAAAATAACTAGAGATGAATGATGTGGTGGCACCGGTGTCAAATAAAACTTTGCCATATTGGGTAAGAAGACTGAGTGTACCTAGTACGGCGGTATCTGAGTTGTCAGCCTCCTCTAGAGATGTGCAGTTCAGTTTCCCGAAGGTTCTAGCTCTTTTGCCATTATTGTTCTTCCCGCTGCTACCACTTCCCGTAGAGAATCCGCTGGCTCCTCCAGGCTTTGCTCCACCCTTGTTGAACCCTCCTCCGTTTGTCTTGTTAGGACACTCTGTCTTATAGTGTCCCTCTTTTCCACAACCAAAGCAAACAACCCTGGGCTTCTTGCACTCATTCTTGATATGACCCGGAAGTCCACAACCATGACAATTATCTGATTTCTGGGGTTGAATGGTCCACGCTTGAGCGGGACTCCTCCCGTCCTTATCCTAGGTTTGAAGCTCTAGTTTGTAGTAGGTTTACTGGGTTGGAACTTCTTGGGCTCAAACTTGGCCTTCTTCTGTCGGTTCAACTGAACCAGCTTGTAGTCATTCTCCCAAGTGACTGCAGAGTTCATCAGCTCTTGGAAATTAGCTGGTTTGGAAGTCCTTAATTGCATGGCTGCATAAGGATCCATCCCTCTTAAGAATCTCTTGATTCTCTTTTTATCTGT